>OY720432.1:27944569-28544569 GCA_963082735.1 Pocota personata
ATCCTGAAAAATCTTTAATTGCTGCATCATTTGCGTCACATATAGCCAAATTCTGCTTTGTTAAACAAGCACGATCAACCCGTACAATGCAACTAAAAACTGTTTTGCAAAACACTGACAATGCCCCCAACCCAAATCAAGCTTGGAGTAGAGCTCCTGTTTTCGTCAACAATCAGCTGACCAAACAAAATAAACAACTGCTTTGGATGGCGAAAGAAAAGGCAAAACAAGTAAACTGGAGCTATGTGTGGGAGTCAGCGGGAAGAGTACTAGCAAAAAAAAGCGAGAGTACGAATGCGGTTCCAATATTGACAGTTGATGACGTCAGTCTCATAGCAAATGTTTAAATTCAATGTGAGAGTGTGTGTTTAGACGAACAACTAACTGACCACAAAAATGGAAAACACAAATAGAAATAATATACTAATAGATTTGGATTGTAGGGTAATACACGGTTTTAGCGGTGATAATTTCAATGATTTAAAAAATGCGAATTTTAGTTGCTTGTGTCTCAATATAACATCAATGTGCAAGCACTGGAATACTTTTTGTGTAAACATAAGCAACCTTCTGAAGTATTTAAAAATAATTGTTCTAGTAGAAATTAATATTCAAAAAGAGGAAAATGATAAATATTCCTTAAACGGATTTAATGCGGAATTTCTTAACAGGAACGAGCGCAGAGGTGGTGGCATTGTCATGTTCATTAAAAATGCTTTAAAATATGAACGCATGAGTGTTGAAAGTACGTTTTACGAATGTCTCTGAATAAAAATTCTGGAAGGGGAAAAAGCTAAATATGTGGATGGATTATATAGGCCGCCTAAACTAAATACAAAAGGATTTATTAGAGAAATGGGACTTATACTTGAACAACTAGATAAGAAAAGGGATATCGTGATATTAGGAGATATGAATATTGTCATTCGAAGATCTGATCGAAATTATGTAAAGGACTACCTAGAGATGTTAGCTGCACATGGGTTGATGAATGTGATCCAGGATAGCACGAGAGCAGATCTAAAAAGAGGAACATCAACCTTGATACAGCACATTGTAGTTAGCATGATAGATAGACCAATCTTATCCTTCGTAATTGAAAGTGAAATCTCCGATCACTATGCTGTTTTGTATGGAACCATTACTCAGAGTTTATCTAGCATTCAAGAGAGACCAAAGTCATATATTCGAAATAGGATGGTGGACGAACGAATACATTCAACTGACTGGCAAGTGCTTTTAAATGAAAATGATATTGACGATATGTATGGCAAATTTTTAACAACAATGCAAGACATCTATGCGAACTGAACGGTGTCTACTATATCGCACAAGAAATGCAGACACAATCCTTGGATTACCACTGATATTCGTGAAAAATGCAAGCTGAGGGATCAACTGTATCGAAGATGAAAGAATAACAGGCTGAACATGACTTATGAAGCCGAGTATAAGCAATTTCTGAACAAAGTGAACAGGGATATCTTTATACAGAAGTCTGACTACTATAGAGATAAATTTAACAACCTTAGATCGGATCCTCGGAAAACATGGAACCTGGTCAATGAAATAATGGGACGGAAGAAGCAAAATATCTACGAAGTTATCAGCAAAAACTTTCCTCTAGAGAAGTGCCTGACAACCTTATCAAAGAAATGCGCAGAAAACTTTTCGGATCAAGTCCTGCAGATAGTTCACAGCTGCAATACAAATATATCCCACCATATCAACTCCGTATTACCCAATACAATATTCATCTTAGAAACAAACACTGCAGAAGTTCATGATATATTAAAACAAATGGATGAAAATAAATCAGCGGGTATCGATGGTATCGGAGTGCGTGATATCAAAAACAATGCTGTTATTTTTGCTCCGATAATCTCAAGGCTTATAAACCTTAGCTTGAATCAATCTAAAATTCCTCGAATACTGAAGACTGCAATTGTGCGCCCTATCTATAAAGGAGGAACTAAAAATTTGTTAGCCAATTACAGACCAATATCAATCTTGCCGGCAATTGAGAAGTGTATGGAAGAAGTTATAACAAGACGACTCCAAAACTTTGTAGAAAATCATTCCCTTATCCACGAAAAACAATTCGGCTTTCAAAAAAACAAAAGTACGGGAAAACTCATGGGTGAATTTGCGGATATTATCAATGGGAGCTTGAGTAAAAACCACCATGTTCTTGTTTTATTCATGGACTTTAGTAAAGCATTTGATACTCTGAACCATAAATAGTTAATAACGGCGTTAAAAAGATTAGGGATTCGAGGCACACTGGCTGACTGGTTGCAAGACTATCTAAGTGAAAGATCTTTTCGAGTGAAGGTGGGAGGCAGTTTCAGCAATCATACACCGGTTCTTTTCGGAGTTCCACAGGGATCAAAACTGGGACCATTATTGTTCATCCTTTTTACAAACGAGCTGCTTCGCGTTTTCAAAAACAGTACGCCTTTTGCATTCGCAGATGACACGGCGCTAATCGTCCAACATAAATGTCTTGATACGGCTACGAGATTAATGCAAGATGAGTTTGATAAAGCTGTAGAATGGTGTCACGATAACGGACTAATATTGAACCCATCGAAAACCAAGATGATGCATATTCGGGGACCACATCATAGATTAACTCAACAGAGCATTAGCTTTCGAAGTATAATCTGTCAAAGTGCATTGCCGAATCAGAACATCGAAGTTGTCGAAAGTTATAAATACCTAGGAGTTACCATCGATAGCCATTTCATTTGGGACAAACACATCGATAAACTTCTATACCATCTGGGAAATTACTCGACACTTCAAGTCCAGAAGCAAGTCTACTATGCACTAGTCGAATCAAAACTGAGGTACGGGATACTTGCTTGGGGCAATGCATCTAATACACACATTAATAAATTACAAAAGCTTCAAAACACCATTATTAAGAAGATCAACAGGAGACATCTAACAAACACATATGGAGAGAACTCTTTGAAGGTACTGACCATTAAGCAAATTTTCAAGTTGACGATATGCCTAGAATATTATGATGACATCCGACTTAAAAGACCTGTTGACCATCAATGCAACACGAGAAGACGAGTTCGAGATATGCTTCAAACACCATTATGCAGCAACAACTATGGCAAAGGACAAACAAACTATAGTGTTCCAACAGCGTTTAATGAGCTTCCCTCAAATTTAAAAAATATTGCAAATTTCAAAACCCGCAAAAAGCGTTTAAAAGAAATATAACTTTTTTTGTTTCCTATAATTAGCCATCTATTTAAATTCGTTCTTCATTAAATATGTAAAAATAATTTAAAGCTCACTTAAGAAACATTTATTAAAAAGTGATATGCAATCTTCTACAGATAAGCCCCTCAGGCTTCGCAGATAAATGGATAACCATGTAACACTGAATTTGATAAATAAAATGAATTTGAATTGAATTGAATTGAATTGAATTGAATTGAATTGAATTGAATTGAATTGAATTGAATTGAATTGAATTGAATTGAATTGAATTGAATTGAATTGAATTGAATTGAATTGAATTGAATTGAATTGAATTGAATTGAATTGAATTGAATTGAATTGAATTGAATTGAATTGAATTGAATTGAATTGAATTGAATTGAATTGAATTGAATTGAATTGAATTGAATTGAATTGAATTGAATTGAATTGAATTGAATTGAATTGAATTGAATTGAATTGAATTGAATTGAATTGAATTGAATTGAATTGAATTGAATTGAATTGAATTGAATTGAATTGAATTGAATTGAATTGAATTGAATTGAATTGAATTGAATTGAATTGAATTGAATTGAATTGAATTGAATTGAATTGAATTGAATTGAATTGAATTGAATTGAATTGAATTGAATTGAATTGAATTGAATTGAATTGAATTGAATTGAATTGAATTGAATTGAATTGAATTGAATTGAATTGAATTGAATTGAATTGAATTGAATTGAATTGAATTGAATTGAATTGAATTGAATTGAATTGAATTGAATTGAATTGAATTGAATTGAATTGAATTGAATTGAATTGAATTGAATTGAATTGAATTGAATTGAATTGAATTGAATTGAATTGAATTGAATTGAATTGAATTGAATTGAATTGAATTGAATTGAATTGAATTGAATTGAATTGAATTGAATTGAATTGAATTGAATTGAATTGAATTGAATTGAATTGAATTGAATTGAATTGAATTGAATTGAATTGTTGTTGTTGTTGTTGTTGTTGTTGTTGTTGTTGTTGTTGTTGTTGTTGTTGTTGTTGTTGTTGTTGTTGTTGTTGTTGTTGTTGTTGTTGTTGTTGTTGTTGTTGTTGTTGTTGTTGTTGTTGTTGTTGTTGTTGTTGTTGTTGTTGTTGTTGTTGTTGTTGTTGTTGTTGTTGTTGTTGTTGTTGTTGTTGTTGTTGTTGTTGTTGTTGTTGTTGTTGTTGTTGTTGTTGTTGTTGTTGTTGTTGTTGTTGTTGTTGTTGTTGTTGTTGTTGTTGTTGTTGTTGTTGTTGTTGTTGTTGTTGTTGTTGTTGTTGTTGTTGTTGTTGTTGTTGTTGTTGTTGTTGTTGTTGTTGTTGTTGTTGTTGTTGTTGTTGTTGTTGTTGTTGTTGTTGTTGTTGTTGTTGTTGTTGTTGTTGTTGTTGTTGTTGTTGTTGTTGTTGTTGTTGTTGTTGTTGTTGTTGTTGTTGTTGTTGTTGTTGTTGTTGTTGTTGTTGTTGTTGTTGTTGTTGTTGTTGTTGTTGTTGTTGTTGTTGTTGTTGTTGTTGTTGTTGTTGTTGTTGTTGTTGTTGTTGTTGTTGTTGTTGTTGTTGTTGTTGTTGTTGTTGTTGTTGTTGTTGTTGTTGTTGTTGTTGTTGTTGTTGTTGTTGTTGTTGTTGTTGTTGTTGTTGTTGTTGTTGTTGTTGTTGTTGTTGTTGTTGTTGTTGTTGTTGTTGTTGTTGTTGTTGTTGTTGTTGTTGTTGTTGTTGTTGTTGTTGTTGTTGTTGTTGTTGTTGTTGTTGTTGTTGTTGTTGTTGTTGTTGTTGTTGTTGTTGTTGTTGTTGTTGTTGTCGTTGTCGTTGTCGTTGTTGTTGTTGTTGTTGTTGTTGTTGTTGTTGTTGTTGTTGTTGTTGTTGTTGTTGTTGTTGTTGTTGTTGTTGTTGTTGTTGTTGTTGTTGTTGTTGTTGTTGTTGTTGTTGTTGTTGTTGTTGTTGTTGTTGTTGTTGTTGTTGTTGTTGTTGTTGTTGTTGTTGTTGTTGTTGTTGTTGTTGTTGTTGTTGTTGTTGTTGTTGTTGTTGTTGTTGTTGTTGTTGTTGTTGTTGTTGTTGTTGTTGTTGTTGTTGTTGTTGTTGTTGTTGTTGTTGTTGTTGTTGTTGTTGTTGTTGTTGTTGTTGTTGTTGTTGTTGTTGTTGTTGTTGTTGTTGTTGTTGTTGTTGTTGTTGTTGTTGTTGTTGTTGTTGTTGTTGTTGTTGTTGTTGTTGTTGTTGTTGTTGTTGTTGTTGTTGTTGTTGTTGTTGTTGTTGTTGTTGTTGTTGTTGTTGTTGTTGTTGTTGTTGTTGTTGTTGTTGTTGTTGTTGTTGTTGTTGTTGTTGTTGTTGTTGTTGTTGTTGTTGTTGTTGTTGTTGTTGTTGTTGTTGTTGTTGTTGTTGTTGTTGTTGTTGTTGTTGTTGTTGTTGTTGTTGTTGTTGTTGTTGTTGTTGTTGTTGTTGTTGTTGTTGTTGTTGTTGTTGTTGTTGTTGTTGTTGTTGTTGTTGTTGTTGTTGTTGTTGTTGTTGTTGTTGTTGTTGTTGTTGTTGTTGTTGTTGTTGTTGTTGTTGTTGTTGTTGTTGTTGTTGTTGTTGTTGTTGTTGTTGTTGTTGTTGTTGTTGTTGTTGTTGTTGTTGTTGTTGTTGTTGTTGTTGTCTTTTCTGCTGCTGTTGTTGTTGTTGTTGCTGTTTCTTCAGCTGTTGTTGCAACTGGCCTCCTGATGGCTGCTGCTGTGTTTGTTGCTGTTTTTTCAGCTGTTATTGCTGCTGCTGTTGTAGTTGCGGCTGTTTTTGTTGTTGCATATGGCCTTCTGATGGCTGCTGCTGTGGTTGTTGCAAAGCGCACTGGAGCTCTTGCTGCCGCTCCTTCTCTCGTCTGGCCATTTGCTTAGCCTTGATAGCACGTACACGTTCTTTCAGCTGCCTGATGCTGCTGTTCAGAGTCTCTACTTCATCATCTTCGTCTTCTGACTCAGAATCAGCAAGAACTCAGAAGATGTTACTATCCCCCATATAGTGGCCTTCCCCACCGTCGGAGACGTATGGGTATTGGTCATCGTCATCTGACCTTTGCCGCTTTTTTTCTGCAGCTGCTGTTGCTGTACTAGGCGCCCCTTCCATCTGTTATGGAGGGGCGCTTTACCACTTTGGGAGTCGGTTTTGTCTTCCTTCTCCTCTTCCCTGTACCATCGGCGGCTACCGTTGCTAGCTGGTCAGTACCTACATTAACTGCCTTCTCGGCCGATGTCATCGTTTCATCCGCTGGTCCCGCTATTGGGAGCGCGGACCGCTCGTTTTCCATCGCCTGTTTATTATTTGCACTTTGTTATTATTATTATTTATTTTTTTTTTTTTTTAAGTTAAAAAAAAAGTCGACTAATTGGATTGGGAATTGAACCCGGGGTGCTGGGTTACCAGTCCACTACCACTTGTATTAGGCTAACTCGCCACTTGATTAACCAAATTCTAATAGTCAACTAGAAATTACTCCGAATTTGAAGGAAAAGCCGAAACACGTCTGCACGAAGGTCTATGAACGACTGCATTAATCAACTATACGAGGAGGAGGATGCTAAACACCGTTCTACCAACTTGCAGACAATGCCTATTACCCGGGATAGTCCTCTGAATAATATCCTTTCTTTCTTAACAAACAAATTGCCAAATATATGCTCTTATATTAAATATTCATGTAAAAGATTAAGTAGCCATTAATATATGTAGGTTTTTTTAAAACCTTAGCAAACTAGCCATTAGATATACTTTGGGCCCCTATTGCTGAGCCAACATTAAATTTATAGTTATAAGTCTAGTTTTAAGCCAATTTGTATATAGAACGGCTAAATAATAAAAATTCTTAAATCTGAATCTTATTTGAATTCCTCCATTGTTTTCAAATTATGGTGCATATTTCAGGGAACAATTACCATTTAAAAAAAAAAAAAAAATGAAAAACGACAATCACGTGAGATCAACTGTCACTGACAACAACCTAGCCGCTGCTGGTGCGAATCAAACCGCCAGATCAAACTCCAACTTATTTTTTGACGTTCATGGTACTGCTGCTGCTACACCAACTGCATCATCCACCGCAAACCCAAACTACTGGTCTGATGTTCGACGTAACATAGCACCTAGTTCAACGAATGTACACAAAACGGATGGTAAAAATATATTATTTATATTATATAATTCTTTCTCAGCAAAAAAAAAAAAGCAAATTTCGAAGAGATATCTTAAAATTGTGTAGACAAAACACGAAATTTTTAATCGGTGGTGATTTCAATTCAAGGCATCAATCTTGGGGTTGTCTTAGAGCAAACTGTTGGGGAAATATCTTGAACGATATCCTAACCACAAACATTTTGCTTGGGCTCCTATATCCAATCGAACCAACATTTATACCTAGTATATCTACAGCCAGTCCTTCTACTTTGGATGTATTTATTACAAACACTCATTCTTTATTTTCGCAACGTATTGTATTAAACTCTCTTGGCTCAGATCACTTGCCAGTGTGCACTACTATTAACATAAATGTGTCAGGTAATAATTTCATTAGCAAGTTTAAATATTCGGCAGTAGATTGGATCAGGTTCCAGTCTGTTGTCAAGAGGAAAATAAATCCCGAAAACTTTTTGTTGCTTAACAGCATTGACTCCACTCAAGTTGAATCTCACATCGACAATTTTATAAACATTGTTAGTAATGCGGCTGGCGCGCCCATTCCTAAAACAGTTGCTCCTCCTTCTCAAACACCTCCACTTCCTCCCTACATTAAGCGATTTAACGACTTCGTAACTGTGCAAGAAGGAAGTGGATCAGATACAGGCAAGATGTTTATAAGGATGAAATTAAATTATTCAATACTCAAATCAAGTATGAAATAATTGTATTTCGAAACAAAAACTGGAACTCTTTGTTGTCAAGTTTCAATAAAAGCTCGAAGCGTTTTTGGAAAATTACAAAAGTTATTAAGAAAAACACCTCTTTTATACCACCACTCAAATATGGTGATACTCGATATGTAACGCAGGAAGAGAAAGCAAATCGGTTAGCAAAAACACCTCAGCAACGCTGAAACAGAGCAAGAAATTCAAAATTCTATTGTTGAGTTACGAAGGTTAACAACTACAATAGACGATAGTTACTTAACTAACTTTGCTACCGTGAAGTGCTTAATAGAGTCCACAGTAAACAGAAAGTCGGTAGGTCTCGATAAAATATCTAACAGACTTCTGAAAGCTTTGCCTAATAAAGGATTACAATATCTAAGTTTCATATTTAATGGTTGTCTTAAATTAAACTATTTTCCTAATGCGTGGAAAAATTCCAAAGTGGTTGCAATAGCCAAGCCTGGAAAGGCAAAAGATAATCCTCTTAATTATAGACCAATAAGTTTATTGAGCTGTGTTGGAAAAATTCTTCCAAAAATAATCAAATCCAAACTTGTCCTACATATCGAGCCTTATTCCATTTATTAAAAAGAGCAATTTGGTTTCAGAAGTGGCCATTCAACAAGCCACCAAGTTCTTCGTATAAAAAGCCATATTAAAACATCATCTGGCACAATGCACTAATACATAAATTAAAGACATACAGGTTCCCTATCCCTGTTATCGAAATAGTACAAAGTATTTTGAAAGATAGACACTTTGCTGTATATTTCGGAAGTTGCAAATCCTCCTTGCAGGACGTTCCGTTTAGTGTTCCCCAAGGATCTGTATTTGGACCTATTCTGTTCAATTTATTTATTTCTGATATGACTGAACTAAGTCCTAACACTCAGTTAGCACTGTTTGCAGACTGCCTTGTGATATATTACAAAGCTTACAAAATTCCCTAAATTCAGTAGAAATCTTTTTTCATAAATGGAAAATAAAAGTAAATGCTCAGAAAACTCTGGTTGTATTCTTTAGCCGGCGTAAAAAAAATTCATTTTATCCCACAACAAAATTGAGTGATGAATGCAAATACCTAGGTATAACACTGGACAAGAAACTATCATTCGAAAAACACGTTTCTAGAACAATACACAAAGTTAATCTAACGATTAAGATACTATATCCGTTTATCAACAGGTACTCTGACCTCAGTATTGATAAGAAAATAATAATTTTTAAAACAATCTAAAGCAATACTTACGTACGGTGAGCCAGATTGGTATGACTGTGCTAATAAACATAAGTATAAACTGCAAATTCGCCAAAATAAAATTTTAAAAATGATGCTCAATTTACCATGGCACTACTCAACAGCCCAGTTACATGAGAGAGCCAGTGTCAAACTAATTTCATCTCTAATACAAAAATATCTATTTTTTTCTCCTTTGGCCTGGGTGAGAGTATTGTCGGTAATGCTTTCATTGATACTTCTCTGGAAATAAATGATCTTCCATTGATGGTTAAGTAATGTTGAATTTTATTAGGAATGTTCCATTAAGGCTGTGGGTGGTGTTTTGGAGTTGAAGGGTTCCAATAAATTGGTTTAGCAATTTGTTGACTGTTGAAATCTCGCCTATGGTTGGAATATGCTGATTGATGGTGTTGCAGATAGGTGATAGGCTGTTGAGCAAGCTAGGAAGACATGTATCGTTTCTAATGTTAACAATGTATTTGGATTTACAAATCGATAAAGAGTTATAACTTATAACGTCCATGAAGTCGTCATGGTCTGGATTGCCTGCAATCCATTTCCATGAGCTGTCGATGAAATTTAAAGAACGTGTTTTTTCGCGGTTTCAAGTTATCTAAGAGATTTTTAATTTGCTGCAACTCATGTGATAGTAAAGGGAATATGGTATAGTTTCGGGGTGATTCAAGGTTAATGACTGGAGTTATTGTGGATATGAATTGGTAGTATTGGTCCAAGTCGATGACATGCACTAGTTAAAATTTCCCACCTGTATCTTGGTTTGCCTAATGTGAAAAGTTACTCTTTGTGAGTTTGAAAAGTCCAAAATTTGAATAGTTGCTTGACAAATGCAAAAGGCACACCTGGGAAGATAAAGGTTAATTTCTTATATTACTTTTGTGCAGTACTTTGCCGGATTCGGTTATTACTGTAGAATTCTTATTTTCCTTAACTATTTCATGTCGGTATCTGCCTGTTAGTTCCGAGCCTATCCGCTTATTATTTTTAACATAAATAACTTGTCCTTTTCTTGTTATCAATGTTAGTCAACCGTGTCTTTTCAAATTGTTCGAGGTTTAGTATGGGTATTCGTCCGTAAGATAGTTCTATTGGTTTCTTACCTGTGGTTGAATGGATAGTAAAGTTGTATTCATTCACGACTCGTTCCAGGAGTTCCTCAAAAAACCGTGGAGGTCCGTCTGATTTTAAACATCTCATGATTTCAGACAATGTGGAGTGAAATTGTTCAACTTGACCGTTCACTACACTTTTATATGGTGGAGTTTTAAAAATTTTGATTTTTCGTCTTCCAGCATTAAAGTTATTGAGGCTGAATTGAGCGCTTTTTCGTTGTCTATTACAACAAGTTCGTGTATGCAGAAGAAGAATATGATATCTCGTAATGGTCGTTTGATATCTTCGATTGAGCGTGATGGGATAATTTTGGCTTTAGGGAATTTTGTGAATTTATCAACGACTGTTAAGACAAGGTTTTTTTTCGGTTGAAAAGATATCGATATGAACGGTGTGTCCTGAATAATTAGAGATGGCTGTGGGTATCAGGTGTGGCTTATTGGGATGTCTGTCATATTTATTTCCCTTACAGGTTGCGCAACATTTTACCAGGTCTTTAATTTTTGAGGACATTTTTTGGGAAAGTAGAAATTCTTTAACAACAGAATTCGGTTTTCTTCGGCGTTGCGATGAGCCCGTCGGTGTACATTTAGGATATATTCTTCTTGCTCGGTTTCGCTGGGTACGTCTTCCACTATTTTCTGGGTTAATCTAATATGGTAGTTTTTGAAGTGGAGAGGGTACATTTCTTGTACCTTTCCCATAGTTTCTTCATTTGTCAAAAGTCCATTTATAGTGTTAGGGTTCAAATATATCTTGAATGCGTTTACTAAGTCTGTTTCCGTGTACTCTGGTTTGATAAAAGTGTGTCTTGTATAATTTTCGAACGAAGTTTTAATTTGGTAACTGTTTTCTTCACTTATTTTTAGTACCACTTGGTTACGGAATACATTTATTGGGGTCGTTATCAGAAGAGCTATCGCCACTTCGTTCGTTTGGGGTCATCGAATGAATTGTGGTTACTTGAGGAGGCCTTGAAAGGGAGTCGGCCACTACGTTTGGTTTGGTCTACCACCTTTTCATTTTACTGTTAGTGTTTTTATTGCTCAAGGCATAGGTGAGAGGTTGGTGATCAGTACAAATTTTCACTTTTCGAGATCCGTAGAGGAAGTCCCTTAATGAATTCAAGGACCTTATCGCGAGCATTTCTTTCTTGTTCGTTGCATAGTGTTCTTCCGTCTTGTTTAACGTTCTCGAAAGAAATGTGATCGGTTTGCCATTTTGAGAGAGTCCGAGGTATCCGTAGTCAGTTCGAACTCATTTATGTAGTTGGGATATGACAGAACCCCTTCCGTCAAAATAAGTGAATTTTTAACATTATTAATGCTTTCAGGTCTTCTTTGTCTAAGTTTTTTTTCTTGGGTAGGTGAGAATCTTAATAACACACTATGAGACACCGTACTCATAGTAGTGTCAGATTTTTACTGACGAAACTCACCCGTCCCTTTTTCTTATTTACTACAACTAAGTTTTCCTTATCAAGTAGTTTAAGCTTCGAGGAATATTTGTGTGATGCAGGTAGATTTTCGGCAAAAGCACCTGCTGATACCGTTATTAAAAGCGGTTATTTCTTATTGCGCCAAATCGAACGGTTTCGTTCTTTGAAGTCGGCGTACAAGATTTCTCAGGTCTAATATTTGGAGTATGGTGTGGTTGCAATGACCATGAAGGCGAATATGGAGTTTACGAGCGAAGTTTGTTATTTCGTCGTCCACGGTTGCGATCCATAAGTCTCTTTGTATATCATTATTTCTAATATACCAGGGAGCATTCACGATTGCTCTTTTCACTTTATTTTGGAAAGATTGTATAAATTCTCTATTGCTTGCTTTGGTACAACCCCAGAATTGTAAATCGTACGTCCATATAGGCTTTAGCACTTGCTTATATAAAAGCAGTTTGTTATATAACTTAGTTAGGAATGTCTTCCAAGTAGCCAATATATTTCTCTAAAGCGATTTTTAAGCTCATCGCGTTTTTTTTAACGTGCGGTTTCCACTTAAGTTTCGCGTCTAGTGTCATCCCCAGGTATTTAGCTTCATTTGCATACGACATTTGTACCTAGTTAATGAATACGGGTAGATTGTTTCTTTTCTTGTATGTGAAGTTAACATGAGTCGATTTGGTCTCGTTAAGAACAATGCGCCAAAGTTTTGTCCAGTCGCAGACTTTATCCAAAGCTCGTTGGAGTTATTCAGTTGCTGACTCGATTGAATTTTCCGTTGCCAAAATAGCGGTATCATCCGCGAACGTAGCTATTATGGTACCTTCAGTTTGGGGTATATCTCGAGTGTACAGCAAAAATAAAACAGGACCTAGGAAACTTCCTTGCGGAACTCCAGCGGCGATTTCCTTGAACTCGGAATATTCAGTCCCGTGTTTAATACGAAATAAACTGTTTTCAAGGTAGGATTCTAAGATCGTAAATAAGTGTTTCGGAAGAACCCGCCTTAGCTTGTACTTCAAGCTATCGTGCCAAATTTTATCGAAGGCTTGAGAGACGTCTAGAAAAGCGCTAGAGCAAATCTGTTTCCCTCCAGGGCTTTTTCATTTTCATCGGTTATTCCATAAACCTGGTCTATTGTGGAATGCTTGATTCTGAATCCAAATTGGTGGTCTTTCTTCAATGACTGGTTGGATGCGTTTCAATAGGAGTCTTTCAAATACCTTTGATATTATTGGTAGGAGCGATATTGGTCTGTACGATTTCTTGTCGTTTGGAGGTTTTCCCGGTTTCGGAATCATTATCACTTCTGCCACTTTCCACGGCTCTGGAACGTATAACAGTCTTATTGAAGGGTTTATTAGATATAAAAGTTTAATTAATGCTTTTTTTGTCAATTTCTTAAGTATTTGGCCGGTTATTAAATCTTAGCCAGGGGTTTATTAATTTTCAAATTTCTTATCGCCTGGCAAAGTTCGGTTAACGATATACTTTTTATTCTGTATCTTGAACCCCAAAAGATGTGTTTTGCATTAAAATCACCACCAATAATGAAGTTCGTTCCAAGCGAGATGAAGAGACCTAGAAGGTCGCTACTTTTGAACGTGCATAGCGGAAGACAATATCCTTGTCTAAGTGAATAGGTTTGTTTTTAGAAAGGCTTTTAGACACTCGTCCATCTGCCGCTTTTAAGAGGGATGTCAAGGGCTTCGCAAGTTTTGCGTAGTCCTTAATAAAGTGGCGATAATATCCGGACATACGTAGAAATGAACGTAGATCTTTAAGGCTTTTGGGGGCAAGTTGATGAACAATCGCCTATAATAATGCCATCTCTACTGATGACAAAGCCTAGGAATTCTATTTCTTCTTGAAAGAGTTCGCACTTGTCCAACTGTATTTTCATATTGGCGGCTTCTAGGGTTTTGAACACTCCTTTCAGATTCTTAAGATGATCAATCTCGTTTTTTCAGAAAATGAAGATGTCATCGATATAAACACAGCAACGTCCAAAGCTCTTTGAAAATTGGAAGGGGCATTCTGTAGCCCGAAGGGGAGACTAGTGTACTCGAATTTACGTGAATTTTATATACGGAAGAGGCAGTTTTTTCAATATCTGATTCTGTGAGTGGGATCTGATGAAAGCCACTTTTGAGATCAACTGTAGTAAACCATTTATTTTAGCCAATGTTGGCAAGAACTTCGTTAATCTCGGGAATCGGGTATCTGTCAGCGACGGTAACAGTGTTTAACTTACGGTAGTCGATCACCATGCGATATTTTCTTTCTCCAGAGGCATCCATTTTTTTGGGAACAACCCAACCCGGAGAGTTGTAAGGCGATTTAGATGGTATAATGATTCTACTTTTTAATAGGTCATTTATTTGTTCCCAACTTCTTCTTTTAGTGCCATCGGGTATGGGAATAATCTGAAATAATTGGAATCGTTGGTTGTCGTTCGGATTTTTCCTTTTACGGTGGTGGTGTAAGTTAGTTTCTTGTCAGCATCAGAAAAGAATAATATTATTAATTAATTGTGAAATGTGCTGTTTGCGTGGTATTGGTATACTTGGGTAAATAGTCATATAACTTGGAATGAATGACGGCGTTTAATTTTTTCAATGTATCATTGCCGTTGAACGAAATGAGGCTGGGGAGAATGAAAAATTTAATTTTATCTGCATCATCTCCAAATGGCGGAGCAAAATCGCATCGTCACCTCCAAGTGGTGCCCGCTGGATAGCCGTTAGGTGAACTAACGACAAACGTTGGATCTATTGCATCCAAGAGTTGTGACACCTGAGTTACCTTCTCAGGAACTAGGAGCAAAATGTAAGAAAAGACATCGCTCTAAAAAACTAGCTCTCCAAGAAACCCAAGAGCGTCTGACACATAGTGTGCGGCTCATTGGTCAGCGTCTGATCTCATAGGGGCGGCTGTATTTAAAAACATTGAATAGAAGAAGTAACTAAGCTATTTATGGTTAACAAACAAAAGTTACAAAAAAACAAATATGGCAATGAGTAAAACAAATAGATATAATACCCCAGGTGGCAATCCAGTTAAACTGGTGAATCCACTCTCTTCGGGGATCGGTCCTGCGGATTCTGGGGAGGACCAATTATTGCTTATAGGAAATAGAAAGAGTTCAAAAATACCAAGAACTCCACCAAATGTATTCTCCTCAAGGGTTATTCCATCGATAACCCCTACACAAAAATCAAATGACATAGAAGTCATTAACGAAAAAGGAACTAATTACTATGAAAAGTTCGAAAGAAAAGATCAGCAGAGTTCCAAAGAAAATAACGAGATCCACCAAGTTGAATCCAACAATTATTACGAGGAATGGCAAAAAGAAATTTTAGCCAGAAAACAATTTGAAGTCCTCGTTGAAAGTCTTCAGCAACAAGTTAAGAGACTTGAAGAAAAAGTCAGCTTGCTAGACAAGAAGACCTTAAATGACAACAAGTCAAGTCCAAAAACACTTGTATTGAAAAGCCCACAAAAAACTGCAATTGAGTTTCATACTGATGAGGAAGAGCTCCTTCTTGAAACTTATGGTAACAGAAACAAATGTAAATCCAAGAAACGAAAAGCAGAGAGTAGCCCAGAAACTGTTCCAAAAAGTCAGCAGACAATAAAGAAATAGGAGATGTATCCCAAAAGTCTTATGTTAAAGGCACTAAGCAAACTGCACCACCTCCAATCATGATTTCCGGATTGGCAATGTTTGGCGAGCTTAAGAGCATAGTTGAAAATGCACGAATAAGACATGTAAATATACATCAGAACAAAGTCTTGATAACAAACTACCAAACTACACATGTTATCACGCTCCGCACCCAGCTGACAAAGCTAGGGGAGGATCAGCAATACTTATAAAAAAGTGCTTGAAACACTATGAAGAACCAATGTTTACTAATGAAAACAGGCAAGTAACAAAAATTAGTATTGGTATACAAAAGAAAGAGTTTAAAATAGCAGCTATATACTGCCCTCCGACTTGGCGTGGGGTGAAATTTCAAGAGAGGGAAGCCGAAAAAATTTTAAGTAAAATGTTTTATTCAAGACTTACCATTTTGGTGCTTATTCGAAACACAGACTTAAGATATGCAATCCAAGCCACTTTTGTTATACTTTAAGTCATTGGAATTTACGTAGACAATGAGCTCATCGCATAAAAAAAGTGGCTTCGAAAGAAGCCGTTCTGGGCAAAGTATTCTATATACGAGTAAGTTATTGATAACTCGGAGCGTTGTTAAATATAAAAAATTTAGCAATTACAATTATGTACTACCTAATTGTACTCTAAAGCTATCCTACGATTCTTTTTTACGAATTCTGCTAAAACTCTTTCATAAAAATTTGAGTTATTTTTAATTTCTAAAAGAAGGTGCTTTTCGATAGATAAAAGTGTAAGCTCTGAGAGTCTTTCTTCTTTTTGGGAATTTCTTAAGTAAGAGTGGACTCTTTTTAAAGTTAAAAAAAGAACTTTCGACAGAGGATACAGTCAAAGGCAGGGTTAAAAAGATTTCACACAATGTTAGAGCTTGAGAAAAAGTATCTCTAAGCATTTCCGTATTAAAATGCTTACAAAGTTGAAAAACATCAAGCTTTTTAAGTGAAGGGGTAGTGTATAAAACTTTGAGTTAATTTTTTAAAGTAGTAGAATTAAAAATGCCACGAAATAGGGTAATTAAAGAAGATATTTTGTAATCCGGCATTGAATTAGAAAAATATTCATATTTTGATTTGTTTAATAAATCAAAGAAAATATATGAACTAAATGAACTATACCTATTCTTAATCTGACTTGTAACATTATCTATAATTGCTACAAAAATTCGGCTATAATTTGTATTTGAATCAATATTAAGTAGTCGGCGTTTGCGTGGAGGTTCTGAGCAGTCACTTACGCTCTCAGATTGAGTCAAATGAGTTTAAAAATTCAGAATGAATCCATGACTCAAAACCCTTGATCTCTTGCTTCGCAAGCCCTTTGTCTTCTCTGCAATTGAATAAGACGTTCACTATACGCGAATGATATTGCCATCGAGTCTCTGATACCCCGGAATGCCAGCTCTTGTTTTCCTAGAAGAACTACAGTGTCTATGAAACGTTTCATTAAATCGCGATTGCGATCAACTTTTCTATTATGAGCCTCGTAAGAATTCCCTAAAGAAGTCTCTATGCGATATTCGCCAAATTCATGCAAATAATCAATTTTCATTGATGGTGTCGAACGACCTAGTTCTATTATATTTTTTTTATAATTTTCTAATAATTAGCAGTCACAAAAATCACAAAAATTTGCATCCAAATTTTCAATAAATCACGCACAATTACACAACCGATTTGCAACCGTCATTTCAAATTTGCAAAAAAAAAATACCCAACAAGTAAGAAAAACCTCAAACGCCGTTCGAACCACTACATCACCCAATAACCCGATTTTCGTCGGCTTATTTTGTTGCCTACAATAGAAAAAAAACTCCTTCGAAATAAAACCTTTCTCATCCACGAATTTTCATCCACAAAAGCAGAGAAATCGCGGGTTATTTTCCTCATAAGCGAATGTATGTTAGACAAAGAAATCGTAAATGAACTTCTACTATATGCCAGAAAGGAATAGAGTTGGAAGTTCGTACTGTGAAGAAATGAATGCATAAGCCGGAAACTGAACGGCTTCTCAAAAAAAATCATTGCACGCTCTCTCGCTAGAGCAGTTCATACTTGTCTCGGCTATGTGTGCGAGTTTGTGTATGAGTAAAAATAAATAAACAACCGAAGTGGTCGTAGCATTTCATCTCCGAGCGTGTATAAAGTTATGAAAAATGATTTGATGAACAAATAATTGAATGTGATGGTTGGCAAGTGGCAAAATAAAAATTTTTGATATTTGAAAAGTGAAGCCGGAAGGAATCGGCTTGTATGGACGCCACGCCACTGCTCCGAGGCGCTCTCCAACTGAAGAAGACTTTGCAGAACTCCTTAATTTGTTAGGACATAACTTCCTTGTTGGTGGCGACTTCAATGCTAAACACACTCACAGGGGATCTAGGCTCATAACTACAAAAGGTAAACGGCTATACTAAGCAGGCCGAAAATTCAACTGCGATTTTTATTCTTCTGGATCGCCAACATATTGGCCACCTGATACTAACAAAATACAAGACCTTATAGACTTGTTCGTAGTTAAAGGTATTAAACGAAATCATATAAGTGTCGAAGGTAATTACGATTTATCGTCAGATCATACTCCAGTAATTTTATCACTGAGCGAAACAGAAATAATAGAAAATTCAGAGAAAAATTTGACAGTTTTATAAACCTAAGATCCCCTATGCAAACAATTGAACAAATTGATCATGAAGTAGAACAATTTATTGCTGATGTGCAACAGGCTGCAGAAGAAAGTACTCCAACTATTTCGAACTCGAGAGAAACAGAAATAAAATATCTTGTCGAAATAAAGGAGCTGATATTGGAAAGTTCAAAAATTTTTCACTTAGTAGATTCCTGAAAAGTCTGACGACGGGTGCTTCTATCGAATACTCCTTATGGAAAGCAGCTAAGCGCCTAAAAAGACCTCAGACACAAAACCCGCCAATAAAGTCTCAATATGGTAAATGGATCGAAAACCCGAAACAAAAGGCTGATCGCTTCGCTGAATATCTCGCGAATGTTTTTAAGCCATTCCCAGCTAACACAGCTACAGATCCCTTACAGTTTGTTGATAGAAACGACGAATGTGAAATACCTTTTGTCACGCTCAAAGAAGTAAGAAGCATGTGTCAACGTAAGTTGTCTAACAAAAAATCACCATTATACGATCTAATAACTGCTCAGGTTTTGAAAGAAATGCCTTCAATAGCCTTCAAGATTCTCCAATTTATAATAAACGCATGCCTTAAACTAAGATGTGCACCACATCATTGGTTATTGCAGAAGTCATTGTTATACCTAAACAAGGTAAGCGACCAACAGAAGTAACATCTTACAGACCAATATCGCTTATACCAATCATGGCAAAAGTTTTCGAAAAACTTCTCCTGAAAAGGCCTAGCAAAATAATAGAAAAAAAAAGACTAATTCCAAGCCATCAGTTTTGATTTAGAAATAAACATTCCACGATAGACCAAGTGCATTGAATTACGGATGTTGTGGAAAAGGCACTTGAAGAAAAAACAAGTTTGCTCGGCTATATTCTGAGATGTTGCTCAAGCCTTTGACAAGGTTTGGTTCTTGCGACTTGAGTACAAACTGCATATGGACCTCTCCAGGCAGTACTTCGAAATACTGAAATCCTACGAACCGACTCTTTAGAGTACGGTACGACCAAAATTACTTGGAACTAAAGAAAATTGAAGCCGGTGTACCACAAGGAAATGTCCTAGGACTAACCCTGTATCTCTTATATACAAGGGATATTCCAGTGGACATCAACGCTATCATGGCCACCTTTGCTGATGATACTGCAATATAGGTGCCAGATAAATCCGTTAAGAAGGCTACTCAAAAATTGCACAATGCAGTCGATAAAGTTAGTGATTGGACGCAAAAATGGCGTATCAAATTAAACGAAACAAAATCGACGCATATAAACTTTACAAACAAAAACATAAACAATGTTCCAATTTATATAAACAGTACAGCAGTACCTTACTCCAATACCGCCAAATACCTTGGAATGACCTTGGATGCAAGCTTAAATGGAAAGAGCACAGAAAAATGAACTGGTTACTAAGAAAGAACTCTGACCTATCTATCCAGAACAAACTAATGTTATATAAGCAAGTACTGAAACCCGTTTGGAGATATGGTATCCATATGGCTAAAATGCAACTTGATCGTGATGATGACATCAGGAGGACGGAAAAAAATGTGAATCATGAGCAGCGACAAAAACAAGAACAAACAAGCTCCCCAGTTATCTGGACAGCCACCCTTGGGGTTCACTGAAAAACTTAATATCAGCTAAGTTTCAAAACCAACTGCACCAATCTGTCTTTCTCTCTGTCTCTTCCCCTTTCCCCAAAACGCTCGTCTCCTAAAATTAGTATAAGGGTATTCATAACCCCTTTCACACGTGCAAATTATAAAAAAAAAAAAAAAAAACTATGGGGCTGTACAAAGAAAACAAATGCTGAACCCATCCAAAAATTTCAAAGCAAAGTCCTTCGTGGAATAATTAATGCCCCTTGGTATATAAGAAATAGCGATATACATCGTGACCTTCAAATTGAAATCCAACTCCGAAATGGAGACCGTCTTAAATGTAAGATACAATGTTCGGAGATTAAGAAGAACCAAGCCTCATGAGCTGATGGTCTAAAAACTATGGGAAAGTTTTTTTTTTTTTTTTTTTCTATTGAAGTGTTATAAAATTGACAACATTTCCGTATACTACAACTAGTTAACACTAACGAGTAGTTTACAATTGTTATATATTACATTATATACAATATATTTACAATACATTAAACAAATACACGCTTATTTTACATTTCTGTTGTATTTTCTAGATAACATTGTTTCCAGTTAGCTCGTGTGGTTTAATTCGCTTTAGTCTTCGAGTAATCCCAGTTGTATCGCAAAGTTTTGCTGCTTCCTGGTTGATATGTCGTCCAAGTCTTGAGTGATGGGCTGTTGCAAATTCACGGATCGTTTCTTCAACAGATTTAAGCTTAAGGTCGCGATGTAAGTCGTAGTTTCTGACATACCATAGAGCATTTACTAAACATCTTAAGACTTTATTTTGGAAGCGCTGAATTATTTCTATGTTATTTTTAGCAGCACACCCACAGAATTGAATGCCGTATGTCCATATAGGTCTTAATGTTTGTTTATATATAAGAAGTTTGTTATGTATTGATAGAATAGATCTTCTGCCAATCAGATAATCGAGTTTTCTCGGCTTCATATTAAGCTCTTCTCTTTTCTTTTTTATATGTTCTTTCAATCGTAATTTAGCGTCCAGGTTCACTCCTAAGTACTTTGCTGTATTGGAATAAGGTATTTGTATCCCATTAACAATGATTGGAATATGTTGAATCTTTTTGTTCGTGAAATCTATATGTATAGATTTCATGCTATTTAGCTTTAAACCCCATTTTTTGGTCCAGTCAGATATAGTATTTACAGCATTCTGTAGAGTTAGAGTTGATTCTACTTCATTTTTTCCAACTGAGAGAATGGCAGTGTCATCAGCAAACGTAGCAAGTGTGCAATTCGAAAAGGTTGGCATGTCATTTGTGAATAGTAAATACATTGTTGGGCCTAGTATGCTTCCTTGGGGAACACCGGCTTTGATCGCTTTCAACGCAAAATAGGCTTCTTCTTGTTTTACTCGGAAATATCTATCAGTGAGATAAGATTCTAGAATTGTTGAATATTCTCTAGGAAAAAGAGTTTTGAGCTTATAGAGTAGGCCTTCATGCCATACTTTATCGAACGCTTGAGCGACATCCAGGAATATTGTTGAACATATCATTTTATTTTCAAGGTCTTCTTCGACAATGTTGGTGATTCTATGTACCTGCTCAATAGTAGAATGTCGGTCTCTAAAGCCAAATTGATTAGATGGACTCATTTTCTCGCTGTTTATAAATGGCTTAAGCCTAGTCAGCAGGATCTTTTCGAATATTTTTGACAAAATGGGCACTAAGGAGATTGGCCTATAGGATGACATTTCCTGCGAATTTTTACCTGGCTTGGGAATCATTATAACCTCTGAAACCTTCCAATAGCAGAGGACATACTTCAGGCGCAAACAAGCATTTAGAAGTATTGTTAATTTAATCTTAGCTCTAGGCGGTAGGTGTTGTAATAGCTCAGCAGTAATAAGATCATAGCCAGGTGACTTTTTCCTCTTGAGATCTTTTTGTATAATAATTTCTACCTCCAAGGGTGTAACTGAAGGAATTTCCACGGATTGTTGCTCGATTTCCGGCCATATTTCTACATGTTGTCTCTCATTGGGTTGAAAAACATTCGTCAGATACTCGGCGAATGCTTCTGCTTTCTCAGAGTTGCTTTTGGCCCATGAATTATTTAATTTAATTGGTGGGTTGTGTTGAATAGGACTTTTAAGATTTTTGGTTATTTTCCACAATGAGTATTCGGTCGATTTATCGGCTGTTAGTTGGCGTAATTTTCGGTTAACTGCTTTATTTTTGAGCTCATTTAATTGGGAGCGAATCATTTCTGTAAGCTTGTTTAATTGTGACTTGTACAACGGGTATCTTGATTGTTGCCATTTTTCCCTTAATTTCCTCTTCTCGGATATTAAGTTAAGTATTGGTTTCGGATAACTATACCCGATTTCTTTCTTTTTTATCTGAGGAGTACTTTTCCAAGCAGCTTTTTGTGTTTGTTCCGTAAAATCCAATACTTCATCTTCTAGTTGGTTTTTATTACACAGCACTGTGTTAAGGTTTAAATTCAAGGTAGGAGTTTGTATTTTTCATGTTTACCCTGTCATTATATATTAAATATATTGGTGAATGATCAGAATTTAAATCTTTTCCTTCTTTGATATGAAGTACATTTCTGGAGATTTGTTTTGTAATAAAAAAGTCGATCAAGTCTTGGAATTTTCTTTCTATCCGTTGGCCAGTACGTTGGCTTATGGGAAAGTGTTATAACTTTAAACTTCTCCCAATGCGATTTATAAATTAAGAAAGAAAAATCATTTGTCGATCTTTCATAGATTAGTCCTGATTCACCGGTGGTTTTAGTGCTGTAAGAGTCCCACACTACTTGGTGCCGATTATTACCGAGTGTCTTTTGAAGATGTCCATCGGATAAAAAAAAAAAAAAATCTCCAAATAATTGGATAAAGTGTGTAATTTTTACATTCCCTCCGACTGATTTAACGTAGTAACGTCTTTCATTCGGGAGAGGATTCCTGATATGACGAGGTTGAATGTAGTCTTTATTAGATCCCGTGTCTATTATAAATCTTAGTATCTCACCGCTTCTGGTGATATAATGATATCAAAAAATAGATATCGTCGACTTATTCCGGCTCGTCAAGGTAAGGGTCATCTTGTGAGTCAATATAATCCTTTAATGTCTGGTCATGGTTTTGATCTTCTTAATCTATCTCACTTTCGTATTCCTCCTATGTCTTCTCATCTAGGTCAGTCTCTTGTTATGAATGTTGGCTTTTCTGTGGAACAAACTGTTGATTACGAAGTTTGTTCTGGTAGTTGACCTTTTGAGATTTGATGGAATAGTCAATGTCCATTGGCTTAGGAGAAAGCGGGCGTTGATTTGCCGGTGGTCGTTGCTGTGGATATTGGTGTTTCGGTTGATATTGTGGTTTCCTATAAAACTGATATGGTTAGCATTCCTAGGGTTATGGAGTAACTCAGGATGAAATTCGCGTCTAGATGCGGGAATTGGTGCTGGTGATGAATGTGAAAAGTTGTTTCTTCTAGGGGGAACTGGAGGCGGTGTTTGTTGAAATGTTTTCCGGGTGGCAGATTGTGAGTTGTTTGCATGCTGCGCTCGAAAATCAACATTTTGCAATTCCAAACATAGGTGCAGAGCTTACGGTAGGTCAGCAGACTCACTGATACTGAGTAACCTAACCATCTCGACTTTCAACCCTTTGACGAAGGTATCGAGTGCTTTGTCCCGGTAACACTGAGTCGTTCATGGATTCTTAACTCATATCTATTAATCCTAACTTACTTTGGATAAGCGACAAGTGGTGGTAGACGGCCTGATAAAATTCAGGAATAGTACTAATACCTTGTAACAAAGTTGTCATTTGGTACTTCAGGGTTCCTAAATCCCTCTTGTCTGTACGGTAAGATATTTTGACATCTTTTCTCAATTTAGTGGGCTATTATAAGATTCTAGGGTGACATCTGCGCAGACCGTAATCTTATTTCTGATAATCAAAAGGATCCAGTAATATTTGAGGGTACATTTCAAATGTTCATAGAATTTGAGTATTCTACCGGCACTCTTCTTCCATGAGTTGAATTCGTGTGGGTGCTCAGAGAATTCCCTGAGGTTTTTTACCACATCGGGTAGTTTGTCCATGTCGGACAAATTCCTATCGTTAGCCCGGTTTATTGACTGGTCTATGTCGTTGTTAATATCGGATGCTTGGTTCATGAGAGAAGTAAAGAGTTGGCGTCCCTGTATTTGAAGGACTTCAGTCACTAGTTGTGAAATCAGCTGAATCATGTCATTATTGACTGCATTAGGAGCAGGAGAAATGGGAGCAGGCTGAGGAGTTGACTCCTTTTTGCTCCTTTGGTTGGTGAAACTATTCGGGGGCCTTTGTTTTCCCTATCACTACACTGTCGTCCAGGTGGTTTGGTTGTCCACTCTTTTTGGTTATTGCTTAAGTTTACTCTATGAATTAAATTCTCCCACTAATTCTAAACTTGAGTATTGCTTACGTTTACTCGAAGAATTTTCACAGTGTCACAGAATGTATCCCCATGTTGGGCGCCAGTTAATTGAAATACCACACGATTAATGTAAAAAAAAGTTACAAGGTAGACCTTTATTGCTTCGCAGAAATTAAAAGACTAATTAACAAACATTGAATCGCTTATATTTATTGCCCAATTTCCCTAACTCAGCTTCTGCTGTTGTTTGCTGTCGTGTGAACGATTCGATGTGCATCGATTGCACCAGACGCTTGATCAGCATTTGCGTTTCTTGGGGTTCGCGCGTGCAGGTGTTGTTGACACCGTTTGCTGTGGGGTTAAGTTAAGTGGGGCTTTCCTGTCCACCGAGGACAGTCAGTATTTATGCAGCTACGTAACACATTTTTTAAGTCCTTTTTATTCGACACGAAACGTGAACGGCACTGAAACAGAACTTTCGTTTAGAGAAACTTAAGACGAAAAGATGATGTGCCCCTTGCCCTTTCCGACGGTTAGCAGGCGTGGTACCCACAGTATCCTTTAATCTTTGCATGTGATTCTTTCATCATGAAATTAAACGTACTCGTACGCCAATATCGTTTTTACGTACAAATATTTCTAACTCGTCGAATCATTAGCATTTCAGGTAAGTATTTGAAGCACGTTTTCCATGTTCTTTTTAGAGTGCGCGTACTACGGACATTATTTTCAAGTTTAACTCTCTCGAAAATAAGTTTGTTGATTTTTGCTTGCTCTTCAAGTTTGGCAAGAATAATAGAAAAGAAAAAAAAGACGTTAGATACAGGGTCTCGTAAACTATTATTTTGAATGCATTCAGATGTCACGGCGTGTGCGTATGTTTGTACATAACTGTCAGATGGTTTTTCTTTTACCACCGGAAAGCTATACTTTCCGATGTCTGCATGTCTAAAACCGATGGCTTTCCTTTCGTCACTCTTTCTTTGGTAATTTATGGTTTACCCTGCTTTTTTTTTTTTTTATATAATTTGCACGTGTTAAAGAGGATATGAATACCCTTATACTAATTTTTAGAACACATGCGTTTTTGGAAAGAGGAAGAGACAGAGAGAAAGACAGAGTGGTGTAGTTTGAAACTCAGGTGCTATTAAGTTTCTGTAAACTCCAAGGGTGGCTGTCCAGATAACTGGGGAGTATTTTGTTTGTTTTCGCTATTATTGTCGTTGCTTATGATTCACAGTATTTTTTTCCATCTTCCTGATGTCATCATCACGATCAAGTAGCTATTTAACCATATGACGACTCTACTGCCAGTGTTATGCCTTCACAGTAGAGTTGACTTAGCTTTCGCATGTGATCGACTTTTTTATTTATTTCATGCGAAATAAATAGATGATTCTTGACATCAGGATTCGAACCGTGAATCAACAGCGTGACAAGCGATGATGTTACCACTACACCACGGCCACCCTTTGGTGGCTTGAGGCTTGATTTTGTAGCTTGAGGCTTGATTTTGTGGCTTCATTAGATTATCCCTTTTTTGTGACTGCTTAGCTACTTCACAGACTCGATAATTAGCAGAATAGTTTCCCTTACAGTTAATGCACTCTGAAGGAGGTTTTTTGTTTACACCACAGTCTTTAGAAAAATGTTTTCCGGCACATTTAACATATCGCGGTTCTTTTTGACAGTATGTTTGGGTGTAATTAAATCCTTGGCAAAGCTTACATTGAGGTACTGACCTTGTATTCTTACAAATGGGTTCGGTTTTCATTTTATTAAAGGTAAGCATAAAAAGAGGAAGCATGCGCTTTACCGTAGTTTGCTCACCGTTCTTACCGTAGTTTGTTCACCGTCCTGTTTTTCACGTTTCACTATATGATATTAACATCATCAATGTTTTTTTAAGTTTTGGCTTTTCAGGTCATTCATTACATCTTCTTTTGAGCACGAAGCATGAAGAATTCTAGCTACTCCTCTTATAGGTCTTTCGGATTTGTTTTCTTAAGTATACCATTAAATTTTGTAGGCATTCAGTTTTTTGGATACTAAGTGGTAGCTGTCAGGGTCTTTAACTATGACTTTCCATTGATTATTACGAGCAGATTTAACCTTAAAATCAGATGTCAGCAATCTCTTTAAGATTGTATGTAACTTATTGTAGTCAACAATTCCAATCCCGTTTTTTGGTGGCGGCGGTCGTTTTTTACACATCGTGTCTTTAGTACAAGCGTTTGGTTTGTCGGGGGGCTTAGCTTTGCGTTTTTTGCTTGATCGCATTTTTATGATAGTCAGTGATAAGAGGGGTATTTATACTCGAAGCAGACGCTCGGTACATGGAGGGTGGATTTTAGTAGCCTCTTACGACAGGCATTCCTACCTTGGGTATATTCTATATTCTTACCCAAAGGGGATGCTTAGAACATGGAAATAAATAGTGGGCGTGTTTGCAACCTGATTCAATAAAGACCAAAAATCGGTAGTGTCTATGCAAAAGTACGCGTCAGCATTGAGTTTACTTTATGTTTTTATATTTATACTCCTTGATCTCTATCTTTATATAATTTTCTAGATATGACGTGATGTATTTAGTTTGGATGAAAAAAGTAAATAATCTCTTGCTTATAACGAACTCTCCATAAATTCACAGGATAACTTTAAATATTTTTGTGGACGTGACTTATTAAATGAACGCTGTTGCGTTCATGCACACCGACTAAAGTACATAATACTTTTGTTTTAGTTCGGCGAATATATTTGCTGCTTGAATGTATCATTTTGTAGCTTAGTTTTTTATTTACTTACAGTTGCTTATGTATGTATAAATGAAAGTATTGGTTTCCTGAACATGTTCAATCTAGAGATTTTGATCACACTTAACATTAATACAATAGTGAAACTTAAAAAAGAAAAGCAATTCTGTCTGCCTGTTTGTATGTACGAGTATGTGTGTCCGACTGCAGGCTAAACGACTGAACAAATTTTCTTCAAACTTCATATCTGGGGGTCAAAGAGCTCACAATTTAAGCGAGATAGGGATTTTTATTCTAACCCCAAAATTAACGGTATTTACAAATCCGATTTCGTAAAAAAACCATTTTCTCGAAAACGGCTCTAACGATTTTAAGGATTTTTTAAAAAATAAAAATTTTTTTGTGGATTTTGTTTGAATTTTGTATCTGAATGATTTGCAGACAAACAGCTCTTGCATACTCGTAGATGCAAGACCACCTGTAAAGTAATTAAGTACAACTTAAGTACAATTACCTCGTAATTTTTTTTTTTTTAGGTGCAAGCACAATTCCACTACTTTTACTTAGAAATTTCAAGTAGCAGCGCCGGGAATTGTACTTGTATTTGCAATTCGTTCGAAGTATTTGAAAAACTTGTCTTAAGTACTTAAATACTTGAAAATTGTACTTAAGTCTTTTATTTAATTCCTTTCAACTACTTTCAACTCCTTTTAAGTACTTTCAAGTACTTTTAATTCTTTTAAGTACTTGTAATTTGCAAGTTTTTTCAAGAACTTCGAAGGAATTACAAGTAAAAGTACAATTCCCGGTACTGGTAATTGACATTTTTAAGTAAAAGTACCATGGAATTGTACTTGTACTTAAAAAAATAAGTACGAGGTAGTTGTACTTATACTTTAATTTTACAAATCTGGATGCAGGTACATGCGAGAAGTCGTGCACAGTACTTCTTCTTCTTCTTGTTCTTACGGCGAAGTTATGATCCGGAGTAGAAGGATCACAACCCTCCCACTTTACTGCATCCCTACTGGTCCGCTTGTGGGGTTTGCCGGTTTGACCTCAGAAAGTACCGGCAGACTTCCCGGTTTCGGATCACTTCGTCACTGAGGCCAATCAAATGCTGGTGTTTTTGCATTTGTGTGATCCAGTTGTTTTTTGGTCTGCCTTTTTTGCGCGATTGCGTAGGAACGTTGATTGATATTGCCTTTTTGACGGGGTTCGAAGGATCTCTCCTTTGAACATGTTAATACCAACTGAGCCGGTCGTGCTCTATCTTGCTTGTGAGATGGGATCTTTTACATGAGGGCTTCCTCGAATCTTTGAACTTCTTATTCTATCAATCTTCGTTACTCCTGCTGTCATGCGAAGCATCTTCCTCTCAGCTGCCGTTAATTTGCCCTCATACTTTTTGTACATTGTCCAGCATTGTGAACCGTATGTGAACGCCAGACGTACAACTGCGGTGTAGAGTCTTCCTTTAAGCTTATGGGGCATTTTTCGATCACAGAAGATAGCGGAGTTTTCCCGCCACTTCATTCTCCCTACGCTTACGCGATGATTGATGTCATCATCACAAGTTGCTTCGCGATCATAGATCCCAGATATTTGAACTTTTCACACTTGGGAGGCACTTTTCCATTCAAGTAAATGTCTGGAATAGGCCGGTGTGGATCAGAGAACGGGCAGCACAGATACTCTGTCTTTTTCGAACTAATATGGTACCCATTTCCCTCCAAAACATCCACCCATACATCAAGTGCTCGTTGCAAGGCCATTTGATCTTCGCTCATGATAGCTCCATCGTCAGCAAAGAATAACTGATGCACTTTGGGGTCCGTCACTTTTCCTTCAAGCAGATAATCAATTACTGCAATAAATAGCAAAGGACTAAGGACGCTTCCCTGGTGCACACCGACTTTGATTGGGAACTCTTCGGTGACTCCTGCGGGACATCTTACTCTTGTCCTTGCTCCCTCATACATGTCCATGATCATGCGCACGTAGGTTTGTGGAACTCCTCGTTGTCTTAGCGCCACCCATAGGAGATCTCTTGGTTGTCTATCAAAGGCTTTTTTCAAAATCAACCAACACCCTATGCAAGTGCTTTAAGGAATCACGATGTTTTTCCATTATGATCCTTATACTTTGGATTGCATCTGTTGTTGATTTACCCGAGTCGTGCACAGTACAATGTTTTACTTACGAGGATTAACATGACTTTCATTTAATTTTATATTTTTAAAATTAAAGTCAAATAATAATGCTTTTTTTTATTTATTGATACTTGAGTCGGCAAGAACACCCTTAGCTTAAACAATTATCACTTGCTGATTAAATATTATATTTATAGCAGTTTTACATTTTACCAATCACTTACATAAATAAATCTGCAATTACTTATCAAATATAGGATGTAATTCTGTATTTATATCTACTCAAAAATCCAGAAATTAATACTCATGTGAGTCATGACTAATGTGAGTGAGTAAGTTTTATGTGAAAGTAAAGCACTAACAGTTATTTAGATAATTTTGTCAAAGTCAAGTGATCGACAATGAGTCAAAAACATACGTATACATGCGTCATCAAGCATTTGAAATGCAGACATATGTATGTACTTTAAACAATTCAGACAATAAAACCTTTGAAAAAATTAAGAATCATTGATTTGTCAACGTTTTATCGACCAATCTAACTATTGTGAATAATTATGAGGTTATCAAGGAGTAAGACAATCTGCTGCTACAATATTCCATCTAAGTAGATAGTTTATACTTGACATAGTACTCTGCTGCTGTTATCAGAATAATACATGCTGCACTAAATGAAACGGGGTAATTGTATGCTTCTTCAAAGGTATCGCTATGTAGATGATCTCCCAACTGCTTTTTAAGGATGTTCAAAGATACAACTCAGTAATAGACGATTTTACAATGACTGCGTGTTTCTACCATTGGGATGGGATTTAAGCATATTTCCTATACCCAAACTGATAGTATAATGAGAAAAGTCATTTCTTTATCCTTCTCAAATTTCTCATAGTTGTCAGTAAGAAAAATAAAAAACGTGACTGGGTCGCACGTACTTGCTTCATACAAAGTTCGTTTGCAAATTTAGGCAAAATCGATAAGAAGCTATAAAAATATAAAAATATAAACAAAAAAAAAAATATAAAAATAATAAAAGTTTTTGAGAAAAAGTAAGAAAAGTGAAGAATAAGAAAGAAAATTAGTTAAGTGAAATAAAAAAACAAAAAAAAAAATAACGACAAAATAAAAACTAAATAAGTAAATTAAAGCAAACCTAAATACGTTTGAATTGAATAAATATATTAATTAAGAAATAATAAAAGAGCCAAGAGCTAGCATTTACTTTGAATACACTATATTTTCCATTTATATCGTACATTTTTATCATACACATCCTATAAAATACATATTCATCAAATTTTTTTTAAACAATTGTTCTTATCTGAGTGAAATCGTGCAGAATTTATTTTCCGTCTGGATTGTCTTAATTTATGTTGACTCGAGTAGTATCTAGACTTTTAACATGCCTAACCAAAATTTAATCAGACCTTCCGTCCTGAACGCACCCGAAGCTAATGCTGGCAATCAACAGCAACAACAACAACAACGAGCTGCACCATCTGGTGCCGGCGGAGTTATTTCAAACGAAGCAGTAATTGTTTACCGAGCCCTTATAAACGAAGAACGGCAATGGGTTCAATCTATAATTAACCCCAATACCGACTGTTTTAATGGAACAGATCAAATCAGTCGCCCAGAATTTCGGGAAAACTTAAGCGAATTAGACAAGATACCCGACGTTGTATGTCTAATAGACTTTACCAGCCAACCAGGAGAGTTTAACTGCTGGAAGAAGAGTGTAGACAGAATGCTACAACTCTACGATGGTATAAAGGGAACTCCTAAATATTTCGGTATTCTGAGCGTTATGCGCAACTAAATCGTAGATCAAGCCGATGTGGTATTAGAATCTTATATTACCCCATTAGGTTAGAAATGCATCTATCGATGTTTAACAATGCACTGCTAGAGGTGTATCATCCGATCATCAATTGAAGCGCTTCATTAAAATGAAGCATTGCTTCACTTCAGTCCCACACTTCACTGCTTAATTTACTTCTATTAGTTCCTACACTTTAATTCATTTTACACTTCTTTCGCTTCTTTTGTCGTCTCTACTCAAATGGGAATGGGACTGTTGCTTCATTTTTGTTCATTTTTCCCCTACAAAATGTACACACTCATTCGTGTGTTCGATTTTGATGGATAGTTAGGGGAGGCATAATATATGTACTTATCACTCTTTTTTACTTTTCGTTTTTCTTCTTCTTCTCTGGTTTCACACTTCACTTTACTTCTTTAGATCAAATGGGAATGGAACTGTTGTTGCTTGATTTTTCTTCATTTTTCCTCTATAAAATGTACATACATACAATACTCGTTCGTGTGCTCGATTTCGATGGATAGTTAGGAGAGGACTTATTATTTTTTTTTTGTTTCGTTAACAGGGTGTTATTTAAGTTTTTTGTAGTATTACAAAATAATGTTATAATTTTTTTTTTAATTCATTGTATTGCAATTCAGAAATTGAATGATAAATACTAATATAAATACTATAACCTACTACATAAATATAAGGAAAAAATGTGCATAGTCAACACACTAAAAAAAAAAAAAAAAAATTTATATATATATATATATATATATATATATATATATATATATATATATATATATATATATATACTAGCTGACCCGCCAAACATTGTTCTGCCAAAAAAATTATTTCTAGTTAATATTATGGTTGTTAAATAAAAAATAACGAATGTATTGTAAGTGTGTTTGAATGTTTTAACGATCGATAAAATTGATCGAATGTGATCGATAAAATAGAACGAATGAAACGATTTGAACAAAAGTGTGTTTGTGTCATTCGATAAACAAACGTTAAAAGTTCGTGACTCATATGTTCTATTGAGAAGGAAAATGTCGCAGCACTATATCGGTGCGGAGCACTTCAGAAATATCGGTGCAATCAAGCATTTCATGGCGTATCTCGTCGGGTCGTTTGGACAACCAGGCGGAGATCTCAAAGAAATCGAACGTAAGTATAATTCGAAAGTGAAATATTAAATTTGAAACTGAAAGTATGTTTTTCTTGTGTGTCGCAGTTTTGTTCTAGGAATTTTTTGTGCCCAATTTCGGATGCAGCTGTACCGGGCCGGTTATTTCAAGTACGACGACAGTGGACACAACTTATTCGCCGTTGAGGATAGATTTCATGTGGATATCGAGCAAATACGTGAAGGTTTGACCGTGTTTGGCTTTGCGCCGTGGGAAAATGGTCTTCCCGAGCCCGAGTATGATGACGGTCCATTCTTTGATGAAGATCAAATGGATATGTGGGGATGGGATCTATGACAGATATAGGAATGGAGCGCTGTAGACGATGACCGCCGATAAAAATAAAAAAACACCAACCATTCATTTTCTCAATTCAGTGTATTTCATCTCTTAAAAGTTAAATGTAAAGTGAAAAAAGTAATATATTTCTTATAGTAAAGTAGAAAAATGAAATAAAGAAAATCAATATTAATTTCGAAGAGCAATTGAGTGTACGATATTTTTTGACAGTCCGTTTTTAGCCAACACAAATAAGCTCGATGGTTTGCCGACGCGAGAACTTGCCACGGATAATTGTCCGTGTGAAAAACATGGTGTACCCAAAACTAAGCCGCAAACGTACATCGTTTGGCTTTGCGACTTATTGGTTGTCATTGTGAATGCCAATATAATAGGAAATTGAACGCGTTTGAATTCAATTGGCACGTCTGTGGGAATCATTGGAATGCGTGGCTGCAAAACATTTTCGCCTCGGAATTTGCCATTCAAAATCGTGGTTTCTATAATGGTTTTCATCAATTTTTTAATGACCAATCGTGCCATTGCACAGCCGTGTTGGGTTCAAATTCCGAAGTAAAATAACCGGAGATCCGACTTTCAGTCGTAGGAGGTGTGGTGGCATGCCTGGCAAATCAAGTGAGTTCAAAAACTCTGTTGGATAATTTACAGCTTCGTTGGCATAGGAAACTGTAACGACCGATTTGTATGATACCAATTCGCCTGGCAACGACTGCTATATTTGGAAGTTCAAATCGTCGACGTCCACGCATTATTTATGTATTGTGTGCGTACATCGGGGAATATGCAGTCAATGAGAGCATTTTGCGAATCAACGATTGTGCAGAAATCGGTGGGCAATTTTATGCAGCCAGTATTTTCATGGACAGCAATTTTTCCATCGCCTATATCTAACAATTGTTTCGAGAATGTGTCAGCGGATGGATCTTGTAGCATTTGGAAGCGCATGTTTATTTTTAGCTGGACTTTTTCAACATTACGCCACAGTGGCGATGATTTCAAGCAAACGTTGATCTCATCGGCGTACGTTGAACGTGGAATGACGGAAAGTGTTTGTCTGAAAAGAGTAACAGAGTGCCGCCGTTTGTCGTTGTTTTTTATATCTTTGAGTGTTCTGTTCAACGCCTCAAGAGAATGTTTGTGTGCCATAGTGCATTCATCCCAGATGATAATTTTGCATTGCTTCAGCACTGTGACCATCGATGATTGTTTTTTATGTTGCACGCTGCGTCTGGGTTATTTGGTCATCCAGAGGCAGCTTAAATGCTGAATGAGCTGTTCTGCCTCCATCCAATAAAGTTGCTGCAATGCCAGATGATGCAACGGCCAATGCGATGCCATTATGTGATCGTATTTCGGAGAGAATTAGCGAAATGAGAAATGTTTTGCCAGTTCTACCTGGTGCATAAAAAAAAAAGGATCCACCTTGTCCCACCGAAACTGCCAGCATAATGCGGTCGTAAATGATTTTTTGTTCATGAGTCAGTAGTGGGACATTGCGAGTTACAATCGCTGCCATTTCTGCAGTATTGTACTGCAGTTCACGATTCATTTCGGTGTTCATTAAATTAGATGCACTTCGACTTGGCGAACACATACCGAAATGACTGAGTGGTAAATTGGCAATAACAACGCAAAGATCCTCGATAGCAATCAATGCTTCATTGTACATAGCGTCGCTGAATGTAATCGTTAGATCGTTGCACCGTATACGAATTCGATGCAATACATCGTCAGTCATTGAATCTTGTGTTTAACCCACAACGCGTCCCGTAGTAATCGAGATTGTGTTGCTGTACAGCCCAATGCTGCTTCAGCAACCATGTCGTCCCAGTGATTGTCGTCTTCGAGCAAGCCAAGTGCAAGGCATGCATCTTTATGCGTTGGATACTGTTGTCCATTCACTTTACGTATATCTTGAAATGACAATGGGCCGGTGACATTAACAAAAAACAGTCGCAGATAGAAGCACTCAGTCTGCCTTGGATTGACTGTATGTACTCGGCCCAAATTGTTTGATTTGAATAGGTCGGGGCACGCATCAATTGGTGTGCCTTACTTGCGGGGCATCCACTTTTTTTGTTTGATTCCATGTGAAATATCGTGGTACTTCGGAATAGAGTAGTGCTCGTGCAAAGGCACCGAACGTATCCGCACGATTAAACAATTCGAAAAATTCGGTGAGTGTAGTTTTTGGTGGATTCATGGCACGCTCAATTGCTGTCTCGTTGGTGAAAAATACGCGCTGGCCGTTTTCAAGATGGGCGGCTAAATGTATAACTGCTGGGCCTCGTTCACGAATTGGGAAACCAAAGATACGCCAGACAGCTTCATTGGAGCTGATGTACCGGCTAATTTGGTAGCGCATTATTTCGTAGTTGTCATTCAATCGAGGAGCATTCACATCGGTATTCTGAATTTGGAACACAGCCATATTACTGCCTTTATTCACATACTTGCAAATGTATTTTATTGACTTCACCGAACTGCAAAACTCAACATTAATATGAGCATTGAATGTTTTGCTCAGGAGAGGTGAATATGGTACCACCCAACTATTGTCAATGTCAATGGCTGCGTTGTCGATATTTAGCGTGAATGATTGTCCGCCATTATCAGTATTTCTTCGACGATATATTGGATATCCGTCGACGTTTGTGATCGTGTCGTTGGTGAAATCTCTAGGAAAACGTTTTGTACATTTTCCATCTGCCATGCAAGGCGATAAACGATTCAGATCACCGCATAGGAAATTAATCATGCTGGTGGTAACAATATCGAACAGTAATTGATCAGTAGATGGATCTGGAATTTCCGCGGAAATTACACTATCGATTTCCTAGGGCGTATTTTGTCGACTAACCAAATCAAAATGTTTGCATGAGGTAATCCTCGCTTTTCAACCGAATAAATCCAGCAACGTGTACGTCTAATTTTGTAATGAAGCTCATTAAAGACTTCAATTTTTGTTTGAACACAAGTGAATGTATTCTTCCACACGCAGCTTCTGTTGATTGTGTCGCAGGAATCGCAGTCGTTCGCTCTCCACCTTCGCATACATGTCAACCATGAATTGTTGGCACAGCTCACGACATCGCAGAATGACGTTGTCCTGACCGCGTCAAATCATCATACGATACGCATAAAAATCCATCGAGCTCACTTTCTTGTTTGTTTCGGCTCCTTTAACAAAATATTCATAAATATTAATTCCAAATTAGTAATGATGTTCATAATGAATAAAGTACCTGTGGCGGGATCTAGTTGTTTAATGTTTATGCAATATCCGTCTTGTCCTTTCCCGAAAATTAGCAGATATTGGAGAGCGTCGTATGAACGGTGTGTGTCGGCAATGAACTCCAGATTATAGTTTCTTCTTCGAATCACAATTCCTCGCGTCGCTGTGCAGTCGCCAACCATGATTCCACCAGCGTCGTCAACAACAGTCGCATTGAATCTACTCTCCAGCTTGTGTTTTATCGGGATTGATGACAATAGCGTGATTGTCACTTTGCTCTTCGTGCATGTGTGATTTGAAGAATTTCAATAATTCATTGTGCTCATTCAATAGGGCGTCCAGCTCGATGACGATACGCCTGGCTTCAGGCGAATTGGGGTTATTGTAGTCGCAACGTGCATCCACGCGATTGGCGAGCGCGCGTTCTTGGTGCACACGATTGATGTCCTCACCGCCCATGAAGTTGATTTGTAAAAATTTATGTGGTTCGTTTGGCATTGGCAGCAATGAGCCCACTTTGTAGTACACTTGGCCTTTGATTTTGAACGCTGAATTGAATTGTTGACCATTTACCGCAATATTGCGAACTATTTCGGTTGCTCCGTACGATGTCATTTGGAAGCATGAATTGAATCTGCGAATAGACTTCAGGAAAAGGTTTGAATATGGATGCGTGTCGATGAGCAAGCCGTTCTGGTTCTGGTGGTGTCTCAATTTCTGATAGTTGCACTTTTCCTGATGCGCAACACATGCCGGCTGACTCATGTTTCAATTTGATCGCATGACAATGGGGACATTCTTTGTCCATAGCACCAATCAGCACTTTCGGATGCGAAATATTCAATATCTGGCTCGTACTCGAATGCGAGACGAAGGAACGAAGTGGATGTAAATGCTCGATGTACTTATTGGCGTTGTCGGTCATTTGCTCTGTTCAAGACAAAAGCTTTAAAATTCTTGATGCCGTTAATATCATCAAAAAGGAGAAGCAACAAACGGAAATAGATAAAGACATCTTGGTAAGGCATGGACTTCCGCTCTGTATGCTCTTATCGTAGTCAAAATCGAGATAATGCGTAGAAATATAAGAATGATTCCGCAGTGCAAACGTTGCCAAGGATTCAATCATACGCAAATGTACTGCATAAATAAAATCTGCGATGTGTGAAATGCGCTGGAAATCACCTCTCCCAAGTTAGTGGAGTAAACAAACAAACATCCGCAACCTGTGATAATTGTAAAGGAAAGCATCCGGCAAATTATAGAGGCTGTGCAGTAGCTAAAGAGTTACAAAAACGAAGAAATGCGCTCCTTAAGCCCCTAAATACAAAATCAAAACCGCAAACTAAGACAAAGCGTCAGGTCGCGGAGGAGAAAGAAATCAAATTAAAACTACCGTGTTCAGAGCGCAAAAAGGTGAGGGAAAGAATGACTAAAGAAAAGCCCTCGACCTCTGTTCCTAAAAGGAACGGTACTGAAAAGTTACCATTGGAAAAGGGACCGGGTAATGACCTTCGAACAGCAGGAGTGCAAGACTTACGCTCAGGCCGCGGCATCCGAAATACCAAAAAATATTGGAATTTCGAAGGACGCTGTTTCTCATGTTTTTTTCAGTTATTCTAGAGAAACTTGAAGAACAAAATAAAATAAATAAAATTATTCTCAATAAGCTGGTTAAGTTCGAAAGTAATTCAGGGAAAACGCGTACTCCAACTAGAATATGAAATAGTCAGCGTACTCTTAAAATCTCATCTATCTACTGCGTTCCGCGCTTGAAAAAGGTGATTTTACTAATTTATTTAAATTGCTGAAACCTAATTTCACTATTGGCGGCGATTTTAATGCGAAACATACATTCTGGGGCTCAAGACACAGCTCGCAAAAAGACAGAATGCTCTATGAGGCAGGTATGGAGTACAGTTGTGATTTCCATTCGACGGGTAAACCGACCTACTGGCCAACTGATACTTCGAAAATACCTTACCTGATCGACTTTTTCGTCGTGAAAGGAATTTCTACCAACCACATTAATGTTGAAGAGAGCTTTGATCTGTCGTCTGACCATTCCCCAGTTGTTTTGACATTGAGCGAAAAACTAGTATATACCCTAGAGCCAGCGAGATTAACCGGTAGAACAACTAACTGGGAAGGCTTTAGGAACGAAATTGATTAAAGATAATGATGAACTGAGCGTTCCACTTACGACCCTCTATGAACTTAAGGTTGAAGTTGATCACTTCGTTGAGATCATACAGCTCGCTTCTTGGAATAATACTCCCAATCCAAGGAAAACTCCGGACAAATACGGTCTACGATATCCTACGGAAATAAAAGAATTGGTCAAGGAAAAAAGAAAAGCGCGTAAGAAATGGCTACAGAGTCGTGCTCCGCAAGCTCAAGCTCACTTGAATCACCTGTGCAATTCGTTGAAGGATTTTGAGAACGTGCGATAGGCCCTTATCTTGAAAGTTTAACAGCGAAAAAAGATTCCAATTATTCACTTCGGAAAGATGTAAAAGGCACAAAAGGCCCAAGGTCCCCGCGCCGCCAATTAAATTAAATCAAATTGAATGGGCAAGGGAAGATAAAGAAAAAGCAGGCGTTTTTGCGGCCCACCTGGAAGACAGCTTTAAACCGTAGGATGATCAAGTGTCTTACGACAATATCAATAGGCTAGATTTACCATCTGACGATTTAGCACTTACAAATGCAACGCTAAGGGACTCAAACATGAGATCGGGAATCTAAAACCTAAGAAAACTCCTGGTTATGACTTGATCACCGGAGAACTTCTCAAAGCTTTACATAGAAAAGCATTGACAAAGCTTCTTCATATTGTAAATCCTGTGCTCAGATTAAAACACGTGCCTAACCAATGGAAAGTTGCGGAAGTTATAATGGTTTTAAAATAAGGAAAGCCGCCAAATGAGATAAAATCTTATAGACCAATTTCGCTACTTCCAGTTATATCCAAAATTTTCGAGAGGATATTACTAAGGCGTGTCTCCAATCGGTTATAGAAGGAAATAATCTTATCCCTGACCAATAGTTTGGGTTCAGAAGTAAGCATTCGACGATTGATCAGGTGCATAGAATTACTGACGTAATCGAGAAAGCACTTGAAGAGAAAAAGATATGCTCAAGAGTATTTCTTGACGTCTCGCAAGCCTTTGATAAGGTGTGGCATGATGGCTTGAATTGCAAATTACGACAAGTTCTCCCTGTATGCCTATACGACATTCTAGAATCATATCTCGGGAATAGACTCTTCCGTGTTAGACACGGAAATGAATACTCGGAGCTCAAAGAAATTTCGGCCGGTGTACCGCAAGGAAGCGTTCTTGGCCCACTTCTCTATCTGTTATATACTCGAGATATATCCTGGCTACGTTTGCCGATGACACCGCTATCCTAGCCGTGGGTAAAACAATCGAAGAAACGACTGCAAAACAGGAAAACGCACTGAATAAAGTAAATGAATTGGCGAGGGACTGGCGGATCGCCCTCAACGAATCTAAATCTGTTCACATGAATTTCACTTATAAGAAAACTAATGTCTTGCCAATTTTCCTAAACTTGGCCCGAATACCTTTAGCAAACGGGGACAAATACCTTGGAATGACACTCGACGCAAAACTGAAATGGAATTCGCACGTGAAAATGAGACGTAAATAACTGGAAATTAAATATAGAGAAATGAACTGGTTGCTCGAAAAACACTCCCAGCTCAGTATTGAGAACAAACTGCTTTTATACAAGCAAGTGCTAAAGCCGGTGTGGACTTACGGTATACAACTTTGGGACTGTACCAAGAAAACAAACGCCAATATTTTACAAACTTTTCAAAATAAAGTGCTAAGAGAAATTGTGTACGCACCGTGGTATACTAGAAACGATGATATCCACAGGGATCTCGGAATTCCGACAATCGAAGCTGAAATTAGAAGCTTCGCGAGAAAGCATAGAAACCGACTAACCGGACATGTCAACAAAACAATCCTACAAATTCTGGATGAAAGCAATTTATTGCGCCGACTACAAAGGAGGAAACCTTTCGACTTGGCGAGATTGGAATCAACCGCGCCTAGATTGCGGAACATGTAGTGTCTTTCAGTGGAAAGTAACCTGCCAAACTTTTTTTTTTTTTTTTTCATGATAGAAAAATTGCTTGATAAGGTCCTTCTTAGTTGCAATATATAACAAATTAAATCGCAGAGTGGTGTTTTTTTGACACTACTATGAGCACGCCGGTTACGTCGACCTTACCGTCAACGCAAACCGACACCAACCACACTCTACCAGTAAATTGGTCAGCATAAGCACAATGTAAATCGAATCCAATTGAGTTCATCAGAATATTGTAAGACTAAGTTCATTCGGGTTCAATCGAATTCCACCGCAATGAATTGTGTCAATAATTGACTAACATTTTTACAATACCTTTAATCCAAATATGTAATATTATATTCAATTAAATTCATCAGAATATTGTAAGGCTAAGTTCATTCGGGTTCAATTAAATTCCACCGCAATGAACTGTGTCAATAATGATAACCAACATTTTCGCAATACCTTTAATCCAAACGTGTAATATTATACTATGTTCAATGAATGCAATACGAAAAATGAAATAACTTGTAATCAGAAAAATTTGTAAACGGTTAGTCTAAGTCTAGATTCAGAATAAAGCACAACGTTTTCGTTAAAAAACTAATCGTGATCGTGTTTTTTTTGGAATGATCCCGAAGGACATCCATAATTGGCGCAGTCGGTGAAGTCTACAGTATTTAGTTATATATTGGGTCAATAACTTAATTCGTGCGGTTTGCTAAGAGATGGCGTAACTTGTATTATTCCATTATTATTATTCCATTGTAACATGCGTTGGAAAGCTACTGTTATTGTACGTCATTTAAGTATATGTCATTCATTTGAAGGGTAAACAACAATAATTTTTTTTCACTCAAATATGTCGAACTTTGTGCCTGAAAAAGTGTTTTTGCGGGGAGTTCTTCGTCATTACTTTAATATGAAGAAAACTGCTGCCAAAAGTTATCGTATTTTGGTGGAAGTTTATGGTGAACATGCGCTAGCTAAGCGAACGTGCCAAAAGTGGTTTGCATGATTTAAAAGTGGTGATTTTGGCTTGGAAGACGATGAACGTCCTGGGCAGCCAAAAAAGTTTGAAGATGAAGAACTGGAAGCATTACTCTATGAAGATTGTTGCCAAACACAAGAAGAGCTAGCAGAATCTTTGGGTGTCACTCAAGCAGCCATTTCAAAATGTTTGAAAGCAGCTGGATATATTCAAAAGCAAGGAAATTGGGTTCCACGTGAACTCAAGCCGAGAGACGTCGAAAGGCGGTTTTGCATGTCCGAAATGCTGCTGGAACGCCACAAAAGAAAGTCATTTTTGCATCGGAATGTTACTGGTGATGAAAAATGGATCCATTACGACAACCCCAAGCGCAAAAAATCATATGTGAAACCCGGCCAACCAGAAAAATCAACGGCAAAGCCGAATATCCATGGCGCGAAGGTAATGCTCTGTATTTGGTGGGATCAGAAGGGTGTGCTGTATTATGAGCTGCTAAAACCGGGTGAAACCATCAATGGACAACGCTACCGAACACAATTAATCCGTTTGAAGAGAGCAGTAGCCGAAAAACGAGGCAATAATTTTCCATCATGACAACGCTCGGCCCCACGTTGCTATTCTGGTTAAGAACTATTTGGAAAACAGTGGATGGGAAGTTTTACCCCACCCGCCTTATAGCCCAGACCTTGCCCCTTCTAACTACCATTTGTTCCGGTCGATGCAGAACGCCCTCACTGAAATACGGTTCACATCAGAGCAGAATATCAAAAATTGGCTTGATTCATTCTTGGCTGCCAAGCCGGTGCAGTTCTTTTGGAATGGGATCCACAAATTGCCAGAAAGATGGGAAAAAGTCATAGCTTCGGATGGGCAATACTTTGAATAATACTATTGTACATGTTTTTCTTAAAAAAACGTTCAAATTTTGACAAAAAACCGCACGAATTAAGTTATAAACCATAAAAAAAATATATATATTAGTAAATTATCCAAAGATAATTACAAAAAGTGTTAAAACATCTAAAGATAATTATAACAAAGAAAATTCCTTTTTGCCTGGAACTAGATATATGAAAGTCCACCCATAAAGGCAAATATATCAACGTGTAAAGTGTAAATTGAGAAAAAAAAGTGTTTTTAGGCGAATCTGAAGATTAGCCCTATTAAACTAGCCAATGCCAAAAGAAAGTAAAGACAGAAACGTCAGATTTACTGTACCATACACAACAACAAAAACTGAAGAAATGCCAACACTAAGCGGTGAATCTACGGCACAGCAGCCAACATCAAGTGGCACTACCACAACACAGCAAGAATCGCAGTATACGATAACAGCCACAGAATTAATCAAGGAAGCTTCAAAAATCAAGAAATTCTCTGGAAGTAGAGAATACAACTTGTCATCTTTTATAAGGGAGGTGGAGTTAATTCTACCACTATTCAACAATGATCAAGGCATAAGGAATTTTGTATTCCAACGATACGTCTGAAATAAGATTCAGGGAGCAGCTCTTCAAGTCATCCGTACACTGGGGCCAGCACCATCATGGGAACAGATAATAGAAGAATTAATCAAAAACTTCAACATCAAGGAATCATACCATCGTCTATATCACCAGGCTATTAATCTGAAGAATACCAAAGTAAGTGAATATTTTCGTAACTTAAGAAACATATTAGACAAACTTAATACCAAATATGAATTCGATAAACAAAAAGCAATAGAATTTTCTCCAGAATCCAGTGAATCCATTATTTTAAAAACTTTTCTAAATGGTATTGACGCAAATCTATCCAGTATCATATACAGTAGGACATTAAAAATTTAAGAGAAGCATACTACGTCCTAGAAGAAACAGGTATTATTAGACATTATGATAAACAACCAAGTAGTTATAACAAGTATAATAATAGTCAGCTAACAAGACAGAACTCACACTATAGAGACGAACAGTATAATCAATATCATAGTTACGAGGGAAATCGGTTAGGACACATTAGGAGTTCAGGACGGTATAGACAGATCCGTCATTCAGACCACAACGATTCCAAATCGGAACAGATAAATCATGGGCAACCAAGGTTCAATTCGAATTCAGGAATATTTCGACTAAAATCATACAGTATTAACTCAAGACAACCTAGGCAGCAGTGGGGAGACAATTACGGGAATTCTAGACAAATTAGACAAAATCGCTCGGAACCTATGGAAGTAGATCACATTGAAACTACCATCCAGGAAGAGGTAAATTTTCACTCACATGCCCAAAAACAAATTTACCGATAGTCGAGTTGATTATTGGTCACGATAAAATAAGATGTCTCATTGACACGGGGTCAACAACTACTCTTTTAAATTTACATAAGCTAACACAATATAAACGACAAAAACTTCAAAATTCTATAACTTTTAACACACTTAGCGGACAAACTTTAATCAACGAAGAAATTATAACTTTGAAGAAGATTATTTAGAAATACACGGTGTAAAAACGAAATTCGTAAACTCTTGTCCTTATAATTGTAATGAAATTCATCTGTTGGAAGAATCCAAATTAGACCAAAGTACTTTAGAAAAACTAAACCGCGATGATATAAATCCAGAGGAAAAAGAGAAACTTAGAAAGCTGATAAACAAAACAAGGATTTATTCTTTCAAGAAGGACACAAATTGATACACACCCACGATGTACAACACGAGATTATAACAAATACAGATAGACCGGTATATTCTAAAATATACAGATACCCTCAAATACACGAGGAAGAAATAAGTAATCAGATAAAAGATATGCTGAAGCAAGGAATCATAAAGGAAAGTAACTCTCCATACAGCTCACCACTATGGATCGTTCCGAAGAAGATCGATAACTCCGGCAAAAAGAAATGAAGAATAGTAATTGATTATAGGAAGCTCAACGAAATTACCGTTAGTGACAAGTTCCCTATACCCAACATAGAAAATATATTAGAGAAGTTAGGAAGAGCGCAATATTTTACCACCCTAGACCTTGCTAAGAGATTTCACCAAGTTGAAATAAAGCAAGACGACAGAAAAAAAACCGCATTCTCAACAACTCTAGGTCACTACGAGTTTACTAGAATGCCGTTTGGGTTAAAAAACGCTCCAGCGACATTCCAGAGGCTAATAAATTCAGTCCTCAGAGAGTATATAAACTAAATATGCGTAGTTTACCTCGACGATATCCTAATATTCAGCACGACCCTAGAAGAACATACAGAAAATATACAAAAGGTATTCAACAAATTAAGGGACAATAACTTTAAAAATCAGGTGGATAAGTGCAATTTTTTCACAAAAACCACTGAGTACTTAGGACATATACTTACGACGGATGGCATTAAGCCAAATATGAATAAAATTGAAAATATTCAAAAACTCAAACTTTCCGTAACTGCAAAACAAATCAAGTCATTTTTAGGTATAACAGGGTATTACCGGAAATTCGTAAAAGACTATGCGAAGGTTGCACAGGGCATGACTAAATACCTGAAAAAGGACATTAAGATAAATACAAAGGATCCTCAATACGTAAATACATTCGAAAAACTTAAAAGACTATTAGTTGACCCACCAATATTAAAATACCCAAATTTTAGAAAAAAAATTCAGTCTTATCACAGATGCAAGTGATTTCGCTTTGGGAGCAGTCCTTACACAGGATGAACACCCCATAAATTATGCAAGCAGAACCCTGAACGATTACTAGAAGAAATACTCAACGACAGAGAAAGAACTTCTTGCTATTGTTTGGGCAGTCAATTACTTTAGGCCATATATTTATGGGCGATCATTCGATCTATTAACAGATCACCAGCCAATAAAATGGTTGCAGGCTAAACATAAGGGAAAAGATATCAATCCCACGCTACAACGTTGGTTATTAAAACTTGGCGAATATGATATAAATATTGTAGCATAATAATAACTACGCGCCTATGTCTATGCAGCAAATTCCGAAGTGACTTTCCATTCTGGCAGAATTTTGGTTCAAACTGTCCTTTCATTCGAGGTTCGTGTCTGGGACGAAGTCTCCACAGCTCATGTCAACGAAAGAGACAAATAATATTAGGGATAATATTAGGGATAATATTAGGGAATTATAACTGCAAGAATTATTTCTCTTTTTCCAGTGGTCGAAGAATTTGCTAGAAGTTTCTGGCTATCAGAAACTTCTGCTATATAAGGACAGATGGCGATCAAAAAAAGACACAGTTGGTTTAGAACCGTGGCGAAGAGATTGGAAAAGTGATAATGGGCGAAGTTGTAATTTGGTGATAAATTGAAAGTTGAGAGTGAACAAGAAAAAGTAATTAGTTTGGATTTGTGAATTAAGTAATTGAAAGGAGATAAAGTGATTTGAGAGGAAAGAGACATTGTAAGAAAAGAATTTGCGAAGAATAGTATAGTGTGAACTTGAATTGTTCTATAGAGTAGAAAATAAAGAAATAATTTCACAGAATAATTGTTTTATCTACTCGAGCCGTAGCTCGCATATTACATTGGTGTCAGAAGCGGGATAAAACTTATTCTGTGAATAACTATTTCCGTGGTGTGAAATTGCACAAAAAAAAAAAAAAAAAAAAAAACCATTTCTGTGTTGAGTTAATTAGTTGCGCAAAATGGGTCGCAAATTGGGAAAACTAACTATAACTCAACTAAAGGCAGAACTCAGTAAGCGGAACCTCGACACAACTGGGGGAAAAGATGCTCTGCTGATTCGTCTGGAAGAAGCAGTAACGCAGGAAGGTGAAAATCCGCACGACGTAGAGTTTGACGTGGAAGAGGAACCAGCAAGTACAGCAGCCGACCCGGGTATAACAAGTCTGCTCCTGCAACTTAAGTTAGTCATGGACGAACAAAAGAAAGCAATAGAAGACCAAAGGAATTCTATAGAACTTAAGCTGGACGAACAAAAGAAAGCAATGGACGACCAAAAGAAAGCAATGGACGACCAAAAGAACTCTCTAGAACTTAAGATGGACGAACAAAAGAAAGCAATGGACGACCAGAGGAATTCTCTAGAACTTAAGCTGGACGAACAAAAGAAAGCTATAGACGAACAAAAGAATTCTCTAGATGCTCTGGAAAGTAAACTTGATGAGCAAAACAAGAACTTGGAATCCAAATTCGAAGTGATCGAAGAGAAAATCGAGAAGGTCGAGACGCAACTCGAAAAAGTCGAAACTAGATTCGATGAAAATTTTGAGAAACATGAAACTCAGTTCGGGAAGATAGAGACTCAGTTTGAAAAAGTAGAAAAGCAAGTCGAAAATCTTGCTAAGGAGCTCAGCAACGTGAAGAGACAGAAAGCACGGGAATATTCCACTGACGGTCTGAGAAGAAAGGAGATGCAGCCTCCTATCTTCGATGGTCAAACATCATGGCCAATTTATAAGAGGCAATTCGAAGCGGCCGCAATGACCAATAGCTGGGACGATGAAGAGAAGTCTATTGCACTCACGCTTGCACTGAGGGGTCCAGCTGCGGAGCTCTTGCAGACCATCCCGGAAGATAAACAGCAGAACTATGACTCTCTGGTTCAGGCTATCGAGATGCGGTTTGGGGATGAACACATGCAGCAGGTGTACAGGGTTCAGCTGCGTAGTCGAGTCCAGAAAAGGGGGGAAACGCTCCAACAGTTGCAAGCGGATATAGAGCGACTAGCCCATCTTTCATACCCTAAAGCCGGTGAGGAGCTTATCAACGAAATGGCGGTGGAAGCTTTTATTCAGGCCATAGAGGACAGACAACTGCAAATGGCTGTAAGGATGGCTGAAAAGCGAACACTCCCCGAGGCATTGGCATTCGCTTTGTCAATGAAGGCTGCGGACCAAGCATACCAGGGAATACACCGTGTCAGGGAAATGTCCGTCGTGGAATGCTCATGCCAGAGAACAGCCGTCAAAGCTCGCGGAAGTCAAATCCGTTGCTGGAATTGCAACCAAACCGGACACCTACAACGGCAGTGCAGAAGTGCACCTAGACGAGGAAATTGTCCACATTGCGGAAGTAGGAGAAGCAGAGAGGAAGCATCCTGTCGGTCAGACTTCCCAAAACCAGCAGTCGGGAGATGCGTAAGGACCAACTTCGCGGGGCAGAAGTTGGTTACTGGAATCGAGGCCCCCAGGACCACCATTCAAGTTTCGCAAACCAAACGGGGTAACAAGAGCCTGACAGTGGAGGCACTAATCAACGAGAAGAAGTGCGTAGCCACCATCGACACAGGTGCCACTGCCTCCATTGTAAGAAGAGATATCGTCAAAAGCTCCTGGCTGCACAACACCAACAGCTACTGCCTGAAGACTGCAACAGGGGAAATGGCGAAGGTATTTGGAGAAGTTCGTCTTACGATTACTCTGGCAGGACTGACGTTCTCCCATGCGTTTCTGGTGGCAGATATATGCGACGAGTGCATCATCGGAGTAGACTTCATGAAAGCAAATGAAGTAATCTTGGACATCGGGATGCAAGTACTGAGGTATCGAAATGTGGAGATTCCGATGGTGTACGGAAATGAGAATGCCGTAACTCTCAGGACAGTCATCAGCAAAGACGAAGTTTTGCCGCCGTCTTCAGAGACAATCATTTGGACAAAGCTGGAAGGTGATCTTGGGAGCCACCGATTCTACATAGTAGAACCAGACCCAGAGAAGAATTCTCAAGACTACATCGTGGGAAAGACGTTAGTCGAACCAAAGAACACCATGGTTCCAGTGAGGGTTTTGAACGCAAGACCACACACTGTAAAACTAAGGCGAGGGGATGTGACTGGAAAATGCACGCCGATTACCGCCGTCGCAACAATATCTGAACGTGATGCTCCAAAACCTCTCCCATCACCTTGGACAGCGGAAACGAGAGAGACGATTCTCCAGTCCAGTGAGCTGAATCAGGAGCAGCGAACTATGGCAGAGAATCTTATCAATGAGTACGCTGATGTATTTGCCTCACAGGACGGAGAATACGGCCGAACACACCTGGTACAACATCGAATAGACACTGGTGATACTAGACCAATTCGTCAGCCTGCTAGGCGCCTTCCATTGGCAAAGCAGACAGAAGTTGCAGAGATGGTGTCGGCAATGGAGAAAGAAGGTCTGATTGAAAGTTCCAAAAGTCCGTGGGCATCACCGGTTGTACTGGTAAAGAAGAAAGATGGCAGCACGCGGTTCTGCGTGGACTATCGGCAGCTCAATTACGTCACCAAGAAAGACAGCTATCCTCTGCCACGGATTGACGACACGCTAGACACACTATCAGGAGCCCGATGGTTTTCCACTCTCGACTTGAAGAGTGGCTACTGGCAGGTACAGATCCATCCAGAAGACCGGGAGAAAACCGCCTTCACCACAGGAAATGGGCTATGGCAATTCACGGTAATGCCATTCGGGCTGTGCAATGCTCCGGCGACTTTCGAGCGATTGATGGAATGTGTCCTGCAAGGGTTAACATGGAAAACCTGTTTGGTGTACTTGGATGATGTCATCGTCGTAGGAAAAACGTTTGCGCAACACCGAGACAATCTAAGGGATGTGTTTCAAAGGCTTCGAAGTGCCCACCTGAAGCTCAACCCCAAGAAGTGCGCCCTGTTTAGAGCGGAAGTCAAGTACCTGGGACACATAATTTCAGCGAAAGGAGTGAGAACCGATCCGGAGAAGGTCGAAGCGGTGAAAAACTGGCCAGTCCCCAAAGACAAACACCAACTAAGGAGCTTCCTGGGCCTAGCCACCTACTACAGACGGTTCGTGAAGGATTTTGCCGGGATCGCAAAGAACCTGCACCAGTTGACGGAAAAGGGAAAACAATTCAAATGGTCAATTGAGTGCGAGAAGAGCTTCAAGGCACTTAAACAACGGCTATGCGATGCCCCGATACTGGCTTACCCCACTCCCGGGGAAACGTTCGTTGTGGATGCAGATGCTAGTAATGTCGGGGTAGGAGCCGTACTCTCCCAGGTGCATGACGGCCAAGAGAAGGTGGTTGCGTACTTCAGCAAGGTGCTCTCTAAGCCAGAAAGGAACTACTGCGTGACAAGGCGGGAACTTCTAGCTTTGATCTTGGCTACGAAGCATTTTCACAAATACCTCTACGGGAGGAAGTTCGTTCTTCGCACAGACCATGCAGCCTTAAAATGGCTATTACAGTTCAAGAGTCCTGAGGGTCAGGTCGCAAGATGGATCGAAAGGCTGCAAATCTACGACTACGAAATACAGCATCGTAAAGGAAGGTTCCACTCTAATGCGGATGCACTGTCCCGGAGACCATGCAGAACGGATTGTAAACATTGTGCGCGTCAGGAAGAACGGGAGCTGGTTTCCATCCAAAGAATGAGAGCCGAACCTATCGCCGGCTGGAGCGTAGATGAGATCCGGAACGCTCAGAAGGAAGACCCGGATATCGAGCCGATTCTGGCCTGGAAGGAGAACATGGAGAAACCGGATCATCAGGACATCTCTCACAGAAGCCCGACCTTAAAGGCATATTTTGCGCAGTGGGACTCCCTCCATGTCCAAGAAGGTGTTCTGAGAAGAAAATGGGAATCCTCCGACGGAAAGTCGTTTGTAATGCAGCTTGTCGTACCGCGGACGAGGGTCAAGGAGGTGTTACAGGAAATGCATGGCGGGGCGACCGGAGGCCACTTGGGAGTGAATAAGACGTTAGAAAAGGTACGAGAACGTTTTTATTGGTTAAAAGCGAAGGAAGATATCGAAGACTGGTGCAGAAAATGCGACGTGTGTGCAGCTAGCAAGGGTCCGAGAATCAAAACTCGAGGTAAGATGCACCAATACAACGTGGGAGCACCTTTCGAACGAATCGCCATTGACATCGCAGGGCCCTTTCCGGAAACCGACAATGGTAATCGGTATATACTCGTAGTGATGGACTACTTCAGTAAGTGGCCGGAAGCGTTTCCGATCCCTAACCAGGAAAGCAGAACCGTGGCGGAGCAGATCGTCTACAATTGGGTTAGCAGATTCGGTGTGCCCTTGGAATTGCATTCTGACCAAGGGCGGAACTTCGAGTCAAGAATCTTCCAAGAGATGTGTCAACTACTCGGAATCAAAAAGACAAGGACAACCCCGCTTCATCCGCAGTCGGACGGTATGGTGGAGCGTTTCAATAGGACTTTGGACGAACATCTCTCGAAGGTCGTAGGTGACTACCAACGGGATTGGGACCGGCAGATTCCCTTGTTTTTGATGGCCTATAGAAGTGCCGTGCATAGCACTACTCGACATACGCCGTTCGAAATCTTATTTGGTGGAATAGCTCGTTTACCCAGTGAGGTGAAATTTGGATCTCCTACCAATGAGCCCAGAAATGAAGAAGAGTACGTGGCGGACCTTAGGGAAAGGCTTAGGGACATACACCAAAGGACCAGAAGCCAGATTAAGATGACGAGCGACCGCATGAAGACCAGGTATGATGCCAAGGCAACAACGTCAGGATTCCAGGAAGGAGATCTGGTGTGGCTGTATAATCCCCATCGCCAAAAGGGGAAATCACCTAAGTTACAGCGGAACTGGGAAGGTCCCTACAGAATAGTAACCCGCATCAACGATGTTGTCTACCGCATCCAGCGAGGACCAAGGGCCAAAATGAAAGTGGTTCATGTGGACCGACTGAGTCGATACAATGGCCGAAATGAGGATGCACTTGTTCGGGACGAACACGTCTAAGAGGGGGGCAGTGTAGCATAATAATAACTACGCGCCTATGTCTATGCAGCAAATTCCGAAGTGACTTTCCATTCTGGCAGAATTTTGGTTCAAACTGTCCTTTCATTCGAGGTTCGTGTCTGGGACGAAGTCTCCACAGCTCATGTCAACGAAAGAGACAAATAATATTAGGGATAATATTAGGGATAATATTAGGGAATTATAACTGCAAGAATTATTTCTCTTTTTTCCAGTGGTCGAAGAATTTGCTAGAAGTTTCTGGCTATCAGAAACTTCTGCTATATAAGGACAGATGGCGATCAAAAAAAGACACAGTTGGTTTAGAACCGTGGCGAAGAGATTGGAAAAGTGATAATGGGCGAAGTTGTAATTTGGTGATAAATTGAAAGTTGAGAGTGAACAAGAAAAAGTAATTAGTTTGGATTTGTGAATTAAGTAATTGAAAGGAGATAAAGTGATTTGAGAGGAAAGAGACATTGTAAGAAAAGAATTTGCGAAGAATAGTATAGTGTGAACTTGAATTGTTCTATAGAGTAGAAAATAAAGAAATAATTTCACAGAATAATTGTTTTATCTACTCGAGCCGTAGCTCGCATATTACAATATTAATTATATTAAAGGAAGAGAAAACAAAGCAGCAGATTTATGAGTAGAATAAATGTAGATGCAGGAGAAATTAATGCGATAGAATCAAGTCAGGAAGTGATTGATAATATAAGTACAAATGCTACAATACACTCACAAGAGGAGGATCAGAACGATCATATCCCCATATTAGAGACAGTTGTTAATAGGTTTTTCACACAAATTATTTTAACAAACAATAAAACAAATGAAATTGAGGTTGTCAATGCAAAACGCAAAATTTATATAAGCCAAGAAGATATCGAAAGCAATTTCATGACTGACATATTTTGTAGATTTTTAAAACCAGGGAAAATAGGTGTTTACTCTGAATTATCAGACCACGGGTACAATAAGGTGCAGCAGAAACTAATCGAATTATATAACACAAGCCTTTCATTTTACAAATGCTCTTACCATGCTAAGGATATGAAAAACGAGGAAGAAACCTATAGATATATACACAAATACCATAAGAATGAGATAGGACACGGAGGAATAAATGAAAATTATGAGGGACTCAAAAAATGCATCTATTTCAAAAATTTAAAAAAATATATACAAAAGTACATCAACAATTGCGATGTATGCAGTAAAGCGAAATACGACAGAAAACCACTAAAACCCACATTCAATATATATAGACATATACATAAATAAAAAACACAGCTTTTTAACATTCATAGACAAATTCTCCAAACATGCTGTGGTACTTTACCTAGAAGACCGGAATAGCATTACAATTGTAGAGAAACTAAGACTATACTTTTCTATAAACGGAAAACCAAATTTAGTTATATTAGACAAAGAATTTAACTCAGTCAATGTAAAGGACTTCCTAAGAACAGAAAGAGTAGAAGAACATTTCACGAAACCCAACAGCCACACAGGGAATGCAGATATAGAAAGGTTCCATAACACTATAGGGGAAAAGCTCAGGATACTAGAAACAGAAAAATCTGATCTATCAATCCAGGAGAGAATCTTTAAATGCGTAGAGTGGTATAATAAATCCTTTCATTCAACTATTAAGGCTAGACCAATAGATATAATAGAGGGGAAAACCAACAAAAAAACAAGTCGAAAAATTGCTTAAAGTAGGTAAAAAAAAAAAAAAAACAAACTTAACGAGAACCGCGAAGTATACCAGCAAACTCAGGAGGAAGGGTATGTAAAGAACTACAAAACTTTGAGACACAAGAATGAACCTAAATATAGAAAATTGAAGTTAGAAAATATACACCCAATAAACATAAAGAGACTTTAATGATGATACTTCTACTACACGCGTCGATAGGAACGTTGATCGTAGAGAAGATAGACAATAACGACGGATTCGTAGAAATAAGATTAGGAGACATACAAATTATTAGAAACTATGACATAATTTTATATATAATAGAACCCCGAAGCATCGAAATCATCGTGAACATACTAGAAAGTAATATAAATCAGTTAGATGCACTGGAGAGTAAACAACTTTTACAATACGAACTTGAATCACTAAGGGCAAAAATACAGACTATACTACCACACAGACACAGAAGAGGGCATGCCAATTTTGTGGGAACAGGGTTAAATTGGTTGTTTGGCTCAATGGACGACAACGACAGGGCAGAAATCGAGGAACATTTAAGCATAGTAGATGAGAATAACCATATGTTTATAAGCAATCTTAATAAAAATATCCAAATAAACAACCATTTTAATGAAACTTTTACAAAACTAAAACAGATAATAGAAGCAGATAGGATTAAGATATTAGAAAAATTTAACGATATAAAAACAAATAATGAGAAAATCTATAAGGAAGTAATTTATTTAGATATTTTGTTGAAAATTAAAATTCTCGGAGATAATATAGAGCATATCCAAAATAACGTCGCATCCGTCAGATTGAACGTTATGAGTAGTAACATTTTGTCTAGAAAAGAGATTAGAAAATACAGTATAGATTTATACAAATTACAAAACATTAGGTTAGGCGCAGCTAAATTTAACAACGAACAAATAATTTTTGCTATTAAAATACCAAAAGACACAATAACAGCCAAAAGATTATTTATAACTCCAATAACTAACAAAAATTCTGAAGAACTTGTATTTAAAAATCAAGAAATTGTTAACCTAAATAATATATCCTATGACTTTGAAGGAAATGTTAACGAGAAAAATTTAAAAGAATCTAGTATTTGTATTTACCGAAATAATTGTTTGAAAATCAAAAATAAGAAACCGGAAATTGTTGAAATAGAATCAAATTCGCTACTACTTAAGAATCAAAATGAAGCAAAATTAAGCAGCTCATGTGATGAAAGAATTATGACGTTAAGCGGAAACTATTTGTTAAGTTTTCATAATTGCTACATTAAAATAGACAATAAAACCTATTATAATAAGGAAGACAAATTTGTACAAAATTTTGTGATAGAGACAAGTAATTTAAAATTAAACGAAACTGTCAACACATCGTAATAAAACATTGAGAATATAGAAGAAATAGAAGAACTCAAGTTTTATAACAAAAACAACATCATATATAATTGGACAATGTTAATTGCAACTCTGATAACTATAAGCTTTTTAATTATATTCATTTTATTCGTTTCTTTAAAATATAATGCACTCAAAGTCATTTTAAGTAATAAAACCCAGGAGAGATTTCATTCAAAGGAAGGAGGGGTTACGTCGACCTTACCGTCAACGCAAACCGACACCAACCACACTCTACCAGTAAATTGGTCAGCATAAGCACAATGTAAACCGAATCCAATTGAGTTCATCAGAATATTCTAAGACTAAGTTCATTCGGGTTCAATCGAATTCCACCGCAATGAATTGTGTCAATAATAATGACTAACATTTTTGCAATACCTTTAATCCAAATATGTAATATTATATTCAATTAAATTCATCAGAATATTGTAAGGCTAAGTTCATTCGGGTTCCATTCCAATTGTCTTTGTTGATTTCGTTCAACTCGTGCCTCTTGTGATTGAGATGAACGCAATTGCTCACACGCACATTTTCGTTATCTTGTTGGGTTTGTTCGTCTGTTCTTTCTGCTCTACTATTTCACTTGTTTGTTGCTTTATTCGTTCGACGGCCCAAATGGGCCCCTTGCGTCTTACTGGCATTGTTCGCCGTAACACACAACAAATAGACCAAATTCTTGTACTTACTGATGAAAAACGATATTCCGATAATGTACTTGTGCTTTTAGTATTTTACCAACCTTTCACAGTCACAAAACACTTATATACATATTTCATGTAAATTAAAATAAATCGGGCAAAATTTGTCACGCACTGTGTTGTGATACATAACAAATGCAGAATGAAATGTCAAAGTGACGCGACACTTCATGTCAATGACTTGCGCATGTGTGGATGAAAGTTCGATGAGGCGGACGTAGCGCCATCATTCAACACCATAAATGATTTTGTTCTGTTTGAAAAACGAACGACGCACATACATAGGAGTATTCGAATCGAAAACCTGGACAAAATTATTTTTTTAAGTAAAACATTTTTTTTTTTTTTTGAAAATGATTGTTTTTGCAATTATAAACAATTATCAGATACATTTCATTCGTTTTTAAGTAAATTAATTGAAAAAATAAGAAATTCATGATTAATCGGTGTATTCTCCTGATGACCCTTCATTAAAAGAATCTTCAACGTCATCATTTTCTTCAATATTTTCATCACAGATAGATGAAAAACTATCATCAGCGGCTTTTGTGTCTTCTGAAACAAGCATTTCTAAAGTTTCTTTTGAAAACACTTTTTCAGTCTTTGAAGATGATTTTCTGAGGCAACTTAGGAGTGGATCAGAACTCAAAAGCAACCTATTGAGTATATCGAAGTTGCAGTCTCTCCTAGAGAATTTCCTAGCATAATTTAGTCGGTAGAGTCTATATTTAGAAGTTTGTATTATATTGGTAAAAATCATAAATTTTTAAGATTGAAGAACAAAAAGTTAATACACAAACCTAAAATGTTTATTTCTAGCTTCTGCTGCTTCTTCAGATAGCTGCCCAATTGGAAGCAGAGCGTTTTCAATTATCACAGGCCCATGAATTAATATTTTATGAAATGTTGGAGTCATTGGATACCATGAGTATAACTTCACATAAAGCTTTGCTGTGTCCATTGCAAATGACTCAAATTTCAATACATTAATTTTGAATCCACTTGAAATAGTTTCCAAAATTATTTTAAACCGGAATATCAAATTAAAATCAATCCCCGTTATTTCAGCGGCAACTTCAGGGTTTTCAAAAAATCTTCTACTCGTATTGCCGTCATTGGTGTTTCCAAAACCAGCTCGTGGGAAATCAACAATAAGACCAAGCTTATTTCTAAAATATCTTTGAATTTCAATTTTTCTGATTTTACATATATCCTTGTCGTCCTCCGATCTAATTTACCATTTTTTTAAAGGCAGTTTATAGGATATATGTAAAAGGCTTTCAAAAAGTGTAATACGAGCATGTAAAATTGAAAGTCCAAGCTCAAGAGCTGTTACATTGATTTCACTCTTAACTTATTGAAATCTTTTGAAGTCAACCCGCATATGAAGCACTTTTGAGTTGATGAGGTTTCTGTTATGGCATTACATACTTTTCCATCTACCATTGTGAAAAGTAATGTATGGTTTACCTCGATATTAGAAAATTCTGTTTTCTTCAGTAAACCAATCTTATTTTTAATGTTATTCACTTCACTTCTGGTGATATCTGTGGTCTCTTTCACAAAATTTATTCTTATGGGCCAACAGAATCGAGGAGAAAACGGAGTTGGATTTTGCCAAATGATTTTTGGGCCACAAACCAACCGCAAAGGCACAAGTGAACTCTGAAAAATGGAAGCATCTGAATCAGAACTATCTTCGAATTTTTGTTTGTATTGGACTTGTTGGGACCCATCACACCCCCACTTAGTAATTAGATCAAGGGATTTGCGCTCGGTTTCATTTAACCCATTTTCGACCGGTGTTCGATTAATCGAACGTGAGATTTGTCCTTTTTTACGAATTTTGTTCATTGTGAAGGTAAATAATATCAGTAATATAGTCAATATCATATATTACTGTGATCATTGGTTTTTAAAAAGTAATATTTTCACCTCCCCTCCCCCCACCCGTAATTACGGGGGGTTTCTTGAAAAATACCTTAACCATAAGCCTTTCTAGTAAATTATATTAAAAATATATAATTACAGAAAAAAAAAGTAATGATGCGGTTTTATAACCAAAAGGTAAAGCTATCTTTTGCAATCAAAAAATCAACACCAGACACCACCTGAATAGCACAGCCATGAGGCAAAATTAGTGTTCGATTAATCGAACGTTTGCGCCTATCCCATATACCAAGATCCCATGCAAATGAATGAATCGTAATATAAGTGAATATACACGATTATTTAAGTACAAAGAATATTGTTTATTGATTTTTTGTATTCATTGATGATTAAGAGAAAAATAATGAAAAGAAAATAAAAAATATGCTTGGAACATTTCTCGCACATCCAAATCGTAGGTTTGCCACACCCTTTCAACTGGCATCGACTATATTTTTCTCCCTGCTGACGGACAATGAGGTGTTTACCAACCACGCTTGGTAAATTGCGTGGTTTCTGGAAATTAGGGTCATTATCCACTTCCATTCTTTCTTTATTATCGGTCAATAAAAGAGACTCAGTGACGGACAACTTGAATTGTTTCTGACTTATTGGCTTTTCCTTTTTAAATTTCACAACCATGCAGTGAAATTTCCAGCAGATGAAGAATTAAGGGTGTTTACCCAAAGTGGCCAGTACCATTTCTTTCCACGGATGTTGACTCGATAATTTTGAATGGCGTTATCGTGAAGATCAATGCCACCCATCCCATTGTTGTAGCTGCGAAGCACAGCAGGCTGATCGACGTTGACAAATTTTCCTTCTTCTGCCGGCCCTTTCTTAGAAGCTTTATTTGCTTTTTTCCAACGTCGAACAGGGTGGAGTGGCAGAATCTGATCGTAATTTGTAGCAATAGTGACTTCCTTATTATCTTGCCAGCGACAAAGAGTGATCTGGTTTTTAGAATCATACATAAAATCATGAGCGCCGCGAGGTAAAATTTGTTCCGGTCTTCATATTAGCAGCACCACCAGCTACACGTTTACAGTGAACAGTTCCAGTGGCACAGAATCCCTTTTCTGATAGCAAGCACAGAAGATGATAGGATGTGAAGAAATTGTGAAAAAATACTACGCGTCGCAGTAGTTTCGACGTTGCTAAGTAAACGGAGAACGACATCACCTCCAAGACCAACCTCTTTGTTATATTCATCGGATTGTCCACAGTAAGGGATAAATGAGAATAAATAACCGGTTGAAGAACAGAGGCACAAAAGTTTATATCCGAAACGAATCGGTTTTCCATGAATAAACATTTTGCAACTGTGACGGCCGAAATAGGGCACCATCTGTTCGCCTATGGACAAAAATTCTGCCCAAATGCCAAACTGCCTAAACTTTTTGTTTATAATGTCCAAGAATGGACGAAGCTGAAATCAATAAAATACAAATAAGGAAACTTTAATCACAGTAATGAAATAAAAATTGTCGTATGTACCTTGGCCATCTTTTCATTACGATCTAATTCAAAATTATCGGCGAAATGAATGAATTTCTTGATGTTCGTGAACGTGTTTCTCGACACCTGATTTACCATAGGAATTCCCATTGACAGCTTCGAAGACCAATAATCCTCAACAGAAGGCAAAGTGTGGTAGCCCGATAGCAGTAAAATCCCCAAAAATCTCTTCAATAAGACTATATCCAAATGAAAATCGGTATTTTTCTGAGCTGCGAATCGGTTGGTCTCAGTTATAATGTGATCCAACACCTCCCCATTGTAAAACTTTGAAAACAACTGCATTGGCGAAAGATTCTTTAGTTCTTCGCACAACTCTTTTTGCTCAATGGAGCTGCATCAGGCGATAAATCGTAATATAACTGCTTCTTTCCTTTGTTCCTGGGCCATTTTGGAGTTCCAAATGAAGTCAATTGTTTGTAGCTGCCTCCCGGTTTCTTTCGAGGTTGGGCAGTCGATTTAGCATCTGATTTGAAAGTTGACGGCCCAGCCTCCGGCTCAGTTTCAACAATCAGTTCATAACCAATATCCTCATGAATGTTTCGCTCAGTCTCAATTTCCACATAGCCGGCAATCTCAGACAAAGCACTTGGGTCCGAATTGATTGCAATTATATCCTCGTCGATCTTCTTCATCCGATTGTTCGTCTACTTCTGGTGGGAGTGTGTTGACAGACTGAACGTGATTTTCGTCATCGCTCCAACTTGCTAAAATTTCTTCAACCTCCTTCATTGTTATTTTCCTTGAAAGTGGCATTTTGCAATTCAGGAATCAAAGAATAATGCACTTTTTCAAACACTCGGAATAAAACATCAAATGAATCTATGTATATTCTAAACGTTCGATTAATCGAACATTTCATTTTTGGACATAACTGTGTAACGGGGGGACTAAAAATTTGTTTGATAACAGATTTCGAATCAGGGGGCACCAATTACTAAAAAAATATACTTTACACAAAAAAATTTAATAATTTTTGCAGCGCGGTAGAAAATGGGTTAAAGTTTGGGTAAACTTCTGCAAACTCATTAGCAATCGATGAGTGGTGTGGTCCAACAAATGCTGAAGATTGACCTCGGCTAAGGTTTCAGTAATAATATATGACTCTTCAACTGGATAACAATCTTTCTTTGCTTTTTGAAGCAAACTGTAACATGGAAAAAATGTCTTACTTGTTGCTGCAATAATTTCATATTGTTTTCTAGATAGTTTTGCTCCAGCAAACATAGAAAGTGCTTTAAGGATGGGTAGTTTTTCGTTTTTTGTCTTAAGAAAATCACTATAAGCTTTTTTATATATTATTGCTCTTTGAGGAGTTTTCAGGATTTCCGTCAAAACTTTTGTTGCCGCATTTTTCCCCGATCTCTCGATTTCATTTGAGCTGCATAAGTTAATTTGTCAGTTTGAGCTGTTTCTTTTAATTTTTCAGTTTTTCTTCTCTTACTCCTATCACCTAAATCTTCAAAAGATCTTTCAAGTCGCCCAGGTTTGGCAAGAGATGGGAATTGTTAATGACCCTTCTAGCCACGATTTATTTTTTTCTAAAAATGTATCTTTTTTGTAGCTGGATTCAACCATTTTTTCTTAAAATCGTACAAAAGTTTAGAGACTTTCAAACAAAAATATGAAAAATGTCAACATATGGAGGAGTATTTTCCCACTGTCATTTAAACAAACCAAAAAAAAATAAATTTTTCCGCAACTACTCTTAAACCATTACTTCATACCTGCAATTGAACTCTCCATTTGAAAATGTAAGGTTTGTAATCACAGCCACTCGCAATCACTCTCTAAACAATACTCACCAAATAACCAGTAATTACAAAAAAATTCAATAAAAAAAACCAGTTGACTTTGAACTTGTTTTGTCACGCCACACATTCTACAACAAAAAAAGCATTGCATCATATGAATCCATGTATATTTGCCGTCCGCTATGTTAGGCATTTACTTCAAAATTTTACTTTTTAGAAAAACGACTTTTGTCCAGGTTTTCGATTCGAATACTCCTATGTCGACGGTTAAATTATTTGAATACAAATACATAAAATCATACAAAAATGCTAAAATCGCGATTAAAAAATAGGGAGTTGGGGTAGGAGGGTGCAATTTGAGGTTATAGGTATTTTTTGATGCCAAATCTAAAAAAATACAAAAAAAAAAATTGTTCGGCAAAAAAATAGAAAACAATTTTCTGGATAGGGACACCCAAATGACCTAGCGGTATGAGATATACTTTACGACCTATTCTCATACCTACCAAATATACACAAAAAATTTCATAAAAATCGGTCGAGCCGTTTTGGATGATTGCGACCACAAACACCGTGACACAATATTTTTATATATTAGATAAAGAAACAAAATATTCATAAAATACATACATATGTACATATATACATACATGTATAGGTACTATGTACTATATTTGACATTATTACTACTTAAGATTAAAATTAAAAAAAAAAACTATTTGTCTGACTTTTGATGGCGAAATCCTACTACGCCTTTCGCAAAGGAGCATTCCACTTTTTGAAAAGACTCTCTCTGAAGGTACGGATGTTGCAACGATGCAGAGCCTCTTTTTCATTACTTGATACAACCTTGGATAGTAAAGTTTTCTATCATCTAGAGACAAGGAATTCAAATAAGATTTGCTTTATCTAATTCTACAAGGTCTGCTGCAGTTGGGTTTGGAACACTTGTTGCTGTCGTCAATTTTTCTTCAAATTTTAGCCAAATTGGACTTATTGCAGTTGCTGGGGAAGGAGTTTCAGCCAAGACAGCTTCTTGTGGTAATATTATACCACTCGCATTTCTACTCAAAAGGTGATATTCTTTATTAAATGCAGTTTCATGAGGAAATGCGTGCTTCTTGTACCGAGGATCCAGAAGAGTTGATTCAAGAACAAGCTGATTTTCGTCCAAATATTTAATGCTTTGAAATGAGGACTCGAATTTCTTGAGGATCATTTTCCAGGATGGCCTCTCGTAGCAATGACCTGATGCCGTTAACCAAAATAAGCTCTTTCGACAGTGTGACATCCTTTTCACTTGAAATTTCCTTAGTCACCTCATCAAAAACTTTTAAAATTGAACTATTTTGGCATTCAAAAGAGCCAAACTTAACACAACAGGATCCCTCATTGCCAAAATGCGTTTCAGCATGTCATGCATGGAGTTTCAACGCGTCACCATAGACTGCTTCAGCTTTAAAGGCTCAACATTCATTTGCTGCGGAGCAAAGCATAGAACTGTTAAGTGGACTTTTTCTAAAATACGCAGCACTACGCAGACAAGCATGATATATTAACGCTTGAGTACCAGATGACGTCTCTTGTTCAAGGGAACCTACCGGTTCAGCAGTTCTATCATTCGGTCTAATCTCATTTGTCTCTGATATTAATCAAGATAGGCTCTATGGATGTCAGTAATGAATCCTTAACAATATTAACCCAAACGTATAGGGATAAGGCCCTCAGGGCAGCAAATCTCCTTTTTACCGTCAGCTAGCATACGAGTACGTACCCCAAACACCAAATTTAAATTACCACACTAACCAGTATACTTACAAGCAACCACCATTCAATCCAAATTATCATCGAAATTATGGCCAATACAGCGCACTCATTCCGCCTCCAGCAATCGGACCTAAACCTCAACCAAGGCCTGAACCTATGGATGTTGACCAGACCATCCGATCTAGAGCAATCAACTACATGAACAGACCAAGGCCAAATAGGATGCTTGGAAAAGGACCTCTGGCGAAAGCACAAGGACCACCCAGACTCCATAAGTACCAGAGGAACTTTCATATACAACCTCAAGAAAGTGACCTATCCAGCTACGAACATATTCGGGACACCGAAAATAATGAATATGAGCAAACCTTAGGGAAATACAAAAAGCAACAGGAACAGCCCTAGGACGAAGAAGGAGAAATTGTCGATTTCACCGACATTAATTTTTTAGATTAAATTGTTCTTTACTGCGGTACTTCAAGTGCAGAACGAAGAGTGGGCAAATACTAAAAATATTAATAGATACTGGTTCTAACAAGAAATGTATGCAGGCAAACTTTGTCCCAAAGCTTATACCAAACGCTCAACCTCTTTTCGCAAATTCTATAGGTGGAAACATCAAAGTTATTCACAATACAATAGTTAATTTATTTGGTCTTAGGGATTCAAACATTAAATTTTTCCTACTATCTACCCTCAAATCCTTTCAGAATTGTCAGCAGTAATCCACACAAGAGAAATTTATATGATCATAAAATACAAAGTAAAAATTCGAATACAACAACGCGATAGACATAAAAACAGATCATATGAACGCGCAGCAAAAGAACAGAATCAATGATTTGGTTCAAAATGTTCCACCCCTATTTACAGAATATGACGAGAAATTAACATTCACCAGGATTATAAAAGGCGAAATTCGTACAATTTCAGAAACTCCAGTCTAATTTTACCCATATCCAATGGCACTAAGAGATGAAGTTGAGAAGCAAGTCAAACAACTCCAAAACGATGGCTTTATAAGACTATCCAGGTCCCCATACATTTCTCCTGTATGGATAGTGCTAAAGAAATCTAATTCATCCGGCGAAAAGAAGTACAGAATGGTCGTTAATTACGGGAAATTAAAATCCATTACAATCCCGAACAGATACCCCATACCAGAGATCAGCGAAGTCTTAGCCCAATTGGGCCAAACCAAATTGTTCTGAGTTATCCACCTCAAGAGCGGGTTTCACCAAATTCCTTAAAAACGAAGTAGAATTAGAATAGAATTCCTATGATTTGTCATTTCTTCCGAAGTAAGGCGTTAGAACAAACCCAACGAAAGTTGAAGTAATATTGAATTTTACACGCCCCAAAACGCTGAAGGATCTTCGATCCTTTCTCGGGCTTTCGGGATACTACCGTCGATTTATTGAGAGATACGCCAGATTGGCAAAGCCCATTACAGTCATCTTAAGGAGAGAAGGCGGACGAATTTCGAAGAGTCTTTCAAGCAAAAAACCTGTGCATCTAAATGATGAAGCGATGGAAGCTCTCAAAAAAATTAAGAATTCCCTAGTTTCTGATGATTTACTTTGAGCTTATCTCGACTGACGCTTCTAATTACTGACGCTTCAAATTACGCTATTGTAGCAGTCTTGGAGCAGAATGAAAGACCTATAATATATATATGTATATACAGAACACTTAGCAAAATTGAAGAGACTTACGCGGCCAATGAGAAGGAAATGCTCGCAATCATTTGGGCGTTGAATTCCCTTCGAAATTTTCTATACGGATGTCGTAAGGTGAAAATATTCACTGACCACTAGCCACTCACCTACGCGTTGAGTTACAAAAATAATAACGTAAAAATGAAGAGATTGAAGGTAATCCTTCAAGAATATGACCATGAAATAATCCAAAAACTCGGAAAAACAAATGTGACAGAAGCTTTGTCAAGACCCCGCGAAGTAGCGCAATAAATTCGATGACTGTTACGCAGCATAGCGATGACAGCTCATCACATCATCTCATCCCTTCCATGGAAACGACAATAAATGTGTTTCGCAATCAACTTATTCAAAAAATCGGTGAGCGGTCACACCATGAATTTTAAAGACCGTTTCCCAAATTTAATAGGCACATTATCACAGAACCATCTTACACGAAGGAAAATTTTATTGGAATTTTCAAAAGATTCCTTAATCCGAACATCCTTAAAGGAATAATAACTAGATAAGAAGTCATGGGTTTAATTCAGGAAATGTATCCTCTATATTTCAACAGTTACAGAATAAGGCCCACCCAAGTACAAGCCGAAGAGGAAGGAACGAATTCGATCAAGAGAATATAATTATCGAAACTCACAGAAGAGCTGTTGCAACGCAATATGCATCCAAGCATTCAAACATTCAAGCATCCAAATTCAAGGAAATCAAATAAAAAGGACAACAACAAAATTCTATGTTTTCGTCATCTCCATCTTCCACTGATCGCGATCGGTACATAAGTCAAAGGCAAGCAGTGCGTGTGTCGTTGGTGGCTTTTGCACGCACATCAAATAGCCGATACAACAAATGTAAGCGGTAGTTTCTTCGTAGCAGTGCATGGACCTGGATTAGATGCGGAATTCGGTCAACAAACGTGATGCAGTGCCAAGGCCGTTGAATCAGCTGCTTTCTTTTTAACATTCTGTGAGAAAAGTTTTCACTCTCAAAGTTAGCAGCACCAAAGTCAATTGGTTCAAGTAAAATGTTAATAAAATTTAAGTTTTTTTTTTTTTAAATTATGTCCGGTTTCACTGTCTAGGGTTCAGTCGCGTCGATTTTTTTTTATCAGAGTCTACATAAACAGTCAATAATTTTGTTAGCTAGTGTCCTTGCGATACATAATGGTCCTTCGTTGCCGGATCCTTGAATCCTAGAGAAGTTAGTGCGAATATTTAAAAGACATTTTAATTTTCATTTAAGAACAATTTTGTGCGAGTTTTTAAACGAAATTTTCTGCTGTTGGTGCGCAAGATTGGTTGCTGCCGCAAGTTTAAATTTCGCTGTCTTCTGGAGCACGTTATTCTGCGCTGCTGGTGCTCGAGTTTCATGTTGCTGCTGGTGTTCGAGTTTTTTTTTCTGCTGGTGGTCAAGTGTCCTGCTGAAAAACAACGAGGAAGCAGGGCTTTAACAAAAGGGATGTGGCACTTGAATAACTTTTATTATTTTAATTGATCAATCCATGTAGATTTTATAACATATCGTATTCAAATTAAATACTTTTCAACATGAGTAAAGTCAAGGTCTCAAATTTAATCGATTCTGTTTAAAGCATTTCTGTCGAGTTGAATGAGGATTTAAGGCAAGTTAAACAAATCCACTCATATGACTGAAGCGCGATTAAAGAATTTAGAGCAATCGTATGAAGAAGTTAGAGAGTTGCATCAAAAATTATTGCAGCTCCTGGTGATTATGCAAAAATTAAATACATGGACTATTTGAACTTCCATAAGCTGAAGGAACTATACTATAAGTACTCTTATGAATTGAAAACACAATTACAGCACACAGATATCCATCCGCAAATTCGAAGTCGGCTTAATAATTTAATGGGTGGAGCAAAAGCTGCATCCGTTGAATTGAAGCTCCCTGCAATTAAGATCCCGACCTTTTCTGGTTCTCTTCAAACTTAGACTGAATTTAGAAGTTTATTTGACAGTCTGGTCATAAAAAAGTCGTCCATCTCCGATGTTCAAAAACTTCAATATCTGAAGGCCAACTTATGTTGAGAAGCTAAACGCCTACTTAGAAATACTGCAATGGTAAGTTCGAATCAGCTTGGGCAACTTTTGTATAACGGAACCAAAACCTACTGTTCCTTAAAGATAACCAGTTCAGTTTACTTTTTAATCAACCGACACTGTCTCATGAGTCGGCTGATGGTATTAAATCGCTTGTCGACACCACAAACGAAGCCAAGCAGCCTTAAAAAAATCTCGGAGTACCTGTTACTTCATAGGAAGATGTTCTAATTTACCATACCGTTCAAACACTTCCCCTTAACACCCGCGGTCTTTAGGAATCACACATTTCATCGTATTTTACCAATATTGTTACCTGCGTGTTTTGGATGGTTTCCACTTTCTGCGTACTTGTGTGCTTTCTACTTAAGATATAGGCAACAACTTTTATTTTTATTTTTACTCTTTATTTTATCTCTTAATTATATTGGCGTCCAACCCCCTCGCTATCACAAAATCGATGTAGATTATCCAACTTACGACATATTGGAAGATTTCTTGCTAATGAGGGTGAGAACTTTGGATGTCATGGGGCAATCAATCAGTCTGCCCCACGGTAAATCCAAAGAAACTGTGCCTACAGTACGTTTGCATAATTCTACGATTCATAAATGTGTTTGGGTTTGCATTCAATTCGTAACTGTTTCAAATTCAAGGCACTTAATCCTAAAAAGCAACAGGATATTGTAAAGAGACATACTAGGTTATGTTTCAACTGTCTCTCAAACGCGCACAAAATGCAAAACTGCACAAGCACGTTTACCTGTTCCCGTTGTAAGCAGAAACACCATTCGTTGCTGCATACTAACGAAACATGTGGCTATATTTCCATTCATCTGCTCCAGTAAATTTCTCTTCCGCTCAATCTTCTCAGACCCAATCTACTGAGGGTTCATCAACCTCAACCAGAACAGCCTCAGCACTCAACGCCTATAAAGTTCAAAAACAGTTAAGTTCAAACTGTTCTTCTGGCTACAGCGTTCGTGAAGGTATATACAAATAAGGGCCAACCTTTGATGCTGCGGGCCCTACTATCATAGATCCTGGATCGGAGGCCTCCTTCATAACTGAGTCTACTGCACAAATATTGAACCTTAAAGAGAATAAGTGTCGATTCCATTTTTGGCGTTGGAGAAACTAAGATGAGTGTATTAAAGCACAAGGTGTCGCTTATGATCCAACGCACTTTTCAAGTTGCAACTACAAGCTTTGGTCCTACCCAAACTCACCGCTGGTCTTCCTATGCGCAATCTTCCTTCCACTAACTGGGAACTTGCGGATCCAACTTATGATAAACCAAGCAAAATTGATATTCTGCTTAGCAGCGATGTCTATGCATCAATTCTTCTTGATGGAATGATGAAAGGAGCACCCGGTACCCCCATGGCACACAGAACGGAACTGAGATGGGTACTCTCCGGTGGCATCTTCAACAATCAATCGGCGGTAACATGATTTCATACTATGACTGAAACTCCTGATTTGGACACTCTTCTGACAAAATTTTGGGAATTATAGGAAATGGAAAGAAGGAAAATGCTATCCCCAGAAGAACGAAAGTGCGGAATGCAGTTCTGCAGAACGCATCAGCGACAAGCTGACGGAAAATATATGGTCCATCTTCCATTCAAAGAGGGAACACCTCCCCTATTAGGATTTTCTCAGAAGTCAACTGTAGTCAGATTCTTGCAATTGGAAAGAAAATTCAAATCCAATCCAGCATTTCATGAAAAATATAAAGGAGTTTTTGAAGAATACAAGAAGTTGACAGAAGTAAACCTCAAGTCTTTAGCTAGTTCTTACTACTTCGTTCCACACGACGCCGTAATAAAGAAGCATGTTCTACAACCAAACTCCGTATTGTTTTTGACGCCTCATGTAAAACTTCAGACGGAACATCTCTAAATGATCATTTGTTAGTAGACCCGCGGTTGCAAGATGATATCGTCGATCATATCGCTCGTTTCCGAAAACATAAGGTAGCATTTGTAACGGATATTAATAAATTGTACAGACAAATTTGGATGGCTCCCCAAGATTCTGTCTATCAGCTTGTTTTATGGAGGGAGAAGGATGGAGAAGAAGTCAAAGTGTTCCGCCTTAATACGGTCACCTTTGGCACTACCTCGGTGCCATATTTAGCGATTCGTGGTAAAAGTGTAAGCCTTGAAAATACAGCACCAGCTGACGACAATATTGAGCCGTGGCAGTTTTCCATTAAGGAAGTGGGCAAGCAATAGTGAGAGGTTGTTAGCAGTCGAAGAGAGAGAGTTACATCTACACCTTACATTCGATGAAGGAAAATAAGTCAAAACCCTCGAATATATTGGCATCCTGGAAGAGACAATTTCACATTTTAAGTAAATCTTCCAGATCAAAAGAGGGCTACAAAGAGAACAATCCTATCCGATATCGCTCGGCTGAATAACCCTATGGGATGGATTTCGCCGTGTGTGATAACCAGCAAAATCCTTATGCAAGAAATTTGGAAAGAGCATCAAACCTGCGACAGCGAACTTCCAGAGTCGATAATTTCGGCATGGCATAATTCAAAGCCGAACTTAATGATGTTAACGCACTCGAAATTCCCCGATAGCTGAGCATCACTCACGGTTCCCGTCTCGAAATACACGGTTTCTGCGATGCCTCTGAAAAGGTCTACGCTGCAGCAGTCTATGTTCGTGTCATTATCGAAGATTCTATAAATACAAATCTGATTCTTTCTAAAACCAGAGTTGCACCGTTGAAAAAGGAAACATTGGCGGGGTTGGAGTTATGTGGAGCTCTACTGCTGGCGCAATTGTTGGTGCACACCTAAGAATCAATGAACCTCAAAAATGCAAAAATAAACGCTTGCGAATCGCAAATAACACTTGCATGGATAAAATCAGCTTCGTACACGAGAACTACGTTTGTGGCTAATAGAGTCGCCGAGATTCAAGAGCTTACAGGTCCCAACCGCTGGAACTATATCGCGTCCAAAGACAATCCAGCAGACGCAGCTTCTAGAGGAATCTCACCATGCGATCTAGTCACTCATCAACAATGGTGGCATGGGCCCGACTTTTTACAAACATTTGATGAGAGCAGCTATCAATCGATTATCATACCGATAACAAAGTTGGAAAAGAAAACTTCAGAAAGTTCGAGGGCAAATAATGACTTTATCGAGCAACTTATCAAATGGAAAACATTTCTCAAGTCTGTGTTCATTTTATCGCATTTGAAACAAATTATTTTTTAAGTTGATTTTTCGCTTTTCAGCGACTGATAAGACTCACTGTTTATTGCATTCGTTTTATTAAAATTCCATGTTGAAGGAATATGCGCCCTGTACTGGACAACTTTCAATGGAAGAAATCTCATTAGCTCGAATGAGACTCATAGCTATCGTTCAGAGAGAATTCTTTGCCGAATATATTAATAGTATATCTAATAAAGATCCTGTCTCCAAGAGCAGTAAATTTGCAAGGCTCTCACCTATCAACGACGGAAAGGGGATACCGCGGGTTGGAGGTCGATTAGAAAATGCTAATCTGCTATATTCACATCGTCATCCTGTTATTTTGCCTGCACAAAATGTGTTTACAAAATTAATAATTCACGACAGTCATATGAAAACACTTCAATTAATGATGGTAACTCTACGAAGATCTTCAATTTAAAATGAAATGTCAAGAGCTGCATTCACCACTGTCTTAAATGCTACCGGCATAAAGCAACTCAAATGCAGCAAAAGATGAATTTGTCTGCGCTCAGAGTCAGCCAGGCTCACCCATTCCAAACATCTGGAGTTGATTACGTTGGCCCAGTACAGATAAAAGCGTGGAAAGGTCGGTGCAAGAAAATCACCAAAGCGTACATCGGGAACTAATTTCCAAGGAGCAGCCAGATTCATGAAACAGGAGCGGTCACGTCATGCCATACAAATAGAGAGGGGATCACGACGCAACGTCAGGCGAATGGAACTACTTGGCATTTCAACCGTCCGGCTGCCCCGAATTTCGGTGGACTTTGGGAGGCAGGCGTTAAATCAATGAAACATCACTTGAAGAGAATCATCGGACATTACACTCTGACTTTCGAGGAATATGCCACTGTTTAACGCAAGTGGAGGCTTATTTGAACTAGCAACCACTTTGTCCGGACACCGAAGATGTCGATGATCTATCAGTACTGACTCCAGGGCATTTCCACATTGGCGCGTCTATTAATACCGTACCCGAAAAAGAATTATCAGACGTTAAATCCAATTACTTAGACAGATAGCAGTTGTTGCAGAAAATCCAGCAGGATTTCAGGTAAAAATGGAAGTCAGAATATCTCGTTCGCCTTCAACAGCACACGAAATGGTTGACGTCAAATCTGCAGCTCAAGGTAGGCGGTCTGGTGCTCCTCCCTGATGAGCAAACTCCTCCAACGTTATGGAAACTAGGTCGAATTGAGACAAAACATCCAGGAAGCGACGGAAAGGTACTCGTTGTTACAATCAAGACACCCACCACAACATTGACCCGTCCCATAGCTAAACTTTGCCTTCTTCCTATGGCAAATGAATGGAGCCCAACGTTCACACTTTTCACACACACTTTTAAAATAAATTATTATTATTATATAATATTAAGCCATTTATAATGAATTATCACACACTGACTAACATACATATAACTAAATATTGTCATACTCCATTCACCTCACCTTTTTTTAACTTTTCATGTTCATGATCCAACGAGTGGCAACAACCGACGAGGACATATGTACATACATCAATACGCCGATACTGGAGTCGATATCTGCAAAACATCCAGAAGACATCAACCGAATTGCAGCTGTATGACTGCCCCTTCTGACTTTCCTTCGCTGGCCCGGCAGGATGTTGCAACGCAACATGCATCCAAGCATTCAAGCATCCAATCGATAGAATTAGCATTTGCCGTCTACTGAAAACCACCACAATCAAACGCGACAAGTGGAGGAGAGATAAGACAAAGCTTTACAACAATAACATCGGACAGACAAATTAAATAAAAAGGGCAACAACAAATGCATAGACAAACAAAATTCTATGTTTTCGTCATCTCCATCTCCCACTGATCGCGATCGGCATACAAGTCAAAGGCAAGCAATGCATGTGTCGTTAGTAGCTTTTGCACGCACATCAAATAGCCGACACAGCAGGAACTGGACGTTGGTTTCTTCGTAGCAGTGCATGGACCTGAATTAGATGCGGGATTCGGAGATCAACAAACGTGATGCAGTGCCAAGTTCATTGAATCTGCTGCTTTCTTTTTAACCATCTGCGAGAAAAGTTTTCACTTTCAAAGGAACAATAACTAATTTTATTTATATATAAATCAATGGTGTTAATTTTAATATATTTAGTGTACTTATTTATGTATTCACAGGCAAATCCGTATAAAAAAATTTCAAATAAAATTCAAGTTAATTTTATAATTCTACCTATTAGACAGATAAAGAAGTAGATAATTATCAACCCGATCAGTATTGTGCAGTCTTCTGATGCTTAGAGGCAATGCATTCCACAGGCGGACGGCATGAATGACAAATTGACATTCGTAAGTTAGACAAGAAAAATTAGGTTGCAAAATAGAGAGAGAGCGAGATGACCGCAAAAGATGTATTTTTTCGTGTGGTATGGTGGTTTTTTACTGATATTGATTTTATGCAAATAAATTATGACTAAGTAATCGAAGGAAGCTTACAAAGTACAGCCAAGAATTTTGTTGCGAAAGGGGGAGAAGTGGTCATATCTTCTTATTAGAAAAACATAACGAATAAGGTTATTAACTATAAGTTTTCTTTTCATTTCTGCGCTCGGGCTACAGAAGATTTGAAACCCATAAGTAATTAGTGGAAGAATTAAGGTCTTATTAATGTGATTATCCCAAGTGAGAGTTCGGTTAAATCATATGCCTATATGTTTTGCTTTGTCAATGTATTCGATTTCAGAAGTTCCCAGATATAGCTTTGGGAAATAATCCATATCCAGTTTATTTTAAAATATTACTAAACACTTTGATTTAAGTGGATTCAACTGTAATACAAGGTCATTAATACAAATGGAAAACCACAAGGGGCCTAGGATTGACCCTTGTGGCACTCCTGTTGATACATTTGCAAATTCGGATATTTGGTTTTTTAATGCTACTGCTTGTTTCCTTTCTGCGAGATAAGAAGCTATAAGTTTCGCAGCTGCAGGAGAAAAGCGGTATATGCTTTCTAAGTTTCATACCAACTGTAAGTCGTTTACCTTGTCAGAAGTCTTGGAAAAATCAAGTCAAGTTAAAAATGTAACTTTGTCTTTATCAATAGCAACGCGAATATCATCTGTAACTTTTAAGAGAGTAGTGATGCAACTATGCTTCTGCCGAACCAGATTGGTTCCTATACAGCAAATTGTTGTTTTGCAAATTTACAGACAATTGAACGTGAATTAATTTTTCCATGACCTTCGACAAAAAAGGCAAAATAGATATAGGTCTATATGATTCCCATAAATACGGGAAAGAGAAAGTTAGAATTATTGTATATAAAATTTAAATTGTTTTTTTTAATTTATGTTCGATTTCATTCCCTAGGGTTCAGTCGCGTCGGTTTTTTTTTCAGAGTATACATAAACAGTAAATTGTTTTTTTTTGCTAGTGTCCTTGCGACAATGGAGCTCATCGAAATTTCAACAAAATTTTTTTTTTTCGTGTAGCTGGGTGAAAATCGTTGAATGACATGTGTCGTCAACCTTCCATACTTAATGCCACAAATAAAACACCTCAATTCGTCCAATTTGTTGGGTTGGATTTAGGAGAGAGAGAGTTTATTTTCTAAAAACGTATTAGTCGGTACAATGTTAAATAAATATCTTAATAAAATCACTTACTTGCTGGCACCTGGTTCACGACTTCATTCGGGGTTGGTTGACGATGGAATGCACGTTTATTCAAAAGGGCTGAAAACCTTAAACTGTCAGCCAAAAGGATCTGTCCGCGAAGTCGATCGGGAACCAGCGCCTTAGGCAAGCGTTACATTGGCAAAGTGCATGGAACTTCGCGACACCCCACCCCCCGTGAGGCGCCCGAGTCCTGACGAGAAGTATCACTCACATCTAAGATAGCGAGTTTCACTGCAGGCCTCCGGATGATTCCTGTCGCTGTTTTCACTTCTGCCGAACGAACCTGACCATCTATTCCGTGGAACACATTCACGACTCTGCCTCTTGGCCATCGGCTCCGCGGCATGTCGACATCGCATACGAGAACGATATCACCAATCTTCAACGGCGGGACCTTCTCGAACTATCGACATCTCTTGGTGAGAACAGGAAGGTACTCCCTCGTCCATCTCCTCCAAAAGCGGTCCTTAAGCTGTTGGCTAATCCTCCATTGCTTCCGAAGACACAGAACCCTGTCACTGATTGGTCCTGGTGTCTGAGTTGAACTGGTAGATCCGAGGATGAAATGATTCGGAGTGAGAGGTTCCTCGTCCTCAGCTGAGGTGGGTAGGTATGTCAACGGCCGGCTGTTGATAATATTCTCTGCTTCTATTAACGCACTCTGCAGAGTCTCTAATCTCGGTGCGACTTCGGAAAAAGTTCGTGACAGCACCCTCTTGATGGATTGCACCAGTCGTTCCCAGCATCCTCCTGTATGTGGGTTTGCAGGGCAATTGAACACCCATTCGATGCCTTTGGTGGCGAGTTCTGCTTTCATTACCTCATTGTCGAATATGCTGCTGTTGCTTAGTTCATTCTTGGCGCCTATGAAATTGGTCCCATTATCGCTCCTTATGCGTACCGGCACTACTATTCGATTGACGAAGTTACGCACACATAAAACGCACGCATCAGTTGATAAGTCCGCTGCGACTTCAAGATGTACGGCTCGTATAGTCAGGCATGTGAAGATCGCGATCCACCTTTTCTCTCTTCGGCGGCCGACGGTTATGACGGCGGGTCCAAAGTAGTCGAGGCCAGTAAACGTGAATGGGCTGACGTTCGACGTAAGGCGATCCTCCGGTAGCTGTCCCATCAACGGCGGTAATGGCTTGGCACATCGGACGCGGCATTGTTGGCATTCGTTCTTCACCATCTTTACAGCGTCGCGCAGACCGACTATCCAGAAACTCTGTCTGACCTCGTTGACCACTGTATCATCTCCCTGGTGGCCCAAGCGGCTGTGAAATTGATCTATAAGTAGTCTCGTCACTCTGTGGGACTTCGGCAGTATAATATGACGTCTTGTGGAAAACGGCACTGTCGTAGCAGCATCAATCCGGTCCATAATGCAAAGGATTCCAGATTCGTCGAGATATGGTGTAAGTTGGTAGATTTTGCTGTTCTTCTCAACGGGTAAATTGCATCGCAGCCTGTGTATATCAGGACCGTAGGCCTCTCTTTGTATCTGACGCACTATCAGACGTTCAGCGCTGGCAAGCTCCGAAACGCTTAATTCTCCTGGCTCAATCTGCATACCCCTGCATGCAGCTAGAAAGCGGAGAACCGATGCCATCGTCCTCTGCAGCTTCAGGTACGTCGAAAATCTAGATTCGTCGAAACAGGCATTCTCGGCTAGGGTCACTTTCAGTATGTGCTTGGGACGCAGCTCATCGTGGTTTTTCATCTTGCCACTTCTGGCAACTTGAGAAAGGCTGGCCCATCGTCAGCTGGATTCATCTTGGAGGGTACCCATCTCCAATGGTTTATCTGAGTGCTGTCTAAGACCTCGGCAATCCGAAAGTCCACAAATTCCTTGTGGCGGCGAAGGTCGGATCGAAGCCATTGCAACACCGTTTTTGAGTCGCTCCAAAATACGTGCTCGGTGATCGACAAATCGTGATGTTCCATGACGGCATTGCTAAGCCTGGAAAGAAGTTTCTTTGGACGGTATGGAAAGAAGTTGGAAAGAAGTTTCTTCGGACTGGCTTTTGTCTTCCCATACACGAACGACACGTGGAATTCTCCGTTGAACTCAACCCGGAAATAGCTCACTACGCTGAACGCATCTTCGCTTGCATCTACGAAGGTGTGAAGGCTCACTCGATCTGCTTTCGATAGAAGGATGTGGTGGCATCTTGGGACAGTCAGACGCGTCAAGATCGGCAATTCCATTTTCCACTCAGTCCACTGAGCAAAGACTTCATCTGGGATCTGCTCATCCCATCCGATGCCGTGATGCCAGATCGATCGTAACAAGAGTTTTAGATGAAGCGAGAAATTTGCGATCATCCCAAACGGATAGAAAATAGACATCGTTAGACTCAGGAACTCTCGTTTGATCGGTCATCGGCTGTCCTTAATGATGTCTTGGCTCACACGTGTAAAGTTAAGATGGAAAACGAAGACGTCCCTCTGGGTATCCCAATACAAGCCGAGGACCTTTTCTGTCGCTGAATCCATATTCAAGTCGATTGCATGGCTGGAAGATCCCTCTTGATGATTGACAATTTCTTGAATTAGCTAATCCGCATTGGAGGCGAAGTTTCGCAACTCAAAACCACCACTCTTATGGATAGCGACAATGGCTTTTGTCACCTTGATGGCTTCGTCAATGTTCTCAAAGCTGTCGACATAATCGTTGACATAGTGATTGCGTGTTATTGATTCGACGGCTCTGGAGTTTTCCGTTGAGAATCTTGAAGCGTTAAGGTTCTTTACGAAGTTGGCGGAACACGGCGAACAGCTAGCGCCAAAGGTCATGGCTCCCATCGCGTAGACGTCTATTGGCATATCTCTGTTATGTCTCCACAGAAAGCGTTGAGAGTCCTGGTCTTCTTTCCGTATAAGGATTTGGTGAAACATCTCTTTTATGTCCCCGATGACTACTATTGGCCGCATACGAAAGTTGGACAAGACGGCGACTAGTGGCCTGTAGTCGTCGGGCCCTTTCAATAAAAGAGAGTTTAGAGACACACGACTCACCGCTGCTTCTGCGTCGAATACTAGTCGGAACTTTCCGGGTTTGCTGGGATTCTGTACTCCAAAGTGATGGAGGTACCACGTCCTGGGACCTTTCATTTCTGCTTCAGTGCATGTTAGTTTTCTGGCATACCCCTTGTTGACATAGCTCGTCACGATGTTTTTGTATTTGGCGGCAAAATCAGGCTCGAGGCTGAGCAGTCTCTTTTTGGCTTGCTGATAGCTCTCAGAGAGTCGGAGGCCATCCTCCTTCCAGAGCAAGCCTGTAGAGTAACGAATACCAGTTGGTACCGTTGTCGTGGAAAGAAGCATCAACGCACGCTTGTCATCATCAGAGACTAGGTTCTCCTCCGGTTTTTTGACGCCGAAGTTCTCGATCCTGAAATAGTCCTCAATAATACTATCTGAAAGCTGGTCTTGCTCTCGAAGACGACTGCTACACAGAACGATTTTATCCTGGCTATGGGTGATTGAAGCTGCTTTCCCATACACTACCCAACCGAGCTTGGTGAGCGACGCAACCATAGTTCCGTTTACCATCTTGATGCTTTTCGTTGGTACGCCAAGGTGACAGTTGTCAAGTCCGATAAGTATCTCTGTTTTAGCATCAGTATACTCGGCGATGGCTGGCGCATTCTTCCGGAGATGTCGCAAATCCAACTCGGAGGCGGTAAACGTCTGCATCGGTAGATTAAGCTCCTCAATCGTCTGAACTTCACACATGTTGAACTTAACAGCATTCTTGCGATCGGAACTAATTTGGACATCAAAGATGGACCAGTTTTCGGACAAAGTTTCGTTTCCGAACCATCGCAAGTTCAGTGTTTTTGAACTTCCACTTAATTGTAATTGTCTGGCAAGGTTGGAGCTCATCAGGGTCACCGAAGAGCCTTCATCAAACAGGGCATGCGTTCGCTCCATTATGTCACCGTTGTACACTCTCACTGGCACTACTCGAAAGAGAATTTTGGAATCACCGCTTCGTTTGCAACTTAGCACTGGCTTTTGGACATCACTTTGTGCACAGGCGTTGGTCTTCGGATCATCCTTCCTTCTTGGCTCTTCTTCATGTAACAATTGGTGATGTTTCTTGGAACACCCGTTGATCGCACAAACTCTTCTTAATCTGCAGGTCTGCATTCCATGTCCGCATCTTAGACATCCGTAACAGAGCTTGTTTGTCTTGGCGAATTCCCATTTGGCTGAGGAATCTAGTTTCTTAAAGCTGCTGCATTCTGCTTTTCTTTACACTGTCGGCAACTGCCGACACTATCGGCATGTAAGACTCTTCCTGACCTCATCTTCGCTTCTGATCTGGCTTGTGGTGAAGGAGATAGTGACGTAGTCATGGCAACACATATTATTCGCGATAGACGGTTCAGCCATTCATTAAAGTGCTTGATAGTGGCACACGGCTGAATAAGCATACTGGTCTGTGCCCACTCCAATCTCCTGGTCATTGGAAGCTTCCCAATCAACTCGTCGAGTAGCAGAGGATCCATCAAGTATTGGTGCATACCACTTGCCTCGAGGAATGCAGTAAGATTCTGCACTTTGGTGGCGAATTCTACGATTAGATCCACCTTCGGCTCCGAAATCTGCGCAGTTTCCCTCACCTTTTTCAACTGGCTCTGGACGAGACATTCCGATCGTCCAAATCGGAACTCCAACGTTGCCATAACTAGTTCGACATTATTCGGGTGGATGAGCAAGGATTCGACGGCATCCTTTGCCTGTCCCTTGAGGCACTTTTGGAGGCGAAAAATATTCTCTACCTTACTGTACTGGAACATATTGGTTGATTCTACAAAGGCTGTACAGAAAATCGGCCACTCCTCAGGCTTTCCTTGAAATTCCGGTAGGTCATGTAACTTACGATGACTCCCAAAGGACCCTGACGATGACGTCGGTTGTTGGGCATTTAAAGATGCTGGATGTGGCTCAAACGTTTGAAGAACGTTGAGTGGTGGCAGGAACGTGGGAATCCTACTGGCTGTTTCGAATCCACATGTACTCGCTGTCGATTGACTGGGTTGCAGCAACAGTGGGGATGTTGGTGGCCAGGAGTAAGGCGAGTACGCAACACGTGACGTGGGCTGCGTTGAACCGGCTTTGGGAAGAACGGAAGCTGCATTAGATGCAAAAGCAGGAAACGGCATTGGCGTGTGGGCTTCGGACGCGGCGACGTGAGTCATGGCTGTGGCGAACGGCGTAACAGCTTGTTCGTTCTTAGTCGCTACCGAAGAAGGAACGTTCATGGCGAAGGCTTCCGTCGCAGGAACACACGAATCCTACACTGCGGAAATAGCTGGATCGACACTGACGCTTGAAATGACTGTAGCTGGGGTAGGCGTAACAACAGTAAACGTAGGCTGTGTTGACTGCTGTTCCCTAAGTAGTAATTCAAGGCGCCGGCGTTCCTGTCTCTCCTCTACGGCTGATGTTGTGGCTGCTTGCAATTGCGCACGTAGCTCTATTAACTCTCGTTGCGATGAATCCTCACACTCCCTTGTCTCCATTGTAGTTTCGTTTTCTTCTTTCTTATCTGGAACAGATTCACTCCTCTTCCTGGAGGAAGTCCTTGTCTCTCTCAAATGCCCCTTTGGCATAATGGCTTACTTTGGCGTGGACTATTGTTGCTGGATACGTAGCTACGGGAGAGATTCTTGGGCTGTATATTTGTGTGTATTACCTGCGAAAGCGGCTTTTGCGGGCAAATATCTGGCAGATTTGCTGTGGACTGTGGCAACGGCTCGCAAATCTACCGCTGGCTGCGGGCAAACAAATATTCCGCTGGCTGCGGACTGGCAAATCTTCCGCTGGCTGCGGGCAAACAAATATTCCGCTGGCTGTGGACAAGCAAATTCTCCGTTGGCTGCGGACTGGCAAATTATTCCACTGGCTGTGGAAAGTTTCTCCTGGCGGGCTTGTTGCAGGCGGCAACATGATTATGCAGGCGGCAAATATGATTTCCTGGCGGGAGCTTTAATTTCTTTCACGGCGACACACTTCTTTACAAATTTCTTCTTCTGAGGCAAAGGCAAACTTACGGCTTCATTGCTGGCTGTCGCCACAGTCGTTTGTAGCACGAAGAAAAATGGCTGGCAGCAAAATAAAAAAATGGCTCCCAGCGAAAAATAAAGCACAAGGAAAAATGGCTGGCAGCAAAAAATAAAGATGGCTACCAGCGAAAAATAAAGCACAAGGAAAAATGGCTGTCAGCAAAAAATAAAGTTGTCGTCAACCTTCCATACGTAATGCCACAAATAAAACACCTCAATTCGTCCAATTTGTTGGGTTGGATTTAGGAGAGAGAGAGTTTATTTTCTTAAAACGTATTAGTCGGTACAATGTTAAATAAATATCTTAATAAAATCACTTACTTGCTGGCAGCTGGTTCACGACTTCATTCGGGGTTGGTTGACGATGGAATGCACGTTTATTCAAAAGGGCTGGAAACCTTAAACTGACAGCCAAAAGGATCTGTCCGCGAAGTCGATCGTGAACCAGCGCCTTAGGCAAGCGTTACATTGGCAAAGTGCATGGAACTTCGCGACAACATGGCATACGAGCTTTGCGATAGTGTGGGACTGGACCCACCCACTAAAAACACCCGGAGAAAGCATGGTGTTACCATCCTTCCAATAATCGGACCTAGTCACTAAACTAATCAGCAATTTTTTTCTAATACTTGTAAATTTATGTTGTAAGGAACTAACTTTGGTCTGTTACCTTTTGTTTTTTAACTCGATAACACTTTGTTCGGGTTATTATGTTATATATTTCTTTTTATTTTTTCTCCTAGTTGACTAGTTCGAGTGGTTTTATTCTTCATAATCTCTAACTAGATTGTTATTATTAAGTAGTTCGACTACTTCTAAAATATAATTTTTGGGAAGCCTACCTTCATGTCTTCTTGCAACCTTCCTGACCTCGTTCTCTACCATTTCAATTTTTAGATCCCTATGTAGATCAGCGTTACGTATGTACCATGCGCCATGACAATAACAATATTGCATAGTACTTTATTTTGAAAGCATTGTATGATTTGCAGGTTCGTCTTACTTGTGCACCCCCAAAGCTGAAGGCCATATGTCCATATTGGCTTTAAAACTTGCTTATCTCCCAATTAGAAAATACATTTTTTTATATCGAATGATTAGTTCTTCATGTTTTTTCTTGACATGAGTTTTCCAGCGCAACTTCGCGTCTAAAGTCATGCCTAAGTACTTAGCTGAGTTCGAATGCAGAACTAATTTGTTATTTATGTAAATAGGTATGTGTTGTACGTTTTTATTAGTGAAATTAACATGGATTGACTTAAGTTCATTTAATTGTATTTGCCATTTTTTGGTCCATTCAGATATTTCTTTTACTGTCCTTTGTAGTTTTTCGGTAACTTCCTGCACGGTATTTCCAACAGTAAATACAGCAGTATCGTCTGCAAATGTGGCAATAGTAGTTTCGTCATTTTGTGGTAGGTCGTTCGTGTATAGGAGGAACAGCACAGGCCCTAACACACTACCGTGCGGTACTCCAGATCTTACACATTTTAATGCGGAGCACTCATTTTCTTGCTTAATTCTACATAATCGCTGCTTTATATATGACTTTAGTATTTCTGAGTATTGTTTTGGAAGATATTTTTTCAGTTTCAGCCAGACTTTATCAAAGGCCTGTGTTGCATCAAGGAAGATGGTAGAGCATATTTGTTTTTCTTCTAAGGCTTTTTCTATTTTGTCAGTTATTCTGTGGACCTGGTTTATAATGGAGTAACTATTTCTGAATCCAAATTTATGGTTTGGTATCAGTGCCTTTTCTTCTATAATCGGATGGAGTCATTTCAGAAGAATTTTTTCGAAGAGTCTTGACAGTATCGGCAGCAATGAAATCGGACGATATGAGGTAACTTCACTGGGTAATTTTCCCGGCTTTGGTACCATAATAATTTCCGCGAATATACCTTAGTCTGAACGCTGCATTTATTATCTGTGCTATTTTTTTCATACCTTTTCTAGACAGTTTTTTCAGAATTTCACTCGTGATTAGATCAAATCCCGGAGCTATTTTCGGGTTCGGCTCTTTTATTTCGGTGGTTATTTCCTTAGAGGTTACAGCTGGGATTAACCTCTCATCTTCGCACATTTCTTCCGTTTGTTGGAGATAATCATTATCTTCATATGGCTGAAAGACGCTTTCAAGATGTTCAGCAAATAAATCGGCCTTTTGTTTGTTTTTTTTTGCCCAGTTTCCACTACTGTTTTTAACTGGCGGAATGTATGCCATTGGTATTTTAATTTTTTTTTTTAGCTTTCCATAGTGAGTATTCTGTACTAGCATTGTTCGTCAGATTTGTAAGGTATCTTTCCACCGACCATTTTTCAGTTCTGTGATCTTTTTTCTGAGCGTATTTTTCAAACTATTAAGTCTATTTTTATCACTTGGCGCTCTCGACAGTTGTCAGCGTTTACGAGTTCTCCTCTTTTCAGATATTATGTCGCATATTTCTTTGGGATATACGTATCTTTTCGCTTTGCTTTGATTCAGGCGTTGCAGCACAAGCAGCCTTTTGTATATTTAGGATGAAAGTATGTAGTTCACTTTCTAGTTGCTCTATTGTATCGATTGTTGTACTTAGTTCGATGTATTCCTCCAGCAAATATCTGAAATATATCCAGTCAGTTAGCTTGTTCACTAGACATGGGTTGTGTCCTTCATTATAATTTTATTACCAAGTGTAAGCAGCACAGATGAGTGATCTGAGTAGTATTTGAGGAGATATTCTTAGTTACAAAGAAGTCGACAACGTCCGGGATTTTAACACAGTGTATCAACAGTTAAATGTTCGGACACGGTGAGAGGAATTGTAGTGTAAAAACCTTTTGTGTTATCTGTTCACAAAACCGAAAATTGTACGGGTAAAAATGCAATCACATGCGCGAAATGTAAAGGGCATCATAAATCTAATGATATTTCATGCAAAAGTTATGATATTTCATACAAAAAGTCCCGCACAATTCATAGAGAAAATGCATCATTCAATATGACTAATGAAGCTTTTCCGCCACTCAGCGCGCGACGTACTCGTAAAGCTTCTCCTTTACCGCCACACTTACCTGATCTTCAGCAGAGAAAATGCGTCTGGCATGTAAACAGTGCTGGAAAGGAGGATCCCAGCAAGCTCTTTACATTTGAAGAAATTAGCGCTCTCACCACTGAGATGACAACTCTACTCAGCCAATGCAACAGCAGATCGGAGCAATTTAATGTTATTATTCAACTTGCAATTAAGTATATTTACTCAAATGAATAATGAATGCAAGCCTTAGAATAATTACTTGGAATGCAAGAGGCATTCGGAAGAAAGGCTTAGAATTTTTTGCTTTCCTTAGCAGAAACAAAATCGATATATGTTTGATTTCAGAAACAATACTTACAAGTGAAATCAATATATCCAATAAAGACTACAAATGTTGTCGAATGGATAGGCACAATAGAAGAGGTGGTGGTGTTGCCATTGTAGTAAGGAGAAAAAATCGTCACTCCATTTTGACTTCCATAAATACTAAGTAGAAAATGTAGACATCGAGATTGCTAGCTGCGAATTCATTTAAGCGCGAAGCTTTAAAGAGTGACTTAAGAAAATTAACAAACTTAAGTGGTAGGTATACCACTCTAAATTGTCGTTATCGCAATTGGAATTGTAGCCTTTCAAATTCTTACAGTACATTACTGGCTGACCTAGATATGACAAATAACTTCTTGATTCTACATCCACCGCATCCAACTTATATCCCTTCAAGTAGTAGGTTCAACACTTCTACACTTGACCTCTTCTTAACAAATTCGGTTGAACTTATAAGTCAACCAACCGTAATAAATGACCTCAGTTCGGATCATCTACCCGTACTTTGTAGTATACTTAGTTCACCAGTGATAGAAAATACCTTTATTTACGATATTAAGGTTGCAAATTGGAATAGATATAAGTCAACTTTAAATCTTTTTGTTTAAAGCAAAATGTTTTTATACAAATTTCGTAATACATTTTCTAATAAAATGAACTAAATTCTCTAATTTTATATCTACATTTTTTTTTTTTACTTGGTTTGAATTCTTTTTGGGTGCTAACTTAATTTATGTTATTAAATTCATTCCGCATAGCTTTTTTATTTTTAAATCAGTAACTCTTCTACAATTTCATACTGTTTTTATAAGAATTTCGCTCAGTGTGTATGGATCATGGGTGATAATAAAACACGGCTATTGGTGTTATTTTATATGTAACTTTACAATATATACGTATTTCAACTATTAACATAACAGTGACGTGTTTTTCATATTGTAAAGGCAATTTTTAATAGAAGTAAGTAGATACATTTTTTAGTTTAGAAAAACTACTGTTAAATGTATCGAGTCATATAAAGTGTAGATAACAAAAATAAAAAAAAATAAAAAATCTACTATGATGAGAGTACTCAAAGAAAAGCTTAACAAGGTGCGACTGAGGTGTAAAAATTAAAAAAATTATGAGGGTTGTAAGGTGGAACAGTAACCAAATTCCTGTTAACACTGCGAAGAGTATAAGCAGTTGAATTATTATTCATTAGATATCCAAAAAAAAAATATTTTTAAAACTTTATACAAGTAAGACTTAGATGGTATAACATGTGTGTCGTAAATAAAAAATGCTTTTTTTTTTAGCAAGGAAGTATGTGAGCCCCAGTTAATTTTATTGTCAAAGAGTAAACTTAGATGCTTAAAATCAAAGTCGTGTTCAATGACAAAGCATTTGGATGAGCAATTTTGGTAGATTTGCACTCGTTAGTTGCACTTGTGTTTGCTAATCCCCGATGAACTGCTGGTGGAGAGCGGAGAGAATTATGTACATCTCTTTTGGGTACAAAGATAGCAATTATCACTAGGTTGAAGATTGACACAAGTTAAGCGATAATAAATTTTGCAAATTGCACACTGAATTTTGGCGTCACTACTATAAACTTTTTTAATTTCAAGGGCACGGCATTGTTATTTTGTGATAATATTATTGATGTTGTCGACAAATTGGATGTATGTATAAATTAATCGCAGCAGGTACGATACTCCCGAGCAACTCTGCAAATGTGTTTACCCGACAGCATACGCTGAAGAACTGATTGAGATGTTCCATTTTCTATTTAAGCAACTCAAGAGGCTTCAGCTCGAAATTATTCATATCAACAAATTGCTGTCTGTTCCCGTACTTTACCGAGTTGCGATTTTCTACGAAATTTGACCCCTGCGTACAGGAACAGGATTTGATCAATTTTGGTCAAATTTCGTAGAAATTCACAATTCTGGTCAATAGCGGGAACAGATCTTATATTTCGATTTGATTAGTCACTGATGAAAGTGTAGACACTTCTGCATTGATCTGCATTGCGATTGATCGGGAAACTACTGACTGCTCAAAACTTGGCTTGAGCCAGTAGCGCAACAATCAAGTTCGTGATGAAGTGCTTGCTTTACCTCCTAGTGGTGGTCCCCGGGTAACTATACGTATAAACCCTTATGCGTGTATGCTATAATTGCAAGGGCGGGTTGTCTAGGTCCTTGATTCTAGACTAGGTAACGTGGGCCAGTAACCTGCGTTACCGAACCCTGATCGCTACAGAAACCGACACTATGCCTCGGATAAGGAATGATCACATGTTGACTACTTTTGGCTATTGTACCCAGAGAAAGATAGGTTTCTGGAATGTGAAGACGCTCCTCGACTCGGGAAGTGAAGGACCTCACAATGCCAGATTCCTTCAATTAGAAAAATAATTCTTGCGATATAGACTGGACATTTTAGGGGTAAGCGAAATCAGATGGTTAGAAGCGGGTGAGTATCAGTCCCCAACGCATAACACTGTTCTACTCTATTCCGGAAGACCATCTGGAAGTCCGCGGGAATATGGAGTCGGACTGCTGCTAACACCAACAGCACGCAAAGGCCTAATTTCCTGGCAACCTTATGGTGATAGGATTATGTCGGCCAGATTCCGGACTAGAGTACGACGCGTTACCATCATACAGAGTTATGCCCCAACGGAAGGCTCGTCTGAGGACGAGAAGGAGAGTTTCTACAATATCTTAAGCGTCGTCTTCAATACAACACCAAATGGAGACATTGTCATAGTGATGGGGGATTTGAATGCCAAGGTAGGCAACGACAACGAAGGGCTCAAACATGTAATCGGGAAGAATGGACTAGGCAACCGCAATGACAATGGCGAAAGGATTGTGGATTTCTGCAATGCCAACCGCCTTGTGATAGGTGGCACCATGGAGCACAAGACCTGCCACAAAGTCAGCTGGGTTTCCAACGACAGGCAAGCAACCTCCAATCAAATTGACCATTTTGCTATCAGCAGCCGCTTTAGAAGTAGTCTCCTGGACGTCCGAAACAGGCGAGGGGCATATGTGGGGATAGTACGAGATCACCATCTTATGATAGCTACTCTTCAACTACGCACTGCTGCCGTTCGAAGATCCCACGACAATACAAGAATGTCCCAGGTTCAACATCGATAGACTTAGTGATCCCTCAGTGCACCAACAATTAAGGGAGCACATTTCGCAAGGTGTGGAAGCAATCAGCAGCTCACTGCCCACAACCATCCAAGACCATTGGTGTGCTGTGAAAAATATTTTTACATCTGGTGCTGAAAGAATTGTCGGTCGATCACAGGAAAGACATAGGGCGTGGCTTTCCGAGGATACCTGGAGACGGATTGACGAACGAAAACAGCTGAAAGCTCGCATTGCAGCCGCTCCAGCAGCAGGGAGTAATGAGCAAGTCCCCTATATCGCATGAAGATGAGAGAAGTTCAGCGTAGCGTGCGACGTGACAGGCGCAACTACATCAACGCGCTGGCTACAGAAGCAGAAGATGCTGCAAGAAGGTGCGGTAGTAGGACCGTCTACAGAATCACTAAAGAGTTGACAGGTGGTTGCTGCTGCAGCCAACACCCAGTGAAAAGCCTAGACGGTTCCTTGCTTATTTCGGATGTGGACCAGCTTAAGAGACGGAAGGAGCATTTTGCTACGGTTTTAAACCGTGCATTCGCTAGCGATATGTTCCCAAATCAGAATGAGGTGTCCGAGGTAAGAAATGGGCGAATACGCACCGCGCCTCGACAGTGCGTTGAATATCGATCAACAGTGCGTTGAATACCGATCGCCACTTCACCTGCTGTTCATCGATTTTGAGAAGGCGTTTGATAGTGTTAACAGGGAGTTTATTTGGCGTGCCTTACGCAGGAGAGGTATTCCTGATAAATTAATTGCTATTGTCAAAGCTACTTACGAAGGGTCCAAATGTCACGTTCTGCACAGAGGAAGGTTGTCTGAGGAATTTGAGATCCAAAGTGGGGTGAGACAAGGCTGAATTCTTTCACCAATACTATTCCTATTGGTGATTAGCGATGTGCTTGCAGCTTTGTCGACGGGAAACGGTGGAATTCGATGGACTCTCACATCCCAACTTAAACATCTCGACTACGCTGACGACGTATGCTTACTCTCTCATAGAATTATGGACCTCCACCAAATGACAGCAGATGTGGAGAGGGAGGCTGGCGTCGCCGGGCTGAAAATGAATACCGCAAAAACTAAAATTATCAGTGTTGGAACGAACTCATCGGCTCAAATATGCATTGCTGGACTACTGGTAGAGTGAGTAGAGGATTTCCAGTATCTTGTGAGTATTGTCTCGACCGATGGTGGAACCGAACTGGATATAGCCAACAGAATCGCCAAAGCAAAGTCCGCGTTCGGGATGTTGTCCAAAATATGGCGAAGCAATGCAATCAGTTTGAACACCAAGCTAAGACTGTTCCGCTCCAACGTTGAATCCGTGCTGTTATATGGATGCAGCAGGTGGAGAGTGTCCACCGCTGTCACCAGAAAGCTGCAAACGTTCGTTAATATGTGCCTGCGCAACATCTTAAGGATTTTCTGGCCCAATCGTATCTCTAACGAACATCTTTACGAGAGAACGGGTCAGGAACCAATAGGCACAATCATCCAACAACGGAAGTGGCAGTGGATTGGTCACACGCTCCGAAAGGGTGACAGCTCCATAACGAACCATGCTATGCAATGGAACCCCTTAAATCAGGATGGCAGAAGACCTGGTGGTCCAAGGAGAACATGGCGCAGAGCAGTCGAGAAGGAAGCACGGCAGTTGGGGAAAAGCTGGAGAGAGCTGAGACACATTGCCAGAAACCGTACACGATGGCGCGTAGGCGTAGTCGAGGCCCTAGGACCCACAAGGGGATATAGGTCATAAAACAAAAAAAACAAAGTGTAGACACAGCCACGTGGAGATAATCATCGCAAACGGCAATGATCACTTCCTGGAAAAGCATCTGCCTGTCTCCCTAAAGGTTTCTCCACATTTCGGATAGGGGCTTGCTATGAATATGAGGCTGCAGCTGCTTTCTCTGCAACAACTTAATGTCGTTTTCAAACGCGCACTTATCAACTCTCGTCAAGTGTACAATCTCTCCAGGTGGCTCTGCAATGCTAAAATTGAATGGAATCTCCAAGAACTGAAATGCAACGTGAAAACGTTAAAGTTTGAAAATAGCTTTTGTCTACAATTTAGAAGCCAATCCATTTAAATGTACATAAATTACATATGAGTGTGTTGCTGCAGCTTTTCAACTCAAAATTAATCTCTTCAACAAATTTCATGCTCAATTCAATTAAGTTTAATCTGCTTCTCACAATGGATCTACCCTTTGATCTATTGTATTATACATGTACCTTTGCCTAAACACAGTCCACCATCTAACCTAAACTAGTCTAAATACCCTTCATTTTGATCGTATAGAGGGTTCTCCGTTTCACAATCAGCCTTTGGTATATCTGTAAGGTGCGCTGGTGCATTAGCACACCATTTTCGCAGATGAAATTTTCCTTCTTCAAGTAAACTCTTAAGCTCCCTCTGCATCTGAAGAGCTTTATTTAGATTGTTGTTACCCGTTAAGGGTGGCCGTGGTGTAGTGGTAACATCAACGCTTGTCACGCTCTTGGTTCACGGTTCAAATCCTGATGTCAACAATCATCTATTTATTTCGTCTGAAATAAATAAAAAAGTCGATCAATTGCGAAAGCCAAGTCAACTCTACTGCGAAGGCATAGCACTGGCAGTAGAGCGGTCATATGGCTGAAAATGCAACTTGATCGTGATGATGACATCAGGAGGACGGAAAAAAATACTGTGAATCATGAGCAACGACAAAAGCAAAACAAACAAACTCCCCAGTTTTCTGGACGCTACCCTTGGAGTTTACAGAAACTTAATGCCATCTAAGTTTCAAACCACTACACTAAATCTTTCTTTCTCTCTCTCTCGCCCGTGTCCCGTATAAGAGTATTCATATCCTCTTTAGCGCGCGCAAATTATAAAAAAAAATATATCGTCAATGTATATATCTTGTTGTATGATGGTCGCTGCCAGTGGACGTCTGTCAGCTCTTGTTTGAGCCAAATCTTGGATACATCTTATTGCTAGATAAGGTGCAGATTTGGTTCCGTACGTCACGGTGTTGAGTTGATATACCCTTAGTGGTGTTTCAGCGGGCTCTCTCGAAATGATACGCTGGAAGTTTTTGCTGTAGCCATCTACTAGTATTTGGCGATACATCTTGGATTTATCGGCAATGAAAACATATGTATGGATTCTGAATAACAGAAGAATGGAAAGTATGTCATTCTGTAGGGCTGGTCCAGTATGGAAAATATCGTTGAGTGATATATTTGTTGAAGTCTTTGAGGATCCATCTAACACTATTCGTAACTTAGTTGAGTTGCTTTCCGGGTGTTGTACAGAATGATGTGGTAGGAAGAAATGCGGAGTTATAATTGATGTTGACTTGCCATCAATTTCTCCCATGTGGCCTAATTCTATGTATTCCTTCATGAATTCAGCGTACTGTTGACGAATCACCGGCATTTTATTCAGCCTCTTCTCTAAGCTCAAAAATCTTCGGGTAGCTATTTCCCTTGATTCTCCAAGACTGGCTGGATTATTTTTAAATGGCAGCTTCACTATGTAACGACCAGAATTTGTTCTTGTTGTAGATGTTGTGAAGATTTCCTCGCATTGCCGTTCATCCTTAGTCAATCGTTTCTGATTGGTTGTCGATGCAGATGGGGCTTCCTCTAAGATCCAAAATCGTTGTACAAGACTGTCTAAGGTGGAAGTGTCCACCCCGATGCCGCGAAATAGTGTTGAGGGTACTTCAAATGACGTCTTTCCCATAACTACCCATCCAAGTAATGAGTTTTGTAAAGTGGGCCCTCCGTTATTAATTTTAATTTAGCCTACCGACAGTAGCTCGGGGTAAAGTTCTGCTCCGATGGGAATATCAACTTCTTGGAGATGGTTAAATGTTTGGTCTGCCAACTTAATGTTCTTCGGTAATAGCCATTTACTACTGTCGATATATTGACTTGGTTGTCGTGAAGTTATGGTTTTCAAGACATAAACTTGTAAATTCCCGCTGTAACCAGTAACTCGAGATTGAAGGCAAATATTAACCTTCTTACTGATTTGGATGGGTGTACTTCCCATTCCTGAAACTTGCAACGATTCAAGCTTCGAAATTAGGCGTAGTTGATTTGCTAATTTCTCTGTGATGAAACTCATTGAGACCCTGAATCCAGCAATCCTCTTGCCTTGGTGGGGCTGTTATTCCGAGTGAGTACATTAATAACGGCCGTTCCCAAGAAAACATATTTTGTTGCTGCAGCGTCTGAATTGGTTGCTGGCAGATTGGCTATATTGTCAATCACTGGACTTTGAGCTGAAATTTGTTGTTGGACCTCTGGTGATTGGATGTAGAGCAGGGTATGGTGAAATTTGTTACATTTAGTGCAGTGTCCAGAAGTACAATTTGAGGCCTGATGACCAAATCGTAAGCAGTTGATACACCTGCTAAATGCCTTCACTTGCTTAAATCTTTCTTTAGGGGAGAGCTGCATAAACTTAGGACACTTGAAGATGGGATGACTCTGTTGATCACAATTGGCACATCTATTGCCCTATTTTCCGACTTCAAGGGATACTCGTGGTGATCGTTTTGTAGCATCTGTATTTATTTTGCAGTTTTTAGTACCCAGTGCCTCCAAGGATTGGAATCATCTTTCCAAAAATGAAAGGAAGTCAAGGAAGCTGGGTAGTGCTTTTGGTTGCTTAAGGGATTGTTCCCAAATGGTTAGTGTGCTTCTATCCAACTTCTTTAGAAGAATATTCATTAGAAGTGGATCCCAATTTTTGGTGTCAATGCCATGGTTTTGCAGAGGCATTCTGCGTAGTGTCGTGCAATGCCGTAATTTGATTTGCTCTTTCATGTTGGATGATAGGCTGCGCTAGTAGCTTGTTTACTAAAGCTGTCACCAAAAGCCGGGTATTTTGATACCGTTCTGTTATTACCTTAAATGCAGCGTCATAATTTGCATCAGATGTGGTAAAATGGCTTCGCCCGTGAGAGTTGTCTTTAAATAGAACAACTTTTGACATTTAGCGATTTGCTGATTGTTCACTATTTCAGTGAATAAATCAATATACTGCCTCCATTTTAAATAGTCCCCATCGAATTTCGGTAGGGTAATCTTTGGCAATTCTAATGCTGCATTCGGCATACTCGTAGCAGAAATTGATGTTATAGCTTGGGATGCATTCGGTTTATTTATCAACTGTTCCAATTTTGTCGTTAATGCGAAAAGAGAATTATTGACCTTGTCCTCCAACTTTAGGTACTCTTCCATTTGGTACCCTTCTGCAAGAGGGTCTTCCACCAGTTATGCGACTAATTGATGAATCTCCTCCATCTAATCCCAATATTTATTTAAAATATTTATCTTAAGTTGAGAGAATGTAGAGCTCCAAGCTTCCATTGAACCTTCGTCAAGATTGGTGAACAACCGTTGCAGTGCTTGTGCGATTGATTTCTGTCGTCGAAGTATTTTTATAACCTCTAATGATTGAGTGGATCGAGGGGGTGGCACTTTTTTATCCTCAGACTTGGCTTCTGATTCGAATGACCAAATCAATGTTTGGTTATCATCAGCGATGTTCGTATCTGTATCATCCGGAATCGTAGTTATTCAATTTTTGATGTCATCATAGATCTGCTTGACCTTCATGAAGGTGTTGCCTTGGATGGATATGGGGTATCCTGTTTCACGAAGCCTTTGACTCTTTCGTGGTTATTTATGAACTCTAGCCATAAGTTTTCAATTATGTTCAGCCTTTGTCCCTGTATACGGCTGTTTTCCTGGCGGGACCATCTATGCCAATGTTGATTTGGATTTTCTGTAGCTCTTCTGCTACGGCCTTTTGCTTGGCGATGATGCGGAATATTTCCATCTCATCCATTATACAGTGAAAATTGTATTCGTCGCCTGCTTAAGATGGTACCAGTGTTGTAGCCCTGGTAACGCGTGTATATTGCTGGACTATTTCTATTCCAGAGAACATAAAATCCCAATGTTTGAAGCCTTGGTAACGCTTATACTTAACTCTTGGATGAGCACTTGTTATTATCAGTGCTTGAAGCCCTGGTAACGCTTGTGTCAATTTGAATCGAAGAAAGTGATTTGCCCCTTACCGCTGGTGGGGGGAAGCAAGATCACGTCGGGGTCACCAAAATGAAAAGATCTCTTTTGATCTAGTGAAAATTGGATTGACTTTGAAATGTGGGAGATAACAGGTGCATGATCGTCGCCAGACGAAATGTGATGCTAAGTCTGGAATTCGGGACGTATCGAGTGTAGTGAGTGTACTGTGAGATGTTTAATGTGGATGTTGGAGTGTGTAGGAATTTGGCACGTATTGAGTGTAGTGAATGCATGGTGAGATAACTGGATACCTGTCTAGTGTAGTGAATGCACGGTGGGAAAGTTGGATAGCAGTCTGGAAGAAACCACAGTGTGTGCAATTTTAAGTTTCAACAATGTGTTTCAAGAGGCAAATTTGTAACTATTGATTGACTGGTTCAAATGGTGTTTCTATGATATTTATTAATTTGCAGTGTTACAGTAGCAGTTAATGATGTTTCTATCAAGATAGGTTGGACGCGATGTAGTGGCGAGTGCTCTCGAGCATTGTTGGATTGTGACACATCCAAAAATAAGAATCTTTTTTTTTTTATTTCACTTGCCAAATGTGTGTTTTTTTTAACCTAGACCTGTGAAGTTTTGTAGAATAGTGGACCAATTGATGGATCAAAAACAAATCAGGAAAAAATGTGTAAACAATTTTTTTGTAGGGGGTTTTTCGCAATAAAAAAAATTGTGTACTCCATCATGTCACATAACGATTTGAATCAAGGAATGGATAAAGACTCTTGAACAGAAAAGCCAAACAACATGTCAAACGTGGCGAAAAGTTTGAAACTTAGCTCTTATAACCCGAATTTGAGAGATATTAAACGAAATGACCTAAATAGCGGACATACACCGTACTCGAGCGAGCCGTATGAAAATAAACATATGGGCAGATATGGAACAAGAAGTGTATTTGATCAGACTTTTTGAAGTATGACCATATGTATCATATCTCATCAACCATGACCAACACCGCAGGCCCAGTGATGTTGTTGAAAAATCGTACGCGTTCTCCAACAACTTCGAAACAATTTTCCCCACAAGAGAATATTGGACGTATGATATCGGTATATACAGACAGCTCTAACATATCAGGGGAGTCAGAGGCTGGCGTCTTTAGTGCTAACCCACCGATTGAACTTGCTATTCACCTAGAACCATTGGAATCGGTGTTCCAAGAAGAAGACTATGCAATTATGAAGGCAACTGAAATACTCGCAGAAGACACCAACGAAGGGAGGCAAATCGACATCTACCATCTCCATACAAATGGATATATCAAAGTTCTGCTGGTACTGACATCAAGCTTGGTAAGATGCACATCAGCAAATTAACCGACAAACTCTGCACTAAATCTAAGACTAATGATAAGACTGTAAATAAATCTAAGATTAGTAATAAACATCCAAAACCTGTTTCCAACTCCCGAACCAAATCTGACACTAACTCTTTCCTAAAAACTAAATTATTCCCCAAATTTACACCCCCTACCATGCCTAAACAAACATCTTCTTATTCTTATTTAAATGCACTTAATGCCGCCGCGCCACCGAAGCCCATACACAAGCGAGTTTCGTTTAAATTAAACCCAACTTCTCACACTGTCTCCTCCCAACCGCTATAACCCTCGGCGCCACCAGCTCTCAACAGCAATTCTTTCCCTAAGTTCAACCTCAAAACTGGAGCCAAATACCCTAACTTTATTACCTCTCATATTCTGAACCCCACATCTAATGTCTCATCTAATACACCTTCCTCTTCAATCTCTTCCTCCACCGCTCCCAGTCTTGATCCGCTTTTGCCTCCTCTAGTTAAACTAACACAGCAAACCATTGACACCACAGAATGTCGTTATGTACTCTCCAGGCTAAGAGAAAAAAAGGTTTACGAGAATATATGTCTCTATCTCGCGTATCTTCATGACAAATCTGACTCAGTTTCTTTCACTTTTCCTCAATTCAATTTCTTCAATCTACTCCTCCTGCATTTCGCACTTCTTACGACTTTCATAAAGCTAATTTCCGCAAAATAAATGCCTATCTGAGTATATGTTCCTTTGAGTTCGGTAACTTATCCTTAAACGAAGCCCTCACAATTTTTTACAGAGAAATGTTGAGTGAGTGATCCTGGATGTTTCGCCCCCACCAAAATTAAAAATTAAAGTTAAATCATCATCACGATCAACTTACATTTTAGCCATATGACCACACTACTGACAGTGTTATGCCTTCGGAGTAGTGTTGACTTAGCTTTCGCAATTGATTGACTTTTTTATTTATTTCATGCGAAATTCAGTTCAATTCAGTAGTTTTTGAAAAAAAAAGAAGATGCATTTCTCTAGCTTATAATCTAACAATATTTATTTCCAAATTTCAGAACAATAGGCAAAAATGGAGACGTGAAAGAGAAAAATTAGTGATGTAAGCTCGGTTGAAGTTCCACCGCCAACACAGGAATAAGTTCGTTTTGCCATTCTCTTCGGATTTCGACGTCAACTCACATCAGTCAAAATTCTGCACGAATGCCAAAATACATACGGAATAAATGCACCATCTCTTGTTACTATTTCAAAGTGGTTTCGAATATTCCAGACTGTCCATTTTTCTGTGGAGGACGAATCTCGTGAAGGTCGGCCCAAATCCTCGACCGACGATATAAATGTGGCCCAGGTGAAGGCTAAAATTGACGAAGATGCCAGGATGACACAGGAGATGATAGTGAATGAACTGGGCTTGAATGCCATGGCTGTGTCACGAATTTTAAATTATCACCTGAAATATTCGAAGAAGTCAACTCGATGGGTTCCAAAAATTTTGAATGGAGAGCAAAAAGAGGCTCGTGTTCGTTTTGCTCAATATTTCCTGGATAAGTTTGAAAATGTAGAGTCAAGCTTCTTGAATTAGATCGTTACAGGTGATGAATCTTGGTTTTACAAGTACGACCCGGAAACTAAACAGCAGTATATGGTGTGGAGCACAGAAGGTGCAAATCCTCCAGTAAAGACAAAACAACAAAAGTCAGCGACAAAAGTTATGACGTCGATGTACTTCACCAGGGCGAAACTGGTCAGATAGTCACTGCTAATTACTATACTGAAACTTGCTTACCACAAGTTTTCCAAAATTTACTAGGACATCGACAAAAAAAAGGTGCTGCGGCGCTACTTTTTGTACCACGACAATGCTGTTTTGAAAGATGGATCTATCGGCTGAAGTAATATATTGAAATAAATGGGAATTATGTGGAGAAATTAAAAAAAGATGAAGATTAAATATCTAAAGCTAAAAATATTTTTGTGTTTTATTATTCAATCAACTGAGCGAACTTTTGTTAGTCCCTACGTACTTGGCATCAGGATTTGAACCGTGAACCAACAACGTGACAAGCGATGATGTTACCACTACACCACGGCCAATCATTTCTTTTGGTAACAAACAAACAGTTGTGAAGAAAATTATGATCGATAACAATCACCCTTCAAAATACAAATATTCCAAATTGATAAACGGGGATCGATTCGATGATTTGTAGATTAATAATCTGCAGTTTTATTTTGTGTTGTATGAGTGATCCTGGATGAATTTTACGTGATGGATTATACGTTCACGGAGATACGATTTTCCGCATATTGGACCAAGTATGTCTCTGCTCATATGTTTTTTTTTTTTTTTTTTTTATAATTTGCACGTGTTAAAGGGGATATGAATACCCTTATACTAATTTTTAGAACACGTGCGTTTTTGTGGAAAGGAAGAGACAGAGAGAAAGACAGAGTGGTGTGGTTTGAAACTCAGGTGGTATTAAGTTTCTATAAACTCCAAGGGTGGCTGTCCAGATAACTGGGGAGTATTTTGTTTGTTTTCGCTATTATTGTCGTTGCTTATGATTCACTGTATTTCTTTCCGTCCTCCTGATGTCATCATCACGATCAAGTTGCATTTTAGACCACCCTACTTCCAGTGCTATGCCTTCACAGTAGAGTTGTCTTAGCTTTCGCAAGTGATCGACTTTTTTATTTATTTCATGCGAAATAAATAGATGATTCTTGACATCAGGATTCGAACCGTGAATCAACAGCGTGACAAGCGATGGTGTTACCACTACACCACGGCCATGGCGGGTACTTTCCGCATCTGTACCTGAACTTTGCGGATTATGCAGACTTATCACAAGGTTAATTTTTCAACATTTTGAAAATCTACACAACATTTTACAGTCAGTTTACGAACAAGATCACACCTAGAAACTATATACTGGTCATCGCGAAATCCAAGATTTCAAGGTTCACTATCAATTATTATCAATTCAAAAATCATCCATATATTCAATATGTTCAACTGAACAGGTCTAGCAATCGTTTTTATTATCCACTTCGCGCTGATAATTTTTCTTAATTTTCTTGTATATTAATTATTTGTTTACAGAAACGGAGTACAAATGCCGCACTATTTATTTGAGATTAAAAGTGACACTTCATATGGCCGATGGAAAATGCTTACCGTTACCGCTTTAATTAAGCACATTTTTTTTTAGCAAATTCATGGATCGATGCAAATAAGTGCTGAATAAAATATAATGTTTAGCGTCAGAAATATTGAAGCGTCAACTGAAACGGCACCAACTGAAGTCAAGCCAATAATGAGTTAGATTATTGTTTGAACTTGAACCGAATTGAGCCTGAGTTCTCCGGGATTCGGTTTCCTTTAAAAAAAAAACACTCTAGGCATGTTGAATTGAACATCTCCATCCACTACTTACCTTGGCGCGGTGGAGATGCTCAGTACGGCCTAAATATTCCAGGGGCGATTTTAGTAGCGCTTCCCAAGCTGCAAATTCTCTGGAGGAGGATCGGAAGCCAAAGAGTAGTCAACCTGATTCCAGTAAACTGTGCCCAGGTGATGAAAGACTGAGGGTCAAATCAGTTGCTAATGAGCTCCTTCAAGTGCTTGGCAAGGCTTGTCGTATTAGTATTATATCACCAAAACCGGCTATGCTGTGATGAACATTATTTTTACCGGCTAACTTGGTCCCACAAAACATGAACAATTTCAACAACAAATTCCGACTCCGAAAATGAATTCGAGGATAGTCCTTAAAACAAATGGACAGACAAGGAGACGACGATGGAGAGACAGTTACATGTATATAGGCTAAGCATTGATTCTTACCAGATGGACAGCTCCATCGTACTAACTGATACGGACTCTAAAATAGTGGATACAACCATTTCGGATGCGTTCACTGTTGTTGTTGACCTCAATGCGTGTCCTGCCAGAGTGGGGAGCGGGAGGGCGTGCAGCAAAAAGCACACACCAGTGCAAAATTATATAAAAAACGAAGGACCGCCAAATTCATCCTAGATCGTCTCCTGAAAAAATGAGAAGTTATTTGAGATAATAATGAGCGCGATTCCGCCAGATGGACAAGGGCACTGCTCGGCAAAAAGGAAAGTCAATCCTTTACAGGAGAACAATCTAATAGGAACAAGAAGTGCCAACTTAATAGGGGTAGGCCTGTAGTCAAAAGAGGTTTGGCATCCGATAAAGGAAGGGTAACTAATGACAAACAGTGGAGCCAGCCCCAACAATATCAAAACAGAGGCTGCGTGGCATCTACGCAGAGGAAATCCAAACTGACTATATGGGGCCCCGACCATATGAGAACATACGCAAAGTAATCAATACTGCCAGGGTGGCCACGGCGTAGTGGGTAGTGTGTTCGCTTGTGACCCGAACTGTGCAGGTTCGAGCCCGGACGGGGAACAGCAATCACAGCCACCCGAACATATAAGAAAAACGAATAAAATCTAAGTTTCTCCAATCACTACACCAAAAAGGAGTTTCTGCTTGGTAGTACAATGGACACAGCAAAATGGGGTCTGAGTGCCCCAGGATTTGGAAATTTCCTTTTACTAAAAAAAAAAAAAAAATCAATACTGCCAACAGGGAAAATCAGCTCCTTGTCATTGGTAGTGACGACAATGCACACCATACTACATGAGACAGTAGCGACACTAACGATCGAGCTGATTTGATTACTTAATAGAAACGAACCTAATAATATATAACAGGGGATCAGATCACACTTTATTACTAACAGTAGGAAATTAGTTCTTGATGTGACCTTTGTCACCAATTTTCCTAAAGTAACCGTCAAAAACTTGATAGTATCTAGAAAAGCTTCTTTCTCAGATCACTGCTACATATATACAACTTGGTATTGAAACTTCCCCACAATTTGCCTTTAGGAATATTAAGAAAATGGATAAAGTATAAGGCAAAGCTGAATCATTACAGCAAAAACGTTGCTTTCACCAGAATGGGAATTGGGGTAAACCTCCGTGGTGGAATGCTGCACTGAACGAGCTTTGGCATGACTGCAGAAAGTTTTTTAGCAAAGTAAAACGTTCAAGATACTCGGAAGAGTGGACTCTATATAAGAACAGTCGGAGAAAATATAAGTCGGTGATAGAAAAAGCTTAAAGAAATGCATGGCATATTTTCTGTTAAAATATAGAAAATGCGAGCGACTCGGATAGGAAAAATCTTGTCTAAATCCCCACAAGTATATGTCTAGCGAAAAGGCTTTGGACTTTGAAACCTATTTTCCAGATAGTAAAACAGAGATAGGTTACTCTGTAGAAAGCTATAGAAGAGTTGAACTATCGGCACCAGAGGACACTGTCACTCATCGAAGACTACATTGGGCAGTGCACAGTTTGCATCCTTACAAATCACCTGAACTAGATATATTGAGGTCCTGGCTCCATAATCTTCTGGAGCTGTCAAATCTTTGGCTTTCGAATTCCCAACATGCGCACTGGGAAAGGAGATCGCTAGAGACTGCACTTCATTTATAGGTGGGAACCATCGACAGATCTTTTGATAACAAGGATTACACTTGGTATATTTCCTTGGCATTGAGGGAGCTTTCAACAATATCAAAACGGAGGCTTTATCTTCTGCACTTATCAACCAGAAGGTTGATAGCTGTTTTTGCTATTGCATTCTAGCAAATGCTTAAAAACAGGCTTATCCATGCTGAGCTCGGGTGCTATCTAACAAGAAGGTCGGTATACAAGGGTACTCCACAAGGTGGTGTACTATCACCGCTTCTATGGCTTTTAGTAGTAAATGGAACGACAAAATTTTTAGGAAAAGATTGGTAAGTGTTATAGCCTATGCGGATGACATTGCGATAGCTATATCGGAAAAATTTCCTCTTACTGTAAGAGACCTGATGGAATCAACTCTTATCAAACTTGGAAAATGGCACGATGCTTCATTTCGCAGATCATGCCAGATACTTGGGGGTTATTCTCGACAAGAAACTCAGTTGGAAACTGAATATACAAGACCGTATCAGGAAGGCCTCGGTTGCCCTTTATTCCTGTCATAGGGCCTTGTGCAGCCTAAAGTGGTGCTTTAACGGGTGCATCAAAAACAACTCCTACCGCTGCGCTAGATACATTGCTCCACATGCTTCCTGTTGACATATTTGGGAAGCAAATTGCGGCTAAAGCAGCAATAAAGCTTAGGGAATCCTCACAGTTGGTTAACACTTAAACGGGCATCTCTTGAATCCTGATCGGCAAGAATACTATTCCTAGTAACACGGACTATATTATCCCTCACAGTGACTTTGATGTCTGATACAAGACCAAAATTCCAAGAAGAAGCGCTTAGGAATCTGGAGAGATCTTGAACGATTTTGCGATAGAAATATACAGAGATAGATTTATGACAGCGTATGGTACGGATGGAGAGTCTTCTCCAGTGCACCTGATGTAAACATTACCAGACGACTACCGGATCACTGTAGTGTATTTCAAGCTATATATAGATAGCCATTCAGGTCTCTTAACGAGATCGCTGTTAGTTGCTACATTTCTCTGTGCTGGATTCCAGACCCAGTGACTTTCCGGGCAGCTGTAAAGCGGATGAGCTGGCAAAAGAGAGTGCGGATCGGAACTTGACTGAAAATAGAGAGAAACCGTCCGCACCCTTAGAATTGATAAAGTTCCGCCTGATCCCAGAAAAATGGCAAACAGCAAGTGGAATAGTACTTAGCTTTCGTCGAAACGGATCTGGTCTAACCTGTATCTGAAGAGAACGAAAAGACTTATGTTCATTAACAGGAAACGCATTAGTATAATAATAGGAGGCCTCAAGGGGAACTGCTTGATAGGTAGACATGCTATTAGAATGGGTGGGACACTCCAACGATTTTTGTAGAAGCTGTAGAGACGAGGAGGAGGAGACAACGATTACTCACCATTTGTGCACCTGTCCTGCCTTATCAATGTTGAGAAGGAAAACCCTAGGGGAATACTTCTATGAAGATCTTAAAGAAAGTTTTGTCTATGGATCTAGATAGTTCTGCACATAGATGCGGAGAAGAGAAGGGTTAACGCTGCAACGGTTATGCATTCTTATCTTCCTTTAGGAAGAAATTAGTCATGTAGGGTTCCTGGTTCCGAAAATCCCGTACTTCCTGTGGTATCACAATGGACCTATCCTTGGTCTAAGCGTGTGCCACCCTGATCAGGGACAGCCACCTAACCTCACCTAACCTATGTTGAATTGAAAATGAAATCGTTTGTACTTTATAGCTGGTCCGTAATTTTGTCAAATTATTAGGTAGGTGGTACGCGAAATTTGTTAGTCTTAAAATGGAAGGAACATAACACCAACTTCCAGCAGAGTAAACAGTCTGGTAGCGAAGCATACAAAATGAACGAGAAAGACTTACCCTCTCTAAATCCCATCTAGGCTCTTAATTTGTTAGGGAATCTACATAAGCAGGACGATTTGCTTCAGTCCGAGAACTAGCTGGACTAAGACCATGAGGAGGTCAAAAGTCGCACTGCGTCTAACGTCCATTACTCATTCATTCATGACCTCTCAGTCAAGTTGATTTTCGACAAGGACCTTTTAAATTCTAAACAGATGAGAAGGAAAAAGTAGTGCCAAAAGCTAGGGTCGGTTGTCCTTGGTATATCATCTCTTATTGTAGTAAAACAATGCCGACAGTTATTGACCTTGCTCAACCCTTACACGGCGATAATGGGGAAAACCGTGATCTAAAAGTGCTTCATTTTCGTCCATTGACCCACCTTAAATTCTAAGATTAAATAGTTAAATCCTTAATATCACGCTGAAAATATTATAATGCCTTATTGTCAATTCTTATATTCCTTTATGAGAGGTACTCGTAGTATACGTATATATATATAGATGTACATATATAGGTATAACTACTTCAGTTAATGGGTGACTAGTATTTCAGACCGAAAATTTAGTCTGTTATCGATTTAATTAAAGCATTATCTACCTTTTAAAACCTAGTTCCGATCCAGTAAATTCGATATTTCCCCAAAATTACTATCATATAATTTCTGTTTACTGTCTCAAAATCTTTGTATAAGAACACATGAAATCGTTTCGAACTCTTCTAATCATGTCAACCTGGGTATATTGTTACGAGTATTTTATTACGTAAATGTATCAGAATCCATAATACCGCTATTATTTTCACTATGAAACTTATATTAACCACAACTTTATTTTACCTCAATCATCATGCCTTCTATTCTACCATCTGTGTGTGTGACTTCTGACCATAAAATTGCCCTGCCAGTGGTTTGATTACCAATAAATTAGCAAACTTCAGTTTTGGTTGGTGTTGTCCATCAACATACAGTATGTTTGTCGTGCCTACCCTACAGGGTGTGGAATTTCCACTTCAATAACAGAAACAGGAAGAATAGAAAAAGCAGAGAACCTTAACAATATATACATATACATATGTACCTTTCAAAAATAATTTCAAAACAAGAATCTGTCACACGCAATAATAATTCGCAATTTTGCGATAAAGTCCTTGAACTATATCCTTTATGAGTAGAATGTGTCTTCCATGATAGACCAACAGAGTGATTAATCCAGTAGAATCCAATCAATGATTCATAGTCTCCTGCACTATAGTACACCTGTGTAACAAATAAAAAAGTCGCACATGCTAGTATTCATTTAACTATAGTCAGTCGTCTAGCAGAAAATGATGTACAATAGAATAGAGACGCACCCCGAACAGCGGCCCCTCTACTCACAGAAATCCCTTCTAATTCGATATGATAAATTGAAAGCAACAACAACGAAGGATGATGATATCAGACATAACTGATAAACTCTGATAAGCCAATGTGCTAGTTGTGGTTAAGTTCTTTCGAAAAAATAGTTGCCTTAGTATTTAGTTTACAGACAACACTCTCGAAACGCGGTTCGGATGATTTCTGTTTAAAGTTGTATAGTGGCGAGTAACGATATTGAAGCGGAAGTGCTAGGGAGGTAAGAATAAAGCTGATTGGAACACCAAGAATTGACAATTCATATATCGATATCCTCTACTGATTTATCAAATTTCTTATCTTCTATTTTTACACGGCTTTATTTCTTCGTTTTCACTTAAACAAGAGACAGTTTTCGTTATACCACTAACCTGGAAAGACACGCTTATAAAGTTTTGCATAATATAATTTGGTTCACACTTTATTTATACACTAGGACTCGGGTAAATTTTGATTGTATACTGTACACCATTAAGAATTGGTGAACATTGGTGTTTTATTAGAATTAGTAGTTACTGGAAAGCTGTCAATTAATTACCAATTAGGTGAGACAGGTCAGTTGAAATTGGTCCTTGTATGTTTTCGGACATGTATGAATAAATAATTTTTAACTGTTTAACGGGTGCGGGAAGTATAATGAAATGTTACAACTTCCGGACGAGTTTTAACGAATAACATGTAAAATGGTGTTAAAGAGAAGTACATGCAGAATAGAATCATGTTACGTGCAACCTGTAGATATTTTGTGATAAGATACAAAGTACAATTAAAATTTTTGCGCTCGGTTTGTGTTTGCACGGTTTGTGTTTGCACGATTAAAGGTAATAAATCGCCTGAAATGCTGTTAATACGATTTCATAAAAAAAAATTTTCAAAAAGCTTGTTCGAATGTCGTATGTTGACTTGGCGGTTTTATTTTATGAGTTGTTATAGGGACAGGTAGAACTAGGTACATATGTACGTACGAAAAGTTAAATTTTTTACCCTTTTTCGTTTTTTTGTTTGTCCTTCTATAAATTGCAAGCAGTGCTGTCGTTTGTATAACGTCGAAAGTAGTACTGTTGATTATACTGCTGTAAAGAGGGCAATACAAACTCCACACCTTTGTTCTTTTGTGCGCGTGTCCGTTTTTATTCCTAAGAAAAAATTGCATTAAGTTTGATAATAAAGTCTTACAATTTTATCCCTCTTTGGTCGGCTTACAGCAATGCAATAAAACTAAAATATATTTATATAGACAAAGACAAAAATTACAGGGTTGTCACATAAATTATTTTATATAACACAATGTGTCCGCAACATCCCGGCCCCCGTGAATCGCTCTCGTCAAGAGTCAAGATTCACAGATATGTAGTTTAGCCGGCTTGGAAACAGGTCGTTTTATCATCCCCATGGACGTTTGCACTTCTGCCACACGAACTTGCCCATCACGTCCTGGAAACAAGTTCAGGATTCTTCCTCTATGCCAACAGCTTCTAGCGACGCTTGAGTCGCAAATGATAATTAGGTTTCCTACGGCCAGGGGTGAGGTTTTTCCATACCACTTCGTCCTTCGCGTCAAATCCGGCAAATACTCAACCACCCACCGCTTCCAGAAACGATCTTTGATTACTTGTGAGATTTTCCATTGCGTCCGCAAGCAAATTGGCTTATTGTCAACAGGCCCTGGTGTTTGTGTTGAGTTCGCACATCCCAGAATAAAATGGTTACGGGTAAGAGGCTCGTCTTGATCAGATATTACGGGCAAATGTGTAAGAGGCCTCGAATTTACGATGTTCTCCGCTTCAATTATTATGCTTCAAAAAGTGTCATCCTTCAGAACCGTATCCTTCATCACCACTGAAAGTACCCTTTTGACGGACCACCAGCACTGGGATTCGACGGAGAGTGAAATATCCATTGGATGCCCTTTGTTGATAAATAGATACGTCTGAATCGCATCGTGATCAAACATATCTAACCGCTCCTTCAACTCCCTTGTCAGAGGAGGTACCTATGCACGTTGGCTTTGAATGTTTGAAGGTTATAGTGATGGGGAAATACAGAGCCTGGTAGAACGTTCCACATTCGTGTTGTTCGGCTTATAAATGAATCCCTATATTTGACAGTACGACCGAAGTTAGGCTTTAGGGAAAACTGATGTGCATTCGAAACATGTCGCGTATTGCGGGTGGAATTTTGAAGGGGAGGAATGCAACTGGCTATTTCGCTGGAGCAACAGGGAGAGACAGGAGACATTTCTTCGATGTTCTAGTGAATGAATGGAATTCACGATGTCTCTATCACCTATAAGTTTTAACGCGCGATTTTGTACCCTATCAAGAATGTGCAGAACGGTCTTGGGTGCACCAGATGAGCACCGGATGAATGCCTTGAGGCCAGATCAGACGGGGTAAAATATTTCTTGCACCGGTATGGTTATTAATACACATACCGAGAATGACAAGTCTTTCGGTTTTAATGATGCAAGTACCAGTATAATGGTTGAGGGTTTTGGTTTCGCTTGAGAGACAGAAGACAGCATTGTGTTTTGGAAGCATTAAATTCCACTCTGTTGGTTGAACCCCATTTAATTATGCTGTCCAGGTCGGAATTTAATGTGTTTAACATAAGTTGCCGTTCCCCTTCTACGGCCGAAGAGCAAAGTTCCTGAGACAGAGGATGAATGCGTCAGTAGACAAATCTGCGGCTAACTCCAAATGAACAGCATGCATTGTGAGACAGGTAAACAAAGCAATCCAACGTTTTTCTCTTCGTCTGCCTATGGCCACCAAGAAAGATCCCATGTAATCCACTCCTGTGAACGTAAAGGGCCGCACGAAGAGCGTGAGCCGGTCTTCTGTAAGTTGACCCATTTGTGGCGTTGCAGGCTTCGAACTTCACAGATCATTGTCTCCATGTTTTGGTGATGAAAGCGCTCGAGGAAGTGTCCGACAGTAAGCTTGGACAGCCAGCAATCTTTAAGGGGTATAATTGGTCGTCTTGACTGTGTTGAGACACAAACGGCGGAGTCAATACGGCCAGTCAATCTAATGACACCACACTCGTCCAAATACGGCGTCAGCTTATACAAACGGCATGATTTTTCGATCTGTTGACCACTTTTCAATGTTGCATATTCATCGGTGTAGTACTGCTTCTGCACCATCCGGCATAGGACATTCTCTGAACGTTCAAGTTCATCCACTCGTAGAGACTTGCGGTTTGATGACCTTTGGCAACCATATCGCCAACGAAGTATCCAGGCCATCACACGTTTTAGCTTTAAAAAACTCGAAAATTTAGTTAAATCAATCTCACATGGAATATTTCATGTCGGTGAAGCACGCGTAATTCCTCATCAAACATCTGGCTGAGATTGACATGTTCATCTGAGTTTGAAGGCCAATAAAGTTCGTCGACTTGTCGCGGCCAATGCCTCATCTTCATTCTCGAAACTGCAGACAAAATCATCGTCATATTGATTTTCTATAATAGCTTTGGTGGCTGGAGGACATTGTTCAGCATAATTCTGGGCATTCAAATTTTTGACGTACTCAGCAGAGCACGGCGAGCACGTTGCACCGAATACCATCACCTGCATCACATAGGTTTCTACTGTCGCAGAACTGTCATTACATCGCCATAGAAAGCGCTACGCATCCTAATCCTCTTTCCTAATAGCGATTTGATGGAACATTTAACAAAAGTCTTCACAAACTCCGATCGGCTTTTCACGAAATTTGTGCAAAACAGTCAGCAAATCCTGGCATTGCCCTGGACCCTTGAGCAAGGATGAGTTCAGTAAGATGTTTCCAACTTCAGCAGCAACATCAAACGCCAAACGTAGTTTACCTGGTTTATGTGGATTGCGAACGCAAAAATGAGGAGGATACCACGTCCTTGGACCTCTCCTTGGTTTCGACTTGCGTGCGTAACCCTTGGCAACATAACCACTTATAATTTCCGAGTACTGGGCAGCGTACGAAGAATCATTGCTCAAAATGCGTTTGACAGATGTGAGACGGCTTGTTGCCATTGGCAGGCTATCAGGCAGCATGATTCTCTCACTCCTCCATAGAAGTCCAGTTTCGTAACGGCTTTGCAATTTGACGGTAGTATCTTGCAGCAAATTTCTCGCCCTCACGATCTCCTCTGACTCCATTGGACTTGACAACGAATCAGCATCCACGCTGTCCAGTAAAAAATAATCGCTGACTAACTGCGACAAGGTGTCGTTAGCGATGAGTTGTTGCCTCCGGAAATGTGATAGATGGAGTCGGACATCTCTTTACCACTGTTGTAACCACCATAAACAACCCACCCAAGTAATGTCTCTACAGCAGCAGGTCCATCTGCTCCACATAGTACAGTTGAACTTCCTAAGATCAACCCCCAGTTATCCAATCCAATTAAGATTTGAGGCACATTGTTTTTAAATTCATAAATCGATAAAGACCTTACCTCATTTCCAAGTGTCAGCTCGCCAACGTCCATAGTCTGCATCGATAGAGAAAGATTGTTGTGTGTACGTACATTCTGCATCGCATATCGAGTACTTCCATCGGCAACTCCACTAATTTACGAATTAACTAAAGTTGATGGCTCCGAAGTCCCTTTCTGACCGATCCAAGTAAGCGACATTTTATGGGCAGTCCCATTAAGACCCAATTGTGAAGCAATATCGTTGTTAATAATGGTCACAGACGACCCATCGTCCAGCAGTGCGAATGTACTCACGACACCCTTTGGTCCATATCCAGGTTCAGGATTTGCATACATTACTGCAGCTGCTTCTGATTGTCACTTTTGGTGAAGTACGATATGATGAAATCGACTGCAACCATCCTCCCGACAACGCCTCCTGGATCGACAAGATGGAACGATATGCCCTGGTGCCAAACACGCAAAACAAACCCGTTTCCCCTTAACTAAATTCCAACGTTCCGCTCATTTGGAGAAAGGCTGGACATTGATACAAGTTATGTTTTTGTGAGCACATGGTACATACCAGTTAAAGCAGTGTTTCTTCTCCACCGCATACAAAATTGAGTTCTGGCGATTACCTCTGTGTGGATTAGTTGTCTATTGATTTTGAGAAAATGTTGCAATACTGGCGAACTTAGCATATCTACTGCTGCAACCATGCACAGAAATCTTTTATACTGGGGTATGGTTGGATGTCGTTTGAAAATTGTACCCATTCGAGCCGTTTTGACATTGGCAACTTTGACACCAACTCATCCAGTTGCATTGGATTGGCCAAATGCTGTTGACTTTTCGTCGACTCAAGCAGTGTACACAAATTTTGTACCTTTTGCCATCTGGCTTCGGATGAGGTGTTCCGGGCGGCGAAAACGGAATTGTAACTGGTCTATTACGACTTGTACATTGCTTGGATGAATAAGCATGGTCTCCACTGCCTCTCGCGCTATGCCCTTGAGACTCTTTTGTAGTCTCAGCATGTTTTCAAGTACGGTGTAACCATACGCACTTGTAGACTCGTTGAATGAAGCGATTAACATCGGCCACTCCTCCGGAATTCCGCTGAATATTGGCAAGTCGTAAAGTTTTGGTCGATGTGATGAGTATGGTATAGGCTCGGTCCTGGCTGGGCGATTATGTCGATACGAACTGGCTGTGATTGGACTGTACTGGTAGCAGATGACTCGGATGGCATGGCTGGCAGACAATGATGCATGTTGGCTTCCATTTGCGACATTAAACCAGCAAATTGCGTTTGCAATGCTAGCAGCTGCGCTTTCAATGTCGCGTTGGAAGATTCTAGACCTCCTCTACGTCCGTTGTCGGCATCACGGAATTCTAGCTGGTGGTTGGCGGCGACAGGCGTCTGCAAATAGGCGGCGGCATTCGTCGAAATAGTGGTGGTTCGATAGCACTGAACGAACTGTATAAATTGGCGGCGGAGGCGGGAACATGTGAGACGATATTTAACAGCTGGCTTAGTGACGTGAACGCATCACAATCGTCCAATCTGGCTGGCGGAACTCCCTTTGAGTGGAACAGCTGCTTCATCTTACATTCACATTTACTTGTATCGGCATATTTTCCCCGTTATCAACCGTTGTTGGCGTGACTAAGTCGGCTGGCGTCGATAACGGTGCCTGTTGGCTTCGGCTAGGCATCGGTAACGGGGTCTGTTGGCTTCGGCTTGGCGTTGGTGGTGAATGTCAGACCATGAGGGAAATTCTTGATTATACTGCTGTAAAGAGGGCAATAAAAACTCCACACCTTTGTTCTTTTGTGCGCGTGTGCGCTTTTATTCCTAAGAAAAAATTACATTAAGTTTGATAATAAAAATGCCTTAAGACTTACAATTTTATCCCTCTTTGATCGGCTTACAGCAATACAATAAAACTAAAATATATTTGACATATAGACAAAGACAAAATTTACAGGATTGTCACATAAATGTTTTTATAAAAGGCGGAAACACAATGTGTCCGCAACAAGTACGTTGAGGCAAAAATAGTAGTATTTTTAAAGAAAGAGTAGTACATGCTCAACTTTCAAAAGCAGGATCCCCGGATGCTGGTGAGTGCAGAAAATAACATTTTAACGCCATTTTTAAGACTAATCGCGGACAGTGGACCAAAATTGTTATTTAAGAGGAATCTTGAGGACCAATGAGAATCTAGTAGAATAACTCAGTTGAAAACCTATCTTTTACACTTTACGTCACAAACAATAACGTTTCCACCACCGGACCATTGAATACTTGACTAATGGGGATATTTCAGCTTTCAAAAGAGGTATCGAAAGCTGAAATATTAGACGGGTTACCTACAGGTTGAAACAAAATCAAAATCAAACAGAACATTTTGTTTGAGAAACATTAAAACTTTTTTGACGACGAAATTTACTCTAATTTTATTTTGGCACAAACTTATTTTTGAAACCAGATTTTTACTTCTCAAAACAATTTGTTCGAAATATTTGTTTTGACCTCTGAGAAACCTCAGTGGCACTTATCCGTAGTGTCTAATTGGTAGAATTGAAAGTGGTATATAACATTGAACTCTATGAGTTTTGAACTCTTATTTTAATGCGGATATTCAATTTCAGTGCACCAAATATGCCCATTCGCAAAATTAATAAATTTTTTGCAGTGGGGCAAGTATTATTTTAATAAATACTGTCGGCCCCAAGTTTCTGATCAATCTTAGTACTACTACATATTATAAGGAAACTTGACATTTTTATTTGTGTCGTGGGTAAAAGTGACGTACTCGTATGCTAGTATTTCACTAAAAATTCTAATAATACGTGGCACGAATGACTGCAGACTTGCGAAAATTGGTCACCAAATTTAAAAATGTGCTAAAATTTGGCCTTATTTCGCTTTGTGAAAGTGAAATAAAGTCAAATTTTAACATTTGGTTTTATTTCACTTTGGTTGGAGCTAAAAAAAACTATGGACATCTCTTCGACTCATAAAACAGACGGCCTTCTGCCTCACATGAAGGTGCTCAGAGCGGCGCTACGCGGCGTGTTCAGTAAACATTTTAACAACTTTAAAGATTTCACCATGAAAGGCTTATTTCACTTTGGATTAATGAATTCGTTTCCCAAATGTTAAAATTTGGCCTTATTTCTCGGCAACATTTTAGTCATACCTATGGATACGTTTTAAATATATGCGCTAGTTTTAAAATGAAAAAAAATTTTAAATTCGAGAGCCACTTGGTCGATTTTAATGACGTTTTCTTTTGTGCGGTGGGAATTCGTCTGAGCTGCTAGGTTATATGCCACTACTGTCCGGCATTGGAATGCTGGCCTCTGAAGCTTTGTATACCGATATCGGGTAAAATCCATAATGCGGTGCATTTAATTCCATATGATGGCTAAACTCTAAATCCTATTTTAAAATAAGTTTATTTGCTTGCTCAATAAAAATGCACTGCCGTCCACAAGTTTCCGGGCAATACATTCTGTCTGAGATTCATTAATATTATATTTATCTAGTCAAATAAACAAATTAATTGAACCTAATAAATGAAAAGACTAGGGTAATACAATAGAGTTAGACCTATTTTCATTGAATAATCCACCCTGTACTTGCACCACTTTGGCCGTCAATCTACGCATTCGATCGATCAGCTTCTTAATATTTTCCAATGTTATTGATCTACTATTATTTGAAGGATGTCCCAAAGTTAGTCTTTCGATGTTGAACACTGTCTTCGAACCTCTCTGTCAAGTTCGTCCCAAAGCAGCTCTATTGGGTTGAGGTCGGGTGATTTCATATTTTTCACTGTTTCTTCTTGTTCTTCTTGGTCCACATATCCTCGGTAAAGCTTGGAAGAATGTATCGGATCATTATCTTGCATTAATGTCTATTAATCGCAAATACGATGGTAATGTGTGTTCTTCTAATATTTGTCTGTCATGATTCCATCGATACGGATGAAGTCTCCAACACCGGCGGAAGAGAAACATTCCGAGGCCATTGATGAACCACCGTCATGCTTGTTTGTTGGGACCTCACAGCTAGGGAGCATCTTTTCTTCAGCAGAACGCTGTACATAAACTTTTTTTTTTGGACTCGTGCGTACATAAGACTTTCGACCAGTTGATGTCCAATCCTGGTGCTTTCTTCTTCGTCGTAGCAAAGGTTTTTGTACTGCTAGTCGACCGTGAAGGCCTGCAGCTAAAAGCATTTTAGTTCTTGTTACTGATATCTGGTTTGAGTGTGAACGGTTGAACTCTGCACAGAATTCGGGAATTGAGAGCCATCGATCCCTCTTGCTTATTAATCCTTCCAATTCTTAAGAGTCGATGATTCTTCAAAGCGACGTATGGTATCGTGCACTGTCGACTTCGACATTTTAAGCTTATCTGCAATAGCACTCACTGTATGCTCTTCTTTATGTAAGTTTGTTATGCCAAAATATTCAACTTAACTTTTTTCCACCTGTTTTTTTTCTCCTTATCGGTTAACTATAAATATGGAAGTTTCAAGACTAACTGTCATTGGAAGAATACCCAACCTGCTTTTATAGTTAGAAAACAAACTTAATTTGTTGGGAAAATTTTTGGGCAAAAAACCTAATTATTTCCGTTTTAGGGTGGGTTTAATGATGTTAATGATGTTTGCATTTTTGTTTTATTACTGCCTACATTACTCCCTATATGCACACATTCCGCTCTTTTTTCTTAACACCCTTTACCTGTTTTGAGATGTAATAATGTCTACTATAGATCCTAACGGGATTTGAAAGAATTCTGTTTATTTGAGTCCTGCGCAGAAAGATAGACGTGTACCTTGTGGAAAAAAAATGGTTTGTCCGGAAACTTCTGGACGGCATGCAGTGTGAAGGCGCTTTTAAGAATTCAGAAGTTCTATGAAAAAGTTTTGATGAGAGCATATATAATATATATATAATATTATATGTATGTATCTGAGATTAACAGAAAATTCAGGATTTAACTGATTTGAATGTAATTTATCAAAACAACGTAGCATTGTTTTTACGATATTGTTTATAAAAACAGATTTTCAGATATAAACAATAATTGAACCTTATCTGTAAACTGTGCAGCTAGCTTGTAAATGTGTTATTGCACTTTTTTTTCCTTTTTCTATTCATCAGAATTTATGCACCCGAAGCCTTTTTGGCCATGCGCGTGTATGTATATATATGTACATACATATATGTGTTCTGGTGTTGCAGTTGGAGGTTACAATTTAAATTTTAAATAAAATACATTGGTTTTTGTTAAACTGCTGATAGTTATATGTCAATATAATGTTGAGAAATTGACATTAAATATGAAAAATCATATTGGCTAAATGGGCGTCACGGTTGGCCTTGCAGGCTTCAGCCCTTTTGATGAAATTGTTCGCTACTTTTCGGCATAAATCCTGCGGCAGTTCGTAATTAATGCGTCGAATCTCCTTCTTTGGCTCTGGAATCGTTTGGTTTGGCTTCACAGAACAATAAAAATGCGTAATTCACAGATGTCAAATATCAGTTGCTTACCTTTGACTTATTCTTTTATTCAAAAGCGATCAGTTTGGAATGCATCTTATGATGCCCTATCCCTCATGTTCTAAGTAGCCTATCCTTAATAAAGTAGGTATGGCGTTTTTAAAATTTTAATTTTTGCTATTAGGAGGATATTTCCCCAATTTTTAATTGATCTTCTCAGAAAAATTGTTGTAAAGACTTTTTCTTAAGATGAAATTTCTAACCAATCTCAACAGAATACATGAATATTTTGTAACGATTCTTAAAATAAGGCTTATCCATAACAATAAATAGCTTTATAGAACCATTCCAAATTACAATTTGGAGGTGCGATTACAGTTTCGCTCTTCTATGATATCAGCTAAACTACGTTTCGTATTCTCAAATTGATAAATTGGAAACAACTGCGCTAATTCGTTTAAAATTTTAACATAATCTGATATTGGAATTCTAGAAAAAGAAAAACAAGACCTATCACAATTTATTATAATAATTTGTAACTGTTGAATAAGCTCATCAATTTAATTATCTGCTTCCATTTCAGATAATATAAAACTCATTAAAAATGGGTGGCACAGCAACAACAACGGCATCAAATACCAGTGAGGCTCAGGAATTCATTGTAAAATACAAACAAAACTACTATGATATCACCAGATTTTTAAAAAATCATCCTGGAGGATTAGGGATACTAAAAGGACTAAATGACAATGATATGACAGAGAGATTTATGAAAGCACCACCGCATTCTGATGCTGCTATGTATCTTATGAGTGAGTATAAAATCGAAAAGGATAAATCACCGAAAAATTATAAAAAAGTAGTTAACGGAGACAGTAACAACAATTCGTTGACTGTCAAATTGGATAATAGTTTGGAGGTAAGTTTAATAAAATGTTATTACTTATTTTGTTTTTCATCTCAGAATCGTTAACAAGTTGGCAATATTTGTGTTTGAAAACAAAATGTTTTAAAATTATGTTTAGATAATACTGGGTCAGATGACCTCACTTTCGAACTGATGTCAAAGGTATTTATTGAAACGCGTAAAACAGAATTACGAGTACCTAATGGCAAATGTATACATAATTTACTATTTAGAAGCACTTACACATGCATTATTATGTATATGTTCTTTTTTGGATAGGAAGATAAGCGTAGTGATTTTAATAAAATTTATGTCCGTACTTTTTGGCTATTATCACAGAAGATAATTTGCTTATATGGTTATTCTTATAAGCAGTTGTTATCTTTCCCAGCAGCTTTTTTGAGTACTACATGAGTATGTATGTTAATAGTAATGCGTTTTTCGTTATCAAGATCAAGATTGCATAATATATTACGAAGAATAAGGGATAAGAGGCGAAGAATAGATTTTATTTATGATTAGCTACTACTCATTTTAATTCTTGTGGATATATTAAAAAGAAAAAAATCCTCAAGTGCGAGTCGGGCCTCGCGCGTTTGGTCTTCGAAACTGTTATTACAATACAATTGTATTATAATTGTGCTTCCTCGGGTCAGATTAAACAAACACTTTTTGTTCCATGTTTACCTGTACGTTTATTCTCACATGGATTGATCGAAAACCACTCAAGATACTCGCATTTTGATGAAACTAGATTTGTATAGTTGTCCTAATATGTAGACAATTTCATTGAAGTAAAGTCAGAATTAGCGGGATAGGTGTAAGATATGGGTAGAGATTTAAAACATATTCAAATAATTTTTCTCATTCGCTTACCTCAAAAACAACTTAACGGATTTTGATCAAATATAAGATTTTAATTGAATTGGACATGTAGATGCGTTTAAAAATCGAAATCGGATTCAAAAAGGTGACTGCTACATTTTTTAAAATTTTTCGTGTTAATGGTTTCGGAGATAGAGGGAGTTGGCTTGGTTTTAGAATATTTGTGTTCAACAAACTTTATCAAAAATACAAATATATTCGAATTCCTTGGAACTTCAGCTTTCATGTACATATATATCCTGTAAACATGAACGACTTGTTTTACAGAACTTTATTAATGGTTAAATTGTAGAGATACACGCAAGATATAAAACAAACTTTAATAAATAAAAAAAAACAACGGCTGCTCTCCTTGAAGACGTACCACCAACCCATTACCTGCCGTTTTTTTTCCTCCTGTGTTGATAGGGATTAACGATTTTTCGCTACGATATGTTAGAGTGTTGCCGTTAACAGCTCGGCCTCTCCTGACCTCTCGTCTTCACTGGACGACTTTGTATCGTATAAACCGTCTTCTCGCGGATCATCCGAACCAATATCGTGACTGACCCTACACCATGGTATCATATGATCGCTAGAGATAACGTTGCTGTAGCGTCTACGGCTTAGCGGCTTCTCTGGAAGGTCCTCCACTATGTACCTGTCGAATGTGCCTATGTTTGGTCCTTTGTAACTCGAGTAAAGCTTATGTGATTCGCTTGTAGCTTGTGGAACATAATCGATGACAATTAAATTACGAGGGCAAGGTGAAAAGTTCTCGGCCTGACGCAGAGATGGCGTTCCAACCAGCAAACATTTATGTATCCTGCCTGGGTGCACTTCTCATTAGTTCATATGACAAGTTTCAACTTGTTCTCTCAGGTAGTTTCTTTACACGAATTTTTGCACTAGACGTCTTGCGTGTTTTTCGTTAAAATGGATAAACTTAAATATCGTGCGGCGATAAAATTCTTCGTTTTGGTTGGGTTAACCCCTAAGGAAATTCATCCAAAGTTGACAAAAGTTTACGGGGATTTAAACGTGGTCGTGCGTCCCTCGAAGGTGACCCACGTGAAGGACGGCCAAAAACCGCAACCTCACCCGAAACCATCGAAAAAGTGCATGATATCGTTTTGCGCGATAGGCGAGTGAAGATGAGTAAGATAGCTGAGGCTGTGTGTATATCGGAAGAGAGAGTGCGAAATATCTTGCACAAAAACTTAGGGATTCCAAAGCTCTGTGCAAGATGGGTGCCGCATTTGCTGAATGCCGAGCAAAAGCAAATGCGCAAACGATTTTCGCGGCAATCTGTGGACCGATTCAATAGGGATCCGACCGATTTTGTGCGGCGATTTGTCACCATGGATGAGACATGGGTCCACCACTACACGCCAGAAACGAAACAGCAGTCGAAGCAGTGGGTGAAAGTTGGTGGTTCAGCGCCAAAGAAAGCGAAGTCGATCGCATCTGCCGGAAAGGTCATGGCCAGTGTGTTTTGAGATGCGAAAGGGATCCTGTTAATTGATTACCTTGGGAAAGGCAGAAAAATTACAGGCGAATATTATTCCAACCTTCTTGACCAACTGGATGCCAAAATTAGCGAGAAGAGGCCTGTCTTGAAAAAGAAAAAAATCATCTTTCACTAGGACAATGCATCTGTACACATGTGTGCGTTGGCGATGGGAAAACTGCGGGATTTGGGGTACGATTTGCTCGGCCATCCCCTCTATTCACCTGATTTGGTACCGTCAGACTTCCATCTGTTCCCAAACTTGAAGAAATTTGATTCTGGGAAGCGCTTCGCATCCAATGCAAAAGTTGAGAGGGCCGTAGATGAATATTTTCACAGCCTTCCAGACTCTCACTTCCGAGAAGGAATACTGATGTTAGAAAAACGCTGGACCAAGTGTGTTGAAGTCAAGGGAGATTATGTAGAAAAATAAAATCATTTTTTAACTGAAATTGCAGTCTTTCATTGTCAGGCCGAAAACTTTTCACCTTGCCCTCGTACTTTCGGCATACTGATGTGGAAGCTGATGTTTTTTATCGTACCTCAGCTTCCATTTCCGTCTTCCCTCTGTGATGTTGTTTGCTGCATTTTGCCTTTTCTCCTCGACGTCGTTCTCATTCTGCTGTTCACCTTGGATTGCTAGTATTATCCGTTTTTGACTGACGTTAAATTGGAGCTGCACTGCGAATTTATACTCCACTGTAAGTTGGGTAATAACAGGTCCCATTCCTTATTGTCTCGTGTTGAACATTTGAGTGAAGTTATCAAGATTTTGTTCACCCTCTCCACTTCCCCATTTTCCCTTGGCATCCTTACGGCTGTATTAACGTGTTGTATTCTATGCTCTGTGATGAAATCGTTGAAATGCCTTGAAGTGAAAGCTGTGCCTCTATCGGCGGTAATTCGCAACGGCTGACTAAACAGTGACATCACTTCGCACAGCATAGAGATCATTGGTGCAGTTTTGGTATTTTTCACCGCTTTCAGAATGGTATACTTGCTGAAAGAACAAACCAAAACGATTAAATACAAATTATCACGCTTACTTCTTAGGAAGGCACCAGTTATGGTATCACCAACTAACCTGTGCAAGCGTCCTGATTCCATAGTATAGTCCGTTTCTCTCTGCTTTACTAAATTATGATCCTTCACACTCTCTCGCTTAAGAAACCATACGATATTTTTAAGCTTGTTATCTTGCATCTGCATAGCAAATACCCAATCATTATCTGTAGAAGACATAAGAGTCGTGACAACCCTGCAGAGCTAGCGTCACTTCACGTTCCTTCGTAGCCAGTTCGATTTTGCGCTCTGCTACTCCTGTTTGCCCCAATGATGTAGCTCGTGATGGTGTTGTTGGCATTGAGAATAAGTAGTCCAGTTAATTGAAGAGATCGTTACACGTTTGTACGTTCAAAGTACGGAGGGTTCATGTAAGATTAGACTCGTTAAATCCATTTATTATACTCGTATATGAATTTATTGAAAGAACATCCAACTTACCTCGTCGTCCAATAGAATGCATGGCATAGTAGTATTCAGTTAACGATTTTATTGGCTTTCGCCTGCGCTTCATCAGCTCACGGTGAGCATCCGGCTATATTTACTGTCCAAGGGAAATCTTTTAGGAATTCAGCTACAAATTCCAACCATGTTTGAAACACAGGCTGGGCATTTAACCCGTCCTTAGCAATTCCTTTCAGCTTGTGCTGAACTGCAAATAAAATTATTTCCTCGCTGCACAAATATGAACGTTACAATTTAGGGTGTCCATCTGGAACCTTTCTAATAAGAACATTTTGCTCTAGAATCTATAAAAAAATAGAACTTCGAGGAAAAAAAAGAGAATAAAAAAGAGAACATTCTGAATTTAAAAAACACACAAAATTTTTATTCAAAATAGCATAAACAATTAAAAATTCATTTTTTATAAGAACAAGAACAGGTACAAATAAGTACAATATTAACAAAATATACATAAATATATTAGTTAATTGCTTAAAAAAAGTATTATATAAGTCTTTAAATTGTTTCAAAACACATAACTGTTATTTATTTCGAAGCTGTTCAAACAAGCTTTCCTCTTCATCTTCATCTTAATCAATGTCATCTTGATATTTTTCTTTCTTTTTAATTTTTCCTAGTATGGCTTTGTCGTTCAAAAGAATTTTATAGAAATCTTGACAGCAGGTTCCTCTATTATTATAAATTACACAAAGAATAAATAGAAAAATTAAAATTAATTAGGTAAATATCGCCGCAAAATAAAACGAAAAATATAAGAAATGGTTTATTTTGAATTTGACATTTGACAACCACCGGCTGTCACGGCAATGTAGTATGTAGTAGAATCGTTTGAATACTTGTAGTAGAAGATCTGCAATGCCTTACACCGCAGTAATAGAATGAAGTGCATTACTAAGAAAAAAGAGAACAAAACAAAAAAGATCCTTACGGAAAAAGATAGTGTAGAAAAAATCGGAGCTAAAAAAGAGAACATGTTCTCTTTTAAAGATATAAGATGGATACTCGTTCCACTATATTAAAGAATTGTGGCGATGAAAGCATTCTTTAAGTGGATTGAATTCGGGAAGGGATCCGATTACGTCTTGAGACCAGTTCGGGAACCGTACTTGTGTTGCAGACGATGTTGAAGCTTCCTGTAGTTGTTGTACTCGTTCAGTAGTTTCTATTCCCTGTGAATTCGTAGAAATCGCCATCTATGTTATCGCCGTATTCTGCGCTCACATCTTGTTCTGCCGTAGACGGTTCCATCCTTTTTACATTCAGTGCTCTCTTACACACTTTCCTTGCCGGATTTGCCACGATGTCTCTGTTGTTTCATCTGCGTTTGCTAGGGCTCCACCACCGTCGTTTCGTCGGCCAAAATCTTTTCAACATCTACTTTGTCTACGCCGTATGCTTCCGTCAGCGTTGAAATTGTTAAAACGCGCGAGTGGATACGCGAGTCAATTTTTGAAGTTTGAATGAAAAGATCTTTCTGTTTGGCTGTTGAGACTCCACTGTCCATCTAATCGTTTCCGATGTTTCCTCTATGTCTCATTGTTCGTCTCATTGTTCATCAAAGTAATTCGATCCATGTGGCGTATTCTTGCACTAGTTTATTTACAAGTGGTCGCAAATACGTAACATTTGTAATCGACACTTTGTGACCTTTTCGGTTATTTGTTGGCGGGCACTTGAGTGGGTCAGTGTGACTGCACAAGTGTGTCGCCGCTGTGGGTCAGTTGCATATTCGTGGAATGGGGTAGGGTGACATATGTGTCGCCACAGTAGGTCAGTTTCATGTTTGCACTGAAATAGTGATATGAATGACATGTGTCGAATTGGGTAAGGTCGCTGCGTCTTGTGTGGGCACAACAGATCTCCCCCATTAAAATACCAAAGGCGCACGAGGTTACGAGTGATATCTTTCGGCGGGAAACATGTAAGAGTCGACTGGACCAAGAGTGGTGATTTTTATTTGATCTATTTGAACAATTACGATTCATTAGTTAGATTTTTTTCTTCTTGGGTTAAGATTATACATTTCAATATTATTAGACTATATGTTAAAGTTATGATTATACTGAAATTATACATGTTGTTATTACCATCTACGATATTTGTTTTTGCAAGAATATATAAATTTATGTTTCGTTTTTTGACATTTTTACTTGTTCTTATTTGAAATATTACATATGTTTCTTAATTAGAAAAATTCATTACAATCATTAATTTACAATTTCGTTAAGCTCTTGGTTAGCGTTCTCTTGCGCTGTAGCTTTGTTTATTGTTGTCCTGTTTATTGACAATTTTATTTTAAAATATTTATTTATTAATAGTAATAATGTGATAATTATACCAATAGGAAGAATAATAGAAACTGGAATGTACACGTGTTCATACTTTAATGTTAACAATGATTTGTTTGTATTAGCTAAGTTTTTAATATTAACGCTATATTTATCTAAATCCAGTTTTTTTATTGTAAATAGTACGTGATAGGGGTCCTATTGTACACGTCGTTTGACGCTTGAAGTTATACCTCATTCGTTATTGCTTTGCAATATGGGTTTATTTTGAGGATTCCACTGGTTTTGGTTTTGTAGCTTATGTTGTTATTGTGTTTTGTGCATCGTGTGTTCTCTGTGTATAAGGCTTTAGTAAGTTATTATGTACTAACTTTTCTTTCCTACCTATCTTTACTTTGGAGTTTATAGGAGACAGAATTTCTACAATTTCATACGGTCCTTCGAATATTGGAGTAAGTTTTTTATTAGATCGATTTTTGGGTTCTAGCAGTATTTGGTCACCTACTTTGTAACTGATTTCATTCGAGTTACGATCGTAGTATTCTTTTGATTTTTCTTTAGCTTTTAACTGGTTTTCGCGGATGATTTTGTAACCAGTTTGTAACTTGGATTTAATATCAGTAATGTAGTCGTAATAATTATATGTGGGTTGTAATTGCCTATTTAAAACAGAAGGAATTGGGGGTTTAAATCCACAAAGAGCTTCGTAAGGGCTGTAGTTGGTACTTGTGTGCTCTGTAGTGTTATAACAGAATACAGCGTAACTGATATATTTGTTTGATCATTGCTTGCGTAGTTTCTTAAATAATCGCCTAACGTCCTATGTGATCTTTCAAGTGCTCCGTTTGACTGTGGATGGTATGGAGTTGTTTGGGTCTTTTGTATTTTTAGGAGTTTGCAAACGTTTTTGAATAGTTCGCTGGTGAAGTTTGTTCCTTGATCTGTGAGGATGGTTTGTGGAATTCCAAATGTACAAATGATTTGATTTACTAATGCTTCGGCCACTGTTTGGGCTTCTTGGTTGGGTATTGCGACTGCTTGGACAAATTTGGTTAAGTCGTCCTGGAATGTAAGGATGTATATATTATCGTTTGCGGTAATTGCGAGTGGTCCAACCACATCAAGAGCTATCCTTTCGAAAGGAGCTTTTGCTGTAGTAGTGATAACCATTGGGATTTTGCGACGTGTATATACTTTATTCTTCTGACACAACTCGCAAGACACAATATATTTTTTTATATCTACGTACAGATTTTTCCATTTTTGATTGCTTGTTTTAATTGTTTGAATGATTCATCACAAAATGCGTCCCATTTGAATGGAACGCCCTTGCGCAGAAGTTTGTTTAATGGGTTTGCTATTTTTGAAAGTTTTTTATAATCTTCCTATAATATCCTGCTAAACCTAGAAAAAAAATTATTTTTTTCTGAAAATTTGGGGTTTCCATATTTTGAGTGGCAGATATCTTTTCTGGGTCTGGTTTTACTCCGAATTCTGAAATGATGTGCCCCAGGTACATAACTTCTTTTCCAAGAACTTGCACTTATCTAGTTGGATTTTTAAGTTGTATTTATCTAAAGCTTGGAACACTTCGGTCAGTTTTTTATTATGATCATCCAAATTTTTTCCATATATCATTATATCGTCTAGGTATACTAGACATTTTATGCCTTGTAGACCAGTAAGAACTTTGTTCATCAGCCTCTGAAAAGTAAGAGGAGCATTTCGCAGTCCAAATGGCATTATATTGAACTCGAAATGTCCGTTTGGTGTACTGAAAGCTGTCTTCTCTTTATCTTCTTCCCTTATTTCGATCTGATGAAATCCGCTGGCTAAATCTAATGTGGTAAAATACTTTGAATCGCCTAGTTGTCCAAGGATGTCTGATATTTGGTATCGGATAGGCGTCCGCGATAGTCACTTCATTAAGTTTTCTGTAGTCTACTACTACTCTCCACTTTTGTTTTCCTTTCTTTGGGACGACTAGCAGGGGAGAATTCCAAGGGCTGAAACTAAGCCTTATTATTTCGTCTTTCAGCATTTCGTTCACTTGATTCTTTATTTCCTGTGTGTGAATTTGTGCCAGACGATAAGGTCGAATGTTGACTGGTGGTATATTTTGATTTGTTTTTATTGGATGTGTGATCCCGTTTGTAGATGATAGAGTATCTCCATCGAGGAAGAATAAATGGTTGTAACTACGGAAGATTTCGATTACGGATTTCTTTTCCCCTGTATTTAGGTGATCAAGTTGGAGTTGGTTTTTAAATTTTTCTAATCTGTCTTTTATTTCTGGTTCAATACTAATTGAATCTAGGTTGTATATATAGTAATCATTTATATTTGTGGCTTTTAAATCGAGATTTTGTAAGGTGACGTCTTTATTGTTGGCGTTTAGTATGGATATGCATATAAAACTTTTTGTTAGTTCAGCGATAGCTGAAGAAGTATAGACTTGAGGTAAGATTTCTTGAGAAAAATATATTTGATTTATATATTCGTGAATTGGCCCATATTTTATTACTTTTTCGGATCTAGCGGGTATTGTTAGTTGATTTCGCTTGTATATAAAATCGGTGGTGTATATTTTCTCTTTGGCATGATAGGTAAATGTATTATCCTTATAGTTCAATATTGCGTTGAATTTCCGAAAGAAGTCTTTACCTAAAATTCCATCTTGTGTGGTAAGGAAGTTGTCGGCTACTATATGGAATATGTGTTTTAGATTTTTTACTTGACTGATTTCCATATTCAGAAGTACTGTACCTAGTGTTGACGTAGGAGTGTCGCTAATACCTTTTAATTCGGTGATTGTATCTGTATGTACCCATAGGTCTTCATTTAATTTCTTATCTTTATCAAACTAAGGCTTGCACCTGTGTCAAGAAGCATTACATTGAGCTTGCTATTAGTATCTTTGGAGATTATTTTAATTTCGCTTTTAAAACTTGAGGATCTGTTTAAATAAGCTATATTGACTACTGGATTTGGCGAACTTGTTTGTTCGTCCGTTTGATTTTTAGGATCTCGAGTAATGTTAGAGGAATGGCTTAGCTCAGAATTTGAAATTCCATTTAGGAATTGGTCTAGATTATTGACCTATGCTGGGTTTCGATTCTGACGATAGTTTTGATTTAAGATTGAGTTTAATTTTTGGATATCTTTTTATGAGATATTTTGTTTTGTTTTAAAGAATTGGATTTCAAGTTTTGAGATTTTTTATCTCGATTTAAGGAGTTAGACTTCTCCTTTTGAGATACGAGCATTTTATCTCAATTTGGGGAATTAGATCTCAATTTTGATTTTTTGGAATTCATTTCTCGATTTGAACTTTGAGAATTTGTTTCTCGATTTAGTGATTTATGATTTTGTTTTTGATATGCATTTTCTAGCATATGATTTTGATTTTGATATGCACTTTCTAGCATATGATTTTGATTGAGGTTCTGGATTTTGAGATTTGGGTTTTGGCATTGAGAATTTACTTCTCGGTTATTATGATGAATTTTTTGAATTCGATGTCCCTGTTCATGAAGGGATTTTGCTTTGTCTTTCTTTTGTTTATGCACTCTGGTTGATGTTCCTCACCTGACTCCGCGTGCTGGACGTGCCAGGTCTTGGGGAGTTTCCCTAATTGTGGTTGACTGTGACTCCGGCGTTTCTGTCATTATTGAACGCTTTTTACGACACTCATCGATGGTGTGTCCCTGTTTTTTGCAGTATCTGCAGATGATTGCATTGTATACTGTGTTAACACCAGACCTACTTGAGAATGTTTGGGCATAGTTGGGAGTGGTTCTATTTGAAAATGTTTGTCGGTTGTTGGGCTCATGATTTGTGAATTTGGAGGTTCTGTTGTCATTAAGGCTAAATGTTGTGTTTCTGAGACGACGACATTCACTGGTATTATGACTTTTTGTTCTGCAGTTTTGACAGTACATGTGAGAATTGTTTGCATACCTATTACTTGTGGATGCAATAAGTGTCTCCTCTTCTTGTGCTATGTCGACTAATTCGTAGAGCTCTTTGCACCTTGTGCTCTTGACGAGACGTTTTAACTGCGGTATCAGTCCGTTGCAGAAACTATTTAGGACCATTGCGCTGTTTAGTGAACGGATTGTTGTGTTTGCGGATTCATCTGTAGTGTTCGCATTTGCATAGTTTAACTCGTCGCATAACGCGTTGGCTCTTTCAGCGTAGGATGCCACTGACTCGTTGTACCCTTGTTTGAGCTGAAATATCTCCGTTTGTATTACTTAGAGAGATCGAGTTTTTCTAAAGCCTTTGAAAAGTGCGTCCTTCAACTCCGGCCAGTCATTATAATCGTTGTATTTTACTATAACGTTATATGCTCTGCCTGTTAATTTGGACTTAACTATGTCTACTAGTTCGGCTTTATCGCACTCGGAGATTGCCTTCTTCGATTGGAGATCAACCAATTGGATGAATCTATCTAATTTCCGGGCAGAACCATCGAACTCGTGTATGAGTTTTTTGGCTTGCGAAGAATTGAAAGGCATTGTTACTGGGGTTTGTGATGTCGAGAGGTTTGCTGACGAGGATGAATCGGAGTTACCGACTCCGTTGGAAAGAGACGCGTTGGAAGTACCGGTTTGGTTTTGAGACGGCGAATCAGAAACTCTAACTGATTCCTTTTGTGTTTCCTTATGGGGAGGAGAACGTTCGATAGTCATTTGTTAAGGAATAGGCAAAGAATCGGACACTTCGCTATCAGAGAATCTACGAACCTTCCTATTTCTGAGTGAAATATTCAGGTTTAGATTCGACATTTACCGTGTCAACCGAGAAAGAATTGAGAGGAGGGAAGGAGTGGTGGATACGCGTTTAATAATGATTTACTTAGGTGATAAGAGAGAGAGAACAGAAAGGAATCACTTATTTATGATACTTATATATACCTTTATTATTTTTTTTTGTATGTATTGTTATATTATTATTATTTTTTTATTTTATTGTGAATGAATTTAAAAAAAAATTTTTTTTCGATTTAATGGGAAGTTGTTGGAAGAAAGTTGTCTCATTAAATTCAATAACTATTGTCATAACATTTTTATTTGATTGAATAAGTTTATCTTTATTTGGTTTTCGGAAATATTTTGATTTTGTTTTTGTTTTTCAATAGATATGTATAAATGTTAAGATTACTGTGTGGTATTCATATCGTCGATTGCTGGATGCTGTGGTTGGTATTAATAATTGTTGAAGTTGCTGCGATATCTTTTGATGTTTTTCTTGATGTTCTTTCTTAACGTTGATTCTGCGTGTGATTTTGTGGATGTTGTTTTTTTTTCTGACGTGCCAGACAGGTTTCACGCCCTAGAGCTGCGTTTGTCCTGGTCTTTTTATCACTGCCCAGTGTTTGCCAAATACCTTCACTCTAAAGCTGGTAAGGACTTACGGTTATGGGTCTTCTAAACACTGTCTCTCTTAGTATATATATATATATATATCCGTTTCTTATAGATCCGTTTCTATTGTCTTTTTTTATTGTAGAGAATTGTAGTTTTTTTTCTCCTTTTTTTCACAAAAAAAAAAAAACTTTTGGAACTCGGTACTCAAAATAAAAACAACACGAACTTCACTTATGACTTTTATATTTTTTTTTTTTAAACTTGGGACTCTAGGCAGATGCTTTATCTTGAGTTATCCGCTGCCACCAATGTTGAAACGCGCGAGTGGATACGCGAGTCGATTTTTGAAGTTTGAATGAAAAGATCTTTCTGTTTGGCTGTTGAGACTCCACTGTCCATCCAATCGTTTCCGATGTTTCCTCTATGTCTCATTGTTTGTACCTTACCCATTGTACCGTCAATGGGTCATCAAAGTAATTCGATCCATGTGGCGTATTCTTGCGCTAGTTTATTTAAAAGTGGTCGCAAGAATACATAACATTTGTAATCTACACTTTGTGACCTTTTCGGTTAAAAAGCGTCTTTCATTGCTCGTTGTTTATTTCTTTTTTTTTTATTATTTATAGTATTTGTAAAAGTAATTATTTCGTTGTCTGCCTAATTTCTTCTGAATTCGTGATTATGCGCTTGTGTATTGGGAAACATCCCACTTCTGACTATGTAAAGATGACGGATTTGGTTTACAGAACTTTATTAATTGTAGAGATACACATAAAATATAAAATAAACTTTTACGAAAGAATACAATGACTACTCTCCTTGAGACGTACCACCAACCCACAACCCGTCGTTCATTTCCTCCTGCGTTGATAGGCATAAACGACTAGTTGTACCCGGCGTGCGTTGCTGCGCCTAACTAAAATAAATACATGTTTTTTAGTACTAAAGCAGTTGTCATTCGGGTCTGCACTCTCAGTCGAGCTAGACGTATTCTAGCATTAGTCAGTTTCGATTTACCACAGTCCGTTTTCTTTCAACAACCAATATTCTAAAGCGTCGCGCCAATACTTTTGAGGATTCTACAACCTCAACGAGTAAAATGTCGCGTCGTGGCAATTATTTTGGGCCTCTTCAATCGCATCCAGACACGGATAATGAAGAAGAAATGTCCACAAATCACGATCAACAAGTGTCAAAAAAAATATCAATTCCCCCCATAAAAATTTTGCATAAAAACTGCGAATTTGTTCATCAACTCTTTAAAGAATTAAAGATCACCGAATATTCGATTCGAAAGATTTCGTTAGGCATTAAAGTTTTTTGTGAGTCAATTAATTCATACAACTCTGTACTTAGTGCTTTAAAATTAAATAAGTGTCAGTTTTTCTCTCATGACCTTAAAAGTGAAAGGTCATTTAAAGTTATTCTTTTCGGTCTGGATGAATACTCCACCGACTCTCTTAAAACTGAACTATTAACACTTGGACTAAAGTGCAAAGAAATAAAAAGTATTAAAAAACAACATGAAAAGTATGTTGAATTCTTTTACATCGTCTACTTCGAAAATGGTTCAATTCGTTTAGCCGATCTCCGCAAAAATATTAAATCAATTTTTCGCACACAAGTCAGATGGGAATTCCAACGACGTGTTAAAAATAATATCACCCAGTGCCACAATTGCCAAATGTGGGGGCATGGTGAAAAGCATTGCAATGTGAAAACCTTCTGTGCAAATTGCTCAGGTAATCACAAAACAAACATCTGTACTTCTACCGCCATCTCCAAATGTGCAAACTGCGGAGGAAATCATAAATCGACAGACGAAACATGTAAAAGTCGAGCAGAGTATATACAAATAATTGGAAAATCTACTCAAAAATCTCGCATACGTTTTTCCATCCCGTCGCGACCAAAAGCACAACCAGCAGTGACACCCCAGTCGTTTAACTTCAACAGCGTAGAAGACTTTCCATCTCTTCCAAATTCAGCACGTCAGCAGCAGCAGCAGCAGTGGCCAAAACAAAAACAATCACCAATTCAGCAACATGTACCAGAGCGCCCATAATACGGATCCTATTCTTCAGCGCAAAATGATTTATTCTCTCATGAGGAACTATCCTCTCTTATGATAGAAATGATCTCTGAGCTTGAAAAATGCAAAACAAAATCACAGCAATTTAAAGTGGTAGCACAGCTTGCAAGTAAATATTTATATTCTAATGTTAAGTAATAGGCAGTCTAATCTTAAGCTCTTATGTTGGAATGCAAGAGGCATTCGCAACAAAAGCATTGAGTTTTTCAATTTTCTATCCAATCTAGATGTTGATGTTTGTCTTGTATGCGAAACAGGTCTCGATAATAGTGTTCGTTTTTCATGTAGTAATTATATATGTCATAGACGAGATCGTGTGAACAGAAGAGGTGGTTGAGTTGCCATCTTAGTAAAAAAAAATATCGTTCACACCATATTACCAACAATATATACTACGGTTATAGAAAACGTTGAAATCGAAATTAAACTAACAAATAATCGTAATACTAGTTTGAAATTTTTTTCAGTTTATTTTCCAGGGGGATCATCTAATGTAAACAAAGCACAATGCTTGAGAAACGACTTGAGACAATTACTCAATGGTGATCATTTTATCATAGGAGGTGATCTAAATTGCAGACATCGCAATTGGGGTTGTTTAAGAGCAAATTCTTGGGGAAATGTGCTCAACAATTTATCAATGAGGCATAACTTTACAATTATGTATCCTTCCAGTCCTACTTATATACCAGCTTCTAGTAGATTTTCTCCGTCTACATTAGATTTTTTTTTGACAAATACACCTACTTCATTAACCAACCCTATCGTCAATAATGCATTAAGTTCAGACCATCTTCCTGTCAGCTGTGATATCTTGTTCAGTCCTATATTAAATAATGTGCAATACCTAGATTATAGAAACGCAAATTGGGATGTGTTTAGATACCATCTTACTAATAATATTCGTAATTGTCCTAAAAACTTAGAAAGTGTAAATAACCACCAACAGATTGACAATTATATTGAAACTTTCGTAAATAAAGTAACTCAAAGTGTTCGTGCATCAGTCCCTTTAACAACATCTCCTAAAAGAGCAATCGTACTTCCTCGCCAAATATTAAACCTAATTAAAATTAGAAACTGCTTGTATCGCTAGGGACACTAGCAAAAAGATCGGGGACTGATTGACACAGTGCCGATTCAAAAGTCGACCGAGAGAAGAAACAGAATTAATGTAAAGGAAACTACGTAAATTCAACCTGCTTGATGAACTAATAATAATCATACATTTGTCGATGTTGTCATAACGATACCTTCCTGGTCCAGCTGATCTTAAAAGCCAATCTTCTGCTGGTCATTGAACCATTGCGGATCTTCTTTTAGTAGCTACAAAACTATATAGAAAAAACCTTCACCGCTTAGCTGATACCGCACAGCGTATTCTTTCTCGTTGAGACGAGAGTGCATCCACCCACACATGCTCACGTACACAGCGCTGGCCAGCGTGTTGTGAGAGCCGCTCAGTGAGAGGAGCCTATTGATAAAAACATTTCATTTTTTTTTTCCGCTGCCTTTTCTGAGCGCCCAATTTCCTCTGAGCTACGTGAGCGATGTGTATTTGCCGTCGGCTTTGATCATTTGATAAAGGCAGAAGGGAAGATGCCGATCGTTGAGATGCTGAGGTGCAGTATGTTTGGGTGAAAGGTGTTTGTTGCGTTGCAACATCCTGCCGGGCCCCAGGAAGAATCTTCGCTGCCTTCGGACGGTGTCTCCCTTTTTTTCGATGCTTGCCTTTAAGCTCTCGGTTACAGATGTATGTTGATTGTTGAAAGATATCCGCTGACAGTGTGCTTCTCGACCAGGTTTGGCGGTTGATGAGTACATGTAAAGAAGAATAGGGTGCGGTGAATGGTGTGTGGCAATAATAGTTTATAGGGGTTAGTTAATTTAAGTTATTAAATTAGTTTAGGTTAATTAAATTCATTTAGGTATAAATTTGATGATAAGGTATTTGAATTCATTTGTGTGTGAGTGTGTGCTTGTGGGCGTTAAGTTAATTTAGCATTGGCAGAAAGGACAATTTGACTATGGGGCGTTTTAAAGATGTTGTTGCCGTCTTAATTGTGACGACACGAATTTTTCCGTCGGTTTCAGGGTGTACTGCCTCAATTTTAGCGAGTCGCCAAAGAGTAGGAGGCGTTTGTTCATCGGGCAGTAGTACTAGCTGTCCCACCTTGATTTGCAAGCTCGAACTAAGCCATTTTGGACGCTTTTGAAGCCGCACGAGGTACTCAGATTTCCATTTCTTCCAGAAGTCCTGCTGGATCCTCTGCATAAGCTGCCATCTATCTAGATAATTTGATTTGACGTCGGTCAAATCCCTTTCGGGTGCCGCGTTTAAAGGGGCCCCGATTAAAAAGTGTCCTGGCGTCAATATGGATAGATCGTCAGGATCTTTGGTAACTGGGCAAAGCGGTGGCGAATTAAGGCATGCCTCTACCTGGGCTAAGACTGTTCCATATTCTTCAAATGTCAGTGTATAGTGGCCGATGATTCACTTCAAATGATGCTTCATGGACTTCACGCCGGCTTCCCAGAGTCTACCGAAATGTGGGGCAGCCGGGGGGTTGAAGTGCCAAGTTGTTCCGTTTGCTTGCAGTTATGTCACGATGTCACCCGTCCATTGTTTTGACCATTGTGAGGTCTGCATATCCATAATCCTTGCGGCTCCTTGAAAATTTGTTCCACAATCGCTGTATAGGTTGGCGCAGATACCACGGCGCGCAGTGAAGCGTTTGAAGGCTGCGAGAAACGCGGGTGTGCTGTAGTCGCTCACCAGTTCGAGGTGCACAGCCCTTGTGCAGAAGCAAATAAATATTGCGATGTACGCTTTCGTTATCTTGCTGCAGCGACCTTTCCATGCTTTTAATTGTACAGGACCAGCATAATCCACAAAGGACGTTTGAAATGGGCGCGCCTGATTGACTCTTAATGCCGGGAGATTGCCCATTTTTTCTTGGATTTGGGTCGCTTTGTACCTGTAACATTTAACACACTTGTGAATGCAACCCTTAACAGTCGATTTCAGTTGCAAGATCCAATATTCTGCTCGGAGAGTTGCCATCATTAGTTGCTGACCACCATGAAGTGATTTTATGTGGACGTCATGAACTATGAGCGTGGTTAGTGAGTTTTGCGAGGGCAGTATTATTGGATGCCGCTGTGAATAAGGTAGATCCGCGTTTTCTAATCGACCTCCAACCCGTAGTGTCCCGTTTTCGTCGATGATTGGTGCCAGTCGTGCCAGTTTGCTACCTTTGAAAACCATTTCCCCTTTTGTTAAATTTAATATCTCTTCGGCGAAGAACTCTTGCTGGACAATGTTGATTAATCGTAATCGAGCTGACGATATTTCTTCGACCGACAGTGGTCCCGACCAAGGTGCCGATTTGTTCAGGCAGTTGAAAAAAATGAAGCCAATAGGCTGTGACTCGTAGTAAACGTTGTAATGAAGAAAACCTCGTAAGAAGTTCATTAGCTTCAAAGGCAGTGAAGTGAACGCAGAGCTGAAAAATGTTTGTTAAGGGGTACCCAGATGCGATGAACTCATTTTTGGCCCTTGAAACCTTTGAAGCTTTCATTTCTAGGTCCGTGGGCGGAATACTGAATGACGGGTATTGTTGTTCATTAAACGACTGCAGAAATTCCGGCCCATTGAACCATTGTTGATGATTCCAAAGATCCCTTGGAGACAGTCCTCTCGATGCCACATCTGCTGGATTGTTCTTCGATGGAACATATTTCCATTGGTTGTGGTTTATTAACTCCTGAATTTCTGCGACTCTGTTCGCCACGAAGGCGGTTCGGAGATATGGAGCTGTTTTGATCCACGCTAGGGTGATTTGCGAGTCACACCAAGCAAATATTTTTGGATTATTGAACTCCATGGTGTCCTTGGTGTGAGCCAGCAGGCGTGCTAGCAGTAGAGCTCCACATAGCTCCAAGCGCGCCAGCGATACGGTTTTTAAGGGTGCGATTCTCGTTTTGGACACCAGAAGACTTGTTTGTGTTTCATTTCCAGTGATGGCTCGAACATAAACAACTGCAGCATAAGCCTTTTCGGAGGCATCACAAAACCCGTGGATTTCGAAGCGTGACTCCTTTATCACCTTGATCCAGCGAGGAATCTCTACATAATTAAGCGCGGTTAGCTCCTCTTTAAACTTATGCCATCTAGAAACGATTGAAGTTGGAAGATCGCTGTCCCATATTTGACGTTCCTTCCACATTTCTTGCATCAAAATTTTTCCGACTATGACGGAAGGAGAAATCCATCCCATTGGGTCATAAAGACGAGCAATGTCCGATAAAATGGTTCGTTTCGTTGTTTTTGCATCTGGTAGATTAACCTTAAATGAAAAAATGTCCTTCCCAGGATGCCACTGGATCCCTAAGGTTTCAATTGAGTTGTCTTCGTCAAACGATAGCGGGAGTTGTATCTTCATCTGGAATTGCTGCCAACAACTTCTCACTATTGCTGGCCCATTGGTAATAAGCTGTCGTTGCATCTCCAACGCTTCCTCTTCTGAGTCAGCTCCATGAATCACATCGTCCACGTAAAAATGGTTTTTAGCAATGTCTGATACAAGTGGGTAGTCTGCATGTTCATCTGCAGAAAGTTGTTGGAGTGTGCGAACAGCCAAATACGGTGCAGCGGCGGTGCCAAATTTCACTGTGTTGAGGCGGTATGTTTTTACTTCTTCTCCTTCTGCATCTCTCCATAAAATTAATTGATAGACGGCGTCTTCAGATGGAACCCAGATTTGCCTATACATTTAATTGATGTCTGCTACAAAACCGATCTTATGCTTCCTAAAGCGTGTGATATGATCAAAAATGTCATCTTGTAACCGTGAACCAACAAACAGATGATCGTTGAGTGATGTGCCGTCAGACGTCTTACATGATGCATCGAAAACAATGCGAAGTTTTGTGGTGGAGCTGGACTCCTTTCTCACTGCATGGTGGGGAACAAAATAGTACGCACAGGTTAACGACGTGTGTCATGTGCCCTAATTCTTTATACTCGTCCATAACGCCTTTATATTCATTATAGATCGATGGGTTTAACTGAAATTTTCTTTCTAATTGAAGATACCTAACAAGAGCAGATTTAAATGACAGACCTAGGTTAGGACGTGTCCCTTCCTTGAATGGTAACTGGACAACATATTTACCATCCAACTGACGCTGATGTGTTCTGTAAAAATGCATTTCACACTGTTTCTCTTCCTCCGAGAATATCTTCTTTCTGGTCACTTCCTCAAGTTCCCAAAACTTATGCATCATGGATTCCAAGTCGGGCGTCTCAGTCATGGTGTGCAAGTATGTCACCGAGAGAATCCATCCAAGTTCCGTTCGTTGAGCCATGGGTGTACCTGGTTCTCCTTTGACAATGCCGTCGAGTAGAATCAATGGATATATGTCACTACCCAGTATGACATCAATTTTGTTTGGTTTGTTGAAGGTGGGGTCAGCAAGTTGAATATTTTGGAGGTGAATCCAGTTAGCCAAGGGAATGTTGTGTCCTGGGAGAATAGCTGTTAGCTTGGGTAGAACCAATGCATTAAGCTGTAAGGTAAAATTTTCGTTGACGTTAGAACAAATTGTAAGCGAAACCTTGGACCTCGAAACACCATTATTGGTTTCCCCAACGCCTATTATGTTGACATAGCTCATTGTCCTCCTTAGATTTAAAAGCTGTGCAGCCGATTCCGAAATGAACGAAGCCTCCGATCCTGGATCAATTAGTGCCCGCAGTAATAACTGTTGGCCCACCGCTGGGACAGCCTTGATAAGCGCAGTGGCAAGAAGAACAACCTTTGACTTGTTGTTATCCACCACGTACGTATTGTGTACTGAAGCTATTCTGTTGGAGGAGGTTGGATCATCTGAAACTTCTGACTGTTGAGCCGCAATGGAGGCTGGTTGGACAGGTGACTGACCAACCAACGCTGAAGTTCAGTTGTTGGCATGCATTGCGTTCGTGTTAGCGGGCTCGCTTTCATGCAGCAACGAATGATGCCTTTGTTTGCATACAGAGCATGTAAAGATACTTGTGCAATTTTGCGTAGCGTGCGAGTGTGAAAGACACTTGATGCACAGTTTGTGCCTTTTGACTATGTCCCTTTTTCTCTGTGGAGCCAATGCCTTAAATTTGTAACACTTCCTAATTGAGTGCAAACCCTGACACATCTGACATTTCGAAATTATGGAGTTGTGTGTGCGAACTGTGATTGAGCTGAATTGCTTTGATTTTGATTGAGGGATACTTGATGTGGATTGTCCAAGGATTTCCAATGTTCTTGATCTCATGAGTTGGAAATCTTCGAATATGCTGAATGATGGATAATCCACATAAGCCGAAATATGTGATTCCCACTGACTGCGAGTGGTGATCGGAAGTTTCTGCACGGTGTGGAAAATTAAAACGTCTTCCCACGAATCTACAGTGACTCCGAGATTTTCGAGGGACTGTTTGGCTTCAATTGTGGTGTCTAAAGCGATTTGATTTCGTCTGCTGATTCCTTGGACAACTTAGGTTGATCGAACAACAATTTAAATTGATTGTCCTTTAATAAACGTAGGTTTTGATACCGCTTCACTAATATTGCCCACGCTGACTCAAAATTACCGTCGGTAATTGAAGTATTTCGAAGCAACCGTTCAGCTTCACCGCTTAAATTAGCCTTTAAATAATGCAACTTCTGAACATCGGATAAAGACGAATTTTTGTTGAATAAACTTTCGAATAGACTCTGAATTCAGGCCACATTTGAAAAGAACCCGAGAATGTAGGAATCTTAATTGAGGGTAGCTTTAAATCAACCAATGGGGCCTTTGATCCCGCTATTGAATTATTAAGCAGACTTTGAGTTTGATTGTGATTGTCAGCAGTACATAATTGCTCCTTTAAATCGGAGGAATATGTGTAATAGAGCTCTTTTAATTTGTGAAATGTTAGCGACTCCATGTATTTAACCTTAGCCTCTTCACTAGGAGCCGCAACGATTTTTTGATGAAGCGCCCTAGCGTCATTAAACCCTGTCTCCAAATTCTTTAACCGCGCCTCAGCCATAAAAATAGATTTAGACGATTTACCAAGCACTGTATGCGCCTTGTGATCAGCTTCGAGTTCAATCCAGATATTTTGAATTGAATCGATTAAATTTGAAATCTTAGATTTACTCATGTTGAAATGGAGACGAAGAGAAATTAAGAAAAGCACCCAACACAACACACACGATATTATTAATTAGATCAACGAGAATCGATAAATTAATTGTAATTATGTTATAAAAAATGCCATACACCTGATAACGAGCGTTGCTCCCTCGTTGCACCAGCTTCTCGAAATCCAGGAAACATCCACAGGAAACGAAACTATCGAACCAATTTTATGGCGAATACTCCAACGCACACGACGAATTGTTCGCAATTAGAATTTGCACGCACTTTATAAAACAGTTTTTTGTTACATTAAATTGTCTAAATCCCGATCCGGCTATGAAGGACCAAATGTATCGCTAGGGACACTAGCAAAAAGATCGGGGACTGATTGACACAGTGCCGATTCAAAAGTCGACCGAGAGAAGAAACAGAATTAATGTAAAGGAAACTACGTAAATTCAACCTTTAGATGTGGATTTTATTCGACATATTGCCACTCTGCTTGATGAACTGATAATAATCATACATTTGTCGATGTTGTCATAACGATACCTTCCTGGTCCAGCTGATCTCAAAAGCCAATCTTCTGCTGGTCATTGAACCATTGCGGATCTTCTTTTAGTAGCTACAAAACTATATAGAAAAAACTTTCACCGCTTAGCTGATACCGCACAGCGTATTCTTTCTCGTTGAGACGAGAGTGCATCCACCCACACATGCTCACGTACACAGCGCTGGCCAGCGTGTTGTGAGAGCCGCTCAGTGAGAGGAGCCTATTGATAAAAACATTTCATTTTTTTTTCCGCTGCCTTTTCTGAGCGCCCAATTTCCTCTGAGCTACGTGAGCGATGTGTATTTGCCGTCGGCTTTGATCATTTGATAAAGGCAGAAGGGAAGATGCCGATCGTTGAGATGCTGAGGTGCAGTATGTTTGGGTGAAAGGTGTTTGTTGCGTTGCAACACTGCTATAGAAGGCATTGGCAGAGGGATAGATTACCTAATGATTTCAAAGAAATGAAAATTTTAACTCGCCTAATCAAATATAAAATTTCAGAGTTCAGAAATTCTTCATGGAATAAAAAATTAAGCTTACTCGATCACAATTCTAGGCCTTTCTGGACCATTGCTAAAATATTGAAAAAGAAAAATACTTATATGCCAAGTTTTGAGGTGAATGGGTCCTTAATAACATCCAATGAAAATAAAGCTGAATTTCTAGCAGATACATTCTTACAAAACCATAATGTCTCGCGAAATAACACAATCTCCACTCTGGACACAACTGTCGTAAACGAACTCTCTGCTTTTAATGAAACTGACACTCAACTTCCAACAAATGAACTCGTGTCTGCTGATGATATTGAATTTATAGTTTCGGATCTTAAAAATCTAAAATCACCAGGTTTGGATAATATCAATAATCAAGTCATCAAAAACTTTCCTACTAGTGCTCTTATTTATCTTACTTTTATTATAAATGCTTGCTTGAAAACCCGATATTTCCCCCTGAAATGGAAAAATGCCAAGGTTATTCCCCTCTTAAAACGCGGAAAGGACCCATCTAATCCAACCAGCTACAGACCCATTAGCCTCTTAAATGGATGTAGCAAAATTCTAGAGAAAGTCATCAAAATGAAGCTTGATGCTTTCATGGGGTTAAGAAATATACTGCCTCCGGAACAATTTGGTTTCAGAAAACACCACAGCACTTCTCACCAAATTCTAAGGATTTGTAAGGAAGTTAAGCAACAGCTAAATCAAAAAAAATCGATTGTTTTAGTTTTACTTGACTTCGAAAAAGCTTTTGATTCAGTTTGGCACAACGGGCGAATTTACAAGCTGATTAAATTTAGTTGTCCGAAATATTTATTTAAAATTATACAAAGTTTTCTATGTAATCGGACATTCATAGTCTCAATAAAAGAAAGTTTTTCTTCTCCAAAAATTGTACCAGCTGGCGTTCCTCAAGGATCAGTCCTTGCTCCAATATTATTTAACATTTTTATAGCTGATCTACCCAGTATACCTAACTGTGACATAGCACTTTATGCCGATGATTGTGCTATATACTCATCACACGAGCTTGGTTCAATTATAGAAAGTAATTTACAAATCGGTCTAAATACAATTTTCGAATATTACAAGCATTGGAAGATCAAAATAATCGCCGAAAAGAGCCAAGCTATCTTTTTCACGAGAAAAAGACTAAGTTGCTTTTTTCCAAATGGCAATCTTAATTTGGACAATTGTGATATACCGTGGGTTGGTTCTGTTAAGTACCTCGGGGTACCTCGGGACCAGAAATTAACCTTCGCCATTCACATCAATCATATCTTAGAAAAGGTCGATATTGCAATTAAAATGCTATATCCCTTGATAAATCGCAAGTCACTACTGAGTAAACAAAATAAAATGATCATCTTTAAAGTTGTTTTCCAAGCATTGATGACATATGGCTGTCCTGTTTGGGGGAACTGTGCTAAAACTCACATTAAGAAACTGCAGATTGCTCAAAACAAGATTTTAAAAATGATGTTGGGTCTACCGTGGGACTTTTCAACAATTGTTCTGCATGAAAGAGCCGGAGCTATCCAGATTGCAAGAAGGATTGAGATTCTCAATGAAAATTTTGTCTCTAAATGTTTAAATGTAGAAAATCATCTAGTCAACAAGCTAGAACTATTATAACTTTTGCCTTTTATTTAATAAATTTGTATTTTTGTTTGCATTTCTTTATTAATGTTTTATTTATCCAATTTACATGTTAATTTATTTATTTATTGTTAATTAATTTATTTATTTATTGTTAATTAATTTATTTATTATGTTATTTATTTACTTGTGCATCAAGTCTCGTACTTATATATTTATTTACCTGTAGATTTCCTTGTTAAATTCGTATTCACTACTTGTTTATGCATTTTCATTTAAAAACTATATATTTAGTTACTTATTTATTTATTTATTTATTTATTTAATTATTTATTACTTTAAGTATTAAGTATTTATCTATCTACTCTTAAGGCATTTGCTGTGATAATATAGTTTTTAATATCTATATAATAACATATATTGTTCCTTTATATGGAGGTTTTTTCTATAGTTTTTCCTCTCAACATACTTGTTAATACAAAAAGCATTTAAAAATCAATTGTATCTATCAGTTGTAAGGTATCAATAACCATATCTCTGTGCAAGCTGTGCTAAATATAAAAAATGAATGTAAATGTTTAACTATAAGAAGAAAATAAATATCTATCTATCTATCTAAAGCAGTTGTGAGCAAACTGTTGGACCGATTTTGACCAAACTTCACACTCTCGGGCCAATACCGAAGATTGCCTGAAAATTTGAGTCCAATCGGTTCGGTGGTTTCGGAGTCCATAGCATGCATGCAAACATAGGTAGATTGAGTTTTATATATGTACATATATTTTCGTTAATATATGTGGGATCCCAGTTGGGTAAATCTCAATATGTATGTAAATGAAAACACAGATGACTCGCTAAGGTTTATTTTATTAGTTTTACTTCCTTTCAGTTGGCGCCCAGTTTGAAGACTGACTCAGCCTTATCAAAATTAGAGTTAAGAGATAAGAGGGATAGCAAGAGTGTGTATGTGTGTGTAGCATTCAGCGATTATATTCCCACATCCGGCCCTCCTGACGTTTTCTTCGGCTCGAAGGAACTAACCCATGGTTTTATTCTATCTACAGCATCTTTCGTCCAAAAAACTTCCCTTCTTGATAAATTTCTTTGATTACTACAACTAAGTTTTGACTTATCCAGCAGTTTTTCTTTCACGTATTGAGATCGTTTGGCAGGTCCCTTTCCATTGAAAGTTCCTGCTTGTTCCGCAAATTAGACGCCGTTTCTTGCTATCGCGTTAAGTCGAAAGGTTTAGTCCTTTGTAGACGATGCAGTAGATTCCTCTCATCTAGAATTCGAAGGACTTCATTATTAACGTGTCCTTGTAATCTGTCTTTATGCTTATGCGCGAAGTTTTCGATTTCATGTTCGACTTTTGCAATTCCTAAATCTCTATGGATATCGCTATTTTTAATAAACCACGGTGCATTAACTATTGATCTTAGCACTTTGTCTTCAAAAGTTTGTAAAATATTGACATTACTTATTTTGGTACAACCCCAGAGTTGTATTCCATATGTCCATATCGGCTTTAGCACTTGCTTGTATAAAAGCAGTTTGTTCTCTACATTAAGCTTGGAATGTTTTCCAAGTAACCAGTACATTTCTCTGTATTTGGTTTCGAGTTCATTGCGTTTTTTCTTCAAGTGCGATTTCCACTTCAGCTGTCATTCCAAGATACTTAGCCTAGTTTGGAAACGGAATTTGAACCGAATTTGAAAAGATCGGCAAAATGATTTATTTTCTTATAAGTAAAATTGACATGAACAGATTTGTTTTCGTTTAAAGCTAGTCGCCAAATCTTTGTCCATTAATTTACTTTATTCAATGCTTCTTGCAATTTTTCAGTCGTTTCTTCGATCGTTTTACCCGTTGCCAGGATGGCAGTGTCGTCGGAAAATGTAGCTAATACGGTGCCTTCTTCTTGCGGTATATCGCGAGTATATAATAGGTACAAAAGCGGTCCAAGGACACTTCCCTGCGGCACCCCAGCTCTTATTTCTTTAAATTCTGAATATTCATTTCCGTGTTTGACTCAAAAAAGTCGATTCGTCAAGTATTTTTCCAGAATATTATATAAGTGTTCCGGCAGAACTTGTCGTAATTTATATTTCAATCCTTCATGCCAGACCTTGTCAAAAGCTTGAGAAACATCAAGGAATAAATCGAGCAAATCTTTTTTTCTTCGTAAGCTTTCTCAATTAAATCTGTTATTCTATGCACTTGGTCTATTGTTGAGTGCTTGGTTCTAAACCCAAACTGGTGATTGGGAATAAGAGATCTTTCTTCTATAACCGGCTGTAATCGCTTAAGTACTATTCTTTCGAAAACTTTAGACATAATCGGCAGCAGCGAAATAGGTCTACACGATTTTTTATCATTCGGCGGTTTTCCTGGCTTCAGAATCATTATTACTTCCGCGACTTTCCATTGACTCGGAACATATTCTAGTCTTATCGCTGCGTTTATAATGTAGAGGAACTTAACTAACGCTTTTTTGGGTAACGATTTAAGAAGCTCTCCTGTGATTAGGTCATATCCAGGAGCTTTATTCGGTTTCAGTTTATTTATTTCTTGTTGAAGTTCGGTCAGACTTGCATTTCTTACTGTATAATTGTGAAGTGCTATACCCAACGTATTATCATTTTCACACAAGCGATTTAAATGCGATTTATGTTGCGGAACACGAGTTTGTTGCCATTTTTTACGCGCTTTTCTCTTCTCCCTTACCATTTCTTTTATTTCCGGTGGATATTTTTGGGCATGATTAATCGGCGTTTTTTTGTTTAAAGACGATCCGCCTCTGGCCCTTTCCGACGAGTGATAAGCGTGATAGGCACTGTATCCAGTAATGTTTACACCCGATAGTTTCGTCAGGTGAATTTCACAGATCAAACATATGTCAATGTCATTTTCTCGTAGAAATATTTCTAGCTTTTCTAGTCTTTGTATGAGACCGTTGGCGTTCCATGCAACAATTTTAAGATGCTTGAGCACGCGTCTGCATGTCAGAATCTGATGGCTTTTCTTTAGGCGCTTTTACCTTAACCCGGTGTGGAATTTGATCGGTGTTTGATGTCGCAGCTTGGGCGTACCTAAGCCAGGTCGGCTCGGTTGTCTCTAGTCACCTTTCTTGCAGCAGTTTTCGACTTTTCCTTATTTACCGGTTTTGAAGGTGGGTTTTGCGGCTTCATAAGTCGATCTCTTCTTTTTTGCAATTCGTTGGCTACTTCACAGCCTGTGTAATTAGCCGGGTGCTTACCATTGCAGTTAATACACGCTGCAGGGGTTTTTTAGTTTACACCACACTCTTGACTAAGATGTTTACCGGCGCATTTGACACTTCGCGGTTCTTTTCGGCAATACGTTTGCGTATGGTTGAATCCTTGGCATCGTTTGCACTGAGGTATCAACCTTGTAATCTTGCGCATGGGTTTGATTTTGACTACGACATTTAGAATTGTTCTTATTTCGTAAATCTTATCTAAACTCTCAGCCTTATCAAAGGTTAGCATATAAAGAGGAAGCTCGCGCTTAATAGTTTCCTCGCCTTCCAATTTTTGCTTTTCCCGTTTAATTAAGTTTACCGCATCGACGATTTTAAAGTTTTTGTTCTTCAAATCGTGAACAACATCTTCCTTTCGGCATGAGGCATAAAGTCCTCTAGCTACGACTCGTATCGGTCTTTCAGATTTATTTTCATACGTATACCACTGGATTTTTTCAGTATTCAGTTTATTAGTTACCGCTCAGTGGTAACTGTCTGAGTCCTTTACGTTTACTTTCCATTTGTTGTTGAGCGATGTTACTTCAAAATCGGATAGCAACAAAGGTTTGAGAAAAGAATGCAGTTTATTATAGTCTGCAATTCCGATCACGTATATTGGTGGCGGTGGTCGTACCTTACTTCGTGGATTTTCTTCGGCACGCGTGTTTATTTTGTCAGGCTGTTCTTTACCTTCTCGTTTATTTTGCGTGTTTTCTTGCCTCGATAACATTTCGGGCGAAGAGCCAGCTTTTCGTTTCTTGACTGGTCGTTTTTTTAGAATCCAATTGGTTTCCCGACTTAGTTCTTCATCATTCGTTCTATAATCCGTGTTATAGGGGACGTTTGAACTCGCAGCAGACTCATTACGAGGTTTCGATGTATCGTTAAATGCTTTATTTTCTGCTTTAAGTACATTTAATTCCTTTCTTAGTTCTTCGCAGAGAAGTTCCATTTTACTTAGCCTGGTCCGGAGTTCCGTATTTTCGTCCGTTAGGTTTTGAATTTTCGCTGAAGCCCGTTGTTCGTGCGCCGACACTATCGATGCCGCCGGACTTCTAGTTCCGCACGTTTTTATGGTAGATCTTGATGTTGGAGGTCTAACTACCCTAGTACCTTTTTTAAAAGGGTCAGATTTTCCAGTGTACCTGGACTGCCACCTGGGGTATTTATATCTTTCGTTTTGTTCATTGCATGTTTTTGTATACGCCATACTCGGTATACGTAGGGTGGATTTTAGTCGCCTCTTACGACAGGCATGCCTACCTTTTATATGGCCCAAGGAACTTAGGCTTCAGCTTTAAACCTGTACCGAAATGGGTACGAAGTATAGCGACTATATCGTCCACCTTGTAAATGATGGGAGTCTTCCGCTTCTTGTTGTAATAAAGCCGGTTCTCACGCTGGATCTTAATATTGTCCTTAGCTTCTCTCTCACCTTTTTCCGTTCGCCAACCAATTTCTCAATTTTCTCTTGACGGAGGAAATCTTGAAACTTCGGTACAACTTTGACTTTCACCTCCATTCCCATCAAGATTTTAAACGGCGATATCTCAGTGATTCTGCTCGACGTATTATCTATCAGCTGCTGAGCGTTCGTAACCTTTTTATACTACTGCGTGGGATCCTCCAGAATCATCTTGGTTAGCAACGGAATTAGTATGCGATTGACTCGTTCTACTTGACCGTTTCCACGTGGCACTCCGGTCGCGATGAGAGAGTGCATTATCCCCTCTTCTTCGCAATAATTGGCAAATGCACTTGACGTGAACGCTGTTCCTCTATCGGAGATAATTCTTGACGGGTTTCCAAATATAGCAGCTTGTCCTCTCAATCGACCAATTACCTCTTCACTGCTGATACTTTTTGTGAGGTTCAACCATGCAAATTTAGAAATAGCGTCGATCACAGCTAAGATATGATTGTCCTTCTTTCTGGTTTCTTTAATCGGTCCAATATGATCAATATGATAGGTTTGCAGCGGCCGATCCGACTTATCTATTGACGAGAGAAAACCTTCCTGCTTTCTCATCTTCCGTTCGGCCATTATACAACTGACGCAATTCTTGATCATCCTTACCACCTTTGATTTCATCTGAGGAATAAAATACGTTTTTTCGATCATTTCTCCTGTTTTCTTAGCTGAAAAATGCCCTTCTTTATGCGCAAGTCCTATAATTTGTTCCTCCATAGCTGATGGTAATCTCCGTATTCCTCCCGTTGTATCGATGACTCATCGCATCGGCATGTTTCATCTTGGTTCCACCTCGGTGTTCAATCACATAGTCGAAATCCTACAGGAATAGTGCCCATCTAGCTACTCGAAGGGGAACATTCTTCTTCTTCATTGTTAGAGCGAACGCATTGCATTATCCTCTTATCGACTACATAGATTCGCCATTTCTTTAACGCTTCGATGATAGCGAGGACTTCGAGTTCATATGAGTGATACCGCTTTTCTGCAGGAGTCGTCTTTCGACTCATGTATTTAACCGGGTGAAATATCTGGTCGTCGTTATGTTTTTTGAAGCAATACGACTCCATACCCGCTTTTGCTTGCGTCTGCGTGTATTTCCTTTACAGCATGAGGGTCAAACAGTTTGAATACTGGTGACCTTATCAGTGCATCTTTTTTTTTATATAATTTGCGCGCGCCAAATGGGATATCAATACCATTAAATTATTTCAGGGCACCGGCGTTTGAAGAAATTGAGAGAGAGGTATCCAGATAACTGGGGAGCCGGTTTGTTTTGCTTTTTGTCGTTGCTCATGATTCACAGTATTTTTTTCCCTCCACCTGATGTCATCATCACGATCAAGTTGCATTTAAGCCATATGACCACCCTACTGCCAGTGTTATGCCTTCGCAGTAGAGTTGACTAAGCTTTTGCAATTGATCGACTTTTTTATTTATTTCAGACGAAATAAATAGATGATTATTGAGATCAGGATTTGAACCGTGAACCAAGAGCGTGACAAGCGTTGATGTTACCACAACACCACGGTAACTCGAAAGCTACTACCTCTTTATCGTCCATTCGAAACTCCATATCTTTTCGAAGCATATCGCTGAATGATTTGGCTTTAAGGACTTTCTTTAGTTTTCCGATTGCTTCCTCTTTGTCTTTAGCTGGAATTACCAAATCATCTACATACACCTTTACAATATCGTCATTAATTAGTTTCTTGAAAACGACAGATATAAACTTCGTAAAGTTTGCCGGTGAATTGCAAATTCCAAATGGGGCCTTCAAAAACTCATTTACATATTTATATTTTCGCGAATTTACCACTACTGGCACGTGGAAAAAGCCATTGATTAAGTCGAGCGTCTAGGATATCATCCATTAGTGGCATCGGAAAATGGATCTTCATAATCTGGTCGTTTATTTGTATAAAGTCACAACACATTCTCTTTGTGACTAGGACTACTGGAGATGTAAATTCTGATACACTCGGCTGGATGATTCCTTCTTGTAGCCACATCTTCACTTGTTGTTCCACAAAATCCTTATCTGCTGGTGACATCCTTCTTGGCCTCTCATATATCGATGTCTCATCTTTCAGCATAATTTTAATATCTATCGACGAAGTAGCGTTCTCTTGGGGTGTGTACTCGTCTACTAGCGTTTTTATAATCCTTGCCTGTCAATTTCAACCGGCATTCTTTCTCCCAATCTATTAACAGAACAACATATGCTGGTGAATTCTCGTACCAGCTCTTTAATTTTTGACGGTGGTTTCTTTTCTTGGGATTGTGTTAAGTTGATTTCCTCCTTAGTTGCATTTGCCTTCATTGAACACAACTCTTCATCTTTGTAATGCTCAATGTCCTTGACCTCTGGCTTCTTCTTGGTGGAACAAGGTTTTGCATACAACATTTGTCGACTTTGGTGTTCGCCCATATCCTGCTGTGCAACTCTTCACTGTTCGAAACGGATTCCTCTTGCATCTATAATCACTGTAGCTTTTCGGATTAAATCATTGCCTATAATCATCTGGAACAACATGTCTTTTTCTTCTATGACGTGAAACATAGCTTCTAGAGTGATCTTATCTATTTTAGTCTCGGTGTCGAAAAAACCTTGAGTATTTACTTCGCTACCTCCTAGACAACAGAGCTTTATGGCGCTGAATTCAATATTGGTTTTATTTAACAACATCAAGAGATCTCGTCTGCATAAGGAAAGATCACAACCCTTATCTATAAGAGCAGTGACTTCCCTACCCTGTATGCTGATCTCTTTCAACATATCAGATCTTTGCCAGCCTTGATTTGCTCTGAAGTTGGTTTTTGTCTCCGGTGACTCTGTTTCTTTCACTAAATGCCTTTCCTTTTACATTCAAATGAGCGATGTCCCGTCTCATTGCATTTGAAACACTTAAAATCTCTGACCGGACATGAGCTAGACAAATGCTTTACATCTCCACATTTGAAACAGTGTCTTTATTTCTCTCTCTTGACTGCTGTTGATGGATATGTGGACGTTGTACTCTGAAATTTGAAGATTTTCCATTGTGCCTACTGCTTGATTCTTTCGTAGATTTTGATCTTCATTTTAAGCTCGTCGATCGTTGAGGCTTCATACAAAACGACTTTGTTCACCTTCTCATCTTTTATCCGGTTTATGAAGTATTGCACGATTGACTCCTCGTGACTCCTAATATTCGTTTCTCCCTGTACGAATAGTCTTGCGGCTCCTCCTATCAATCGTTTGGCACAAATATATTTTTGCATGTCGTTCCAGCCAACTGTTGCGGAAATATCTTCGAACTCTCCTATCTAGTTAAATCTAAAATCTATTTTATTTGTTTCACTTCCTTTCAGTTCAGATTGAAAAATTACTCACCCTTATCGAAATTAGAGTTAAGAGTTAAGAGAGATAGCAAGAGTGTGTGTGTGTGTGTAGCATTCAGCGAATGTAACGGCGGCGCGCATCCTGATCGCGTTGTATGGAAGAAAAGGCTTTCGATAAGAAAGCCATACACTGCTGCCTAAAAGATATTTTCTGTTTTCCGTTGAAATGGAGTTTAAATTTGGCTTTGACTAATATCCAGGAACTTGAGGATCGTTCTAGCAGTTGATTTGCTGATTTTTTATGGGGAGTTGAAAGTCATTCATGGTTTGAAGCCATATTGCATTCGCACAGAATTTCCTCGGAAAGATCAGAACTTCTTGATCTTCGAGACAAAGTCCGAAAGTAATCAAAGTATAATATTTTTGCCCAAACTGTTAGGAATCAGATCACACCTTCCAGCTGTTTTTACTAATCCCTAATCTAGCTTAACATAAGCATTCCCATTTCAAATCCAATCCTCTATCTTTCATCTCACACTCTACTGGATAAAATATATCATAATTTACATTGTCCGTTCACCTTAAATATGTTCACATCAAATGTTCTCACGCTCAGTACACAATTTTCAATTTCTATTTTCCCACTAAACTTCAGGTCGTATCATATTGCGTACAGACACACTATGATCCGAGTAAATGATAATGCCAACTCGCCAAAATTATTCATGAGAACATTTGATGAAATCACTACTGTAAATCATGTATAAATATCATAGTTTGTAATTGCAGCAAATAAAATTACTTTTTCATTGTCGTTCAAAGAGAGAGTCTTCTTATTATTTGCTACCCTCCACCCGAGGTAAGAAGTAAATTAGGAAACAAAGGTTAAAGTGGTAACAAGTGCTGGTTCAACATTAGCAATTCGCCAGGGTGCTACTGCCTTGACGAACCCTCTTTAATAGTCCATAGGGGAATCAAAAGAGATTTTCCTCAAACCATTGGTGACCCCAACGTGATCAAGTACATTGCTTGTGTCACAACTAGGATACAATATTTGCAGGGCATAAACTGGTAAAGAAGCTATAACACTGTTTCAAAAGCATCGAGATGAATTTAGAAGAGCTAACATCGAAGCAAGAATTGACGAGAGGGGACATACAATGAGTCATCGCGAATCATCGGAAGGATGGACCCTCGAGATGGACCTCCGATAATCTGCAGAAAAGGATGCTGCAGCTGGATACACTGTGGGAGAACTTCGAAAAGGTCGACTCGCAGATTCGAGGCAATTATAGCACGACATTGGACTACCACTACTTTGCTAACCAGCGGCATCAGCAAGCTGGTTAAAGACACAATGTCAGACATTATGATCAAGATCGAAGTATTAAAGAACCGAGCGTATCAATTATATACTGTCAGGGAAGAACCAGGCCAATCCCAAGGGCAGGAAAGGCTGGATTGGGTGGATTGGGGTGATAATGCCACTGCAGCCTGAATACAAGAGGCAAATCAGTTGGTCTTAAAAACAAAGCAAGATTTAGGTCTGCTGGAATTGGGGAACAAATTCGTTCCTTCCGCCAAACCAAGAACCCAGATTTCTGGGCTAATGCAAAAGTAACTGACAGTAATTGATGTGATAAAGAGAACATTAACACAACTGGCAGAGGATAAAGAACAGTATATAGCAGAGTTCTACACCATAAAGGTCAAAGCTTTGGACAGAACTGATCAGTTGTAGAAACTCTACACAATAAAATTTGGGATTTTTTAGAGGAACCAAATACCTGCATCTACGATGTGGATAGGTATTTTCTTATAGAAGAAGAAGTTCAAAATGCAATTATCAAATTGCATGAACGATCAAAGTAAACCTCAGAACTCTCAATGACTGCCCCAGATTCGATGGAAACTATTTAAAATGGAGGCAGTTTCGCGATCTATACACGGAGTTAGTACATAACCAGCCGATTTATCAATCTCAGAAAATGTGGTACCTCAAAACCACCCTCTTAGGCGAAGCCGAGAAACTTATTCGGCACTTTACAACATTTGAGGTCAATTATAGCGCGGCGTGGAAGGTAATTAGAGATCCCTACGAGAACACCCGTCTATTGGTTACAGCGCTCCACAACAAGCTAATGATGCAAGCAACAATTCAAAATGAAAGCTCATCAATGATCAAGGGCCTACACGATACAACACAAGAACGTCTCCCTAGTCTAAGGAACCTAGGCGTTGATACCACAAATTGGGACCCACTACTAATGCATATTTTTTTATTTATTTTTTATTAATTATTTTTTTTTCTTTTAAATATAATAATAACAGTTATTACAAATGTTTGTTAACACTGCAACTCGTTATATACCGAGAATAGTAAGAATCCTTAGGTCCCGATGGAGGTCGCTGTTTCTGATGTACCATGGAGCATTCACAATACTTCTAAGGACTTTATTCTGGAACCGTTGGGTGACTGCAATATTGGTTTGACTGGCACATCCCCTGAGTTGAGCGCCATAATTCCACACTGGTTTCAGGACCTGGTTATATAAAATAATTTTGTTATTAATTCAAACTTCCTGACTTCCTGCCATTTGTCTCTATTTGATTAAATCTCCATTTAATGTTCGATGCCATTCTTTTTATTTTAATATGCTCTTTTTTCGCTATATTAGCATATGATACATTCGTGCCTGATATTGCTAATGGGAGACTTGTTTGTGAAATCAATATGTGCGGATTCGCTTGAATTAAGTTTTATTCGCTATCTTTGAGTCCACCTGACTATTTGATCTGTAGCAGGTTGCAGTTTTTGCGTAGAATCTGGTGTTGTTTCTCCCACTGCTAGGACTTCCGTGTCATCGGCAAAGGTTGCAATCTTAGTGTAGGGTGTTGCTGGTAAATCTTTGGTATAGAGGAGGTATAACAGAGGCCCGAGGACACTTCCTTGGGGAACTCCGGCTTTGATTTGCACTAGCTTAGAGTAACAGTTTTCTTGTTATATGCGAAAGTAACGCGATGCTAGATAAGACTCCATTAGGTGAAAGTACTGTTCAGGCAAATGTACTTTTAATTTATTAAGTAGACCTTCATGCCATACTCTGTCGAAAGCCTGTGCTACGCCTAAAAAATTGCAGAACATACTTTTTTTTCTTCTAATGCTCTTTCAATTTCAGTCGTTATTCTGTGTACTTGTTCTACTGTGGAATGCTTCGAAATCCAAACTGTTGACTTGGGATTAGGTTTCTTGATTCTACGATTGGTTTGAGACGCTTAAAAATCAATCTTTCAAACATCTTTGACGTCAAGGGAAGTAGAGATGTTGGCCTATATGAACATACCTCGTGAGGGTCCTTACTTGGTTTAGGGGCCATAACTTTAGAAACTCTTGGTACATACTCAAGGCTAATTGTTTTATTCAACAACCATAAGAGTTTAACCAACCCTTTGTTTGGTAGTTGCTTCAGGACATCCGCAGGGATCAAGTCAAAACCTGGACCTTTTTCGTCTTTTAAACGCCTTATCTTACTTTAGCTAGCACATTGTGATCGGAGGAATCAGAGAACTGTAATTTTCATTGAGATTTAGAAACTCATCACAGACAGCATCATTAGGCTTAAAGGTATTTGTTAGATGGTCCGCAAAAACAGTAGCTTTTTCATCATTGCCGATATAAAACTGAGTTGTGTATCATAATACAACCAAAATGCGTAGACTTAGACATAGTTGTCTCGAATTGACAGATGATAGACTACTGGTTGTCTGAAAGTTGAAGACGATAATACAAATTATGTATTTACAACCAAACTACAACTGAAGTTGTGTTCCATAATAGGCGCCTTATTTAAGCAATAGTAAACAGAGGCTAAAGATTAAATCTTGCAGTGTTTAACCACTTTTGGCGATAATGCAAGGTGTTCAGATCATTGCTTCGTTGTTGAACGTGTTGAGAGTTTCAAGTACTTAGGTATTACTTTGGATAACAAGCTCAGCTGGAAATATAACACGTCCCACTTAATGCAGAACTCAGACAAATTTATCACCTCAGCCTTACTGCGATTCGGCAATTCTTAGATTGGTATATAATGGTCTGTTCAAATCGAAACTTCAGTACGGAATTTCGTGTTAGGGTGGTACACATTTGGTTAAAATAAAACCATTTCTTTTAAAACAAAAACATGCAGTCCGTATTATCTGTAGAGTTAATCGCAGAACTTCTAGCTTTGAGTTGTTCAACACCCTGAATAAAGCACTTTTTTCTAAATTTTATAAAGTTACTTCTTGCCGTTTATTTGATAAACTAAATTTGAAAGGAATTTTATCCATAGGATTAACAACAACGCTGTTTTGCAGCTTCAGCTTTATCATTGGCATCTTTCCAAATTGCATGTTGCTTTTTCAATTACACTATATTTTTTGAATGATGGACAAGGATAGAACAGCAGCGGTATTAGCGTTGAGTATGTTGGCCTTTCTTTCATTTAACGATACTCGTACTTCTATATTGTACATATTGCATTTCAGAATAATTTCACTCTCAAAGCCCATTTCAACTTCGTTGGCGATGTTAACATTTTGAAAACTACAACCGAATTGGGGGCAGTGTTAATCAACTTTTTTCTAACTATCGGGATAAAATGCTCTGTTTCCGATGGTTCCCATTCTATAATAAGACTTTCGGAAAATAGTATTTCTGAAGACGAATAGTCTAGATCAGAAATAAATGGGTTAGTCCAATTCTTCATTTGTCGAAATATCATAAAACTCATTCGCCCGATAATGAACATCTGAAATTTGCTCAACAGAACAAATAGGAACTTCACAATTTGTTTTTTGCAAAATAAATATTGCAAAACGAGAACAAAAAAAGAAATACAATACAGTACTACTAGCGTTGCATTTACTTCTTCTTGATTTAGTTTCATTCACGTTGTACTACAGGTATTATAATAAATTAGTATGTACATATATAATTTCAGCTAATAGACAAAACAAAGGAGTTCTTTGCAAAACCCTATATTTGAAAAATTTAAAATAAAGCTGTCAAAATTATTAACTAGAAGATGTCTTAGATCTTTATGAATATACTCTCCTTTACTTAGCGGTAACTCAGAACTATTTCACTGATTTCATTGACTTTCAAAGCTCAGTATTTTAAAAAATTAAAATTTCTGTTCAACCACATTGGAGGTCTATTCATTACCATTTTACTAAGCCCAAAATCACCTTATGTCTACACAATTTTCCCATAGAAAACCGATTTACCATTAAAACAAAAAAAAAAATTACGTTAAATAAAACAGCAAAAAGAAACTTTTTTCAAAATCTGATTAATCACATTGCAGATAAAACTTTATGCTTTGATATGATACGATGAAAAAATCAATCGGTTCTCTACTGTCTCCACATGTTGGGCAACCGTTTCGACAATTATCGATTTTTACTCAATTTCTGCGCAAAGGTCTTTTAAACAATATGTGGCATATGCAAGGTTACGACATAGCAAGTTTAGGAAAATTATTAAAATAAGTTTTCTCGGATTTAAAAAAAAAATCATTTTAAAGATTTTGTTTGATTTTTAAATCTGAGTAATTTGCAAGTGAATAACATATTTATAGGCACAAGTACGTGCGACCCAGTCGTGCACTTAATTATTCTATCTAAAACAGAATTTTGAAAAATGTTTATCTTTGAATAGCAGGAATATGACCAGAAGTCATATTTGTTAACCCCTTAATTTGTCTATTGTTTTCACCTAAGAACTCACCCCGGAGTTTGACATTGTCAAAATTCACCTGCTTTCTATCACGTCCATGTATTCCCACGCATTTATCGTTTATCTCTAAACTATCTAAATTTAATACCTGACAACATGTGTCAATAACGAAGTTCAACATTATAGCATACGAATTAATCTCCAACCACACATACCAATAATCTATAGCAAACAAAATTCTCCGAATGAATCACAAGAATGTCCATCACGATAAGATAAAATTCTCCCCAATATACTAAGTTCCAAATATAAATACTTTATAACCAACAATTTCTGTTTGCGTAACTATGTCGTTGCTTTTAGTAGATAAATACATGTCTAAGTATTTATCTATTAAAACCGAAATATGGGCCTCTTAGCCTACAATCTCTTGTTTAACATTCGAAATCGAATAAAAAAGATTACTGCTTTCCTTGGAAAATTATCAAAAAATTTATTACATTTCACACTGTCGTCGAGATAAGGATCACAGCAAATTGACATTGCATGAGGTTCATTCGTGGGCAAGTCCCTTTTTAAAACATCTCATCTGCCTTAACATAAACCTTTGGTTTCGAAAATATTCGAATATCATTCTCGAGCGCGGCTAATTCGCGTTCGATTTCAACCTTCCGACTACGAATTCGAAGAGTTTCAGTTGTCATTGGCATCCGGTTCAATTCGTTTATGAGGACTTGGAATTCTAAAAAAAAAAAAAAAAAAACAGGTTTAAAGGAATTTAAGCGAGTTCAAATAGTGCTTCTACTTCTTTGTGCCTTATTGAGGGCGCTTACTCGCTCTTCTTCAGAGAGTGGTTCATACCCAAATGGACAATTGCGATCGCGCTGGAGTTCCTTCTGCTTTTGACGCTCCTTCTCACGTTTTTCTCTCTCCAGATACTTCGGCAGCCGGATGTCTTGACGGTCTTCACAAAGCAAAATCTTATTTTATGCAACAAACAGTCTGCGTATTGCATACTCACCTCCAAGTTCATGTATCCTTCTAGTAGTTCGCTTGGTATTCGTCTGTGTACTGCTGGCAGTCGGTGTAAGTCGTTCGGTATCTATAGCTAGATTTTCAAAGTTGAAATTATGGTCATCGGTGTCATAGTGATTGTTTTGCGTGGAGTTAGGTAAGTAGTCATCCTCTGGAATCTGTAAAGTTTTCAAAATTAAACATCCAATAACATCCTGTCTGACTGTGAAATATAATTAATTGTTGGAAAACTTGGAAAAAATTTAGATATCCAAGTCCATAAGACTTCGAAGTCGTCCAGCGTTTTTCAAGCCGATATTCGAATCATACAAAAAGCAGACCAAAGGGCGAGAGTATTAGAATATTACATCAATAGTCAAGCAGCCATCAAGGCCCTGACAGCTTTCAAAATAACTTCTAAAATAGTCAGACTCTGTCTCTCAGAGCTCCAAGTTCTAAGCAGACAGAACAATGTTCAAATTATTGGCGTGCCAGGCCATATTAGCGGAAGTGAAAAAGCAGATGAACTAGCGAGACTGCAGCGTATCACTAGCCAGTGAGAAGAGTTCGAGCTTCTCTATCGTATATAAAATCAAAAATAACTAGCTACCTAGGTTAGGTTAGGTTGGCGGGATGGGGGGTTGATGTGCCCCTCGATTGCGATTTCCCTTGCATTGTGGCACGTCTAACTCCGTAGCTAGTTGGCAGCCCTCAAACCACAATGTGCTGATGTTCTTATTATTATTAGCCCTGCTTGGTCCGAAGAAATTGAGCGTCTCTACAAAGAGTTCAATCAAAATGGCAACACAGAAACTACAGACGAACTATTAAAATCGCTCGACAAGGCACGCCGCGAAAAATGGCAACACACGGTAGAAAATATTATCATCCAGCCCCGAGAAAGTAGAAGTCGCCATCAAAAAGCAGAAGACCGGCAAGTCTGCGGGACTTGATGTACAACATGCTACCATCAAATATAACAAATTGTGAAAATTCATTTATTTATAAATCCTTATTTTTAGACTATGTTAAAGAAAATTTTTATATGTTATTTTGTATATTATGCTTTTTTAATGTAATTAGTTAAATTTGAATTATAAGTCGTATGTAAAATTTTGTTAATGGCTACATATGCCAAATAAACATCTAAACTAAAAAAAAACTAAATTTACACAATTAGCCTGCACAGTGGCGAAAATTTCAGAAATTGGCACGCGAGTTATGTCAGTTAAATTTGAATTATAAGTCGTATGTAAAATTTTGTTAATGGCCACATATGCCAAATAAACATCTAAACTAAAAAAAAACTAAATTTACACAATTAGCCTGCACAGTGGCGAAAATTTCAGAAACAGGCACGCGAGTTATGACAGTGCCAACAACCGCAGCAACACCAGTCAGCAACATACCGGATGCCGAACGACCTAATTTGAGTTCATCGGAAATCGCCATCGAAAGGAATCAGCATAAGTAAAAGACGCAAATAATAAATCGTGCCAATAATGATGAATATGTAATTTAACACTTATGTACGTCAATGAACGATGAAAAGTACAATTCTTTTGTAAAAGGAAATAACTTGAAACTAAATGTTGTGTTTTTTTCTTTTTGGATTGAGCTTAACGGCAATCCTTTTCTCGCGCGATTCTACACCAAAGCGCAAAATCGGCTTACTTAAACTTGGTAAGCTAAACGATAAACTGAAAAGCTATCGTCCGATTGCTTTACTTAACTTGGTGTATAAAGTTTTTGGAAGACTGATATACAACCGAATTGAACCTGGAATTAACGCTGTGGACAAGGGAGCGGCAGCTGCGCGGATCAAGTGTTAGCGCTTACAACCCATATTGAAGACGACTATCAAGGCAAATTAAAGACTTCAGTCGCATTTATTGACCTAACCGCATCATATGACACTGTATGGAGGGATGGTCTGATCCTCAAGCTCCTGCCAGTCGAACCATGTATAACAATAGCCTCGATACTGAACAAAATGCTAAGCGACAGAACATTTCAAGTATTTCTTATCGATATATCTAGCAGAGTGTGGATCATACCGAATAGACCCTTACTGAAGACTTTTCCACACTAAGCTCATATCTCAAGAAGTGAAGGCTATGCCCAAGCATGAGCAAAACGGAAGTTTCATGTTTCCATCTAAACAGGAAACTCACCAAAACAAAACTGCAGGTATTTTTCGACAATGGCCAACTGATCCACAACCTCTAGCAGTCATGCTAGACAATGGCCAACTGATCCACAACCTCTAGCAGCCATGCTGGATCGAAAGCTTACTTTCAAAAAAGACCTTACTAATACTGTAGCGAAACTTTAAAACCCGAAACAACATAGTCCAGAAGCTAGCCTCGAGAACATGGGGAGCTCGCTGGATTAGTTTACTCCGCTGCTGAATAGTGTGCCCCTATCTGGCTCAATAGCGCCCACACAAACAAAATGGACTGCCAACTCAATGCGCATATCAGGAATAATCACTTCCCCTCCTACTACTGAGAAGCAACAACCTGAGAAGCAACAACCTCAACGCATCGGGAGCCTGGATGAACAAATGGCACTTCTGCTCTGCGAATGATGTGTTCCGCATAGAAGAAGATACCACCCGCTGGCTACGACCTTCCAAGTAAAACGTGGCTTAGTCTCAACCGACTGCGAACAAACCATGAAAGATGTGTTGCAACACTTTTTAAATGAGGAGCTACGCACTCACCATACTGGGACTGTGGAAACTTAATCCAGAATATTAAGCACGTGACGTGAATATCAAGGATCGCCTTGATATTCACGTCGATATTCAGTCGAATTTATCAGTGCCTTCAATGCTGCAATTCAATGGCTACAAATCCCAGACATAGTTTAATTGTGCAATATGTATATCGCTCTCTATGTAAATTCGTATTAAATGTAAATCTTAAATGTTATTTAATGTTAATTTGAATTGAATCTTGCTATACGCTAAATAAATAATAATTTAAATCTTAGCATGAAATAATGTAATCTGGAATCTTATTATGGCCAACAATTTTGTATCTGTAGAGTATGGATGCGTGGCTATAGGATCTTTGTTTGCATAGTCCGGATTCCTTACGCCAGATTGCGCTCTTGCCTCCCAGTTCTTTCATTTACTCATACAAGGGAAGAAGATTAAGAATTATTTCTAGCCCTGCTTGTAGTTTTGATCTCAGCGCTCCTGTTATTCTTGTACATACTAATCTTTGTACATTTCCACCTTACGAGAGCTCCAAGTAGAAGTCTAATGATGAGTGCATATCTAGTCCAGTTCCTCTCGAAACTGTTTATTTGTTTATAGTCTCTCGCCTATCTGTGAATTAATAACTCTGCATTACCATTCTGTTGTCATTATTCTAGCTTTGATTCTCTCCAGAGCCGCTTTTATAGTTCCTGTTTTCACGTTATTAAAATCTCCTTCTATGTTTAGGAGTGCAACTAGTGTATTTCTTTCTCGATATTTGATACGACTGCGGGTAAAGCTGTCTCCACAGATTTACCTTTTATATAGGCGTATTGGGTGTTACATAAGTTAGTCTCTAGAGAGATTAATTGGTCTAAAATGCTTTGCGGTTGAATGTGTAGATCTTCCCGCCTTAGGAATGAATATCTGTTTCATCTCTCTCCGCTGACTGGTATATATATATCTTAGTTTTAAACAGCTTATGAAGACAGGGCATGATTACCTGTAGAGCGTGTTGAAGCATAGCTAGGATAATTCCGTCTATTCCGGCAGATTAGTAGGGTTTGAAAGATTTGACTACTCCAGCTATTTTGTGCTGTGATAATATCCTGTGTAGTCATCAGATTCATCGGATCTAGCGGAGCAGGGTGTTCTATACTCCGAGTGTTCTAGATCACTGCAAACTGAAAAGTGAATTTCCATCAAGAATTGTGGCGATTCCTAGCTCGATTCCGCCTAGGAGCCATTGTGACGATTAATATATCCTGGGGTCATTAGAATCTTTGAAAGAACTTTACGTAGCCAAGCATCTGCCTTGCTTGTGTTCTGGATGGATTTGCAGAAAGTGTTCCAAGATTCTGTTTTAGCTATTCTAAAGTCTTTCAGGTATAGGTTGAGTTTGGATCTATAAACAGTACAATCTTACTCTGTTTTGCATTGTCTGGCCTTGTTATGCAGTTTTCTAACCTCTGTTCTACGCTTTTGGAATTTTGGTTTTGCTCATTGTGTCGGTTATAAACTGTACGTTCGAGTCGATGGATTGACTGTCCGGAGTTCTAACACTTGGATGCGGTGTCCGTGATCTATTTTACATACTCTGACAAATCAGTTCCAGCCACATTTCTATGGGTTTTTTGTATTAACAAGCTACATGATTAGCAGCGTTACCCCTTCATAGCAAAGTGAGGCGCATGAAAAAATGATATGAAATTTGTGTTTCTTGTTATTCCTTTTAACATAATCTCTTCGACGCATTTGAAGAAGTGACCCGAAGCAACAAATAGTACCCCGAAAAGTGTACATCGTGACGAAATGAATGCATTTCTTCAGGCCAAAACTGTATACTATTTTATAAATTTAGACATAGATTTGTCTTTTCTGAAAAATCGAAGTGAGTCCAAATTTTTCGTAGTGACGTAGTGAAAAAGATGAAAAACTAAAAAAGTGAAGTGGAATACTACGAGCGTAGTGGGAACGCAGAATATCGAAACCTGTAGGAGCACGACAGCCTTATGGCCTAGATAAATCTAAAAATATTGGTGAAGTTATTTTAACTACTCATTAATCCGCAGAAAACGAGCAAACGATGATAGTATTTGTTTGTAATTGTCAAGCACAAATATCTATCTCTTTGTTCTCATATAGCTTGCTCGACAACCATTGAAGAAATTCTAATTTGCTATAGGTCCGTCGGTACTTCGGGATTTCGGAAAGCTTTCACAACGTTATAGGTTATCTTTTTCTGAGAGGTGTTTGCTTATCGCATCGATAGTGAGGTTTTGCAACAAGTCCGGACGGATGAAATACTTGTTCATGTCGGGGCACAATCATATAACTCTATCTGCATATCCTTTTAAAATACATATGGGCATCATTAGGGGCCCCCGTCGGCTTAGTAGTAACTTAACCTTTGTAAATTAAAAATCAAATCAAATGGCTATATGAACTTACTTTGCTAGTACGCACCTCCTGTCCTACTTGTGAAGACGAACATCTGCAAAAATCTTGAATTTCTATCAAAATATAAAATAAATTTACTGTTCAAACCTTTTCAACGCCTGGTAAAGAAAGTCCTCGTCCAGAATATCATCCGTTTGTACTTCCCTGTTGCATTTCACAACCTTTTCTGATTCCGTTGAGGCTGACTCTGGTCTACAGCATACTGCTATTTGTCCGCAGTCACAAGAACATCCAGTACTTGGTCTCCTTCGGGATGGAAAAGGGCGTCTATCCAATGATTTGTGACGCTGGCGCCTCCGTAGTTCTGCTAATTTGTGTTCCTCCTCTGCTTTCTGCAACTGCCGACGGCTGGAATTCTGTTGTAAATTCTTCAAGTGGAGTTTATTTTCGTGGAGAAAATCACGCTTATGTTGGATTTCTGTTAAGAAAATACATTTTTGTTAATTGCTGGGGGAATTTCGGTTTCTTTGGCAACTGCTGGCGGCACTCACTTGGCTGTGGAAAAACACCTTTTAATGTTGGTAGCATTATTAACTTTAATAACAAATTAAGGCACAAAAAAATGGTTGGTTTTAATAAATAAATAAGTTTTACAACAAACAACCGAAAGAAACAGAAATTTTTCAAAACTAAATATGAAAACCTCAACCATCAGTTATTTGTTGTTGTCAAGAACAGGAAAACGAATCGCTTTGTTCAGGAGGTGTTCGGTAATTATAGATAACATTTGTAATTGTGAATGGGTATATCGATTCTGGTAGGCAAGGAAAAGCGCTATTTTTAAATGAGTGAATTGCAAAATGCAGCGTCTCTAATAAATTTTAAATCACATTTGAGCGTTAGTTGTCAAAATAAAGTTCGTATTTTCGGGTTCAATAGCAAAGGCTGAATATTTGCTAATCTTCTACGAAAGCGATTCGATTCCTCGTATACACAAAATATAGCAATGACTCATTAGAATGAACTATCTTGGATAAAATATAATAGAAAACAAATTTTTTAATAAACAATAAACAATCAGTTAGCTTTATTGAGCCCTTTTTAACATTGAAACAGTTAAACCCGTGACAGATCAAAATGGTCAAACACGATTAACTCACTGATCACGATAAGAAAGTCGGTCTGTCACCTGTGTTTTAGCTCCAAACGAAATGATAGCGTTGTGAAAATGGATTTAGTTGAAGCCGGTTCAAGGAACGAGCACACTTCGTTTCTTGACAGCGGAGCTGCTACTTTGGACAATGGGACCGGAACAGATTCGGAAAGATTGGATTAGATTTTCATTTTAAGACTAGTACAAATTGTAGTTTCTTTTACTAATAAATAAATCCTGATTATTATATTACTTAAGAAAAATAAGCTTTTGCTAAGTTCCGAACTACTAATGGTTGGAAATGCAAATTTGACTACAATTAATCGTCAATAAAATGCTAGGAAAATATTTGTGGAGGTTTTAGTTGGAGCATAAATTACTGCGTAAATATTAGTTTAAGCTGAAAATAATAAATAATTTACCTTGTATAAAATTAAATAATTAAACTTATCATCAATGCATTGCGAAAAAGCTATTTGTGCTTTATCGCAATCAATTATTATTATTATTTCAAATCAATTATGTTTCTAAACATAACAAAACCAGGAACCTAAATTTTATGTTTAGTTGTCTGGCTTGCCACATTACAATGGGATGTGCAAATAATTTTCATTTAAAAAATAATATTCATTTATAGATGTTGCCATTCGCTACAATTCGTCAACACATTGCCTAGATTTTGGGGGGCGTTTTCCTTTAAAAAAAAAAACATATTGTAACATAATGTAGCATAATAACTACGCCCTCGAACAGGCAACAAATTCCGAAGTGTCTTTTCATTTGAAGTTCGTGTCTGAAATTAGTCACCACGCTCGGATAATATCACGGATAAAAGAGAGCAAGAGAGAATTATAACTGCACGAAATGATTGTCATCTTGGAATTATTACATCAGAATTTTTCTTGTTCCAGTGGTCGAATAATTTGCTAGAAGTTTCTGGCTATCAGAAACTTCTGCTATATAAGGACAGATGGCGATCAAAAAGGGGCAGTAGTTTCTAAACTGTGGCGAAGAGATTAGAAAAGTGATAATGGGCGAAGTTGTAATTTTGTGATAAATTGAAAGTTGAGATTTAACAAGAAGAAGTAATTAGTGTGGATTTGTGAATTAAGTAATAGAAAGGAGATAAAATGATTTGAGAGGTCAGAGACCTTGTAAGAAAAGAATTGCGAAGAATAGTATAGTGTGAACCTGAATTGTTCTATAGACTAGAAAATAAAGAAATAATTTCACAGAATATTGTTTTATCTACTCGAGCCGTAGCTCGCATATTACATTGGTGTCAGAAGCGGGATAAAACTTATTCTGTGAATAACTATTCCCGTGGTGTGAAATTGCACAATGCAAAAAAAAAACAAAAAAAACGATTTCTGTGTTGAGTTAATTAGTTGCGCAAAATGGGTCGCAAATTGGGAAAACTAACTATAACTCAACTAAAGGCAGAACTCAGTAAGCAGAACCTCGACACAACTGGGGAAAAAGATGCCCTACTGATTCGTTTGGAAGAAGCAGTAACGCAGGAAGGAGAAAATCCGCATGACGTAGAGTTTGACGTGGAAGAGGAACCAGCAAGTACAGCAGCCGACCCGGGTATAACAAGTCTGCCAATGCAACTTAAGTTAGTCATGGACGAACAAAAGAAAGCAATAGAAGACCAAAGGAATTCTCTAGAACTTAAGCTGGATGAACAAAAGAAAGCGATGGACGAACAAAAGAAAGCAATGGGCGACCAAAGGAATTCTCTAGAACTTAAGATGGACGAACAAAAGAAAGCAATGGACGAACAAAAGAATTCTCTAGAACTTAAGCTGGACGAACAAAAGAATTCTCTAGATGCTCTGGAAAGCAAACTTGATGAGCAAAACAGGAACTTGGAATCTAAATTCGAAGCGATCGAAGAGAAAATCGAGAAGGTCGAGACGCAACTCGAAAAAGTCGAAACTAGATTCGATGAAAACTTTGAGAAGCATGAAACTCAGTTCGGGAAAATAGAGACTCAGTTCGAAAAAGTAGAAAAACAAGTCGAAAATCTTACTACGGAACTCAGCAACGTGAAGAGACAGAAAGCACGGGAATATTCCACTGACGGTCTGAGAAGAAAGGAGATGCAGCCTCCTATCTTCGATGGTCAAACATCATGGCCAATTTATAAGAGGCAATTCGAAGCGGCCGCAATGACCAATAGCTGGGACAATGAAGAGAAGTCTACTGCACTCACGCTTGCACTGAGGGGTCCAGCTGCGGAGCTCTTGCAGACCATCCCGGAAGATAAACAGCAGAACTACGACTCTCTGGTTCAGGCTATCGAGATGCGGTTTGGGGATGAACACGTGCAGCAGGTGTACAGGGTTCAGCTGCGTAGTCGAGTCCAGAAAAGGGGGGAAACGCTCCAACAGTTGCAAGCGGATATAGAGCGACTAGCTCATCTTTCATACCCTAAAGCCGGTGAGGAGCTTATCAACGAAATGGAGGTGGAAGCTTTTATTCAGGCCATAGAGGACAGACAACTGCAAATGGCTGTAAGGATCCCCGAGGCATTGGCATTCGCTTTGTCAATGAAGTCTGCGGACCAAGCATACCAGGGAATACACCGTGTCAGGGAAATGTCCGTCGTGGAATGCTCATGCCAGAGGACAGCCGTCATGGATGAAGACAGAGCTCGCGGAAGTCAAATCCGTTGCTGGAATTGCAACCAAACCGGACACCTACAACGGCAGTGCAGAAGTGCACCTAGACGAGGAAATTGTCCACATTGCGGAAGTAGGAGAAGCAGAAAGGAAGCATCCTGTCGGTCAGACTTCCCAAAACCAGCAGTTGGGAAATGCGTAAGGACTCACTTCGCGGGGCAGAAGTTGGTTACTGGAATCGAGGCCCCCAGGACCACCATTCAAGTATCGCAAACCAAACGGGGTAACAAGAGCCTGACAGTGGAGGCACTAATCAACAAGAAGAAGTGCGTAGCCACCATCGACACAGGTGCCACTGCCTCCATTGTAAGAAGAGATATCGTCAGAAGCTCCTGGCTACACAACACCAACAGCTACTGCCTGAAGACTGCAACAGGGGAAATGGCGAAGGTGTTTGGAGAAGTTCGTCTTACGATTACTCTGGCGGGACTGACGTTCTCCCATGCGTTTCTGGTGGCAGATATATGCGACGAGTGCATCATCGGAATAGACTTCATGAAAGCAAATGAAGTAATCTTGGACATCGGGATGCAAGTACTGAGGTATCGAAATGTGGAGATTCCGATGGTGTACGGAAACGAGAATGCCGTAACTCTCAGGACAGTCATCAGCAAAGACGAAGTTTTGCCGCCGTCTTCAGAGACAATCATTTGGACGAAGCTGGAAGGTGATCTTGGGAGTCACCGATTCTACATAGTAGAACCAGACCCAGAGAAGAATTCTCAAGACTACATCGTGGGAAAGACGTTAGTCGAACCAAAGAACATCATGGTTCCAGTGAGACTTTTGAACGCGAGACCACACATTGTCAAATTATGGCGAGGGGAGGTGACTGGAAAATGCACGCCGATTACCGTCGTCACAACAATATCTGAACGTGATGCTCCGAAACCTCTCCCATCACCTTGGACAGCGGAAACGAGAGAGACGATTCTCCAGTCCAGTGAACTGAATCAGGAACAGCGAACTATGGCAGAGAATCTTATCAATGAGTACGCTGATGTATTTGCCTCACAGGACGGAGAATACGGCCGAACACACCTGGTACAACATCGAATAGACACTGGAGATACTAGACCAATTCGTCAGCCTGTTAGGCGCCTTCCATTGGCAAAGCAGACAGAAGTTGCAGAGATGGTGTCGGCAATGGAGAAAGAAGGTCTGATTGAAAGTTCCAAAAGTCCGTGGGCATCACCGGTTGTACTGGTTAAGAAGAAAGATGGCAGCACGCGGTTCTGCGTGGACTATCGGCAGCTCAATTACGTCACCAAGAAAGACAGCTATCCTCTGCCACGGATTGACGACACGCTAGACACACTATCAGGAGCCCGATGGTTTTCCACTCTCGACTTGAAGAGTGGCTACTGGCAGGTACAGAACCATCCAGAAGACCGGGAGAAAACCGCCTTCACCGCAGGAAATGGGCTATGGCAATTCACGGTAATGCCATTCGGGCTGTGCAATGCTCCGGCGACTTTCGAGCGATTGATGGAATGTGTCCTACGAGGGTTAACATGGAAAACCTGTTTGGTATACTTGGATGATGTCATCGTCGTAGGAAAAACGTTTGCGCAACACCGAGACAATCTAAGGGATGTGTTTCAAAGGATTCGAAGTTCCCACCTGAAGCTCAACCCCAAGAAGTGCGCCCTGTTTAGAGCGGAAGTCAAGTACCTGGGACACATAATTTCAGCGAAAGGAGTGAGAACCGATCCAGAGAAGGTCGAAGCGGTGAAAAACTGGCCAGTCCCCAAAGACAAACACCAACTAAGGAGCTTCCTGGGCCTAGCCACCTACTACAGATGGTTCGTGAAGGATTTTGCCGGGATCGCAAAGAGCCTGCACTAGTTGACGGAAAAGGGAAAACAATTCAAATGGTCAATTGAGTGCGAGAAGAGCTTCAAGGCACTTAAACAACGGCTATGCGATGCCCCGATACTAACTTACCCCACTCCCGGGGAGACGTTCATTGTGGATGCAGATGCTAGTAATGTCGGGGTAGGAGCTGTACTCTCCCAGGTGCATGATGGCCAAGAGAAGGTGGTTGCGTACTTCAGCAAGGTGCTCTCTAAGCCAGAAAGGAACTACTGCGTGACAAGGAGAGAACTTCTAGCTTTGATCTTGGCTACGAAGCATTTTCACAAATACCTCTATGGGAGGATGTTCGTTCTTCGCACAGACCATGCAGCCTTAAAATGGCTATTACAGTTCAAGAGTCCTGAGGGTCAGGTCGCAAGATGGATCGAAAGGCTGCAAATCTACGACTACGAAATACAGCATCGTAAAGGGAAACTCCACTCTAATGCGGATGCACTGTCCCGGAGACCATGCAGAACGGATTGTAAACATTGTGCGCGTCAGGAAGAACGGGAGCTGGTTTCCATCCAAAGAATGAGAGCCGAACCTATCGCCGGCTGGAGCGTAGATGAGATCCGGAACGCTCAGAAGGAAGACCCGGATATCGAGCCGATTCTGGCCTGGAAGGAGAACATGGAGAAACCGGATCATCAGGACATCTCTCACAGAAGCCCGACCTTAAAGGCATATTTTGCGCAGTGGGACTCCCTCCATGTCCAAGAAGGTGTTCTGAGAAGAAAATGGGAATCCTCCGAGGGAAAGTCGTTTGTAATGCAGCTTGTCGTACCGCGGACGAGGGTCAAGGAGGTGTTACAGGAAATGCATGGCGGGGCGTCCGGAGGCCACTTGGGAGTGAATAAGACGCTAGAAAAGGTACGAGAACGTTTTTATTGGTTAAAAGCGAAGGAAGATATCGAAGACTGGTGCAGAAAATGCGACGTGTGTGCAGCTAGCAAGGGTCCGAGAATCAAAACTCGAGGTAAGACGCACCAATACAACGTGGGAGCACCTTTCGAACGAATCGCCATTGACATCGTAGGGCCTTTTCCGGAAACCGACAATGGTAATCGGTATGTACTCGTATTGATGGACTACTTCAGTAAGTGGCCGGAAGCGTTTCCGATCCCTAACCAGGAAGCCAGAACCGTGGCGGAGCAGATCGTCTACAATTGGGTTAGCAGATTCGGTGTGCCCTTGGAATTGCATTCTGACCAAGGGCGGAACTTCGAGTCAAGAATCTTCCAAGAGATGTGTCAACTACTCGGAATCAAAAAGACAAGGACAACCCCGCTTCATCCACAGTCGGACGGTGTGGTGAAACGTTTCAATAGGACTTTGGACGAACATCTCCCGAAGGTAGTAGGTGACTACCAACGGGATTGGGACCGGCAGATTCCCTTGTTTTTGATGGCCTATAGAAGTGCCGTTCATAGCACTACTCGACATACGCCGTTCGAAATCTTATTTGGTGGAATAGCTCGGTTACCCAGTGAGGTGAAATTTGGATCTCCTACCAATGAGCCCAGAAATGAAGAAGAGTACGTGGCGGACCTTAGGGAAAGGCTTAGGGACATACACCAAAGGACCAGAAGCCAGATTAAGATAACGAGCGACCGCATGAAGACCAGGTATGATGCCAAGGCAACAACGTCAGGATTCCAGGAAGGAGATCTAGTGTGGCTGTCTAATCCCCATCGCCAAAAGGGGAAATCACCTAAGTTGCAGCAGGACTGGGAGGGTCCCTACAGAATAATAACCCGCATCAACGATGTTGTCTACCGCATCCAGCGAGGACCAAGGGCCAAAATGAAAGTGGTTCATGTGGACCGACTGAATCGATACAATGGCTGAAGTGAGGACACACTTGTTCGGGACGAACAAGTCTAAGAGGAGGGCAGTGTAACATAATGTAGCCTAATAACTACGCCCTCGAACAGGCAACAAATTCCGATGTGTCTTTTCATTTGAGGTTCGTGTCTGAAATTAGTCACCACGCTCGGATAATATCACGGATAAAAGAGAGCAAGAGAGAATTATAACTGCACGAAATGATTGTCATCTTGGAATTATTACATCAGAATTTTTCTTGTTCCAGTGGTCGAAGAATTTGCTAGAAGTTTCTGGCTATCAGAAACTTCTGCTATATAAGGACAGATGGCGATCAAAAAGGGGCAGTAGTTTCTAAACTGTGGCGAAGAGATTAGAAAAGTGATAATGGGCGAAGTTGTAATTTTGTGATAAATTGAAAGTTGAGATTTAACAAGAAGAAGTAATTAGTTTGGATTTGTGAATTAAGTAATAGAAAGGAGATAAAGTGATTTGAGAGGACAGAGACCTTGTAAGAAAAGAATTGCGAAGAATAGTATAGTGTGAACCTGAATTGTTCTATAGACTAGAAAATAAAGAAATAATTTCACAGAATATTGTTTTATCTACTCGAGCCGTAGCTCGCATATTACAATATTTTGCATTCTCAAGGTTTTTAAGGTGACGGTTAGAGTCCGTAACGTTTGGATACAAATAGCGACAGCCAAGCCCACTTTCTTCTAAGGAAAAAGACTTAGGAAGAATACTTTCTGAGTATAAAGATGTCATTGCATTTGAATCATAAAGTTCACATCGCCGCATCCACTTTATTAGGGATGGATAAGAAGATGAGGAATAGGGTTTCATACGATCCGTTCCAGACGGATTGTAATTTTTCTGTATATTTTTCTTTCATTTTGAATTCACCTAAAAATATACCTATTTTAGCAAATTTGAGATATTTAATTAAAATAATGGAAACCGCCTATTACTTACCAATAAGACCGTTGAATGTGGATATACAACATGCAAAAAAAGCTTTACTCGAGTAAAATAGAAAATTTTGACTTTAACCTGCTCAATTCACTGTGGTATTGAAAGGGTTGTTATTTGTAACAGGTAGACCAATCTGAAGTTATTTAACCAGAAAAACTAACACTAGAGTCGTAATTTGAACCTTTTAAAAATATGGCGCCTTTGGCTTTTATAAGGGCTCCAACCCTTTTGGGCATTGAATCGTAAAGGCTGGTGATGTAGCAGGTGTCCATTTCTTCATACCAAATTTATTCGACGCCAAACGGATACATGTCCAGACTGTTTTCGGGTCAATGGAGTCGAATAAAAAAAACTATTAAGAATCCTAATTATTCGACAATGAAAGGGTTTCCCCTTTCAATAAAAAAAGGAAACGGAGCAGGTCAAAGTCAAAATTACTTATTTTACTCAAGTGCGGCTTTTTTTACATGCTAGTGTATGTGCTGTTGAAATTGAGAGCGTTCTAAAAGAAACAACTTAGATTATATATATAATTAATAATATTTATGTTAATTGGTTTCTGGAGTTATCCGCTATCAATTTTGGTATGTCAGGGGTTTAACACATAAAAAGGACTAGAGTATTTTTCTGGCCTAAGATTGGTGTAGCTATTACAGAATATTTTCAACATATTGTAACATGCGAGCTACGGCTCGAGTAGATAAAACAATTATTCTGTGAAATTTATTTCTTTATTTTCTAGTCTATAGAACAATTCAAGTTCACACTATACTATTCTTCGCAAATTCTTTTCTTACAATGGTCTCTTTCCTCTCAAATCACTTTATCTCCTTTCTATTACTTAATTCACAAATCCAAACTAATTACTTTTTCTTGTTCACTCTCAACTTTCAATTTATCACCAAATTACAACTTCGCCCATTATCACTTTTCCAATCTCTTCGCCACGGTTCTCAACCAACTGTCTTTTTTTTTGACCGCCATCTGTCCTTATATAGCAGAAGTTTCTGATAGCCAGAAACTTCTAGCAAATTCTTCGACCACTGGAATAAGAGAAATAATTCTTGCAGTTATAATTCCCTTTTATCCCTGATATTATTCGTCTCTTTCGTTGACATGAGCTGTGGAGACTTCGTCCCAGACACGAACCTCGAATGAAAGGACAGTACGAACCAAAATTCTTCCAGAATGAAGTCACTTCGGAATTTGTTGCGTCATATTTTTAGGGGGCGTAGTTATTATTATGCTACAATATAAATAAAATAAAACAATAAGTAAAACTAAATAGGGCTTGCTCCAAAAGGCACTGTCAGAATATACACTAATATGCAACTAGAGACGAACTATGAAGAGATAGTCGCCCCCAAACTTTTTGTTCGACCGAATGGCCATAGAAACTGCATAGGGGTCCATTTACAAAACATTGGGACGCTTTCTGAGCGCGCATACAATCTAACCATTGCCATGTTCAAAATGATTATAGGCAGGTAACATTCTTCTGATTGGGCGATTGGCATACGTGACCACCTAATAATTTTTCCTTCAAGTTAGGGTATAAATTCCTACCTAACATATAGGGAACATCTGATTTATTTCGGTTTATTTTGTTGATGCGTTTCGTGTTTATTTGTTATTTCCAAATTTTCCATATGACTCTTTGACACTACCAGGTAGGCGTTCTAAAAATAAACTAGTTAGACATACCAAGCTAGGGTTTTTCAAAGAAAGAAAATTAGTTGTTAAAGGATGAAAAAGTCGATACAAGTGTACTTTAGAAAAATACACAAGCACAAATTTCCCAAATTTGATACAATTAGAATATTGTAACATGCGAGCTACGGCTCGAGTAGATAAAACAATTATTCTGTGAAATTTATTTCTTTATTTTCTAGTCTATGGAACAATTCAAGTTCACACTATACTATTCTTCGCAAATTCTTTTCTTACAAGGTCTCTTTCCTCTCAAATCACTTTATCTCCTTTCTATTACTTAATTCACAAATCCAAACTAATTACTTTTTCTTGTTCACTCTCAACTTTCAATTTATCACCAAATTACAACTTCGCCCATTATCACTTTTCCAATCTCTTCGCCACGGTTCTAAACCAACTGTCTTTTTTTTGACCGCCATCTGTCCTTATATAGCAGAAGTTTCTGATAGCCAGAAACTTCTAGCAAATTCTTCGACCACTGGAATAAGAGAAATAATTCTTGCAGTTATAATTCCCTTTTATCCCTGATATTATTCGTCTCTTTCGTTGACATGAGCTGTGGAGACTTCGTCCCAGACACGAACCTCGAATGAAAGGACAGTACGAACCAAAATTCTGCCAGAATGAAGTCACTTCGGAATTTGTTGCGTCATATTTTTAGGGGGCGTAGTTATTATTATGCTACACTGCCCCCCTCTTAGACATGTTCGTCCCGAACAAGTGCATCCTCATTTCGGCCATTGTATCGACTCAGTCGGTCCACATGAACCACTTTCATTTTGGCCCTCGGTCCTCGCTGGATGCGGTAGACAACATCGTTGATGCGGGTTATTATTCTGTAGGGACCTTCCCAGTTCCGCTGTAATTTAGGTGATTTCCCCTTTTGGCGATGGGGATTATACAGCCACACCAGATCTCCTTCCTGGAATCCTGACGTTGTTGCCTTGGCATCATACCTGGTCTTCATGCGGTCGCTCGTCATCTTAATCTGGCTTCTGGTCCTTTGGTGTATGTCCCTAAGCCTTTCCCTAAGGTCCGCCACGTACTCTTCTTCATTTCTGGGCTCATTGGTAGGAGATCCAAATTTCACCTCACTGGGTAAACGAGCTATTCCACCAAATAAGATTTCGAACGGCGTATGTCGAGTAGTGCTATGCACGGCACTTCTATAGGCCATCAAAAACAAGGGAATCTGCCGGTCCCAATCCCGTTGGTAGTCACCTACGACCTTCGAGAGATGTTCGTCCAAAGTCCTATTGAAACGCTCCACCATACCGTCCGACTGTGGATGAAGCGGGGTTGTCCTTGTCTTTTTGATTCCGAGTAGTTGACACATCTCTTGGAAGATTCTTGACTCGAAGTTCCGCCCTTGGTCAGAATGCAATTCCAAGGGCACACCGAATCTGCTAACCCAATGGTAGACGATCTGCTCCGCCACGGTTCTGGCTTCCTGGTTAGGGATCGGAAACGCTTCCGGCCACTTACTGAAGTAGTCCATCACTACGAGTATATACCGATTACCATTGTCGGTTTCCGGAAAGGGCCCTGCGATGTCAATGGCGATTCGTTCGAAAGGTGCTCCCACGTTGTATTGGTGCATCTTACCTCGAGTTTTGATTCTCGGACCCTTGCTAGCTGCACACACGTCGCATTTTCTGCACCAGTCTTCGATATCTTCCTTCGCTTTTAACCAATAAAAACGTTCTCGTACCTTTTCTAACGTCTTATTCACTCCCAAGTGGCCTCCGGTCGCCCCGCCATGCATTTCCTGTAACACCTCCTTGACCCTCGTCCGTGGTACGACAAGCTGCATTACAAACGACTTTCCGTCGGAGGATTCCCATTTTCTTCTCAGAACACCTTCTTGGACATGGAGGGAGTCCCACTGCGCAAAATATGCCTTTAAGGTCGGGCTTCTGTGAGAGATGTCCTGATGATCCGGTTTCTCCATGTTCTCCTTTCAGGCCAGAATCGGCTCGATATCCGGGTCTTCCTTCTGAGCGTTCCGGATCTCATCTACGCTCCAGCCGGCGATAGGTTCGGTTCTCATTCTTTGGATGGAAACCAGCTCCCGTTCTTCCTGACGCGCACAATGTTTACAATCCGTTCTGCATGGTCTCCGGGACAGTGCATCCGCATTAGAGTGGAGTTTTCCTTTACGATGCTGTATTTCGTAGTCGTAGATTTGCAGCCTTTCGATCCATCTTGCGACCTGACCCTCAGGACTCTTGAACTGTAATAGCCATTTTAAGGCTGCATGGTCTGTGCGAAGAACGAACTTCCTCCCGTAGAGGTATTTGTGAAAATGCTTCGTAGCCAAGATCAAAGCTAGAAGTTCCCGCCTTGTCACGCAGTAGTTCCTTTCTGGCTTAGAGAGCACCTTGCTGAAGTACGCAACCACCTTCTCTTGGCCGTCATGCACCTGGGAGAGTACGGCTCCTACCCCGACATTACTAGCATCTGCATCCACAACGAACGTTTCCCCGGGAGTGGGGTAAGCCAGTATCGGGGCATCGCATAGCCGTTGTTTAAGTGCCTTGAAGCTCTTCTCGCACTCAATTGACCATTTGAATTGTTTTCCCTTTTCCGTCAACTGGTGCAGGTTCTTTGCGATCCCGGCAAAATCCTTCACGAACCGTCTGTAGTAGGTGGCTAGGCCCAGGAAGCTCCTTAGTTGGTGTTTGTCTTTGGGGACTGGCCAGTTTTTCACCGCTTCGACCTTCTCCGGATCGGTTCTCACTCCTTTCGCTGAAATTATGTGTCCCAGGTACTTGACTTCCGCTCTAAACAGGGCGCACTTCTTGGGGTTGAGCTTCAGGTGGGCACTTCGAAGCCTTTGAAACACATCCCTTAGATTGTCTCGGTGTTGCGCAAACGTTTTTCCTACGACGATGACATCATCCAAGTATACCAAACAGGTTTTCCATGTTAACCCTTGCAGGACACATTCCATCAATCGCTCGAAAGTCGCCGGAGCATTGCACAGCCCGAATGGCATTACCGTGAATTGCCATAGCCCATTTCCTGTGGTGAAGGCGGTTTTCTCCCGGTCTTCTGGATGGATCTGTACCTGCCAGTAGCCACTCTTCAAGTCGAGAGTGGAAAACCATCGGGCTCCTGATAGTGTGTCTAGCGTGTCGTCAATCCGTGGCAGAGGATAGCTGTCTTTCTTGGTGACGTAATTGAGCTGCCGATAGTCCACGCAGAACCGCGTGCTGCCATCTTTCTTCTTTACCAGTACAACCGGTGATGCCCACGGACTTTTGGAACTTTCAATCAGACCTTCTTTCTCCATTGCCGACACCATCTCTGCAACTTCTGTCTGCTTTGCCAATGGAAGGCGCCTAGCAGGCTGACGAATTGGTCTAGTATCACCAGTGTCTATTCGATGTTGTACCAGGTGTGTTCGGCCGTATTCTCCGTCCTGTGAGGCAAATACATCAGCGTACTCATTGATAAGATTCTCTGCCATAGTTCGCTGCTCCTGATTCAGCTCACTGGACTGGAGAATCGTCTCTCTCGTTTCCGCTGTCCAAGGTGATGGGAGAGGTTTTGGAGCATCACGTTCAGATATTGTTGCGACGGCGGTAATCGGCGTGCATTTTCCAGTCACATCCCCTCGCCTTAGTTTTACAGTGTGTGGTCTTGCGTTCAAAACCCTCACTGGAACCATGGTGTTCTTTGGTTCGACTAACGTCTTTCCCACGATGTAGTCTTGAGAATTCTTCTCTGGGTCTGGTTCTACTATGTAGAATCGGTGGCTCCCAAGATCACCTTCCAGCTTTGTCCAAATGATTGTCTCTGCTTCTTCCAGACGAATCAGCAGGGCATCTTTTCCCCCAGTTGTGTCGAGGTTCCGCTTACTGAGTTCTGCCTTTAGTTGAGTTATAGTTAGTTTTCCCAATTTGCGACCCATTTTGCGCAACTAATTAACTCAACACAGAAATCGTTTTTTTTTTTTTTTTTTTGTTTGTGCAATTTCACACCACGGAAATAGTTATTCACAGAATAAGTTTTATCCCAGCTTCTGACACCAATGTAACATGCGAGCTACGGCTCGAGTAGATAAAACAATTATTCTGTGAAATTTATTTCTTTATTTTCTAGTCTATGGAACAATTCAAGTTCACACTATACTATTCTTCGCAAATTCTTTTCTTACAAGGTCTCTTTCCTCTCAAATCACTTTATCTCCTTTCTATTACTTAATTCACAAATCCAAACTAATTACTTTTTCTTGTTCACTCTCAACTTTCAATTTATCACCAAATTACAACTTCGCCCATTATCACTTTTCCAATCTCTTCGCCACGGTTCTAAACCAACTGTCTTTTTTTTGACCGCCATCTGTCCTTATATAGCAGAAGTTTCTGATAGCCAGAAACTTCTAGCAAATTCTTCGACCACTGGAATAAGAGAAATAATTCTTGCAGTTATAATTCCCTTTTATCCCTGATATTATTCGTCTCTTTCGTTGACATGAGCTGTGGAGACTTCGTCCCAGACACGAACCTCGAATGAAAGGACAGTACGAACCAAAATTCTGCCAGAATGAAGTCACTTCGGAATTTGTTGCGTCATATTTTTAGGGGGCGTAGTTATTATTATGCTACAATATTAACTTCCATTACATTTTCATTTCATGTTCGCTTATGGGACGAAATTATTTAAATGAATTATTTGCGAATACAATAAATTGTGAATCTAAAAATCTTATAAATTATAGTTCGTACGGTTCATAAATGAAAGTTCAAAGATAACATGTTTGTTTTGGGGATTTGTAAGGAATGCTTTCCATTTATACCCTAAACAATATGTCGCTCATATAGCTGTTATAGAAAGGGAATGTTGAATCCGATTTCAAGTTGTTGTTTTCTCTTCTTTGATCGAATCTTTGAACTTAATAAAAAAAATTATTGTTGCATTTGTTTCAAATCAACAAATATCTCCTTAAAAATTAATACAAATTTTTCTTTTTAATGTAGGAGATCTTCTGGAACAACTCTTATTTTGATATTTGCCTCTATTGTACTAGGTGTTTCTACAGGTTAATATGTTATTTTTTAATTGAAATAAGTTTATTTAAATTAATATTAGTTTTATTTAAAATTAATTCGAGTCTATAATAATGCTTCATAATTAAAACACATCGTAATGATTTTAGATTTAGAAAATGTTTTTACTAGCATGTGTGTACTTAGATATATATTATTTTATAAAACTATAATTTCTATTTCGCTTCCTGAAATTCGGCCAGATCCAGTACAATATTAAAGAAGCAAACAACTTGGTTGTAAACGACTGTTTGTAATTGTAATAACTGTTTAAAGTTAAAATTTCCTTCAGGGTACCAATCAAAGGGCCTTTACAATTCAATCCATTTCAGTACAATTTATTTTTAGTTTTCAGTATAACTGGAAAAGTCAGTTTTTCGTTCCTAGTTGTTCACATCATTTATTTTTGTTTATTTTTTGGAGAGGATGTAGCGCTTTCCAAATTGTTGGTGTCTTTGAGGTTGTTGACGACTTTCGGAGGGGTTAATATGTATTCACAGATACGAGCCGATGATTGCAAGTCGTTTGTCTCCATAATTTGTCTCTGCTTACAACAAAAGTCGTGTATCAATTTGTGGCAATTTTTTGAAGTTGAAGTGAAAGTGGAATGAAAATAAACTTTGAGGAAATCTAGCTGTGTCGATTGAATTATGTAAATTGTGACATAAAATATATAAAATTAAGTGGAATATTTAGTTTACTGCAGCCTAAACAGCTGGACGGATTTACATCAAATTTCATGGGGTCACAATTCTAGGCCAAATTTAAATTTTTATTCTAACCGCAAAATTAACGGCACATTATTATGCGTGCTCCATTTTGTATCTATGTTGATTTTTGTAATCACGTAGAAGTACACACACTCTCTTTCCTCCTTTCATTTTGTATAAATTGATAAAAAAAAATGAATAGGCATCTAACATTTAGAAGTATGTTTAAATTTTAAATAGAGAGAAATATTAAACAAGATTGACTTCTCGTAAAAGTTTTATTTTCTCATTCTGTGACGATGGAACATTGTTTTTTTTTTTTTTTGCGTGTAGCTGGGTGAAGAATCATCAAAAGACATCGCATGCAAGCTTTGCGATAGTATGGAACTTTAATCCACAAAAAACACCCGGAGAAGGCATAATTTAATGTCATCCTTCCAATTATCGTACCTAGTCATCAAACTAATTAGCAATTTGTTTTTAATACTTGAAAATTTGTATATTCGGTAACTATATTTTGTAAGTTACATTTTATTTTGGAGTACCTACATATGGTAGTTTCAATCACTCTTTAGTGTGATCATGTTAAACAATTTTATTTTATTTTATCCCATTTTACACCATGGAACATTGTATTTTTTTTATTTAATAAGGTAAAAGGTTGCTCATTTTGCCATTCCACACTAGTATTTTTGCATCAATTGTAGAACCGGTTTTCAAGGAAAGGCGGCAAGGGAAAATATCGTTAAAATTGGAGAGATTTGCCCTTATCCTTCATCTGACTTCCCTAAAAAATCGGTTCTACAACTGATGCAAGAATACTAGTGTATTGGAATGACCTTTTCAATACCCCGCTAAACCTTTTTAGACTAGTTCAATATTGATATTGTCATGTTATTTTGTATTCTTTTATAATTTGCATGTGTCAAAGGGGATATGAATACCCTTATACTAGTTTTAGGACACGGGTATTTTTGTGGAAAGGGGAAGAGACAGAGAGAAAGACAGATTGGTGTAGTTGGTTTGAAACTCAGGTGGTACTAAGTTTCAGTGAACTCCAAAGATGGCGTCCAGATAACTGGGGAATATTTTTGTTTTATTGTCGTTGCTTGTAATTCACAATATTTTTTTCCGTCCTCCTGATGTCATCATCACGCCCAAGTTACATTTTAGCCATATGACCACCATACTACCAGTGTTCGCAGTAGAGTTGACATAAGCTTTCGCAATTGATCGACTTTTTTATTTCATGCGAAATAAATAGATGATTCTTGACATCAGGATATGAACCGTGAACCTGCAGCGTGACAAGCGATGATGTTATCACTACACCATGGTCGTTTTATTTTTAATAAAATGTATGCCTTTATTTAGGGGCCGCAAAATTGATTTCGCCTAAAACCTCCAAAAACCCTAATACACCTCTGTAAATATGTGACCCAAAAATTGAAAATGACTCCCTTTTGTTTTCCAAATAACTTATTTTCCTTCTGAATTTTCGACTTCAAATAGAAAATACATGACATATGTAAATTCAATTTCCGAGCTCATTTTTGGAGCTAAAACTGTCTTTCTTCTGATAGACAAAAATGGATGTTACGGATAAACATTTTTATAACTGCGTTAACTCATTTGTACTAAATAAGTTGGATAGTTAATAGTAACTTATTTAAGGAAATATAACAAATACGACTGATAGTTTTATTTCCAAATATTTTCGAATTAGTTTCAATTATAATTTTTCACACAAAGAAAGAAAATTTAAAATTTTGGGTTTTTTTTCAGAATATTGAACTTTTTTCTTCTAGCCCTCCGAATTTTAATATTTCTAGATTTTTACTTCCTGATTCTATGACTTACGGACCTTGATACTTCCGAATTTCGATATTTCCCGATTCTGAATGTCCGACTTTTGATACATACCCGTTCGGAAGATATGGGCGAAAAACAAGCATCGGTCCCTGCTGACTGTAGTTTTTCATCCCCAAAAATGATGAAGCACCCTGCTCACTGTTGGAAAATGTTCAGATATTTATTCAAGTGAATATCACGGTGCACCACCATGATTTTCAGCAACTTATGCACTAAAACTTTATTTACACAAAACAGCTAATAGCATTTTTACCCCGTTCTAACTCGGTTCCCAATAACGATAGGAACATAAAAATTAGAAAAAAAATTAATTAACAATATTCAGATGAACCATGTTAGTAACTCTAACAAATTTGTTTCTAGCTTAGCTGTAGAGTACTTTCCGTGAACATAGAACCTTGGAATTTGGTGCAAAGGTAGTACTTGGTGTGCAGACAAAGGAAAAAATGACAAAGTAACCATATTCAGAGCAGCCACGTTAATAATTCTACCAAATTTGTTTCTATTTTAAGCGGTTGCCGAGATATAGGGTGACCAGATAAGAACGATAGGAAAATAAAATTAAATAAAATAGCAACGATGTGAGATATCAAATTGATTCTGGCTTTATTTTGAAGCTACATTCATGCCATTATATATGGAGTAGCACATTATTTAAATGGCCACCTCGGCTTCGCTGACAGTGCTTCGAACTGTCGGTCCCATTTTTGATGACTCGGTCCAATATGTGCGGCGTTATTCCGGCAATACCGTTTCGGATGTTGGCCTCAAGATCATCCAAAGTGGTTGGCTTGTTAGCGTAGTCTAAGGACTTGACGTAGCCCCAGAGAAAATAATCGAGAGGTATCAAGTCGCATGATCGCGGCGGCCAATTGATGAACACTCGCTGTGAGATGACCCAGTCGCTAAATTTCTCCTTCACCACTTCGAGCGTTACGTCGCTTGTATAGCATGTAGCGCCGACTTGTTGGAGCCACTGCTCGGATATATCGATGTTGTCGAGCTCTGGCCACAGAAGTCGGTTAACATCGCTCTATACCGAGGATCATTGATGGTAACGGTGTCTCCTTCCTCGAAAGAAATAATAAACCGCACCAAACAATCAATCTTTGTGGATGCATTGATGCTTCGTCGAACACTTGTAGATTGTGATCGCTCCAATAATGGCAATAATTTTGCTTGTTGACATAGCCGCTGAGTCAAAAATGGGCCTCTTCCGAGAAGATGATTTTTTGACCAAAATTCGGATCTCTGGCCAACATTTCCAGCGACCAATTACCAAACTCACGGCGTTGTCTATGGTCTTCCGGCTTCAATTCTTGCGTCAACACAATCTTATGCGAATGTAGGGCCAAATCCAACCGCAAAATAAGCCTGGTTGACTCTCTGGCGATGCCCAATTCAGCTGATCGGCGAATTTCCTGCGCACTGAAGCCATGATGACGACCGACCTCACGACGAAATTCACGTTGCGTATTTACAAGAGCCGGAATTTCGATAGTATTTTTTTAAAAATTTCCACATGTTCAGGAAGCGGCATCATGAAATAGCAAGCCTTACTGAATATTTAGACAGCTGGATGTCATTAGTAGCTTTGACAGCTACTGAAACATAACAATTGGAAAAACTATCATTGTTATCTGGTCACCCTTTACAAGACTTCTTATACTCTTATTTTGGGACTGACTCACTGATCATCAAAACTTATACGGTACATCCCATGAACATAGAATCTTGACACAGAGGTAGTACTTGGTGTATAGACAAAGGCAAAAATGAGAAAGTTGGACATCTCAATATGCCTTCCAAAAAATGGGCGGGGCGAGGGAGTGACAGTACAATAGAAGGGATCAAAACCTGTAGGGTGCTTCCCGTGGAAGTATGACAGAATAATGAAATGTGGTACAGAGGTAGTACTAGGTGTGTAAACAAAGCAACAAATAGAAAAGTTGGAATGGACATGGCTTCCAAAGAGAGTGATAGTACAATAGAAGGTATCAACACCTGTATTTTATTTCCCGTGAACGTAGGGTCTTGAGAAAGTTGGACTTCTCAATAAGTCTTCCAAAAAATGGGCTGAGTAAGGGGGTAACAGTGTAATTGAAGGTGTCAAAACCTGTAGGGTTAAAGAGGTAGTACGTGGTGTGTAGACAAACGAACAAGTGTAGACAAAGGCCGAAAATTAGACTTTTCCTTAAAATGTGCGGGGACAGGGACATATTTTGATCATTGTGGAATATCGTCATGCGGCATATAATTTCTAAGACGTATAGACTTAGTCTCTCAGATATTATAGAATATATTGGGGTATTTAGTATTACATATGTATGATAAATGGGATATTTGGTGGCATTTTGGGATAATTTAGGATATGTTAAGGTGTTTAGTATTATATTGGGTATTTATTGCAATGTGAGATATTTGGTAGTATTTTGTGATGATTTCATATATATTGGGGATTTTTAATGTTATATGGGCATATATTATTATTTGAGATATTTTGCGATATTTTAAAATATGTTGGAGTATTTAGTATTATATGCACTATCTATTATTATGTGGTATTATTACTCCAATATATTAAAAACACCCCAAAATTCAATTGAATAACCCACACTACACTACAAATCCCATCATATCCTAAAATATTCCAAAACACCATCAAATACCACTTCGAAAACCGTTTTGTGTACTGATAAGTTTGCAGTCAAAATGGCTCAAGAACCTGAAGTCTCATCTAACGATTGTTTATCGATGGTTTCTTATTGTCACTAAATTATTACATTACATATATAGGTGTGTATCCATGCCTAATCTTTAGGTGCCGAGTTCTCAAGCACAAAACCCCTTTAATAATTCAGCCACGAAAAGCAGTGAGATATAAAAGTGTGCCAAGCTCAACGTCTTCCAATGCCTTCGCAAAAAAATTTAGAGCTTGGTAGAAATCTATTTATGTGCAAAATTTATTTGGGAAGGCATTGCAACAAGTTGAACTTGGCACACTTTTACAAGGTGGGGCAAAAGTAATGACATAATGTGAATTGACTACCATTTTGTTAGAAATGAAAAAAAAATGGGCTCTGTTTTCACGAAAAGTTTATGTGAAGGTGTAACATTTTTCTTTTCATCACAGAGCATACTGAACACAACGTTCTCTTAATGCATACTCTAAGTATCGCTTTACACAACTGTTTTTTGTTGCGCGACTAAGGATCATCTACCGATTTTAAAACTTATAGACTACTTCATATAAACAATAATGTCATTAACCTAAAATCAATTCTTAAATTCAACTCGAAATAAGCTAAAATCAATTTCGCTGCAAAGATCATTAAACGTGCGTGGGCACCTAGTTATTGGTTCATTACTACCATAATTGGTTCTATGCATTCTATCAAAAAGCAAATTTCTCACCCACTGAGATCTATGGGGAGCATATATATTTATAAGAAAAATCAATTCCGGTGAATTGATATAATAATTAATTAAATCGCGGATAAAAATGACAACAGTTGCCTTACGCCTGAAACGTAAGGTTCGCAGGCCAGTAAATTTGCATCTTTCGTCATAATTAGGAAGTTCATCAAACATGTTTAATTTACGGATAGCGTATCTCGTGAAATTCTTTTGAACTCTTTCGAACCTAAGTTCTTGAACACCATACGGGGAATCCCAAATGATGGAGGAATATTCTAAATAAGGTCTGACCAACGAGCAGTAGATACATTTAAGACTATAGACATCTCGGAAGTCTTTGCTATTTCGTATAAGAAATCCTAACATAGAGTTAGACTTAACAATGGTGTAATCATAATGCAATGAGAAATTCATCTTTGACTTCATCAAGGCGAAGAAGTTTAAGATCATTAATAAAATAATCATGAAAAGGCGGCGTTATAATTCGGTGTGCTGTAAAAATCTTACATTATGTTTTAAGCTATCCAACTGAAATCGAATGCAGTCAGCTATATTATTTATCCAAATAATTTTAAATCGTCCGCGAAAGTTAAAACCTCACAGAAATTGAATATTTCGTGAACATCATGTAAAAACAAAATTAATAACAACGGGCCCAGATAACAACCTTGTGGGACGCCAGAAGTTAGTTTTATTACCCGAGATGTAAAACTATCAACTTTTACGAATTGCCTTCTATCACTTAAATAATTGGAAAACCACCTTAGCATTGAAGAGTGAAAACCCAATGATTTAAGCTTAGCTAAAAGTAAAGTGTGATGTAGTCTATCAAAAGCTTTTGTAAAACCTGTGTAGAGTGCATCAACTTGTAAATGTCTTTCAAAACTATCAAATATATAATTAGTTAATAATGTTAAATTAGTAGTACATGACCTACCCCGAATAAAGCCATGTTGATTATTGGAAATCATTTCTTTAACCGCGAAAAAAAGTGTTCTTAACAATGCTTTCAAACAATTTTGGAATTGCAGAAAGGTTTGATATAGGTCATTAGTTTTCAACTTTTTATCTTAAACCGCTTTTGAATATTGGAAAAATATAAGAAAATTGATGACATTAATTTGAAAAAAAATATATATATAAGTATCGGTCAAATGACTTACAATTTTTTTTATTTTGTTTTTTTTTTTTCCCCCGAGGTTTGGTGAAAAAATCTTCCATAGACACTATGAGGATAGCAAGCGCGTGCTCATAGTAGTGTCAGATTCTTACTGACTAAAAAAAACCACCCTGCGATTTAATTTGTTATATATTGTAACTAAGAACGACCTTATCAAGCAATTTTTCTTTCATGAAAAAATAACACGTTTGGCAGGTTACTTTCCACTGAAAGATCCTGCATGTTCCGCAATCTAGGCGCGGTTGATTCCTATCTCGCCAAGTCGAAAGGTTTCGTCCTTTGTAGTCGGCGCAATAAATTGCTTTCATCCAGAATTTGTAGGATTGTATTGTTGACATATCCGATTAGTCGGTTTCTATGCTTTCTCGCGAAGCTTCTAATTTCAGCTTCGATTGTCGGAATTCCGAGATCCCTGTGGATATCATCGTTTCTAGTATACCACGGTGCGTGGACAATTTCTCTTAGCACTTTATTTTGAAAAGTTTGTAAAATATTGGCGTTTGTTTTCTTGGTAAGTTGTATACCGTAAGTCCACACCGGCTTTAGTACTTGCTTGTATAAAAGCAGTTTGTTCTCAGTACTGAGCTGGGAGTGTTTTCCGAGCAACCAGTTCATTTCTCTATATTTGATTTCGAGTTCTTTACGTTTCATTTTCACGTGAGAATTCCATTTCAGTTTTGCGTCGAGTGTCATTCCAAGATATTTGGCCTCATTTGCAAAAGGTATTCGGGCCAAGTTTAGGAAAATTGGCAAAACATTAGCTTTTTTATAAGTGAAATTCACGTGAACAGATTTAGATTCGTTGAGGGCGATCCGCCAGTCTCTCGTCCATTCATTTACTTTATTCAGTGCGTTTTGCAGTTTTGCAGTCGTTTCTTCGATTCTTCTACCTACGGCTAGGATAGCGGTGTCATCGGCAAACGTAGCCAGGATAGTGCCATCTTCTTTCGGTATATCTCGAGTACCACCACTTGAGGACATATACATTTGTGCTCGATTTACGGCATTTTGAATTGTTGCTCGCAAAACATCTGGTTCCAAATTGGTGATTTCGTTTTCAATGTTCGCTTTCAAGACTTGCAAGGTTTGTGGTTTATTGTGATAAACGCGAGATTTCAAAAAGCCCCAAAAGAAGAAGTCTGGACCGTCATATCTGGCGATCTCCCCTCCCCGGCCAGTTTAAATCGCCAAAGAGGGAGATCACCCGAGCTGTGTGGGCGTTTGCTCCGTCCTGCTGGAACCAACAATGCTCGAGACCCAATTCAGCAACTTGCGGCAGAAAAAACTAGTTTAACATATGTCTGTAGCGCCCACCAGTTACGGTTATGTAGGTTACGGTGGTGCCGTTAAGGACCAATCACTTTTTCACTGCAAATGCCGCACCAAACTGTCACTTCGAGGGGATGCAATGGCTCTTTGTGCATTTCATGTGGATTCTCCGTGGCCCAGAAATGCAAATTTTGTTCATTCACATAACCACTTAAGTGGAAATGGGCTCGTCGCTCATAATGATTTTGGATATGAAATCATCCTTTTCTTACACCAGGTTTAACAGAGCATGGGAATAAGTTAACCTCACAGTCAGCAGGCAGCAATTGGTGAACGGTTTGCACTTTACAACGAAATTGGTCAAATAAGCATTAGCAATAATTCCGCGTTCTTCAGGTGAGTATCGCTCCATAGCTTGTTGTTAACTAATTCTCCATCTGCTACAAAATAAATGTCGAAGCACAATGTCATTTGGCGCCATTTACGAAAATTATGGCACATTTACATTATGACATTAATTTTGCCCCACTATGTATATCTCACTGCTTTCGTGGCTGAACATTTTAATTTGCGTGGACTTCAATACATATTTAGAACCAAGACCCTAAAAACTAAAAACATACTCGTATGTGCCTAACATTGTTTTAAAATCGCCAATGAACAATTTGTTAATCTTTTTCAGCACCTCGTTGATTGGGAAAAGGCAATGCTCCCGCAGATCTCGAAAATCACATCACACTACGACGATTGGGTGCATAAGCCCGTCGATCGTCCCCTACGTTTATTCGGCCCTTGGTACCTGGAAATGTGCACAAAGACCCCTTGGTGGGTAATCCCTACCTTTTGGGTGCCAGTCATCTTATACTGTGTCAATCATAGATTTTCCGATAGCTGGCAACGTTCCGAGTTTGAAAAGGTAAGGGTGTATTAAACCTCATAATAACATTTTCTGATTACACAATTTTTCCAGCTTTTTGGTCTCGTACTCTACTTTGCAGTTGGTATTCTTCTCTGGACTCTCCTTGAGTACTCTCTTCATCGTTGGCTTTTCCATATGAAAACGAAAAACACTCAATGGGGCTTCGTTTGCACCCTTCACTTTATGCTCCACGGACTACACCATAAAGTTCCTTTCGATCCACAGAGGTTGGTTTTTCCCCCTTTACCCGGGGCAGTTCTGGCTACAATGATCTACTACCCTCTAAGTTATTTACTACCAAATCCAAGGGTGGTACTAGGAGGAGCACTATTTGGATACCTGTGCTATGATCTGATGCATTACTACCTACACTATGGTAGTCCGACAATGAAGCACATGTACCACATGAAACGGTACCACTATCAGCACCATTTTGCGCATCAAGATCAGGGATATGGTATCAGTAGCCCTCTGTGGGACTTTGTCTTTAACACAAGGATTCATTTGAGAAAGTTACGTTATAATTTGAAATGGAAATGAACAGCTTTTTGCAGACTTCTGTAGGATAAGTTTTATTTATGTTAACACATGACTGGTCACGGGTACCCCAGTGTATCTCTGAACAAAACGGAAAGAATTTATGTTTAAATATGATTTTGTTTGCCTAAACATCAAACGAGGCTTTTTAACTTATGTTTGTGTGCTGAACAGATTTCTTTATTTTTGTAGAAATAAATTTGTACTATAGTGAAAAAAATAAAATAAAAATTGAATTGTTAAACAACTCTGAAGTCAAGGTACGTAGATAAGTAAGTATATGGACGTGTGCAATCTAGCACTATTACAAAGAGAAGATGAATTCTTCTCTCTTTCTGGTTCTTCGAAATAAAACGAAGACAAACAAACCTTCAACAATCGAAGTCTTGTTTTTCAATAGGAAGAAATCGGTCGCCGAATTTAGGTTTCTGCGCATTGGGGTGATTGGTATAAATATATTAAGAAAGAACTGGAGGGAGCACAAGACGATGGCTTCTTCCTAAACTCGAAGAAAATGATCCATCCATTTCTTGAGCATATGTGCATTCTTTGAAGCTTATCTACAATTGAAAGAGTTGCATAAATCGGACAGAGTTTTTTTTTTTTATATAATTTGCGCGCCATAGAGGATATGAATTTTTTCAGGGTACGGGCGTTAAGTGAGAAAGAGAGAAAGAAAGATTGGTGTAGTGGGTTTTAAACTCAGGTTACCAGTAAGTAAACTCCAAGGGTGTCGTCCAGATAACAGATTCACAGTATTTTTTCAGTCCACCTGATGTCATCATCACGGTCAAGTTGCATTTTCAGCCATATGACCACCCCACTGCCAGTGTTATGCCTTCACAGTAGAGTTGCATGAGCTTCGCAATTGATCGACTTTTTTATTTATTTCATGTGAAATAAATAAATGATTCTTGACATCAAGATTTGAACCGTGAACCTGCAGCGTGACAAGCGATGATGTTATCACGGCCACCCTCATAAGATCCACGCTCATAATGACTAATATCTGGAAAACGGTTGATTATACAAACTGCCAACTAAATTTATGGATATTTTTCAACCAAATCATCCTAAATCAAAATTTCCCAAATAAAATATCCCCGAAATCAAATATATCCCATTATGAAAATATTCCCAAAATACCACATAAAATTTACAAAAAATTAAAAATTTAGAAGGCTCGAATTTGGTAAACAATATAGATTATTTCACATTGGTTCATACTGCGTCATTCATCTCAAGCATAAATTCTGTCCCTGACGGCACAGCATAGCATATTCGAGATCTGAACTGAAACCTGGCGTCCTATGCATAATAATAAAGGAAGGGTTTTCCATGAATCCTAGGGGTACGTCACCTCAGTCTGGTTTTTGTTTTATTCAATTCTTAACTCTTCCCTATGCCCCTTCGTTTTTCTCCTTCACTGGGTTTTATAAACTTTAAGGGCATGGTGAAGGATAAAAAAAAAAAAAAAATAATATATTCTGCTTTTATTGATAACTACACAGTAGAGAGTAAACATTACTTCATGGTATTGGCATCCAAAATAATTGGGAAATAAGTATGTATTTTAATTAAGAATTACGGGATATTTTTATAGCGAGATATTTTGACTGTATGTTTTGATGATGGAATATTTTGATGCGGGGTATATTGATAAGGGGATATGTGCACTACTACCAAATTGATCATCGACTCCTTCAGTGTACTGGATGTTCCAACAAACTCGAAGAGGCATCAATATGGACTCGGAACATTGCATTGTTTTAGCGAAGATACACGGATGAATTGAAGCAACATCCAAAAACTCTGTCGTTGAGGTGCTACTCGTATAATCAAAAACCACTGCCAGATCATTTGGCGATTGAGTGTATCTCGTGCGCAGCTGCGATAACAGCAAGTCAGGCGGTGAGTGGCAAAATCGTCAGAAATCCAATAGAATTGAATAAACTATGAAAAGCATGAGTTGTGGGAGATCGGGGAAATGGGGAGATGTTATAGCGGCTAAGATATCCGAAACTTCTATGAAAGGGTAAGGAGATGAACAAAAACTTCTTCTACCTAAACATAAACCTGGACAAAACAGAGCGGATCACTAATGCAGGAACACAGGGGATGTTAAAAATCATGCCCGTCGACTGTTAAACAGCTATAGCTCAACGGGATAGAAATTGATCAACGAGTATAACTGAACCCAGAAAATAAAAACTCGGGGAATTTAAGAGTTGATGAGCTTAACTGTGTAAACCTGCAGGTTGGAACCTCAATACCGTTTGACCAATCCATCAGAAGTATAAGCCTCCTGAAAAATCGGCTCAATGTTCTGCCTGTCGCAACTATGTGAATGAATAAAACTATTTGCTCACGAACTGTTTGGCCCCTATGAATGACTTGACAAAAGCTCATGGAAAAGACTTAAAAACACAAAATTAATACTTACTTACTTTACTTTTACTTAACGGGCTCCCGTTAGCCTTCCATCCTCTGCGATCTCGGGCACGTTGCTCCAATTATCCAGACCAAGCACTCTGGCATCCGCAATGGCTTGGTCTTTGAAACGGAGGTTCGGTCTTCCTTGTCGTCTCGAACCTGGCGGATGGGATTCAAAGATCCTCTTAGCTGGAGCATTATTGTCAATTCGCTCGATGTGGCCGAGCCAATGTAGTCGACGTATTTTGGCCTTTTGGACTACATCTACATCTTGGTACAGCTCATAGAGTTCGCGGTTGTATCTTCTCCTCCATTCGCCCTCCTCGCACACAGGATCAAAAATCCGCCGAAGAATTTTTCTTTCGAAGGAGCCCAGTATCAGCTCAGCCTTCCTGCTTATCGTCCAGCACTCAGCGCCATAAAGCAGAACTAGCAGGATAAGGGTTCTGTAGAGCATACATTTTGTCCTTCGAGTTAGGAGTTTTGAACCCAATTGTTTAGCCAAACCGAAGTAGCAGCGTTTTCGTAGAGTAATTCTTCGCCGGATCTCCACTAGGATGTCATTTGTGGAGTTCATGTTTACTCCGAGGTAGATAAACTCCTTAACTACCTCGAAATTGTTGCTATCAATAGTGACGTTCTGTCCTAGGTGGTGGACAGATGCTTGTTTGTTTGTTGATAGCATGTACTTAGTCTTATCCTCATTTACTACAAGGCCAACAAATTTCGCCTGTTCTTCAATCGCCGTAAAAGCCTCTATCACGGCACGCTGGGAGCGACCGATGATATTGATATCGTCTGCATACTCCAGTAGCTGAACGGATCTGTTGAAGATAGTGCCTTCCGTGTTGACACCTGCCCTCCGCACTATCTGATAGTCCAGTCATCGGGCATGCTTTCTTCCACCCATACCAAAACATCACCACAGTATTTGAAAAGCTCCGCTGATAAACCATCAGAGCCGGCGGCCTTGTTGTTCTTAAGCTTTTTTATTGCTAAGCCAACTTCTTCTATACTGGGTGCTGGAACTGATTCTTCATTGACTGGACGTGGGTTCTCTTCTTGCCCTATCACTCTCTCTACATGATTCCCATTTAGCAGCTGCTGGAAGTGTTGCTTAAACACATCTACTATTCCCTGCGCTTCGGTGACTAGATTTCCTTCGCTGTTTCGAATAGCCTGTGTTCCGGCCTTGAAGCCAGCAGCCAGTTGCTTGGTTTTCTTGTAGAACTTCCGGATATTGCTTCGATCATGAGACTCTTCGATCTCCTTGAGCTGGGAGACTGCGTAGGCCCTCTTCTTTCTACGCAGTATTTTCTTCTCCTCCCTCCTCCTGGCTCGATACTCTTCCCTCGCTGCCCTTGTTTTGCGCTGCAGCGTCTTCATATGTGCATCTTCTGTCTCTTTTTCCGGCGTACGCATTCATCATCATACCACGGGCTCTTTCTCTGGGGTGGCTGGTACCCTAAAGTGGTTTCGGCTACCTCTTTGATGATGTCGCAATACTAGGACCACTGGACATTAGCGTCTGTGGTAGGTGGATGCACTGCGGAGAGTTTCTCACTCAGGCGCTCTCTGTAGACTCTGACTAGTCCAAGTGTGCTAAGGCGTCCAACGTCGAATTTCTTCTTCTGGGCGGTTCGCAGCTTCTTCCCGTTGGATAGTCGAGCTCTGAACTTAGCCGCAACAATAAAATGATCAGAGTCGACGTTTACCCCTCGGAATGTGTGCACGTTGAGGATGTTAGATGCGTGCCTCGCATCGATTAGTACATGGTCGATTTGGTTGGCGGTTCGACCGTCTGGAGAGCACCAGGTTGCTGTGTGGATCCTTAGCCTTGGAAACCGAGTGCTACTTATCACCGTATTACGAGCTGCCGCAAAGTCAGTTAGTCGGTACCCGTTGTCTGTGGTCGATTCGTGTATTCTGTGTTTACCAACTAACCCGCCAAAGATGTTTTCCTTTCCGACTTTGGCATTGAAGTCCCCGAGCACAATTTTGACATCATACTCCAGACAGCCTCCGTAGGCTCCACCCAGGAGGTCATAAAACTCCTCCTTGATAGGGTCTTCAGCCTCGTCGGTAGGGGCGTGTGCACATATTAGGCTTATATTTTGGAAAGTAGCTTTGATGCGGATCACAGCTAGGCGATCACTTATCGGCTTAAAGTCAATAACTTTTGTCCTAAGCTGGTTTCCCACCACGAATTCGCATCCTAATACATGCAATCTTTTATTGCAGCTGTAATAAATATCGCAATTTTTCCTTTTCATCATACCTGATCCTATCCATCGTATCTCCTGGATCGCGGTAATATCTGCCTTGTACCGCGTGAGGACAGACTCAAGTTTTTGAGTAGCACCCGGGGTGTAGAGCGTCCGCACGTTCCAGGTACATACTTTTAGATCGTTGTCCGTTGACGTTCCGGGTCTGGTTGCCATTTGAGGGAAATCCTTATCCGAGACTCCTCGTGTCTCTCTCATAACTAGTGTTTTTTTACATGGTCGGAAAGTTACCCCGACGGCACAACCTCCAACCTGGAGGGCCAGGCCCTTAACCCTAGGACAGCAGGCCGGTTATTCAGGTGCCAGCAACCCACTTTGGGATGTGAGCGCTGCCGTAGGCCCATTTAGGGTTCATCCGTCACCAACTCTTCTCCAACACCCTGGCTCGGTATTGGAAATCCCTATAGACCTGGTATCCGATTATGTCAGAGCAGCTCTATATGGATTACACTAAATAGTTCGGCCTGGAACTGTATTCGCCACCGTTGGTTCCATCTAGAGAACTCCTCCGCTGCCGCCTGGAACCAGAATTAATACCTACTATCGACTTATTGATTTCACGACCGCGTATAATAGGGAGAATTGGTACTGCTATATTGCTCCATGTATAGTTTTTTTTTTTTTTTTAATATACCTGCTTCACTTGGGCGCACATGCAGGATGTACTCGTATATACACAGATGACGTCTGATAACAACTCCTGCTACATCAAGCCAAAAAGATACCTCCGGAATCTTTAGATGACTAGCAGTCGTGCATGTGGAATCCCCAGACCAACAAATTGAGAACAATTTTTCACAAGTCAGCGCGGATCGTACTAACAACAAAAGAAATAAGCGAGCAGTAACAAGCAGCAATTGACTATGTGGTAGAAGGCGTTTGCGTCGCAGTCCATAACAATTTGATCTCGCCTTTGGAAGGGTGAGGCTTTAGACTCATGCAATAACAATTTCTTAAATTGCTCGTCTGAAGGCCCTACATATGTACATATGTATGTGTATGTTTTTGGGTGGATGCACTTTGAGCAGCAACGTTATCTTGAAGGTTTTTATTGAGATTCAAAATTGCCTTTCGGTCATCGATAGTACAACCCCGCGTTACCAACAGCAGGGACTATTCGAAATCTCAACTATCGACTAAGTTATGCCTAAGCCACTTAGTTATTGGCATTGCAGAGAGATGCACCAGATATGTACGTAGGCAAAAGAGCAGAAGAAAAATAAGGAGTTGAATTGCTCTTAAATTCACCTGTAGAGTGGAGACACTATTGAAGTAGTGAAACGATGGTGTTGGGGAGTGTCAGCGGACCCTAAAGGTAGTAGCTTCCCCCTAATGACTGATAGATGGAGCCACCGCCATGTCAAAGCTGTCAAACTCCATTTGCATTACACGGCTTTTCCGGTGGCCTTTGTTCTTTCTTTTTCTTTGGAGCCGTCATCACAAGTGGCTCGTGTGCGCTAACCTGGAGAAATAAACCTCATTTTTTATTACACCATATGTAACAATTTAGGGGACTACGTAAGTTAGCACATAAGAATCATATAAATTAAGTATTTAATTTGTACTATATTTAAATAAAGCTTTTGTAACTTGGCAACGCATAAACTTGGGTTTACTTTGCCAGTTTCACGAAAGAGTCTCGGTTGTGGCCAAATTTGCCGCAACGTTTTACAAAACGTATCCGTATATGTACGTGTAGACAAGCCAGCGACTGCTAATTTGCCGAGATGCCGCCGAAAAGACCAAAGACGCCACAGCCTTTCACTTCATCCAGTAGGACAAACAGATCCCCAGCAAGGAATCCCAGAAACCCGCTAGATGACACTGCCATGTTTGCCCAAGGTGTATCTGCGCGGAATGCAGCCGAAGTTACTGCTAAGTGTAGCTCTGATGCTGCGTTGCATCCTCTAAATCTTCGCAACCACAAGCAGCATTATACACTGCCACGTTTGCCCAAGGTGTATCTGCGCCGAACGCTGCCGAAGTTGCTGCTACGCGTAGTTCTGATGCTGCGTTGCACTCTATAACATTGGCGCCTACTGATGCCACATCTTCGCAACCCCAATCAGCAATATACACTGCCCCATTTGCCAAAGGTATTTCTGCGCGGAATGCAGCCGAAGTTGCTGATATGTGTAGAAGACCTGCTGCTACATTATGTTCTGCGACAACCTCGTATAACCACAAAGAGTATCATCAACCAACATCAGCACCCAATAGCGCTCCGTTCACCCACAGCGTTTGTGTGCATAACGCGGCCGTAGTTGCTGCTTTGTGTGGAAACCCCAATCCTGCCACCGTACCAGCTGATGACTACGCCTTGTCCTCCCATGCAATCAATTCGTCCCAGCATACAACTGATTTGTCATCGCACCCCTCGACACTTACGACTGCTGCCTATAAAGCTGTCCTGTTCCTGTACCTAATGCGTCGATCATATATTCGGAGCCCGGTTCTCTACCCACTAACACGACAAGTGCCTTTAGATTCGTACCTCCCATCGATGGACCAAACACTGTACAAGAGTTCTTCGTCGACAATGTACCAGAAGTGAAGGCTAAACACCCAGGTTTTGCGAACCATCATCAACGAAGACCCAACAGCCGATTCAGTTCTAGGTCATCCAATTCTTATTCAACCAAGCGACTCCAACTACGAACGAACATTGAGGAAAACACGGGAGAAAGAAAGATGAACGCGCAACCGCTTCAAGACGCAATGTAGGTAACTGGATTAAGAGGATGCCAACGCTGAATTGTCTGCAGTTCACAACGGATGCTGGTTAACATCGTCCAGCCTTCGTGCCACACACTTCTCAACGTCAACATATCGAGTCATGGACGGATGGCACAAGACCACCGCTGGACCCACAGAGGAGTACCCTGCCATCCTCGGTAAATTTCCGGATGCCCTCACAAGCTGCACAACACTTTCCGCAGCCTACTTTACCGGCCTCACAACCTTTGCCTTCTTTTCACCACGGCCAATAAGAGTCTTCAGTTAATGTTTTAAACAGGAACCATATAGCAGCGCGCCACCTAATGTCACGAGACTTGCAGACTTTCGGAGAAGACCCTGCGGAGTGGCCACTCTTTATCTCCAACTTCAATAGAAGCATTGAGCTATGTGGCTTCACCGATGAAGAAAACCTAATGCGGTTACACAAAGCTCTAAGAAGTAATGCGCTTGCAGCAGTGAGAAGTCTCTTAATACAGCCAAACTGTGTTCGCTGGGTTATTGAGACATTCAGAATGCTGTATGGGAGACCCGAGCTGATTATCAATACCCTGATGCATGCAATTCACTCCACGCCCTCTCCAAAGGTAGACAAGCTCGAATCTATCGTCACCTTCACCATAGCAATGCAGAACCTTTGTGCTACGGTTGAGGCTTCTGGACTTGTAGAACATCTCAACAATCCTATGCTAATGCAAGAGCTTGTGTATAAGCTTCCTCCTGCCTTGCGTCTTAACTGGACAATCCACAAGCAAACGCTACCAACATGTACACTTATACATCTCAGTACGTGGATGTACAAGATGGCCGAAGCTGCCAATGGAGTTCTCGTTTCGACACCGCATACATATGCTGAGGAGAAAAAGTATCAAAATAAAATCTGGAAAGAAACAGGGATCGTGAATGTTCACCTTGAACAGAGCGAACAACATCATGACAAAGGACAGAACAAGTGCTGTGTTTGTGGAGGCAACTGTTCTTCGGTAGCCGACTGTAGGCGGTTTCAGCAGTTCAACCGGACCGCAAAATGGGCTGAAGTGAGAAAGCATCAGCTTTGCCGACGGTGCCTAAGAAAGCACGGAAACTACAGGTGCAATACAGAGACAGTCTGCAGACAAAACAACTGCACTTTAAAACACCACAGGCTCCTTCACAATGATCAGAAGGACATCCATCAGCACCAAAGGCGGCAACCGTTGGACTACACTCGAGAAACCTCCCCGACACTCTGAGCTACGATACCGCTGCTGTACTGTTTCGAGTTGTACCTGTATTCCTGTATGGACAAGGAGTCAAAATAAAGGCGTATGCATTCCTGGATGATGGATCATCTCTAACACTAATCGATGAAGAAGTAGCAAGGCAGTTAAACGCAAAAGTAACGCCACGGCCACTATGTTTGAAGTGGACTGGGAACACATCGCGATATGAGAGACACTCCGAGTTAATTCACCTGCAAGTATCGAGTACTGAATCAAATGCGAAAAGATTCTCCCTGACAAATGTTCACACTGTGGAAAACCTTTGCTTACCGGCGCAGACACTTAATGCAGAGGAGTTGCAGAAGAAGTTCAATCACCTGAAGGGACTTTCCATCGATTCTTATAGCAAAGCTGTTCCACGGTTGCTAATAGGTGTTAACAACGCTCAACTGGGGCTCCCGTTGAGATCCAAAGAGGGGGGTCCGCAAGAGCCCGTGGCGACTAAAACTTTTCTTGGATGGGTGGTTCATGGAAATTGCTTCAAGAGGATGAACGACCACGGAGGCACTGGTAAAAATTACAGCTTTCACGTTTGTGAATGCAGCGACCTACGTGATCTAATGAAGGATTTCATTTGTGAAGAAAATTTCGGAGCCTCATACACTCAAAAGGTTATAATATACAGCGAAGACGTGCGAGCTTTAGATGTTTTGCGCACCCGCACCGTATACAAAAATGGAAAGTATAAATCGGCACTTCTCTGGAAGTTTGATGAAATCCAGTTACCGGATAGTTTCCCGATGGCCAGGAGACGGCTAGTGTGTCTTCAAAGGCGTATGGAACGTGATCAAGGCATAGCTGACGCAGTAACCAAGAAACTCCATGAGTATGTCATGAAGGACTACGCTCGTAAACTCTCAGCCGAAGAAGTATTCGAAGGTCGTGAACGGTCGTGGTACCTGCCAATTTTCCCCGTAGAAAACCCTAACAAACCAGGAAAAATCTGAATTGTTTGGGACGCTGCGGCTGCAGTTCAGGGAATTTCACTAAACTCCGTACTGCTTAAAGGCCCCGACCAACTGACGCCCCTGACGTCGGTCATGGGACTGCAATTTGCATTTGGAACACAATGGTTCAAACGAACTATATGATAGTGAGTCAACACAAAACAGAACCAAGTCAAGTGGTTCAACAGAACTATATCATATTGCGTAACGGTAATTCGTGAGAATGATTGGTTTTTGGGTTGAGGGCACAACACTTCTCCCCCCCTTAAAATACGAAAGGCGTACAAGGCAACGACTGAGATCTTTCGGCAAAAAGATGTGAATAAAACAACGAAAAGAGAACACCACAATTTTATTTACTTCTTCATATTTATTGTCAATTATAGGATAAATATACTTTTTTTTCAATTATTTTGACTTGTTTACATATATTTTTTTGATCAGGTAGATATACATTTTTTTTTATATAATATTAACAATATTAACATAGATTTTAGGTTTTATTTACATATTGTTTTCTTTTCATACTTGAGTTGTTTCGTCATCAGGTGTTACCTTTATTGTGGATTCTTATCTATTTACTGTAGGTACATTTAATTTTTATACATTTCTTTATTATTACGTTTAAAGTTATTATTACACAAACGCAAAAGATAAAGGAAATGAAAAAATATTATGATGACTAACTGAAAATAACATTTTGTTTTTGCGAATAAGGTCTTTTATGTTTACACTATATTTGTCTAAATCCAGTTTTTCTACATGTATCACGTGGGGAGAAATTTGGGATAAATTGGATGAGATCTCTACGTTCTCTGTAATGGGCGATTCTTGCGGAAAGTATGTTATTGGAGTTTTATTATATATATTGTAATATGCGAGCTACGGCTCGAGTAGATAAAACGATATTCTGTGAAATATATTTCTTTATTTTCTAGTCTATAGAACAATTCAAGTTCACACTATACTATTCTTCGCAAATTCTTTTCTTACAAGGTCTCTTTCCTCTCAAATCACTTTATCTCCTTTCAATTCACAAATCCAAACTAATTACTTCTTCTTGTTAACTCTCAACTTTCATTTTATCACAAAATCACAACTTCGCCCATTATCACTTTTCCAATCTCTTCGTGCGGTTCACAACCAACTGCCTGGTCTCGATCGCCATCTGTCCTTAAATAGCCGCATTTCTAATAGCCAGAAACTTCTAGGAAATTCTTCGACCACTGGAATAAGAAAATTCTGATGTAATAATTCCAGGATGACAGCTGCAGCCAATAATCTCTTGTTCTCTCTTATCCGTGATATTATCCGAACTGTGGAGACTAATTGCAGACACGAACCTCGAATGAAAAGACACTTCGGACCAAAATTCTACCAGAATGAAAAGACACTTCGGAATTTGTTGCATTATGCTAAATTATGTTACAATATTATTGGATGCTTTTAGGCAAACCTCTTTAGTGATGGCTTTACAAAAAGGATCTACACTTAGGATTCCGCTATCGTGGATATTGATAGTTTTGGGTACGTTTCCGCACAAAATTCGAAGGCTTGTAGGCTCGGGCATGGCATATATCCATGAGTTTTTGTTCATTAAGTTGAACCAAACTTCGTGTCTTAGTGCGAATACTTTGGTTTCGCAAGTTTTCGGACTATGACTACCAGAAATTAGTTGAATTATGCAGTTGTTTGCGTCGTGATTATGTACAACGAAGTTTTGTTGGCTATGTAGTGATCAAATTCAGTTTTTGTACATTTATTTAATTCTTCACTGTTTAAAAATATGCACCGTCTAATATTTTCATTAATGGCGACAAATTCGCTGTTAATCGAAACATAGCTGTATGAATTCTGTTTGTATTTGGATGGTAATGGTGTAATTTTTACTAAATCAAACTCCTCACTAACTAATGGAATGCCTACTTGTACCATAAGGTTTTGGTTTACATAGATGGGTATCGTTGTTGTAATTTTATTTATTATGGGTAAGTTCAATCGAGATATTCTAATTGGAAACCTTATATTGTGTGGGAGTTCTAGTTGGATTTGTTTTAGTGTTGGAGTGAAAACTTCTGAATTCAGAAACCTGCTGTCTAGCTTATTAATTTTGGCACCTTATAGGATGTCAAGTAGTTGAGATTGTTTTAGAAAGATTTGTGATACACATGTAGATGCTACATTAGCTAATTCATCAAAGCTATGTAATATCTTTTCAATTTGTGTGAGTTTCGTAAGTTTAAGTGTGTTTTGTCTTATTTCTTTAGTGGTGGAGTTAAAGTTACTATTTATATCATGAGTGGTTTCATTTATTGCGTCAACGACGTTAGAAATAATTGTCATCTGGTTTTCCGTTATGTGATATAGATTACTTTGATTTTCTGAAAGTAGTTGCAGAGCGTTGTCAATTTTATTCGCATCCTCTGAATCCATTGTTCTGAATAAGAATTTCCCTGCTATTCGTATTCCATTGAACAATCCATTACCATTTAGTAAGAGACTTCTCGAGGACTCCAACAGGTTCCAGGTATATTCCGGTTCTATTTAATGGTTGGAATGTTACTTCTGCTAGCGTAACGTACATAAAGGTTCCGTATATGAAGATTGCTATAACGACTTTACTGAAAATGAAGACAATATCGAGGTTTTGTTTTAGTAATCTTATCGATTCGTGTTTGTTTTTTTTTTTTGTGTGGTTATGTTGTTGTGAGTGTGTGTTGTGTCTCTCCGATTAAAATGTTTAATAAGGTTATTGTGTACAACTTTTTCTCCCCTGCCTATTTTTAATTTAGAATTTTCTGTTGATCAAACTTCTGTAATCTCATATGGTCCTTCAAAGATTGGAGTAAGCTTTTTATTCGATCGATTCTTGATTTCTAATAACACCTGGTCTCCTAACTTATAAATGACTTGCTTTGAATTGTGATCATAATATTGTTTTGACTTTTGTTTAGCTTTTAGTTGATTATTTCATATTATCTCGTATCCTCTCTGTAGTTTCGATTTCATTTCGGCAACGTAATTGTCATAGTTGTATACCGGCTGTGTTTGTCTGTTCAAAACCGATGGAATTGGTGGTTTTAATCCAAATAATGCTTCGTATGGACTATAGTTCGTGCTCGTATGTTGGGTAGTGTTATAGCAGAATACAGCGTAATCTATGTATTTGTCCCAATTAGTTTGATCTTTACTAGCGTAGTTTCTTAAGTATTCACCTATAGTTCTGTGTGACCTTTCAAGGGCCCCGTTTGACTGTGGGTGGTATGGACTAGTCTGTATTTTCTGAACCTTGAGTGTTTTGCAAATACTTTTAAAAATTTCACTTGTGAAGTTTGTCCCTTGGTCTGTTAGTATTGTGTGTGGTATACCAAACGTGCATACTATTTTCTTCACAAGGGCTTCAGCTACCGTTTTGGCTTCTTGATTGGGTATGGCTATTGCTTGTACTAATTTCGTTAGATCATCTTGGAACGTTAGTATATATTTATTGTTGTCTTCTGTAATTGGAAGTGGTCCCACTATATCAAGAGCTATCCTTTCGAATGGCACTTTTGCTGTCGTAGTGATGACCATTGGTAATTTGTTACGCGTATGCAACTTATTCCTTTGACAAAGCTCGCATGATGGAATGTATTTATTGATGTCCATGTACATATTTTTCCAACTATATGTCTTTTTGATGCGTTTGAGTGTCCGCCTAAAGCAGTGTCATGAAATTTGTATATAATTTGTTTGATTTTCTCTGGGTCTGTGACTTCAATAATGTTTTTGTTTATTTCCTGTTGTTCGTTTGGCGGGACTTTTTATGGCTACGGGTAACCACTTTTACTTCAGCTACTTTTAAACGCGACAACGCGTCTGTATTTGTATTTAAGTGCCCTGCTTTATGCGAAACCGTGAAATCGTACTCTTCAAGTTTTATACGCCAGCGCATTATTCTTGAGGAAGGATCTTTGGGATTGAACATCCACACTAAAGGCTTATGGTCGGTAATTACTTCAAAGTGTCGCTCTTATAAGAATGGTCGGAAGTGCGTTACTGCCCAAACAACAGCTAAGGCTTCTTTTTCTATAGTAGAATAGTTCATTTCTGCTTTATTTAGTATTCTACTAGCAAATGCTATGGGTAAGTCATTTCCATTTGTATTTATTTGTGATAAAACAGCGCCTATGGCTTCATTGCTGGCGTCAGTTGTTAGATAAAAAGTTTTTTTCGAAATTAGGATATTGTAAAATAGGGGGTAAAAGGCAAGCATCCCTTTTTCAATTGTTGGAAAGATTCGTCACAAAATGCGTCCCATTTGAATGCCTCGTCTTTGCGGAGAAGTTTATTTAAAGGGTTAGCTATTTTTGAAAAATTTTTGATAAATTTTCTATAGTACCCTGCTAAACCTAGAAAGGATTTTACTTGTTTTTGATTTTGGGGAGGTTCGATTTTGTTAATGGCCGCAATCTTTTCGGGATATGGTTTTACTCCATCTGATGTAATAATATGTCCTAAATACATAACTTCTGTTTGTAGAAACTAGCATTTGGATAATTTCAATTTTAGGTTGTATTTGTCTAGGGCTTTCATGACTTCGATAAGCTTTTTGTTGTGATTTTGCAAATTTTTTCCATATCACTATGTCATCAAGGTAAACTAAACACATTATTCCCTGTAATCCAAACAGAACAACGTTCATAAGTCTTTGGAATGTAGGTGGAGCATTTCTTAACCCGAATGGCATTCTGTTGAATTCAAAATGACCATTGGCAGTACTGAATGCCGTTTTGTGTTTATCTTCTTCAGTGATCTCGATTTGATGAAAACCGTCTAGTGTGCTGAAATACTTTGAGTCTCCGAGTTGCCCAAGTATGTCGTCGATATTGGGGATTGGATATGCATCTGGAATGGTAGCGTTATTTAATTTACGGTAGTCTATTACGACTCTCCACTTTTGATCTCCCTTTTTGGGACTACGAGGAGGGGTGCATTCCAGGGGCTATTACTTGGTCTGATTACTTCGTCTTGCAACATTTTATCAACTTGGTTTTTAATTTCTTGTTTATGGATCTTCGCTAAACGATATGGTCGTATATTCGCGGGGATTGTGTTTTCGGTCGTCTTAATGGAATGTTTTATTCCTGAAGTAGAAGATAATTTGTCGCCCTCTAGAAAGAACAAATGATTAATATTCCTGCATATATCTTTTATCGACTGCTTTTCCTCAGAGTTGAGATGGTTTAGGTTTAGCTCAGCTTCTAATTTTTTCAACCTGTTTTCTATTACCTGATCAATTTTGGAAGTGCATATGTTATGGATGTGGTATTTATTTGAATTGACACACTTTAGATTTAGATTTTCTATTTTGACTTCATCTTCAATTGTGTTTAAGATAGATATGTACACGTAACCATTCTTAGGTGAGGTAATGGCCGCCGACGTGTATACTCTCGGAGCTATTTCCTGAGAAAAATATATTTTTTTCAGTTTCATCTGCCACTGTACCGTATCTGATGAATTTTTTAGTTCTCCCTGGAATTGTTAGAGTTTTCCGCTCATTGATAAAATCCACAGAATATTATCTGTCTTTAAAATGGTATTTAAAAACATTATTTCTGTAATCTACCATTGCGTCGAATCGTCTGAAAAACTTTTCTCCTATTATTCCATCTTGTGTAATTGGGAAACTATTCGGAATTACGTGGAAAACGTGAGTAATCTTGTGGCCATTTATGAGTTCTAGATTTAGATTAACAGTACCTAACGCAGAAGTTGGCCTGTCACTGGTTCCAGTTAATTTAGTGACGGTGTCAGTGTTTACTCATTCGTCCGGTTTTAGTGTTTTCAATTTAATTAGACTTATAGCAGCCCCGGTGTCTAAAAGCATTTGGACCTCTTGGGAGTTGAACTCTCTTGACGACATTTTGATCAGGCTTTTGAAGTTTGAAATCCTAGTAACCGTGCTGAAATTTGCGATGGATTCGTGGCGCTTACCGATGCTGGTGCCTTTTGAGGTTATTTGAATTTCGCTTTTGGGACAAGTGGAAGGAGTAATGGCATACTGATGATTTTGAAGATTTTTAGGATTCAGGGAAGAGTTAGAAAAATTACTTAAAGGTTTATTTAAGAATTCTTGCAGATTATTTATTTGTTCAGGACTTCTATTTTGACGATGGTTTTGGTTTAAGATTGAGTTAGTTTTTTCAATTTCTTTTTGTATTTCATATGGGTAATGACTTTGATTTTGTAAATTTGAACTAGTGGTCAGGGGTATTTTGTCCCGATTTATTGATGTATGGGGTTGACTTTTAGAGTTATTTTCTCGCTTTTGGTTCGGAAGTTTTACTTCTTTATTTTTGAATTTTTTTTTTATAATCTGCGCGCGCCAAAGGGAGTATTAATACCCTTTAATTGTTTCAAGGCACGGGCGTCAGGGAAAAGGGGGAAGAGGAACAGAGGAGGTACCTATGCACGTTGGCTTTGAATGTTTGAAGGTTGTAGTGATGGGGAAATACAGAGCCTGGTAGATCGTTCCACATTCGTGTTGTTCGGCTTATAAATGAATCCCTATATTTGACAGTACGACCGCAGTTGGGCTTTAGGGTAAACTGATGTGCATTCGAAGCATGTCGCGTATTGCGGGTGAAATTTTTAAGGGGAGGAATGCGAATGGATTTATTTTTACATTTGAAACAGAAGACTTAGGAGTCTGAGACAGTGGTTGTGGTTTTAGTAAAGGAATTTTCTCTAGAAAGGAATCGCATTTGGAATTAGAAGATTTAGAATTTAGAAACTGTGATTGCGATTTCTGGTCTTGAGGATTGTTTTCTTGATTTAGTAAATTTATGTAAGTCTCAGCCTTGAGGTTTGAATATCAAGAGTTCCCTATTTTATTTTGAGACAGCGGATTCAGTGAATTTGATTTTCGATACAGTGGATTCAGTGAATTTGATTTTCGATACAGTGGATTCAGTGAATTTGATTTTCGATACAGTGGATTCAGTGAGTTTGATTTCGGATACAGTGGATTCAGTGGATTCAGTGAATTTGATTTCGGATATAGTGGATTCAGTGAATTTGATTTCGGATACAGTGGATTCAGTGAATTTGATTTCGCTTTTAAACACCTCAATTCATATGCCTTACCTGACTCCGGGTGTTGGACGGGCCAGGTCTTTGGTAGTTTCCCGTATTTTGAGCGAAACGTTGAGGTGAATTTTCCGTTCTGCCATTATTGTATTGTCTTTTTCTGCACTGGTCTATTGTATGCCCGAGATTTTTGCCGTATCGACAAGATAGAGTATATTGATTAGCCCTAGCATGCTGACTCGTATTTAAAATCTGACTGTTCGTTCTGAAATCACTTAAATGTCTGTTTGTGTTTTTATGAATGCGACATTCGTTTGTGTTATGTGTCTTCGTTCGGCAGTTATGGCAATATTTATTGTTTCCTTCTGACCTAGCAGTGACAAGAAGTTTTTCTTCTTCCATTGCTATGTCGATTGCCTCATCCAGATCCTTGCACCTAGCACTTTTGACTAAAATTTTTAATTGGGGTATGTAACAGTGTGGCTATGTGATGAAATTCGTGGTGCAATATGAGGATTGCGTGTCAAAAGAAAATCAAAGGCGTGCGTCTTTACCAAAAACTAAAATTGAACTCTTTATTACGTAGTAATATGACATAGTAAAATACACAGAAACCAATGGTGCATAATGGCAAGTAAAAAGGAGGAAAATTATCGACAGGTAGATGTCGTTGCGCTCACACGACCCCTTCTTGTAAAATTGACTCCTGGCAATTTACTTCTCATAGTCTTGGAGCCATCTTGGTGGTTGCTGATTGTTGTTTCTTTCTTTATATCTTTTTATCTGTCCGGTGTGAACGATTCTTATTATTTCTTTTTCAAGTTCGTTGTACTTCCGAATTTTTATAACGTTGTCGCCGAGAATATTTGTTATTTCATATGGTGTTCATATGTTGGGCATAATTTGCTATTTTTATTGGGATTTAATGCTAGTACCAGATCACCCTCTTTCATGGTAAAGTTTAGTCTATGTTGATCGATACTGGTTTTTGCTTGACTTTGTGATTTGTTTAGCTTTTCTATTGCTGTTTGGCGGGCTGAGTTAAGTTGTGCAATTTGTTGTAGTCTATTGACTTGGCACTCTACCGTACCCAAAAGAAGTTCGCCCCGAATTCTGGCTTCGAATCCATGGAGTAGATAGAAGGGTGATTCTTGAAGTGATGAATGTTTGCTTGCGTTAATTGCTTGTACTATTTCAGGAATGTAAGATGACCAGTGTGCGATGTCCCTTTCGGAAATGTATTTTCGGAGAATTGAAGAGACTGTTTTAACTTCGTGCTCGATAAGTCCATTCGATTCGGGCCAATATGGTGGAGTCGTGCGACTTTGGATTCCGTAATCTTTGAAGAAATTTTGAACTTCGAGTGAGGTGAAGCTGGTAGCATTATCATTGATGATGGTTTTCGGTGCGCCGTAAATTAGAATGATTCTGTTTTTTATTAGGTTCGTAACTTGGCGCGAACTAACGTCGGGGACACATTTTGCAACAATGTATCGAGTTGTGTTTTCAATTAAAATTAGAATATTTGTGTTACCTTTGTTGTCTTTTGGGAAGTTGCAGTGATCCATTGAAATAACGTCAAACGGTCTTTCCGGGATTATTCTCGGTTTCAAAAGGCCCAGTCTCTTGGTGGTCCTGTGGTTAAATTGCTGACATGTGCTACAACTAGATACGTAATCCTTGCAGTCCTTAAAGTATGATGGCCAGAAATAGCGTTTGGATAGTTTTGAGAATGTCTTTTCATTGTCCATGTGTCCACTGTTGTCGTGACACATTTCCAGAATTGTTGTTTGAAGCGATTTCGGTATTTGGATGCATCCGCGGCCTTTATTGTCTTTGTGCATCAGGATGTTATTCTGGATGCAGTATTTTCTTTGATTTTTTTGTCGTTTTTTGTATTAGAGTCTCTAGTTAGAATTTGTAATATTTCGTTGCATTCCGGGTCGTTGATTTGGGCTATTGAAATTCGCGATTCATCGTTTGATTTTAAAATTATTCGGGCTATTGTATTTTCCGAAATTCTTGAAAGTGCATCCGCGCAGATATTTTGATTGGTTGATTTGTGTTTTATTGTGAAATTGTATGATTGTAAATCTAGGAGCCATCGCGCGAATTTACGATTAAATTTGCTGTTTTGTAATAAACAAGCGGTGGTCCAATTGTCTGTAATTATTGTGAATGATTTTAATCCTTATAAATAAATATGAAATTTATTAGTAACGCCATATACGCTTAGAAGAATTGTTGCTTCCTCGTTAATATGCTCCTGAAGTCTCTTCTCGTGTGCTTTGGCCCTAGAGTTGATCTCTTCAAGAACAGTAGGAATGCCTAGGTCCCGATGGAGGTCGCTGTTTCTGATGTACCATAGAGCGTTCACAATACTTCGAAGGACCTTATTCTGGAATCGTTGGATGACTGCAATATTGGTCTGGCTGGCACATCCCCAGAGTTGAGCGCCATAGTTCCACACTGGTTTTAGGATCTGGTCATATAAAAGAATTTTATTAGTAATTGATAGTCCAGACTTCCTGCCTATAAGCCATTCTAATTTTCGCCATTTAATGTCTAATTCTAGTCTTTTGATTTTAATATGCTCTTTCCAACGAAGCTTGGCATCTAGAGTCATACCTAGATACTTCGCTGTATTTGCATATGGTATGGGAGAAGGTGGGAATATGGAACCTGTTGCTAAATAGGAACCCCCTTGTAGAACCAAAACTATTAGTGCCATATTTTACTAAATAGCTACACGTTGTGAAGACTTAAACCAAATACTCATATTACCCTCTCGCCTCAATCATTTCCCCGTAAAGTTATTTCCAATAACCGAGCGAAATGCAAAACTTTTTTTCATTGTTTTTGTTAGTCTCGAACGTTCATGGCGGATCGTGCTTTTGTCCTGTAGAGAATTCACAAAAATTATTTAGTGTTTGGATTAACAATTTTTCAGGTAAGAATTTTTTAATTTCTTTGAATAAGTGATGAAAAACAATGTTTTTAGTAAAATATAAAGTCTTGTAATATGGAACTCGTAGAGGAACCTAATATGGAACCGGGTTCCATATTACCATTACGTCTTTTTATTTACCTAAAAATGTAGCCACGAAGCCAAATTATAACATCACCCAAACCAAAAAGAAAGTCGTGGAACAAAAACAAAATGATTGATGCAAACAAGAACGTTAGGGGGAAAAAAATCAGCCTGAAGAAGACTGTGAAATTATTTTCAGTCCCCCAAACAACCTTGCAGAAGTTTGTTCATAGTGGACAGTCTCCAGAAGAATGCGTGAACAACAATTTAGGGAGAAAAGCAATATTACCACCTGACATGGAAACCCATTTAGTTTCATATCTGTTAACAATGAAAAAAAAAAATACTTCGAAGAGATATGAGGAAAATGGCGAATATTAAAAACAATATTACCACCTGACATGGAAACCCATTTAGTTTCATATCTGTTAACAATGAAAAAAAAAAATACTTCGAAGAGATATGAGGAAAATGGCGTTCTAATTAGCCATCCGAAATGGAATTCAGCATTCATTTAAAAATGAAATTGCTGGGCGAGCTTGGTTGGACCACTTTTTGCTGCGACGCGGTGGACATGGTAGACGTGGTGGGCGTGGTGTGAGTACTGGGAACAGAAGTGGTCATCAATTAGAGGTATGGATTTTCCTCTTTAGCTATAACAGTTTTACTAAGTGTCAGATATATTGGTGAGTGGTCCGAGTCGAGATCCAAGCCTTCTTGTACCTGGATAAAGTTCCTTGATAATTTATTTATCACAAAAAAGTCAACCAGATCAGGAATTTTGGTAACGTCCGTCGGTCAGTATGTAGGCTTACCAGTAGATACAAATTCACACCCTTTTTTTTAGCTGCATCGTAGAGTTCACGTCCTTTTGTTGTAGTGAGTCGTGATCCCCAGTACGTGTGTTTAGCATTGAAGTCTCCTCCCATTATAAACTTAGACTTGTGCATTTTAATGAGCTGTTGATATTCATTTGAAGAGATCGAATGTTTGGGAGGACTATAGACAGCTGTTATTGAGAGCGGTTGATTTTTAGTTTTTACAGTTACGGTAGTGGTTTGAAACTTGAGTGAACTTATTTTTTCTTCTTCATAATGATCAATGCTATTTCTTATAATAATAACACTGCCTCCTCTCGCACAATTATCTGGATGGACTGTATGGTACGAATTATAATTCTTCAACTTGAAATATGACTGGGTTGTATGTCTATCTTTTCTGTATCTAGTACTATTTGTAGCTCGTTTAAATGATTCTTAAGAACTCATCCATTATAAATTGTAATTTATTTTTCCCTCAAGACTACTAATACGGTCTTGAAGGGCTTTATTAAAGGTTTCTTGTTTGTTTAGCTTATCCAATATTTTAGCTAGAGTATCTTCGATTGTGCTTTGGTCTTTTCTGATAGGATGAGTAGTTTTGACTGTCTGCGAAAAAAGGGGTCGGCGAGCGTTCAAATCTGCCGAATTATTTTCTTTCAGTTTCTGCTGTACTTTGATGTTTTCGGTAGTATCATTGGTTGTTGATGTTTGGATATTAATTTGAGCATTTTCGTTTATTTGGCGATTAAGTTTATTATCCTTTATCTTTTGCAATTCTTTGGCTACAGCACATCCACGATATTTCGCAGGATGGGCCTCACCACAGTTGTAACATTTTGCAAGGAGGTCTAAGGGTTTAGTACAATTGACGGTGCTATGTTCTCCTGCGCATTTCACACATCTAGGAGGCTTACCGCAGTAATTTTTCGTGTGCCCAAATTGTTGACAGTTAGTGCATTGAGGGATAAGTTTGGAAGCTTTATTGGCCTCTATGGTAACTATGGAATGGGGGACATGCTTAATTTCGTACACTTTTTTGATTTCCTCGTTATGGGCGAAGGCTAATAAAAACATGTCTAATGGTTTCTTTGTTTTTAGTTGAAGTTTATTAACCGCACTGACCGCTTTGAGACCTTGAGTTTTAAGATCATTGACAATCATGTTTGGATCACAAAAGTGATGCAAATTCTTAGCAATGTCTCTAATGGGGCGAGATTGTTTATCTTCGTAAGAATACCAAGTCATTGTAGATGCAGACAGCATTTTAGTAATGGCTCTGTAGTCTTCACTGGTTTCAACATTAATTTTGTGAGTTTTATCCTTCAGAAGTCGAATAGCAAAGTCTTTCTTTATCAAGTTGCGGACAGTGGTTATAAGTTCTTGATAGTTAGTTATATTTGTTACCATGATGGGTGGAGGATCTCTTTTTTCAATACGATTTGTTTAATTGGAATTATCTGAATTGTCTGTCATTTTTGGTTGAGTGGTAAGTTTTGGTGAAGAATTTGCTTTTCGCTTTTTACTCGGATTTTGTGAGCGCAACGACATCTACCTGTCGATTATTTTCCTCCTTTTTTTCTTGCCATTAGGCACCATTGGTTTCTGTGTATTTTACTATGTCATATTACTACGTAATAAAGAATTCAATTTTAGTTTTTGGTAAAGACGCACGCCTTTGATTTTCTTTTAACACGCAATCCTCATATTGCACCACGAATTTCATAACAGAGCCACACTGTTACATGGCGCAGCCGGTATCTCAACCTACATACAATAAAGAAACAACCAACACCCGACAACAAAATGTCTCTCGTCCAGCAACTCTTAGAAACGACCATCGACGCAGAAATTCTGAACCAGTTCACGAAGGATGCACTCCAAACAGAAGTCAAATCAAGAGGACTGGAAACAACAGCAACAACAAAAGATGAGTTAATTCAAATCATAATCAAACACAATAAAATCCTATCTACCCTTAAAGCAAGGAAAATCGAACCATCAGCAGGTACTTCTAGTTCGGTAGGGACTTGTCCAGCAGTTATTCAGACTGTCGTCATCAACCCAGACATGACGCAAACGATTTTGGAATGCAACGGGGAAGATAGCAACTCCACCGAGCAATTCATAAAATCCATCGAAAAAGCCGCAAAAATAAACGGATGGAGTGACGAGGTTAAATTAGTATTCTGCACCAGCAAATTAACGGGCATTGCAAGAAACTGGCAGAACTTCGAAGGCGATTCAAGGGACGACTGGAATATATGGCTCAATTCATTCAGGAAACGATTCATAAAGACACCAACATTACGCGAATGGAATGACAGAGTAAATGCACGTATCCAACGGCCGAACGAATCTATAATCCAGTACTTCAGCAGTAAGTTAGATATTATTTCTAAGCCCCCAAAGAATGTAAATATTCCTACGGAAGATCAAATTGCGTATTTACTCGAGGGTGTTGCTGACAATACAGACCGCCGTATTCTACGCATTGGCACACCTTCGACCATAACCGAACTATTCGAACTGGGGCAAAAACTTGACGATGACACAAAACACACCAGCAAACAGTTCCACAACACAACAACAATGTATCGCAACACTAGAACGCCACAGTCCTTTACAGACAATAATTTCAAGAAACCAGCATACACAGAAAATACAAAAATAAATACTTATGTATGCCCACGCTGTAAAAAAGGTCAACACCCCGTTTCGCAATGTCCAATACCCTGTTACACATGCAATAGAACTGGTCATTCACTGAGCAACTGCCCAAATAAACCATCTCCAAAACAAGCAAACTGCGCATTGAAGTCAAAAGGTGGTGATCGAGGCTTACCCATCGTAGATGCCTATGCATTCGATGGAAAACCTATTTCCACTCTTATCGATAGCGGTGCTGAACAGTCAGTAATCGATCGTCGTTCTATACCACCTGATTATGCAGTTCAAAAATACGAAGGCTCAGCAATAACTTCCATTGACAATGAGTGTAGACCTGTAGGACAAATTGACCTATTCGTTGCAGTAGGCGACATATGTTGCACATTTGGTCCTGTAGCGGTGGTAAACAATGCACCAATACCACTGATACTCGGCAGCGATTGGAGAAAGGCCAATAACATCACCATAACTGTCGAAACGAACGGAGATGTCCAATTAAAACAAAATACGAACTCAGGCTACACCACACACACAAATATAAATTCCTGCATATTAAAACAAAGCCAGACTATACCACCATGTATTCTAAAAGAAGTCGAACATCAAATCTCAACATTTCCGAAATCTATATCTCCAACACAAATTCAAAAATTTCGAGAAATAGTCAGCAACAATTTACAAGCCTTCTCGACAGACAACGAGATTTTAGGATACTGCACCATAGATCAACATTCCTTACGTACTGTAGATGATATACCAGTTCGCAGAAAGCCCTACCGCTATTCATGGAGCGACCGCCAGTTTATAAACGAAACAGTAGAAAATTGGAAAAAACTAAACATTGCAAGAGATTCGCAATCTGAATATGCCTCTCCAGTTGTAATAGTTAACCAGCCTCATCATCCAAGTACCCCACGCAGATTGACAATAGATTATACACAGCTTAACAAAAAATTATATAAAGATAATTTTCCACCTCCACACATCGACGACATCATAGAGAAACTGGTTCAACAGGATGCACAAATTTTCAACACAATGGACATTAAAACAGCATTTATGACGGTTGCTGTCAAACCAGAGGACATTCACAAAACAGCATTTATAACTCAAGACGGTATATACGAATTTATGAGAATGCCATTTGGACTGACCAATGCGCCAAAGACCATGGAACGTATAATGAAGCAAACATTCGATAACACCGAAAACACTATTACATACATGGACGACGTAGGTCAATCAGCTCCGATCATTGACATAGCTATTAGAAATTTCGAAAACGCACTTAAACAAATAATCAAAAGCGGACTACGTATTTCTCTACAAAAGAGTCAGCTTTTCCAAATGGAAATATTCTTCTTGGGCTATGGTATTTCAGCACACGGCATACGTCCAGATCCTTCCCGTACAAACTCCATCGACAGATACAACAAAATTTTCAAAACAAAAACAGACGCTAAATCATTCCATGCATTTGCATCTCATCACAGAAAGTTCATCAAAGACTTTTCAAAGTTATCATTACCAATACGCAACGCATATAATTCATCCCCATTCATCTGGACAGAAGAAGCAGCAGCAGCAGTCGAAATTTTAAAACAAAAATTAAAATCTCCACCAATACTGGGACATTTTAGGAATAATTGTCCAACGGAAGTTCAAATTGACGCATCATTAACCGGCTTGGGAGCAATCCTTCTACAAAAACAAAACAATCAGCAAGTAGTAATCGCATATGCTAGCCGTGCGCTTGCCGATAGTGAAAAAAATTTACATATGGTCCTACGATTTGAGGAAATCGTCGACCGGAAGGATACAGCACCGGTTCGCTCCCGAAAACCACCAAGATGGCTCCAAGACTATGAGAGGTAAATTGCCAGGAGTCAATTTTACAAGAAGGGGTCGTGTGAGCGCAACGACATCTACCTGTCGATTATTTTCCTCCTTTTTTTCTTGCCATTAGGCACCATTGGTTTCTGTGTATTTTACTATGTCATATTACTACGTAATAAAGAATTCAATTTTAGTTTTTGGTAAAGACGCACGCCTTTGATTTTCTTTTAACACGCAATCCTCATATTGCACCACGAATTTCATAACAGAGCCACACTGTTACAGATTTGCAAAATCATTTTTCCGTTTCCGAGCCCCTTCAGTTTCCACGACTAATTCCTCTTCGTCGGTTTCATAGTTTTGAATTTGAGCAACGGAAGTTGTATTATCATTGGGGTTGTTGCTCTTAGCGGATGCTATTTTGAGCATTTCTAGTTTCAGTTCATAATTTTCCTTCTTAAGATTTTGGCACAGACGTTCTAATTCATTTACTTTTTTCCTAAGGTTTATTAATTCAGTTGTAGAACTCTGTTCTATTTGTTCTTTGGCATTTTTGCTTCTGGAATTTTTATTTGGTGAGTTCCGTTTCTGAACATTTTTAGAGTGATTGGGTTCACTGGTTCCTCCTGGGGGAGGAGTCCGACCAATTCCCATATTTTTTTTTTTTTTTTTTTCTTTTAAGATTTAAAAATAAGAATAAGAATATAATGTGATGTTAATATATTTACTTGGTTTTCCTTGCTTTAAAAGAATTCTGACCTGGCAGTGCTGGTAAGAAAGCTTTTAAAGAGTTTGGAAAAGCTTTAGGGTAGAAGAAAGTTTTGTGATCTACAATCCACAAGTTAGGTTCCACACTGAAAGCTTTTCCTCTTTGTCTTATCGATATTCCAATTTTGTGTCAAATACGAGAATATTGTATCACTTTACCTGTTTTGTCCACGGGTTTCCTGTACGGTGATCAGTGTTACTCCAATATTCCGCCGTGCGATAGCTGAAGCGCTTTCGGGTGGTGTACAAGACACTTTTTTGTTGTAGCTCTTTAAATAGTTTTTGAATTGAAATGATAGCACTTGGACTTTCTTTGATCTGTAACTGGACGGAGTTGCCAGCAACTACCTTAAGAATTCTAATGGCTTTATTGGCCGGTTCATCTTTGGTGCTCGCATTAGCATTGTTTAGTTCATCGAAAAGTGCATTAACTCTTTCCGCGTAGGCACTTCTGGGTTCTTTATAGTTTTGTTTGAACTGAAAAACTTTAGTCTGTATTACCTGTATAGACCGGGTTTTTCTAAAAAAATTTATAAGTGCTTCTTTAAATCATTCCAGGCTCATAATCGTTATACTTGATGATGACGTTATATGCCCGGCAAGTTAGTTCTGATTTAACAACATCTAGAAGTTCGGCCTTATCGGAGTCAGAGGTGGTTTTCTTAGCTTGTAAATCAACAAGTTGAATAAACCTATCTAAGTTTTGGGCAGTACCATGGAACTCGGGTATGAGTTTAATGGCCTGTGAAGAGCTAAACGCGTTTGGCATTGTAGATTCGTTATGCAAACAAGGATCAGTTATGATCGAAGGTGAAGAACTTTTGGGTAAGGGTTTTTGTTCCCTAGGCGGACTTATTTCGTTTTTAGACGGTGGTGGAGAATGTCCCACTGGCATTTGTTTTTGCGACTCAGCTATGGATAACTCACTTTCTGAGAATCTGCGAGAGCGTGCTACCCTCCTATTTCTTAACGAAATATTTAGGTTAAGATTGGACATAAATTATGCCGAAACAAGGATAAAAATTAAAAAAAATTTTTCTGATATACTTTAGCAGAAAAAAAAAACTGGATTTAGATTTACAGATGCGAAGGAGAAAAATAAAACGGAGTATACTATTTATGTACAATGTATATAAAAAAAAAATACTCATTATAAAAATTTAACTTATATCACTAACTTATACCGGAAACATGATGGTCTTTCGTTGTTGATGATGGAGTTGTCGTTGCAGGTTCAGTTGATTGCCTCAGCGTGGCAATTTCTTCCTTCCCTCTTAAAATACTAGCACAGGAATTGGACTACCTCTGTGGAGTTTTTGATGAAACTTTTTCAAATACACTTTTTGCAGTTTTTATTTAGTATGGATGTCACTTCGCGTTATTGCAGGAGTCAAAAAAAATATTTTTTTTTTTTTACTTCACTTCAGCACTTTGAGAAAAAAAAATTTTTTCCATTTTGAATTTGGGATTGTGATATTGATTTTTTTTTTTTCGTTTTCACTTCACTTTAGCACTTTGGAAAAAAAAAGAATTTTGATTTTGAATTTGGTATATTGATTTTTAAATTTGGGAGCCTAGTCAGATACCTTTTACTAGGCAATCCCACCGCTGCCACCAATGTTGTTACTCCGCAGTGAAAAGGAAGAACCACTCGATTTTGGTGTTTGGATCAGCCTGTTTTCATAATTTTTCATTCCCTGCCTTCTTGCCTATGATCCTCACCAATTCGAGGTCAACCACGCAATTTGTGTCAAACCCATGTCTCACTTTGTTTATTGCACCCTAGGTAATGCACTTGACATAGTTCACGCTGCGGTGGGTTGCTTGGGTCTGCAATGTGACACCGCAGTGTGTGTGGTCGCTTTAAATGTTAACATAGTTCGATTCGATTAGTACTTGACATAGTTCACGCTGCGGTGGGTCAGTATTGCTTGGGTCTGCAATGTGACACCGCAGTGTTTTTTTTTTTTTTTGATTGCGCCAGGGATGTGTAATCTTCATAGATACTAGTAGCCCGAGTGCTACTAGCATGCACGATTCGCAAACCTGAGTACTCGATGCCAGGAATACGCCTACGTACTAAACACACACCCTACACACTTCAACCACTCTCCCCGCGGGACTGCCGTTAGGTATTAATTCGCGGGGCTGGTTAGCAATTAATGCTATGCTTCTTGTATTGCTGCTTCTGATGCTTCTGTTGCTTCTGCTGCTCTTCTTAGCTTTTCTATTCTCCGCAACTCTTTTTGTAGAGTTGTTACGAAAGAACATATTGCCATCCAATTTTCTTCCAACCGTAACATATGGTCGAGGAGTAATGACGGACTTGGCAGAGTAATTCTCCATGCCGTGAAACGTGTGCAGTAAAACACTGCGTGCTCCGTATCCTCATCTTCACCTGGGCATTCCGGGCAGGATGGTGAGTTGTCGTGTCCGAATCGGTGTAGATATTTGCGGTAGCCACCGTGGCCAGACAGGAACTGCGTTAGATGGTAGTTGCAGTCTCCATGCTTTCGACTTATCCAATCTTGGATTGTCGGTATAAGTTTGTATGTCCATCTGCCTTTTGTTGTATTAGCCCAACGAGCTTGCCACATAGCTGCTGACGCTGCCCTTTCTTCAATTTTTATCACCTTGATACCAGTGGCGTCGTGATGACTCAATGCTCTTCTGTTATATATCCTCAGCATTTCATCTGCGAGAATATCGATGGGGACCATTCCAGCTATGACAAATGCAGCTTCGTCAGAGATGGTTCGAAAGCAGCTGATTGTCCGTAGCGCACAGAGTCTGTATGATGACGATAGTTTCCTTTTGGTCTCCTTCGTCCTCAGTGCCTCCGCCCAAACTGGGGCGGCATATAACAGAACTGAGGTGATAACTCTAGAGAGTAGAATCCTTCTAGCGTATCCAGGTCCACCGATGTTAGGCATGATACGCGAGAGAGCTCCCTGCATTTGCGATGCTTTTTTGGTAACAAAATCAACATGCGTTTTAAACCGTAGCCTGTTGTCCAGCATTACTCCAAGGTATTTAACTGCCTCTTTCGACCTGATGGTTTGGTTACCAACCTGAAAGTTGGCAAATTCGACAGTTTTCCGGCTGGTTATAAGAACAGCTTCTGTTTTATGGTCAGCTAGTTCTAGTCCGGCGGATACTAGCCAATCTTTTATCCGGGCAATTGCTTCATTTGTAGCTGATTCTACTGCACGGATCTGTTTAGCTACTGTCACGACTGCAATGTCATCGGCGAATCCAATTATCGTTACTCCCCCAGGTAACGATAATCGTAGTACTCCGTCGTACATGATGTTCCACAATAGTGGCCCTAAAACCGATCCCTGTGGAACTCCCGCAGTTACGTTGTAGTATTTTACGCCTTCATCGGTATTGTACCTCAGCTTTCTGTTGTTGAAGTAGTGCGTCACTATCCGTAGCAGGTAATATGGCGTATCCATCCTGGCAAGTGACCTTCTAATAAACGACCAGTTCGCAGAGTTAAATGCGTTTTTAATGTCCAGCGTTACTACTGCACAATACTCCTTTGTGCCGTAGAGCCATCTTTCTCCTTCGATGGCACCTTTGGCGATATCGACTACCGCTCTTATGGCATCTACAGTAGATCGTGCTCTTCTGAAGCCAAATTGGTGATCTGAGAGGGCTCCTTTCTCTTCTACTACTGCGAGTAATCTATTATAGATTATCTTCTCGAGGATCTTTCCCATGGTGTCTAATAGGCATATTGGGCGATAGGATGATGGTTCTCCTGGGGGCTTCTTTCCTTTTGGCAGTAGGACCAAATGCTGCGTTTTCCATTTTTCGGAAAAGGTTCCTTCTTCAAGGCACTGCTTCATTGTTGTTATGAAGAGGTCTGGTCTTTTTGTTACAGCTGCCTTTACTGCCTTGTTCGGGATGCCGTCGGGTCCCGGAGCCTTGTTGTCACCTATCTTGCTGCATGCCCTTAGCAGTTCCTCGTGAGTAATTAAAGGAATATCTTCTGGATTGACTTCTCGTATAATATTGCACATAGCAGCAGGCCTTTGAGGGAAGAGGTACTCTACTATGGATCTCAGCATTATCGGACATGTTATTTGAGGAGTCCTATAGCCCTTTAATTTTGTCATCACCATTCTGTATGCCGAGCCCCATGGGTTGATGTCGGCTTCTTGACAGAGACGTTTAAAGCATGCAGTTTTGCTTTCCTTAATGGCTCTATTTAAGCTACGTCTCGCCAGTCTAAGGGTGTCCAGGCATTGTTGGAAATCCGCCCTCCTTCTTGATCGTTGGACTTTACGCCGGGCTTGCAGACATTTTGCCCGGAGTTCGAATATTTCCTCGTTCCACCAGTAACACGGTGATGTGTTCCTGGTGTTTGCTCTCCTAGGCATTGATGCGTCGCACGCTGTGGTGATGGTGCCTGTGAGGTGGTGAGCGAGGGTCTCCGCTGTTCCGCTTGGAGCTTGATCACCGTTCAACATCTCTTCGAATGCATCCTTATCGAAAGATCTGTCATTCCATTTTGGGCCAGTAAGTTTTGGGAGCTGGACTGGTTTTTTCCCTTTTATTTCCAGTATTATCACCTGATGGTCGCTGTGTGAATATTCCTCACTGACCCTCCACTTTATGGTTTTCAGGATGGAGTTGCTCGCAAAGGTAATGTCAATAATGGACCCTACTCCAGCCTTCCGGTAAGTATTTGTCCGGCCCTTATTAGCAATGCCTATCGCTAGGGGAGCGAATGTCTCCAATAAGACCTGTCCTCTGGTGTTGGTGAGCCTGCTGCCCCATTCTGTTGCCCACGCGTTGAAGTCTCCTCCTATAACCACTGGGGCTCTCTGGAGCGCATCCGTGGTTAGATTATCCAGCATTAGTTGGTACTCGCTGGCCGTCAAACTGGGTCGGGCATAGCAGCTATAAAAATGGATCCCATTTATTTTCGCCCGCACGAAGCCGACTGCTTGGTCGTTTGTTTCTTGAAAGGCATAGCGTCCACACATCCATATCGCCGCCTGTTTTGCCTTATCGCAGATCCAATTGTTGTTCTCTTCGGGACATTTATATGGTTCACTGATCATAATAACGTCAGCGCTTTCGTCCTTGGCCGTTTGTGCTAGGATGTCCTGTGCTATTCTACAGTGATTAAGATTTATCTGTAGAATCTTCATGGTATTTTGCTTGTAATAGCTCTCCGAAATACTGGGCATTTGCTACTGCCGGCTACATGCTGCGCGGCGTCCGGGTGGTCTTTCTTGCAGAACATGCAGGATGGATCCTTGTTGCAATTCTTCGCTATGTGGCCTTCTCCTCCACATCTCCTACATAGCTTGGAGCGGTCTTCCTCGCTTTTGCATTGCCAGGCAAGATGACCAAACTCATTTGAAGCACTTTTTAAGGAGGGTTCGTTCGCGCATGCGACAGTTAACCCAGCCGATTTTAATCCTTCCTGCTTCTAACAGCTTTCTTACGTCTACTGCGGGAAAGCTGATCGTTGCTGTTTGTGTTCCTCCGTACGCCCTCCACAGGGACAAAATATCTGCGGGTGAAACTTTCACTCCAAACTGGGCTTCGATTGCATTGATTACGTCGTCTATAGTCGTGACCTCATCGATGTCTTTGATCTCAAGGGTAGTGCGATGCGTAATCGAACTTACATTCGCTTGCTCTGCTAGAGCTTCACTAATGACGCCTTTAAATTCGTTTGTCTTATTTCCCGTCTCCTTGAATTGTATAAGGAGGTCTCCCTTCTGTGTCCTCCTGATTTTAGTTACCGCCTTTCCCACTGTTTCCAGTTTGGGGTCTGCCTTCACCTTGCGTAGTATCTCCGCGTATGAGAGGGACCCCGTCGCTTTAATGACGATAGCGTCAGGTCTAGGTCTTTTGACCTCTTGTTGCTTCTTTTTGGCGATCTTCTTTTTGGTGGTATTTACCCATTCTTCTTCTCCTGCCGCTTGCTTCTTGTTTGTGGCTGTAACTTTTTTCTTAGGTCTGACCACTGGGGTCTCTACGCCGGTGGTCTCATCCTTCTCCTTGGTGTTTATCAATGCAGTTTGTTTTTGTTTACGCTTTGGCTCCGAGCGCTTTTTGCCTGCAACATCGTTTGATGTATTTTTCTGCGTCTGTTTTGGCTTCGGTGGTTCGTTGTCTGCCGCGCCACTCGGTGGCTGTTGCTGTTTTCGTTTTGGCTCCGGGGGTTCGTCGTCTCCAACTTGCCTTCTCTTGGGTTCAAATGTTGTTTTTAGCCATGGCGAAGTTTGCGACGAGTTGTTCCGGCGAATCACTTGCTTTGCTTCCTCATCGTGTAGCTGAATCGCCGAGAGCTCGTAGAGAGCTCTGATGCTTTCAATAGCATCTCGCATCGCTTGGTGGATTGAACGCCTTTTGCCATCTTCCAGCATTTCTACCAGACCTCTAATTTGCTCACCTAACTTGTGGAAATCAGTTTTATGGGTTGGTGGTTCGACCGTCACCTTTCGTATTGCGGGTGACTCGCGTCGTTCCGCACTTCTTTGTGATGCTGCTACTTGGTCAATTGGTGACCTCAGCATCCTTGATCCCCTCTGGAAGGGGTTCTCCTCATTCTCCTCTACTTCAATTTCTCCGGTGTTTTTGTTTGTTTTTGTTGTAATCATTTCTAGTGGATCCCCACTCAAAGCCGCTATCAATGTTCGAATGTGTAGTCACCTAAGGATCCCATGGTTGTCTTTGCAAGCAGTGAGGCCATGCGAGGGTTGACACAAGCCCTTATGGGGTTTTGTGCCAGAGCCGGATCGGTGCTAACCAGGAATGTTACATCTGGACCTACACCACCAACTTAATGGTGACGAAACATTGAACGTACTTTTAGGCCTGCCAAGGTTTTTGCCTGTTTTGGGATGGAGGCGCTTGTAGCATTAGCCTGAAAGCCATTTCTGCAAGATTTCACTCTTGCTTACTCAGGTAACAGAATACTACAAACGTCAGCCCTCATAGCTGTCATTCCAATTCGTTTTCCAGTATGCCATAATTAAGACCTTACTGGGCTCAGTCTTAATGTTTTAGGGTAGTGGTTATGGTTATATATATATATATATATATACCTATGTATATACATATATATATGTATGTATATATGCAGCATCCCTTTCGGGCAAAGAAGCTGCGCATTTTACGATGTGGCGGGTTTGTCCGGATCTCGCCATTTTCTCCTTTCTGTATCCCTCGTAGCCACCTCGAGGTGGAAAGCACATATATGGAAGACGGTGCTTACTCGTCTTGTCGCAGAGAGTTCATAGGGGTTCCTTTAACCTTTTCAGCCAAGCCCTCCTTCTCTGCCGCTCTTGGTCGGGGACTGCTTATTGGGTATTCGCAGTTAGCCTCCATTTCTGCAGGCCGTTCACTATCCGCCACCTGTGACCCCCACAGTCGCCTGAGCTTAGCATCACCAGCCCGCCCGGCTTGGTGTCTGTGTGACACCGCAGTGTGCAATGACGCATTTGCATTTGGAACACAATGGTTTAAACGAACTATATGATAGTGAGTCAACACAAAACAGAACTAAGTCAAGTGGTTCAACAGAACTATATGATAGTGAGTCAACACAAAACAGAACCAAGTCAAGTGGTTCAACAGAACTATATCATATTGCATAAACGCAATTCGTGAGAATGGTTGGTTTTTGGGTTGAGGGCACAACATGGAGGTTTTTAATCAACGACTTCAGCGTCCTAACCTCCGAGTGTTGTCTGTCAGTAAACTGTCTGTACAAGGTTTTTAGTCTCGACAGTAGTCTACTTTTGTGTTGGTGTAGTGCGTCAATTGTTGCATTACGGAATATGTCTGCGTTGTCAGTATGTTGATACCGAGGTATCGTACTGTCCATAGTTCGTGTAATTGTCTCGTCCATTTGTTTTAGGTACCAGTCAATCTCCTCATTTGACAGATTCCTATTGGACGGTGGGTAGAGCGAATTCGAAGGAAGTGCTCTTGTCAAAGTTCTTGAGAAGCGAGTCCAACGCGTCCTACTATAATTGTAGGAGTAAGTTTGGACAAACTCCTCCAACTCCGCAATTTCGTTGGGAATCGTTATTACGGCACTAAGTCCGCAATGGTCACTGTCATACACAAATGTGTGCAGGCAGTTTATAGTTTGTCGGTCCATGTCGGTCAGTTGTAACCGTACGTCGAACAGCATAAGATCCAGATAGGAGCCGCTTCTAGAAAACGACGGACTATCTGTAGCTTTTAAATCGAGTTTATACTCGACACTGTGCCGACCCCACCAATTGAATAGTAGGTCCCTTCTAGGATTAGGTTTGTTATTTCCCCAATCTCTATGTTTGGCGTTAAGATCTCCGGCCATGATAAAATAATTCTCCTCCGACTCCAGCCTTAGGAATCGAAAAAGAGTCTCGAGTTCTTATATAAATAAAGTAGATTGAGTAGCTTCAGGTGCATAGAGTGCGACCAAGTACATCCTCTTTCCACTACGGAGAGGGATGTACACGATACACGCTTCCAGCTCCTGGAACCTTCGCACTTCACCGCTGTACATTCCTTTAAATTGCAGTTGTTTGCCTATGAAGATCGCAACACCTCCTCCTTGTGTCAAGTTGGGTCGGTCTCTTCTAACAATATTGTATTTATTGTGCCCCAGTTTGTGCTTCTGGGATAGCTTTGTTTCGCTAACCATAATCACATCAAGGGTTTGGTCTTCTAGCAACTTAAACAATACGGCTCTTCGCTCGATCCTAATCAGTGAATTCACGTTCACCACAAGGATCTTCAAGGGTTGCTCCTCCATGTTCATACCCAATACGACTGGAGGTGCGTTAGGCTCGACATAAGTGCGTAGATCTGGTCCACCCGCTTCACCTGTTCCTGTACCTGACGTTGAAGCTGCTCCATCTGCCCTTGGATAAAGAGCAAGATGGACAGCAAGTCAGTTCGAGCCTCCGGTGCTCTAGGCGCGGGACCTGAGAAGCAACCTTCGGTTTTTTCTGTTCCGCGTTTCCCCGACTTTTGTGTTTGAATTGAAGCGGGTGGACGTTTCACTACGACCTTCTCGTGACGAACCGGATTTACTTTCTTAATATACTGAAACTTAGGACAATCCCGATAGTTTGCGGTGTGTCCCGAGTTCCTACATAAAGCACACGAGAGCTGGCTCTTATCTGCCACTCCATCCTTACCCAGAGTGCATTCTTCTGCTTTGTGGTTCTTTCCACACTTGACACATCGAGGCTGCAATTCGCAGTTCGACGCGGCGTGCCCGAACCTTTGGCAGCGAACACATTGTAAAATGTTCCTTCTTAATTTTTCCCATGCGACAACCTGGTAGTCTAGGACTTTAATACTCCTTAGACCATCCAGCTTGCTATTGGGTGAAAGCTGAACTAGATAGAACGGCAGTTTCCGCTTCTCCCTTTTGGCCTTAGCTGTGATGAATGGCTTGACGCCTACGAATTCGAGCTCGTTACACTCTTTCTCTTTAAGCAGCGCAAGGAGCGTTTCCGGATCAGTAGACGGGTCTATTCCCCTCAGCAGCATTGTTTGCCGCTTTTCCTCCTTTGGGGTGAAGGAGAAGAACTCCGTCGTCGTGTCCTTTAACAAATCTTTAATTTTTTTATACTGTTCCACTGTATTGCAGTGGATAGAATGCCTGTCTACATTTAAACGTTTAATAGAAAAATTGTTGCCTATGGCCGACTTACATAGTTCAATTGTGTCCTTCAACTCCACCTTGTAGGTATTAATTGGTGCCACTCTAGTCTTCGTAGTCGTCTTCTGTTGCGGTTGTGGCTGCTGTTGCTGTTGTTTCTGCTGCTGCTGCTGTTGCTGCTTTTTCTGCTGCTGCTGCGGTTGTTGCTGCTTTTTCTGCTGCTGCTGTGGTTGTTGCAGCGTTTTCTGCTGCTGTTGTTGTTGCTGCTTATTCTGTTGCTGTTGTTGTTGCTGCTGCATTTGCGGCTGCATTTGTTGTTGTTGCAGCTGGCCTTCTGGCTGCTTCCGTTGTTGTTCGGAAGGGCACTGGAGCTCTAGCTGCCGCTCCCTTCCTCTTCTTGCCATTTGTTTGGCCTCAATGGCAAGCACCCTCTGCTCTAGCTGTCTGATGCTGCTAGTCAGACTTTGAACTTCTTCATCTTCATCGTTCGATTCGGAGGATGCTAGAACTGCGAAGCAATTGTTATCGTCTCCGATGTAGCGGCCTTCCCCGCCGTCGGAGATGTACGGGAAGTCAACAGAGTCATCCGACCTTTGTCGCTTCTTTTCTGCTGCTTCTGCTGTTGTTGCGCTCGGCGGCCCTTCCCTCACTTGACCTGGCAGCTGTACAGCTGAAGCTGATGTGGAGTGACGCTTAACCAAATTGGGAGACGGTTTTAACTTCCTTCTCCTCTTCGACGTACCATCTGCAGCCACTGTTGCTTGGTGGCCTGATTTCACTGCCTCATTGGCTGATACTTTGTTATCAGCTGGTCCCGCTAATGGGAGCGCGGACCGCTCACTATCATCGCCTGTTTCTTATTACTTATCAATTTTTATTCACTATTTTTGTAAAAATTATAAAAAAAAGTCTAAATTAAAATTTTCCCTGGTCGGAAATTGAACCCAAGCCCCTGGGTTGACGGTTCACCACCACTACCTCTAGGCTAACTCGCCACTTGAAATTACACTGTTTAATTCTCTTTTTTTTAAATACTACGATTTTAAATGAAAGCCGAAACACGTCTGCATACGATGAAAGTCTGTGAACGACTGACGAGAACCGATACTGTCATCGTGGCATGGTCATTACTAGAAGGAGTACAGAGCAAATAAGGCCCTTGCGCCTTTGTATTTAATTTTTGTGCTATACTACAAAAATTAAATACAAATCTAATTTAAGATAAAGTTCATTTACATTGTTACTATTTACCCTGTGTACTTGCTCTAAAATTTATGTGTAGCTTGCCTTTACTCCGAAGTCCTGTTTCAATGCTTCTCGTATTGTGACCCAAGTTGATCCTGGTGGCAATCTTCTCATTGTCCTTATCGTATCTTCGCTTATTTTATCGTACATTGTTAAAGTGGCGATTTGTATGTACTGTGCGTGAGCTTGACTTGCTATGAAGTCTATGTGCTGGATCCATGTTATTATTTTGTTCTTGTCGGGTTTCCGTGCTTAAGGGTACTTCTCCTTGGGGTAACATTTTGATTTGGGGGTGGTCTAACACGTCTTTTTGATTGAATTTCTTCGAATTCTTCTTCACTTTCTGATTCTGAGATTCATCAGTCATGTAAGTAAATTTTGATTCATTTAGATCAATATTTAAATATGTGCTTGCCGTTTTTTTTTTTATTAATCTTTCACTGACCCAGTTTTTGTGTATTATCCCATGAGATCTCTATGATCCTTCGTTTATATGTATATTATTTTGAACACTTCACTGAGTTTACACTAGGAACTATAAAAACTATTGATCATAATTTACCTTTACGATTAAGTCTAATCCTAATGACTGCTCCAAATTAGTTTTTACTTTTATTATTTTTGGTTAAAAGAACAACTTTATTGTTGAGTATTTTTCTTAAAAACTGCTTTATCTCTAACATTTACTTTTGTAAGAAACCTCGGCTTGGATGGTCGATGCTGATGTCGTGTGTTCAACATCTGTTTCCCGTATGTGGCACTAAAACGGGTTTTCCCAGCTTTTAAAATGTACCTCTAGAGGTCGTCCATCTGTGGATGATTCTGCGTTACCTCATAATCCCACGTGGACTTCCTTGTGGTGGGAGGAATCCAAATCGAGTCCTAACATAGCTCGCCCGCCCAATCAAATCAGTAAAGTGCAGTGGAAAAAAAAAATATATATATATAGAGCGGGCGCTCTAAGCTAAACATAATACTTAAAACTATATCTTTCGACGTAACCTAACTTAAATTTGTATTTACTGATTTTTATTACTAATAATTATTAGGTGCGCAACTAAGTTCTCTGTCAATAGATGGCTCCAGCAGTAAGTGCTGGTCGATTTTGACATATCCAAAACATCATGAACCGAGCTTAGACATATTGTAAACAAACTGTTTTGACACATTAGTGATTTTGTTTTGGCGTCTGTTGAGACTACTCAACTGTGCCTTTGTTCTTTTTTGGACTTTAAACAAAGGAGAAAACCGCACACCCTTTTTTCCGTAGATTCTGTAAAATTTTCCGTAAATTAAATTAAAGACCACTTTTCAACGTTATAAAATTCCGAATAATTCTTTATTTTAAGTGTTCAATATATATATACGTTTTAACAATGTAAAATGTCAAACTGACTTTTTGTTACGTAAAATTAGATAATTCACAATAATACTTCTTAAATTACAAATTTTTGGAGTTTTTATTTTAAAGCAAATAAAACGTTTTATCGCCTTCAACATTCACCCCCGCCGTGAACTCGTTCGCAACAATTTTCTGCAACCTTCTTCCCACAAGACTGGCAGCACTGCTTTTTCTGGCTATGAATTCGCCGTCCTGAATTTGCAATTATTCGTCTTCTTCTTGGGTTGTTCTGTTGAAGAAACAATTAGTGGGACAGAGAAGGACATAGTCACAAACAAAACAAACAAATACCCTACAGAGTCAGTGAAGTGAGTAGCCTACACATATTGCCCTTTACCAATTGACACTATGATATATGCCGCTCTCTTTTCCTCTGTATGAAGATCGTCTCCTTGCCAACGTGCTGACTGATTTACTATCAGTAATAAGCGTCGGGTTTTTAATGCGCGATTTTGTTTTGTTTCTTAATGTAAAGTAAATGTAAATTCGCGTGTGCATTAGTGATTTCTAAGTGTACAGGAACCTTCTTCGGTTGCAGTCATACGGGAATATATTCCTACATGTAAGCAATTAATCATTGATTTGATTTGAAAATATTATGAATGAATGAATTTCTGAATGTATGTGTGGATGTCTTGTATTTTTTTTTCTCTTCATTGAATGGACTGTATGAGTGATTTGTGTTTGAATAAATTCTATGTGTAGTGTTAAATGAGGGACGGGAAATTTGATTTGGGAAATTTCCCAAATGTATTTTTTTTTTTTTTTGTGTTGAATTAATTCTTTAATTATCAATATTTTAAGGTATATTGTTTTAATAGGGTTTAATTTGAAAATGTTTGTATTTAGGGGTGTTGTGAATGTTTTCGTGTTGTTAAATTAAATTAATATATAATTTGTTTTTGATATTTTAATTGTGAGAAATGTGTATGTATGTATGTATGTATATCGTAAATTTAAATATGTGTAAAATTTCATTGATTTAGGGTGTGTGTGTGTAAGAATTCATTAATTTAGGTGTGTGTGTAAGAATTCATTAATTTAGGGTGTAGGTTAGATTAGAGATTGATCGGCGTTTATCTTGTTGCTCGGAAGCAGACATATATTTGCAATAGAACGTTTCAGTTCTCCGGTTTGCGTTTTTTAGGGTGACGACACGAATGAGATTGTCTGCTCCAGGGTGTAATTTTACAACGCGGGCCATCATCCATTTTGAAGGTGGAATCCTCTTATCTTTTAGAAGAACCAAGTCTCCTAGCTGCGGTTGTTCTTAGTTAAGTACTCCGAACTCCACTGTTCCCAAAAGTTTTGATAGAGTTGTTGAATCCTCTTCCATCGATCGTTGTAGCAGATGGTTTCATCGTCGATATTTGGTTCCGGTATACTTTGCATGGGTTCGCCTATCAAAAAGTGTGCTGGGGTTAAGGCAGTGAAATCTTCAGGAAAGCTAGTCAGTGGACAGAGAGGCCTTGAGTTTAGGCACCCTTCTATTTGTGTCAAAAGGGTCGACAACTCCTCAAATGTAAGCGTGGAGTTCCCAGCAACTCTTTTTAAATGGTGCTTCACCGATTTAACTCCAGCTTCCCATAATCCGCCAAAGTGTGGCGATGCCGGAGGGATGAAATTCCATTTAGTGCCGTCTGTAAGTAGAGTTTCTGCTACCTTCTTCTCTGAGTAGTTTGCTACTTTCCGAAAATTCTGCAATTCCTTAGCGGCACCCACAAAATTCTTCCCGCAGTCGCTAAATAACTCCTTGCAGATTCCTCGCCTCGCAGAGAATCTTCTAAAGGCAGGGATGAAAGCCTGAGTCGTCATGTCACTAACCAGTTCCAAATGAAGCGCCTTGGTAGCTAAACAAACAAAAACTGCAAAATATGCCTTAAAGGTTTTTGACCCTCAACCTTTCCATGCCTTGACCTCAATAGGACCTGCATAATCATAATCCTTACCCTCGGTGCTGGCAAATTGCCCATGAGTTGGCCAATGGGTTTTGCCTTTTGCCTAAAACCAATGTTGAAGTTATGGATACATTTTTTTACAGCATTTTTGAGACTTACTATCCAAAACCTTTGACGAAGCTGAGCTACCATCTGCTGCGTTCCACCATGGTAAGTTGTAGCATGCGCGTCCCTTACAATCAGTCGACTAATATGGTGACTTGGTTTCAAGATGATAGGATGTTGTTGCTCGTAGCTTAGATTTGAGTTCTGTAACCTACCTTCTACTCTTAAAATTCCAGCCTCATCAACAAAAGGATGTAATGCCCTTTAGCCCCTTCATGTTAGGTTGAGTTTCATTCTCGTCGACAAAAAACATGCTCCTTTGGACGATTTTTACGGCAACTTTCAACGCTGAATCCATCTCCGTCGGCGAAAGTGTCATCGAATACTTTTCCGTTCGACGCATGTTGGAAATAAATCTGGAACAATATGCCAAAACCCGCAGCAGCTTCCGAAGATTCGAGTGGCGATGTATCAGCAGATTGATCGCATTTTCTCCTGTGACGACGCAATGGGATTGAATCTTTCGCCTCTCTTCATCAGGTATCACCGCCGCTGGTTGAATCGGAGCTTCAAAGCTCCATTCGGACCTCAGGAACTCTGGTCCATTCCACCAAAGAGAATTGCCATTCAAGTGGGATGGCAATAGGCCACGTGATGCGAAATCTGCTGGATTGTGTTGAGTTAGCGGCACACGTACCTCCAGATGCTACAATTTGTAAGACGCTGGATCTCTGCAACACGATTGCTTACAAAAGTTTTCCATTTTGCTGGAGGTGCCATGATCCATGCCAACGCAATCTTCGAGTCTGACCAAGCATACGTCCTAACGTTGTCCAAACTCAAGACTCTCCCAGTGTAGTCCAAGAGTACTGCTAACATGACGGCTCCACAAAGCTCAAGCCTGGGAAGGGTTACAGTCTTCAACGGAGCAACTCTTGTTTTGGACATCAAGAGATGAACGTGAATGTTGTCTTCGTCATCTAAAACACGTAAGTAAACCACCGCTCCATATGCCTTCTCTGATGCATTACTAAAACCGTGTAATTCCAGGTCTGTTCGATTGTCTCCTAGACGAATCCACCGGGGTATCTGAATCTTCTCTATGGATGGCAGTTCACGTCGACAATCCTCCCACTGAGCCTTCAGTTCCGCTGAAATTGGGTCATCCCACGCTAGTCCGCAGCACCACAGCTGTTGCATCAAAATGTTCATCAAAATTAAGCACGGCGAGATCGATCCAAGGGGATCAAAGAGTTTGGCGATAGTTGACAGCATGGATCTTTTTGTTGGAATTTCAGATGAATCTACGAAGACATTCTGAAAATAAAAGAAATCTCCTACGGGGGACCACCTAATACCTAACGTCTTAATTTATGGAGTAGAAGCAGCTTCGAAAGGTAAGGAAAACGCAAATTCCCTTTGATCCACAGGAATATCTTTTAAAGCCGCATCATTATTGGCTGTCCACTTCCGCAGGTTGAAGCCAGCAGATGTCAGCTAATGTTTCGCCTCATCACATATTTTTCGTGCCTCTTCCAAAAGGGTGAAGGGTGCTTCGTAATTGGGTGTCGATGTCAAAGACCTGTAGAAAACAATTTTTTAAAGCCTTTGGTGTCTCTATAGGTACTTTACCCAGTATAATCCATCCCACTATAACTCCTGGGGAAACCTTGGCTGGATTTGGGCTTTTGCTGATCAACTGCCTCTAACGTACGGAATCTTGCTTCAAGAAACTCGGAAAATTTCTCAAAAGTTGGTAACTCCTTGTCCGATCCTAGTTTTTCTTCCCACAATTGTTGGGTTATGGGCGGCAGCTTCTGCAACATACTATATACGACGATTGTATCCCAATCCGTAGTCGGCACACCAAGATTTTTAATGGAATGCAAGCACTCAGTGGAAATGTCCAGTAATTGCTTCACTCCTTCGGCTGTCTCGTTCTGCAAAACCTTCTGATTGAAGAATATCCTAAGCTGCGCGTTCACTAGGATTCGCTTATGGTCGTAGCGCGAAGTAAGGATGGACCAAGCCTTGTCATAGTTGCCCTTATCGATGCTGAGATGGTGGAGTAACCGTTCAGCCTCACCTGACAGGCTCGACTTTAAGTGGTGTAGTTTTTGCACTTCGGTTAATGACGAATTTGTATGCACTAACGACTCGAACATACCATGGAACGCCCGCCAGTTCTCATAACTACCAGAAAATGTTGGCTGGTTGATCTTGGGCAGACGCAGTTCACTTTGAACAGAGGCTGCGTGAGCTGTACTTGATTTAGCAGCCGCCGGTACCTTCTCCAACGCATCAAAGAGAGCCATTTTGTATTCAAGGTAAGTTTCCCTTATATCATCAAAAATCAATTGATTTTCTTCAATAAGGCCCTTATCTTTGTCCTCAGCTGCATCTGCCACCTTTTCGTTATTTAAGACAGCTTGATGGTAGTTGTCCTCAAGAACCGCAAGACGACCATTCAAGATATTTTTGGTTCTTTTGTCTTCTGGAGCGTTCTGGAATTTGGCGAAATCCGCACCAATAATGACTAGAACATTTTTTAATAATTTGACTTCCCTAGCGCTCATTTTCTCAATTTTTCAATAAAGTGGCAAAGGTATAAAAAAAAAAGGGCAAATATGGCCAAACTCACTCACCTTTATTAATTTTTGGTACTCCTCAGGCGTTTGGAATGTATTTCACGGCGCGGAATACGTTTATATTGCAGAACTTTATTACGCGTCGGGGGAAACCGATTTACACAAAAAACTCACAAGGGATTGTCTTTGGGTAATGGTTTTATGTCTTTTTTTGTTAAAATAATGTCACAATAATATTTTTTATCTTTCAGACATGAAGCACACACACTGTCACTGGAAACTGGGTTAATTTGGCTCGAATGGACCAAATGTTGAGACTACTCAACTGTGCCTTTGTTCTTTTTTGGACTTTAAACAAAGGAGAAAACCGCACACCCTTTTTTCCGTAAATTCTGTAAAAATTTCCGTAAATTAAATTAAAGACCGCTTTTCAACGTTATAAAATTCCGAATAATTCTTTATTTTAAAAATGTCAATGACTTTTTGTTACGTAAAATTAGATAATTCACAATAATACTTTTTAAATTACAAATTTTTGGAGATTTTATTTTAAAGCAAATAAAATGTTTTATCGCCTTCAAGCGTCATATACTTTTGGTTGTGTGAAAATGTCTGATTTTGTGCCAAATAATCGTCATTTGCGGGAAGTGTTGATTTTCTTTCATTCGAAAACGGCGGCTGAAGCTCATCGAGAGCTCCAAAAAGTTTACGAAGATGCTGTTTTGAGTAAAACAGCGTGCCGTGATTGGTTCCGCCGCTTCAAAGACGGTGATTTCGATGTTGACGACCGTCCGAAGGAAGGCCAAAATCCTTTGAAGACGCTGAATTGGAGGCATTGCTCGATGAGGATCCGTGCCAAACGCAAAAACAGCTTGCTTCAGCATTAGGAGTTACCCATTTCCAAGCCATTTCCAAGCGATTGCATGCGTTTGGAATGATTCAAAAACAAGGAACTTGGGTTCCTTATTATTTGAAGCCAAGGAACGTTGAGCGTCGTTTTTTCGCCTGTGAACAACTGCTCCAGCGGCAAAAAAGGAAGGGTTTTCTTCATCGCACCGTGACGGATGATGAAAAATGGATTCATTACAGCAAACCAAAGAAAAGAAAGTCATGGGAACTGCCCGGTCATGATTCTACGTCGTCGGCTCGACCGAATATTCACCCCGCTGTGAATTTAGTGGGACCAGGTCGGTGTCATTTATTATGAACTGTTGAAACCTAATGAAACCATCACTGGGGAACGGTATCGACTTCTATTGATGCGATTGAGCCGAGCACTGCGCGCAAAATGGCCACAATACGAGCAGGGGCACAACAAAAAAATTCTACAGCATGACAACGCTCGACCTCACGTTGCAAAACCCGTTAAAACCTACCTGGAAACGCTCAAATGGGAGGTCCTACACCACCCGCCTTATTCCCCAGATATTGCGTCATCCTCTTATTACTTGTTTTGTTCGGTGGCACATGGTCTGGCTGATCAGCAGTTCCGCTCATATGAAGACATCAAAAAATGGCTTGATTCGTGAATAGCCTCAAAAGATTTTTTTTTTTTTTTTTTTTTTTTTTTTCTTTTTTTAGAGGAAGGGGAGATCTTCAAAAGATACTGATGATCCGAGTAATCATCATGCCGGATTTTTACCGACTAAAACCACCTCCCACATAATTGCGATCTAGTCACTTGGACTAATAAGCAATTTTTTTCTGACATTTTAGTCTTTGTATGAGTTACACCCCCTGGTGACCCTTTATTTCGAGTGTGTATGTATTTATAAGCAAGTATATACATTTTTATTTTTCTTATATTAAGTTAAATCGAGAGGTTTTGTTCTTTTAAGCCTTCGTAATTGATTTTCATTATGCATTAGTTTTCTTGCATCTATGTTTATATGCTCTTCTAGCTTTTCTTTGTGTTTTTTTGCATGTTTTAGAATTTCTGCAGATACACGCAAAAAAACACAAAGAAAACTCACATTATTCTAAGCCCTTATACTCCTAAGATAAAATAAAGCCAATTAAATAACACACATTTGTAGCCTCAAAAGATGAACACTTTTACCGTAACGTTATTCGAACTCTGCCAGAAAGATGGGAAAAAGTTGTAGCGCGTCATGGACCATTTTTACACAATAAAGTTGGATTTTCATCAAAAAAGAACTTACTAACTAAGAGCACTTAGTTGCGCACCTAATAAATAAAGTAGATTGAGTAGCTTCAGGTGTATAGAGTGCTCCTCTTTCCACTATGGAGAAGGACGCACGCAATACACGCTTCCAGCACCTGGAACCTTCGCACTTCACCACAGTACACTACCTTAAATTTCAGTTGTTTTTAATGAAGATCGCAACACCTCCTTGTGTGGAGTTGGGTTGATCTCTTCTTATAATATTGTATTTATTGTGCCCAAATTTGTGCTTCTGGGATAGCTTTGTTTCGCTAACCATAAGTACATTACGGGTTTGGGCTTCTAACAACTTAAATAGAACGGCTCTTTGCTCGATCCTAATCAGTGAATTCACATTCACCGCAGTGATCTTTAAGGGTTGCTCCTCCATAATCATACCCATTACGACTGAAGGTGCATTAGGTCCAGCAGAAGGGCGTAGATCTGGTCCGCCCGCTTTTCTTGCTCCTGTACCTGACTCTATAGCTGACCCATCTGCCCTTGAATAGAGAGCAAGATAGCCAGTAAATCAATTTCAGCCTCCGGTGCTCTAAGTGCTGGGGCCTGAGAAGCAAATTTTGATTTTTTTTTGTTCCGCATTTGCCCGGCGTGCCACCATTTGGGCGTAGGTCCCTTGGGGAGTCGCGGCTTGTGTTTAATTGGGAGCAGGAGGACGTTTCACTTTAACCTGCTGGCGAGCTTTCCTAATATATTAAAACTTAGGACAACCCCGATAATTTGCGGTGTGTCCCGAATTTCTGCATAAAGCACACGAGAGCTGGCTTTTATCTGCCACTCCATCCTTACCCAGAGTGCATTCTTCTGCTCTGTGGTTCTTTCCACACTTAACGCATCGTGGCTGCATCTCGCAGTTCGACGCGGCGTGCACGAACCTTTGGCAGCGAACACATTGTATAGCGCTTTCGCTCCTTTTTAGTTTCCCCCATGCGACAACCTGGCAGTCTATGACTTTTATACTCCTTAGACCATCCAGTTTGCTGTTAGGTGAGAGCTGAACCAGGAAGAACGCATGGTTTGCAGCTGAGGGTGACGAAAAAAAACTCCGTCGTCGAGTTCCTTAACAATTTTTTTTATTTTTTTTTTTGTACTGCACCACTGTATTGCAGTGGTCTATCTTCATTTAACCTTTTAATATAAAAATGATTACCTATGGCTGACTTACATAGCTCAATGGTATCCTCTAACTCGATCTTGAACGTGTTGATCGGTGGCATCCTTATATTTGCAGTCTTCTGTTTCGGTTGTTGTTGCTGCGGTTTCTTCTTCTGTTGATGTTATTGTTGCTGTGGTTTCTGCTGCTATTGTTGTTGCTGTTTATTCTGCAGCTGTTGCCTTTGCTGCTTTGGCTGTTCTTGTTCTTATTGTTGCTTCTGCTTATGCTGCTGTACTCGTAGTTGTAGCTGGCTTTGTGACTGCTGCTGTTTTTGTTGTTGCTGGGCGCGTTGAGGTTCTTGCTGCCGCTCTTTCTCTCTTCTGGCTTAACCTTAAAGGCACGCACCCTTTGTTGCAGCTGTCTGATGCTGCTATTCAGGCTCTCCACATCTTCGCGCTTCTTATTGAAAGTCTTTTTCAGTACTTGAAAGATTACTCTGCAATTACTACAAGTCGAAATACGAAGTTCTGTGGACGAATGCAATTGTAGCTTACGGTATATACATATGTATGTATGTACATACTTCCAGTTGCGATGAATGTTTAATAGAATAGCGGACCACAACTGACTGTCATTTGGGCATAGCACCTGCAACAGTTTGTTTTGGAAAACTATTCTTGGATCTACACTTCGCGGCTTCTCTTCGTTACGTCAGAGTTGTGTCTTTTTGTGTGTCGCAGTGATGAGGGAATTTAGGGTTGACTTTACCAACATTCGACATGTACGCCCACACCCATTCCCATTAACCAGCTGTTTTGGCAGTTAGCGAAACACAGTTAATTAAAGAATCTTCTGATTTGAAATTGCATGGACAGAAATTAGGCTAATTATTCTTTCCCCACCCCGTCCTCGTCATATATGTCGGTAGTTATATTGCTTTCTAGGTTCAACCATAGTATGGCCCCTGAACCAATCCGGGATTTAATTTCAAATGGCTAAAATTCACCGTCCGTAAGCAATTAATTCACTTCTGTTTTATTTGCAGACCTATTGAGGACAGCAACTCATCTTTTAACGAATTTGGATTGCGCTGTCCGATTGAATTACTCGAATTGTCTCTCCTACTATTGAAATCGTCATTGCAGATGAATTCAATATATACAATTCTGATTGGCTTCAACATTCTGGTAAGACAACACCCGAAGGAAGGTGTGTTGAAATTTTCGCTGAGGTACTCGTAAACAATGTGACTCAGCTTGTAAATGAGACTTTGGACTTGTTTCTTACTTCGCACCCTGATAAATACACCATTGATGTTTCAGCGCCTCTAGGTCGGTCTGATCATAATATCGTGTCAAGAAAAGACTCCCAAAAGAAAAGTATGGCAATGCGAGAAAGCCAACTGGGACGGCCTTAATAGCTTCTTTAGAAGTTTTAACTGGTCGCTATACTTCCTCGATAGCGACGAGGATGCCGCTCCTGATATCATCACTGACACTATCCCCTTAGATATGAATGCCTTTATTCCTAATAGAATAAAGAGCATTACACCAAAGGCAAACTCGTGGTTTAACCAGAGCTGTAAAGAGGATATCATGTTAAAAGAAGTAAGTTTTCGGTCTTCTAAAGACAACAAATCTGAAGAAAACCGAAAGAAGTTTAAACAAGCTAGAAAAGACTGCAATGCCCATGTTCGACATGTGAAGTTCTTGCATGACCAAAAACTGAGGCAAAAAATTCTACAACGTTCCAAAGGTAGTAACAATTTATGGTCATTAGTCAAAAATATTAAAAATTCTTTAAATTCCACTGCCAGATAATCTTTGTCTCCGCCTGAGCATGAGAGCGTCAAATTTTCCATGGGACGAGTCCACTTTCGCACTCGTACAGTTGCAGGAGTACTCAAAGGTTTAATATATAAAAATCCGCTGTTCCAAATACACAAATCCCCATAGTTCTGAAGAGGTGTTCTTCCACGCTGGCATAGCCTCTGAGTAAGCTTTTCTGTCTATCCTATAAAAAAGGCGAATTTTCCTCCCTATCCAATGACCGATCCATTGCACTTACGTCCCTTCTTGCCAAGGTCATGGAAACGCTGATAAACCCGTCAGCTTATGAATTATATTGATTAACGAAAACAAATAAAATATCTCACCGGGCAGTGAACAGAGTTTTCCATCAGGCTCTTTTGTCGGAAATGCGTGCATATGGCGTCGAAGTTTTTTCTTCAATGGCTTAAAAAATACACTACAGGCCAAAAGTTTGAGGCCGCCCTCAGTGCTCGAAGGAAAAACAAAATCTAACGTCGAAAAAAACTCTTTAGTAGAATAAGAGCCATCTAAAATGCCTTCTTTAAGAAGGGTGATGACTGCAGATGGTTTCTCTATTCTGGTTTCCGCGACTTTTCCCATTTTTAACGAGTTGTTTACTCAAGACGTGAAGAATTTCAAACGAATTCTTATGACTTCAAAGTGTGACTCTTATGTAAGACCCTTGCAATCCATGTCCACAAATTTTGGGATTTGAAAACCCTTTTGATGTAAGGAGTCATAAACAAGTGCTGAATCAACAGGTCAATGATGGATATAAAATCGGAATTTTATTATTTGAATGTGTTGTGTATTGTGCGTATGTTAAACACATTAAATTCCAACCTGGACCAACAAAATGGAATTTAATGCTTTCAAAACACAATGCTGTCTTCTGTCTCTCAAGCGAAACCAAAACCCTCAACAATTATCCATGAGTGGTATTTCCATCGCTGAAACCGAAAGACTTGCCATTTCGGTATGTGCATTAATAACCATCTTCGATGAAACAATCACATATTCGAGGTCGTCAAAAATACTGCAAAATGTCTAGGTTTCTTTAAAGGGTGCAGGAAATATTTTACTCCGTCTGAACTGGCCTCAATTTATAAGGCTGGAATATAACACCCACATCTGCTCTGGTGCACCCAAGATCGTTCTGCACATTCTATACAGGGTATAGACAAGCACGTCAAACTTATAGGTGATAGAGACATTGTGAACTCATTAAATTCATTCGAACATCGTAGAAATATATCGTGTCTTTCCCTATTTTATCGTTTTTTTTTTTTTATGAAAAATGCTCCAGTTTAATAGCCAGTTGCATTCCTCCCCTTCCAAATTTCACCCGCAATACGCATCATGCTTCCCATGCACATCAGTTTACCCTTAAGCCTAACTTCAATGATACTGTCAAATTTAGGGACATTTAAAGCCAACATGCAGAGACATCTCCTCTGTTCCTCTTCTCATTTTTCCCAAACGCCCGTGGCCGTGGCGCGCGCAAATTATGCGAAAAAATATCCAATCATATTAACCAAATGCCACTTAGTTGACTTGATTGTTGATCCCTGCTGTGAGATCACGAGTGAAGAAATGTATCCGGAGCTGACCAGAATGGAAAACCATCCAGCCAAATATTGGCGATCTACCACCGGAACTCATCACTCCAGCACCCGCGTTCAGTAAAATCGGAGTCGATTTGTGCGGTCCTTTTCATATAAAAGCTAGCGCAATCAGATTCGAAAAAATTATCAAAGTTTAGGTAGCAGTTTTTGTTTGTTTAGTCACCAAGGCTGTTCATTTGGAAATTTGTTCGGATCTGAGCATATACATATATGTTCCTAGAAGCATTCACACGTTTCGCAAATAGTCCTCTCCGACAATGGTACAGATTTCATTGTAGGCAAAAGAAAGATCAACGAAGAATGAAGCAAAGTCACCAAAAACAGCAAGGAGAGTTTGGCTATTATGTCGCATTGAAGGTATACTAAACAGCAGACCTTATATCCAGAGTTGTCCGAAGCAGAAGATGCACCTGTTCTAACACCATTGCATTTCATCACATGACACAGCTTCAAGAACTCTGTAATTGCTCTGTCCCAATTACAAAACGCTGGTTGCAAGTACAACAACTTCGACACCAATTTTGCGAACGGTTCCACCAGGAGTATCTCCACCATTTACAGAAGAGAAATAAATGGAAGTTCCCCATCCGGATGCTCGGTATCGGAGTTTTGGTATCGCTCCAAGAAACAATCATTATGCCTGCAGTTTGGAAAATGGGTCCAATCATTGAATGTTATCCTGATTGTAAGGGGGATGTTCGCAGAGTCGATGTGAAGACAGCAAAACTGGAAGACACTAATAGTTTGGTTCCACTTTTTCTAGATGATGTCCAAAAAGAGCCGACTTTACGCAGTAGTAATCGAAAGCAAACTTTCACTACCACGCTGCTAACTCGAGTTATTTTAGGTTGGTGTTGGTTCCCAACAAATGCATATTATAACATCATTACGTTTCAGCACAGAGTTTAACTTCACGCAATGAACAAAATGATTTGAGCTATTATTTACTTTGTATTTGAATTATAACTTCACACGAACCGAGCACATTTGACACTTCAGAGACGACGCAGTGTTTTAGCACATTGAATTAAATATCGAGATAGGAAAGATATATAGTAGCAGATGCAACCTCCATATCATCGATAGCTAATAACAACGCTCATATAAACACGATTTATAAAAAAAATAACTTTTTGGCAACAAATTTATAATTTGCACAAAAAAATTACAAGCAACCACCGCGCAATTAAACATCGAAAACTGAACTGTCAAATGTGCAAGGCTAGATCGTTCACATGCATACTGTCTCTTTCTAACAATAGCCAGACTCATAAGAGTCAGCTAGTTAGACAGTCTCGCTAATTAGAGTGAGATTTATGTTAAAACCTTATTAATGGGCGACTTGAAGAAAGAGAAAGCATGCATGTAAAGCTCTAAGAAATTGAGACATGCATCTCTCACTAACCTCATACACATAGTGGACCTAAATATGTAAATGTAGTAAAGAAGGAATATTTCACACATTTAAAGGAGAAAATTTGATTACCTACATGATTATGTAAATCCATATAGAATGTAAAGCTTAACTGCTGTTAGACACCGAGGCTACACGGTAGTATGACGTAAAGGTTTTCGACATTCATCTACAGTTAAGCGAAAATGAATGCACAATAAATTTATAACGTGGTAAAAGATTGAGTTTTTTTGAATTTTGATTTGCGTCAAGTTAGTTAGTGCCATTCTCTTAAAAAAAAATAATTTTCGGCTTCACCTTAACCCGAAACAGTTGGCTTTCTCTGATCTTGCTTGCTATTGACACTATTCTCCAAAATTTCAATGGATTTTGCAACCAGTATCAAAACAACAAATATACCAAACTAAACCAACACAGCGAGACTGTAAAAGAAGCCCTTAAGATAAAGGCCAGGGGAGTGAAAGGCGGTATAACCGAAAGCTATTCCAAAGGACGGTCGAAAAGCGCAGCCATACCAGTAATAATAAAAGAAATTCTTAGATCCGCTCCCCAAGTACTGGGGTCGAATTACCGAAACAGTTATCGAGCAACACGTGACTGATAAATGTTGATTTGGCATGACCGCTTAAGAGATCGAGTATCGAGTATCGAAATTTGGAATTCTGTCATCAGTTATCGTGTATTTATTTATTCGATATGGTTTCTGCCGATGAGCTGAGGTGCATTTGGGAGAAAATATGTGAGAATATTTTTGTTTATTATGTTTGCGTTTGTTTAAATTTATTGTTTGAAATTTATTTCAGGTTGAGTCTGCAAAAGGAAATTTTGGCAAATTTTATGAGCTGGGACAGCGGTTTAGGTGCATCCTCTAAAATTTATTTTCTCCATTATAAATAAGAATGCATTCTTATTTGCCCTGACTGTTTTAATAGAACTGCAATCAAAAGTCTATGTCGTGAAAAATATTTTCAGAAAATTATAGTTTTGTATGCGTACGCAGAGTTTTGTAAAGAGAAGGGGTCGCTTATATCTCTTAAAATGCTTCGTTCAATACACTCATAGCAATTATTTTTCATCTTCTGATTCAGATGATATCAGAAGATGAAAAATAAAGTGAATATTCAATTTTTAATTAAAGACGATAAATACAAAACTTTTCCACACACAAAAATAAATAGTTTTGACATTTGTCAGCCATATCAATCCAATGTAGTAGAATTGTACTACTATAATTTTCAAAGTGCACTCGATCCATGACCATTCTTATGTGATCATCCCAATGTAGTTACTCGATCACTCGATAGCGTATGGATTTCATTTACTCGTTAACTGATGTCGTAATTCGACCCCTGATGACTGCCAACATAGTCTATCCAGCCGTTAAGAATAACAATCTGGAGGAGCAAATCGTCCAGCTGAAAAAAAAATACGTAAGGTGTCCTACCTCACGACAAACATCACCGACTTATTCAAAGCTGTGGACATGCACCTTAACGGACTAATAGAACAACAGCAGCTCTGCTTTCAAGGGCAGATAAATACCTACTCAACGAGCATCTATTCTATTCAAACGAATCATCAAAATATCATCAACACGTTCTCTATTAAAGCACTAAAGGAACATGTTAACCGAAGTATCCAAAGCATCGTCATTCTTTACTATCAACAAAATAACGAAGTTTATCTGTCAAGAAATGATGGTTGTGACGTTCAGCATTGCCCGTATTCAACCCAAGATCTTTTCCATATATGTCTATCAATGTCCCAACAATTGATTCCCACGTTATTAGTTCAGACATCGAAACATTCTTTGAGCCATCTCAATATAGTTTAGCCATCTCGATAAATTTGAAGAAAAACGTTTGAAGGAAGTACTCCAAATTCCAGCATCTGACTCCCTTTTTGGAACCGGGAACTTAACCACGGTCAACACGGAATTCGATAAGATTTATCATTTTCAATGTAAACGTAGTAAGATTCCCAGCAAACTGTTTAAAGCAATTTCCCCAATCGAAAATAAGCACAAAAATCAAGGCATACCCAATGAGAGATTTCTTAGACAGATCTAAACTGATGTTACTACTTGACATCTTCGGCGAGTTTATCCGCGTCTTTTTTGGAGCATAGTCCTTTGTTGGTTGCTTCTCGGACAGTTTACCTGTTCCGTCATCATCCCTATTTCTTTTTGCAAGTTATACGGACGTCGTGTTCTTGTCGGTGACCTTTGCTTCTTTACCCGCCACGTTTCCTACTGTGTGTGTTTCGACCGGAACTATATATGTATAATTCATTTCTGATCATGTAGGAATATACATAATTGTCTTGCTGATACGGTGACACGGTCAGCACTACAATAATATTTGCACACGCCCAGCAATGTAATTCTATTTCTACACGGTCAGCGATAAAATTTTAATTCTAACACGGTCAGCATTAAAATTATGTTCCTACACGGTCAGCAGTACAATTATATTCCTACACGCTCATTTTTATTCTCACGGGATGACACGGCTAGCAAGACAATTATGTTCCTATACGGTCAGCACTACAATTCTATTCCTACACAATTAGCAAGGAAATTGTTTTCACACATTGTCAATTTTACTCTCCCAAGGTGACACGGTCAGCACTATAATTATAAACCTACACGGTCAATTCGTATATTCCCACGGCAACATGGTCAAAAATTCCCTGTACAGATATTTCCACACGGTCAAACAACGAATTTACCCCCATTTTCATGTTTATATACGGTCACCGTATCACACAGCGGCAAGGTTACTCTGCACCTAGACACAGCTTAAATTGAACCTTTTTGTGAATCTCCTAGAGTGCCCTCTAAATTCAAGTAAAGAAGCAATGCTTCTGCCAGGACAGGTCAGTTCCTACTCTGGTTTTAAGAGTTACTCAATAGACCTATACTCTACAATGCGTTCACCAGTTGTCGTTTTCATAGGTCGGCAAATTATGCATGTAAGCGTTTTTGAAATCCATAATTTATTGTATGCAAACGCAAAATAACAACGTAAGGAAAGTTAATATACTGATCGTACTAGGAGAAATGTACTTGTGTACAATTAGGAGAATTACTTGGGTATTTATTCATAGTCGATTGTATCGAAAAACCTACATTTGCGTACGAGTACTTTTCTAGAATTTAGAGTTTTCCCGATTTTTGAGATTCAATCCGATGAAATTACTCGTTTTCGAACTGAAATACATAGCACTATCCAGGAATGCCAGACTTGTAAAGTGAATAAAATTCGCTCAAATCACTCAGAATTATTTTGCTTTTATTAATAAATATATTTTCTATCTACAATAAAATACTCGTAAGTACAAAATATTTGAATCCTTTAAAAGAGCTACATACATACGTCTAAGCAGAGAATTTAGGCGAACATTTGAATAAATAATTTATTCGGAACAACTTGAATAAAATTACATTTTGCTATATAAGCATGCTATACTTAAGCATTAAAAATAATTAAATATGCAGTTATACAAATAGAGATTAACGTGAAACTCGACCTAAACGACAAATTAATGAGTTTTTCTTTACAGAATAAATAACTTAGTTAAAAATTTTAATTTTTAAACTTAACAATACTACAGATTGGTTAATACAAAATGAATGGATGCAAAATTTGTTGTATACTTACAGTTTACACCTCGTCAATGTTAGTCGTTCTATCGTCGCTACATTTCTGACTTAATACTATTCATCTGGCAGCTGCGGGAACAGACAACATCATACATCACTTTTTTGAGTTTTCTGCATGACCTGACGCAACTGAGGGAATGAACTCTTCGGCTGTGGCGGGTGTAAACGTGCGCAGAGATTAATAAAAGGCTCATACAGCGATGCACGTTCCATTGCATTCACAGTGTAGTGCTTTATTCGTTCCCGAGAACACCAACTATTCGCTCGACTGAGTATCGCATCAATTGGATCTGGCGACGATAATACAGATTCCATTCTTTTCCCGGTGCCATTCCTAGAGCGCATATTAGCTAAAACAATGATAGCAACTTCCTTCTTCTCTTTATTCTTGTCTATGTCCATTTTAATATCGTCCAGCATGTCTAAGCTTGAGGGATCACTCGGATCGTAGACCAAAACGAAACCATCGGGGAAATATAAATAGTGACGTGGTAACTGTGCTTTACCCTAAAAATACACAAAATTAAGTAGAAAAAATGAGTGTCATTACTTTCTATAGTTCATCAGTCATCCACCTGCAGTCCAGCTGTATCATAGATTCGGAGAGATTCCCTGGGTCCTCTACCAGTGTCAACGCTTGCAACATAGATATCTTCGATGGTTGAATGGATCTCCTAACCAGAATTTATTATATTTCATAATAAAAATGGAAGAATAATGTTTTCTTACAGATTCTGAAGTAATATTTCCATAAAGAAGTTGTTCGATGAGAGCAGTTTTTCCAACCCCTTTCATTCCACAAACGAGGACTTTTCCAACTTTACCCATTTTTGTAGTTAGCATCTTTATAGAAATATTTTAATGTGTGTTTTTTATATTTCAGTTTTTTTTTTTTATATTTCAGTTTGCCAATTGTAAACAATTTATTCGGACTGTTTTTTTTTTTTCTTTCTCAAGTTGACGTATCGAATGGTTATCGCTCTTTAGCAGCTACTGCCACATCTCAATGGCGGCATTGCCAGAGCTTAACTCAAACTCAGGTGTTAATGATAATGTTCATAGGCGCAGAAACGAATGGTTAGGTGTCCTTTAGTTTCCATTTAACCATTGTGAAATTAATCTTACATTCGTACGCAAAGGCTCGACTTTGACTACGATATTGAAAAAAGTTTTTATTTCATAAATTTTATGTAGATTCTCGGCCTTATCGATCGTTAGCATAAAAAGAAGAAAACTACGCTTAACCATAGTTTCCTTTACTCGTTTAACTATATTGTAGCATCAACAATATTAATGTGTCTACTTTTTAAATCATTGACTATATCTTCTTTTAAGCATGAAGCGTGTAGTACTCCAGCTACGACACTATTGTACCATTGGATTTTCTCGGCACTTAGTTTACGAGAAACTAAACGGCAGCTGTCAGCGTCTCTGACGCCTATTTTCGGCTTATTGTTGCTGCGCGATGATACAATAGCTTCAAGATGGTTTGCAGTTGGTTTTAGTCCGCAATCCAGATGACGTGAATTGTCGTCTGTAACCGTCACCTAGTATGTCAGTCTTCCTAGGTAAGAATATTTCTTGTCTTTCCTTTCTTTACTTTGATTCGTATTATGACTTCGGCTTAGCAACCGACTTTACATTTCTTGTCTGGTCGTTTCTGCACTATCCAGCCAGTTTAACTGCCCGAACACAATGGTGAAGCTAAAGCTGCAGTACGCAGCACTGTCAAAGTTAAAATTCGCATACTGTAGAGGCACGCACACAATGCGAAGCTGCAGCTGAAGTACGAAAAGTAGCTGCAGCACAAGTAGAGTCAACTTCAACTTCCGAAGGAGCTGCACTACTTTTTGACAGTTAAAAACAAAAAAACGAAAATGGTAGAGCCGTCTACGGAGAAATTCATAGCATGCGATTTCTTCTTCCTCAGTCATTATTAAAAAAAATTACAAAATACACCACAAAAAACATTTTCACGAAACACACTTTCTACCTTCAGTCTCGATTAGTTTTCCGTTTTGACAGCTTGAGCAATCGAGCTGCGCTTTACCATTGTGTACGTGCATTGCTACTTCATTTGTAATTGTAATTATTTTATTGAGACTTATATATCTGTTACAGTTTGTACAATGTTGTGTTTCTTTCTTACGTTTAAATAGCGGCTGTAAAGTAATGGCCTTCTTACATGATTACTAATTTGCTTATTTGCCTCTTGGCAAGGTTGCTTATATTGGGACTGCTCTTGCTCCCGGAGCAATATATTGCTGTTACTTTTGACTATAAGTCTTAAATCAACTTAATCTAGACTAACCTAACTAAAACTAAATGGCAGAAGCGGATATGGAGTGTACACAGTACACTTTCTATCTCGCCCCTGCTCAGGTTCATTTGATTCCATGAAGAATACATCTGTGTGTGTTATACTTGTGAATTGTTACTTATACAGTTCGTTTGGAGCGAGCACGCTTTGTATTTTAGAGCGTATGCGCTTTGTGAAAATGTGTATATATTAGATATTGTAGCATAATAATAACTACGCTCCTATGTCTATGCAGCAAATTCCGAAGTGACTTTCCATTCTGGCAGAATTTTGGTTCGAACTGTCCTTTCATTCGAGGTTCGTATCTGGGACGAAGTCTCCACAGCTCATGTCAACGAAAGAGACGAATAATATCAGGGATAAAAGGGAATTATAACTGCAAGAATTATTTCTCTTGTTTCCAGTGGTCGAAGAATTTGCTAGAAGTTTCTGGCTATCAGAAACTTCTGCTATATAAGGACAGATGGCGATCAAAAAAGACACAGTTGGTTTAGAACCGTGGCGAAGAGATTGGAAAAGTGATAATGGGCGAAGTTGTAATTTGGTGATAAATTGAAAGTTGAGAGTGAACAAGAAAAAGTAATTAGTTTGGATTTGTGAATTAAGTAATTGAAAGGAGATAAAGTGATTTGAGAGGAAAGAGACCTTGTAAGAAAAGAATTTGCGAAGAATAGTATAGTGTGAACCTGAATTGTTCTATAGACTAGAAAATAAAGAAATAATTTCACAGAATACTGTTTTATCTACTCGAGCCGCAGCTCGCATATTACAATATATTAGAGACTATAGGGAGCACTTCATTTGATTTCCAGTGAAAAATTTTATTATCAATTCATTTTCGTTTCTATAGTGGTTAAAATTAATGTCTGCTGGAAATTGAATGAAGTGTTCTTGTACGAGTATTAATACTGTAACATCACCTAAAACGATGCTACAATAATGTAGAATAATAACTACACTCCTCCCGCCCATTCCAAAGTGTTTTTTCATTCGAGGTTCGTGTCTGCGGTTAAGTCTCCGGATACTATCACGGATAAGAAAGAATTATAACTGCAAGAAATGGAATTATTACATCAGAATTTTTCTTATTCCAGTGGTCGAAGAATTTGCTAGAAGTTTCTGGCTATCAGAAACTTCTGCTATATAAGGACAGATGGCGATCGAAAGGGGGCAGTTGGTTTAGAACCGTGGCGAAGAGATTGGAAAAGTGATAATGGGCGAAGTTGTAATTTGGTGATAAATTGAAAGTTGAGAGTGAACAAGAAAAAGTAATTAGTTTGGATTTGTGAATTAAGTAATTGAAAGGAGATAAAGTGATTTGAGAGGAAAGAGACATTGTAAGAAAAGAATTTGCGAAGAATAGTATAGTGTGAACTTGAATTGTTCTATAGACTAGAAAATAAAGAAATAAATTTCACAGAATATCGTTTTATCTACTCGAGCCGTAGCTCGCATATTACATTGGTGTCAGAAGCGGGATAAAACTTATTCTGTGAATAACTATTTCCGTGGTGTGAAATTGAACAATAAAAAAAAAAAAAACGATTTCTGTGTTGAGTTAATTAGTTGCGCAAAATGGGTCGCAAATTGGGAAAACTAACTATAACTCAACTAAAGGCAGAACTCAGTAAGCGGAACCTCGACACAACTGGGGGAAAAGATGCCCTACTGATTCGTTTGGAAGAAGTAGTAACGCAGGAAGGTGAAAATCCGCATGACGTAGAGTTTGACGTGGGAGAAGAACCAGCAAGTACAGTAGCCGACCCGGATATAACAAGTCTGCTCCTGCAACTTAAGTCAGTCGTGGACGAACAAAGGAAAACAATGGAAGACCAAAAGAAGTCTCTGGAACTTAAGCTCGATGACCAAAAGAAAGCAATAGACGACCAAAAGAACTCTCTAGAACTTAAGCTGGACGAATAAAAGAAGCAATGGACGAACAAAAGAAAGCAATGGACGAACAAAAGAAAGCAATGGACAACCAGAGGAATTCTCTAGAACTTAAGCTGGACGAACAAAAGAAAGCAATGGACGAACAAAAGAATTCTCTAGAACTTAAGATGGACGAACAAAAGAATTCTCTAGATGCTCTGGAAAGCAAACTTGATGAGCAAAACAAGAACTTGGAATCCAAATTCGAAGCGATCGAAGAGAAAATCGAGAAGGTTGAGACGCAACTCGAAAAAGTCGAAACTATATTCGATGAAAACTTTGAGAAGCATGAAACTCAGTTCGGGAGGATAGAGACTCAGTTCGAAAAAGTAGAAAAGCAAGTCGAAAATCTTACTAAGGAACTCAGCAACGTGAAGAGACAGAAAGCACGGGAATATTCCACTGACGGTCTGAGAAGAAAGGAGATGCAGCCTCCTATCTTCGATGGTCAAACATCATGGCCAATTTATAAGAGGCAATTCGAAGCGGCCGCAATGACCAATAGCTGCGACAATGAAGAGAAGTCTATTGCACTCACGCTTGCACTGAGGGGCCCAGCTGCGGAGCTCTTGCAGACCATCCCGGAAGATAAACAGCAGAACTACGACTCTCTGGTTCAGGCTATCGAGATGCGGTTTGGGGATGAACACATGCAGCAGGTGTACAGGGTTCAGCTGCGTAGTCGAGTCCAGAAAAGGGGGGAAACGCTCCAACAGTTGCAAGCGGATATAGAGCGACTAGCCCATCTTTCATACCCTAAAGCCGGTGACGAGCTTATCAACGAAATGGCGGTGGAAGCTTTTATTCAGGCCATAGAGGACAGACAACTGCAAATGGCTGTAAGGATGGCTGAAAAGCGAACACTCCCCGAGGCATTGGCATTCCCTTTGTCAATGAATCCTGCGGACTAAGCATACCAGGGAATACACCGTGTCAGGGAAATGTCCGTCGTGGAATGCTCATGCCAGAGAACAGCCGTCATGGATGAAGACAAAGCTCGCGGAAGTCAAATCCGTTGCTGGAATTGCAACCAAACCGGACACCTACAACGGCAGTGCAGAAGTGCACCTAGACGAGGAAATTGTCCACATTGCGGAAGTAGGAGAAGCAGAGAGGAAGCATCCTGTCGGTCAGACTTCCCAAAACCAGCAGTCGGGAAATGCGTAAGGACTAACTTCGCGGGGCAGAAGTTGGTTACTGGAATCGAGGCCCCCAGAACCACCATTCAAGTATCGCAAACCAAACGGGGTAACAAGAGCCTGACAGTGGAGGCACTAATCAACAAGAAGAAGTGCGTAGGCACCATCGACACAGGTGCCACTGCCTCCATTGTAAGAAGAGATATCGTCAGAAGCTCCTGGCTACACAACACCAACAGCTACTGCCTGAAGACTGCAACAGGGGAAATGGCGAAGGTGTTTGGAGAAGTTCGTCTTACGATTACTCTGGCGCGACTGACGTTCTCCCATGCGTTTCTGGTGGCAGATATATGCGACGAGTGCATCATTGGAATAGACTTCATGAAAGCAAATGAAGTAATCTTGGACATCGGGATGCAAGTACTGAGGTATCGAAATGTGGAGATTCCGATGGTGTACGGAAACGAGAATGCCGTAACTCTCAGGACAGTCATCAGCAAAGACGAAGTTTTGCCGCCGTCTTCAGAGACAATCATTTGGATGAAGCTGGAAGGTGATCTTGGGAGCCACCGATTCTACATAGTAGAACCAGACCCAGAGAAGAATTCTCAAGACTACATCGTGGGAAAGACGTTAGTCGAACCAAAGAACATCATGGTTCCAGTGAGAACGCGAGACCACACACTGTCAAACTATGGCGAGCGGAGGTGACTGGAAAATACACGCCGATTACCGTCGTCACAACAATATCTGAACGTGATGCTCCGAAACCTCTCCCATCACCTTGGACAGCGGAAACGAGAGAGACGATTCTCCAGTCCAGTAAACTGAATCAGGAACAGCGAACTATGGCAGAGAATCTTATCAATGAGTACGCTGATGTATTTGCCTCACAGGACGGAGAATACGGCCGAACACACCTGGTACAACATCGAATAGACACTGGAGATACTAGACCAATTCGTCAGCCTGCTAGGCGCCTTCCATTGGCAAAGCAGACAGAAGTTGCAGAGATGGTGTCGGCAATGGAGAAAGAAGGTCTGATTGAAAGTTCCAAAAGTCCGTGGACATCACCGGTTGTACTGGTTAAGAAGAAAGATGGCAGCACGCGGTTCTGCGTGGACTATCGGCAGCTCAATTACGTCACCAAGAAAGACAGCTATCCTCTGCCACGGATTGACGACACGCTAGACACACTATCAGGAGCCCGATGGTTTTCCACTCTCGACTTGAAGAGTGGCTACTGGCAGGTACAGATCCATCCAGAAGACCGGGAGAAAACCGCCTTCACCGCAGGAAATGGGCTATGGCAATTCACGGTAATGCCATTCGGGCTGTGCAATGCTCCGGCGACTTTCGAGCGATTGATGGAATGTGTCCTGCGTGGGTTAACATGGAAAACCTGTTTGGTATACTTGGATGATGTCATCGTCGTAGGAGAAACGTTTGCGCAACACCGAGACAATCTAAGGGATGCGCTTCAAAGGCTTCGAAGTGCCCACCTGAAGCTCAACCTCAAGAAGTGCGCCCCGTTTAGAGCAGAAGTCAAGTACTTGGGGCACATAATTTCAGCGAAAGGAGTGAGAACCGATCCAGAGAAGGTCGAAGCGGTGAAAAACTGGCCAGTCCCCAAGAATAAACACCAACTAAGGAGCTTCCTGGGCCTAGCCACCTACTACAGACGGTTCGTGAAGGATTTTGCCGGGATCGCAAAGAGCCTGCACCAGTTGACGGAAAAGGGAAAACAATTCAAATGGTCAATTGAGTGCGAGAAGAGCTTCAAGGCACTTAAACAACGGCTATGCGATGCCCCTATACTGGCTTACCCCACTCCCGGGGAAACGTTCATTGTGGATGCAGATGCTAGTAATGTCGGGGTAGGAGCCGTACTCTCCCAGGTGCATGACGGCCAAGAGAAGGTGGTTGCGTACTTCAGCAAGGTGCTCTCTAAGCCAGAAAGGAACTACTGCGTGACAAGGAGAGAACTTCTAGCTTTGATCTTGGCTACGAAGCATTTTCACAAATACCTCTATGGGAGGAAGTTCGTTCTTCGCACAGACCATGCAGCCTTAAAATGGCTATTACAGTTCAAGAGTCCTGAGGGTCAGGTCGGATGGATCGAAAGGCTGCAAATCTACGACTACGAAATACAGCATCGTAAAGGAAAACTCCACTCTAATGCGCATGCACTGTCCCGGAGACCATGCAGAACGGATTGTAAACATTGTGCGCGTCAGGAAGAACGGGAGCTGGTTTCCATCCAAAGAATGAGAGCCGAACCTATCGCCGGCTGGAGCGTAGATGAGATCCGGAACGCTCAGAAGGAAGACCCGGATATCGAGCTGATTCTGGCCTGGAAGGAGAACATGGAGAAACCGGATCATCAGAACATCTCTCACAGAAGCCCGAGCTTAAAGGCATATTTTGCGCAGTGGGACTCCCTCCATGTCCAAGAAGGTGTTCTGAGAAGAAAATGGGAATCCTCCGAGGGAAAGTCGTTTGTAATGCAGCTTGTCGTACCGCGGACGAGGGTCAAGGAGGTGTTACAGGAAATGCATGGCGGGGCGTCCGGAGGCCACTTGGGAGTGAATAAGACGCTAGAAAAGGTACGAGAACGTTTTTATTGGTTAAAAGCGAAGGAAGATATCGAAGACTGGTGCAGAAAATGCGACGTGTGTGCAGCTAGCAAGGGTCCGAGAATCAAAACTCGAGGTAAGACGCACCAATACAACGTGGGAGCACCTTTCGAACGAATCGCCATTGACATCGTAGGGCCTTTTCCGGAAACCGACAATGGTAATCGGTATGTACTCGTATTGATGGACTACTTCAGTAAGTGGCCGGAAGCGTTTCCGATCCCTAACCAGGAAGCCAGAACCGTGGCGGAGCAGATCGTCTACAATTGGGTTAGCAGATTCGGTGTGCCCTTGGAATTGCATTCTGACCAAGGGCGGAACTTCGAGTCAAGAATCTTCCAAGAGATGTGTCAACTACTCGGAATCAAAAAGACAAGGACAACCCCGCTTCATCCACAGTCGGACGGTATGGTGACTACCAACGGGATTGGGACCGGCAGATTCCCTTGTTTTTGATGGCCTATAGAAGTGCCGTGCATAGCACTACTCGACATACGCCGTTCGAAATCTTATTTGGTGGAATAGCTCGTTTACCCAGTGAGGTGAAATTTGGATCTCCTACCAATGAGCCCAGAAATGAAGAAGAGTACGTGGCGGACCTTAGGGAAAGGCTTAGGGACATACACCAAAGGACCGCATGAAGACCAGGTATGATGCCAAGGCAACAACGTCAGGATTCCAGGAAGGAGATCTAGTGTGGCTGTATAATCCCCATCGCCAAAAGGGGAAATCACCTAAGTTGCAGCAGAACTGGGAGGGTCCCTACAGAATAATAACCCGCATCAACGATGTTGTCTACCGCATCCAGCGAGGACCAAGGGCCAAAATGAAAGTGGTTCATGTGGACCGACTGAGTCGATACAATGGCCGAAGTGAGGACGCACTTGTTCGGGACGAACAAGTCTAAGAGGGGGGCAGTGTAACATCACCTAAAACGATGCTACAATAATGTAAAATAATAACTACGCTCCTCCAGCCCATTCCAAAGTGTCTTTTCATTCGAGGTTCGTGTCTGCGGTTAAGTCTCCACAGTTCATGAAAGAGACGGATAATATCACGGATAAGAAAGAATTATAACTGCAAGAAATGGAATTATTACATCAGAATTTTTCTTGTTCCAGTGGTCGAAGAATTTGCTAGAAGTTTCTGGCTATCAGAAACTTCTGCTATATAAAGACAGATGGCGATCGAAAGAACATCGGCAAGTGGGTTAGAACAGTGGCGAAGAGATTGGAAAAGTGATAATGGGCGAAGTTGTAATTTGGTGATAAATTGAAAGTTGAGAGTGAACAAGAAAAAGTAATTAGTTTGGATTTGTGAATTAAGTAATTGAAAGGAGATAAAGTGATTTGAGAGGAAAGGGACCTTGTAAGAAAAGAATTTGCGAAGAATAGTATAGTGTGAACTTGAATTGTTCTATAGACTAAAAAATAAAGAAATAAATTTCACAGAATATCGTTTTATCTACTCGAGCCGTAGCTTGCATATTACAATACGATAGTAAATACTTAAAGTAGTTACATGAAGGATAAGTTTTGTACCCCAGTAAAATGACGATTTTGTTTTTAAATCTTTTTAATAGGTAATATGTTGTGTGAATCGCAGTGAAATTCAGCTAGCCACGATTGTGGCCAGGGATCGTTTTTTGATAAAATAATAGTGGTGCTCCATCAGAAGCCGAGTCCAGATCGAGTGCCAACACCCCGACAGGTGAAGGATAGCTCTCGTTATCCCAGGTGGTACCGGCTTGGGAAGACGGTATCTCTCGGATGAGGTCGCTGTTGTTGCTATTTAGTTTGATAACTGTTTTTTTCATTAAGGCTAATGAATATCTCATAAGTGGAATGACTTTTGCCTCTTTACATATTAAATGAGTTTGAGTATCTTTTGGTTCTTGTTTCGAAGTTCTTGTTGATGCAATGGCAAAGTGCCTTTCTATCCAGAGTTTCTAGGTCCGAGGCTAAAGTGGGTGAAATGCTGAACCAAACCGGGAATGCGTAAGTGAGAACGAGGCGGATTAACGTTTTATAAAGCAGTAGCTTAGTTCTTTTTTGCAGTGTTCTACATTTTAATAGGGGCATCAGTAAGTTGAACACTTTCCTAGCTTTTTCAAGGTTGATCTTTGCGTGCCTCTCGAATTTTAGCAGTTCGTTAAAGTGCACGCCTAGTTACTTTATGTTCTTCTTATTATAGATGATATTGTCATCTAGTCTTATAGCTAAGTCTCTACTTTCTTTTACCACTCCTTCCAAGCCTTTTCCGGAGGAGTTCCTGAAGCAAATGGGTTCAGATTTGGCATTGTTAATCGTGATACTCCACTTTTTATAGTACTCGTTGATAACATTCAGGTGTCTCTCCAGGAGGCGCGTGGCTGTGGTGGGGTAGGTGTCACTAACATATACAATAGTGTCATCCGCGTAAAGCAGTCCGGATGAGCTGGGGTTTTCACCGTTGGCGAGGATGTGTGGAAAGTCGTAAAGAAAAATATTATACAGTGAGGGGCCCAGTATGGAACCTTGTGGAACACCGCTGTCGCAGGCGCTTTCGTTAGATCGGGTGCCTTGAATTTGTATAAAAAAAGACCTGTCCCCGAGGAAACTGTCAAGAAGGCTAATGATATATGGAGGAAGATTAATCTGTGCGCACTTAAAGAGGAGACCCTCTCTCCATACGCTGTCGAATGCTCTTTCTATATCAAGAGCACAGGCTACGGTACATTTCTTGTACCTCAGATTAGTGGTAATGTCGTTATGTAGCTTCATAAGTGCATGTACTGTGGAGTGTTCACTGCGGAAACCAAATTGGTGATCAGGGATGAAGTCAATCGGGTTGTCTTCTGGGCAGAGTATGTTGTTTAGTATTATTCGTTAGAGTAATTTTCCCACATTGGAGAGGAGTGAGATCAGTCTATAATTACTGATTTGGTGATCATTTTGTTTTTTAAGAATTGGGACAATTCCGGCCAGTTTCCAGATATGTGGAAAGTAGCCGTTATTTATACAGTTATTGAAAATAAGTATAAGAAATTTCACCGCTAGAGGTATGATTTTTTTAAGAAGAAAGTTGCTGATGCCGTCTGGGTCAGAGGATTTTGTGGGTCTGAGTTGACGGATTATATTAGTTACTTCCGTGCTGTTCGTGAAAATATGCTCGGCGTTTGGCGCGAGTTCTGAGTTGCCTGCATCAAAGTTGAATAAAACAGGAGGATTAAGGAGTCTAGTATGGAGGTTGTGATTGTCAACTTCTCTAGTGATTTCCAGGTTAAAGTTAGGTATTTTTTTTTTTTTTTGTAGGTCTCTTTGAAATGGGTTTCAAAAGCGCTGACGATACTGTTCGTTAGTGAGAGTTTCATCGTTTACTGTGACTTTACTAATAAATGAGTTTTTCTTTTTACCGATAATCCTGAATACTTCCTTGAAAGCCCAAGGCACAGGGTTAATTTTAGAAATTCTGTCGTGGAGTTGTTTGTTGAGCCAAATTCTAACCTTATCTTGTATGATTTTCCTGAGTAGCGATATTCTGGAAGACAGTTCCCTGTACGAGTCGTTCACTCTGTTGTAAGTGTTGTGGTATATTCTTCTAAGATTTTTTTGCCATTGGTGTTTTAGTTTAAAGAGTTGTCCAATCTCATTTGGGGAGGTTTTTGTATTTCTTGAAAGAATTAGGAATCCTGGTGGTATGTTGGTCTACTGCATTCTTAAGTGCTAAATTAAATTTTTCAATGTAAGTGTCTATGTCCATGTTTGATAAGCAGCAAAGTTTAGGGGGGGAACACTGAGCTAAGAGTGAGTCCAGGCAGTCAAAAAGTTCGTCCAGTTAGTCTCCTTATAGGAGTTAATCAGAGTTTGTTCTTGTAGAAAAACATCATCTATACTTATGTTGAGTAAGATAGGGCAGTGCTCAGTGAATGTAGGGAGGGTCTGTATATAAAAGTTTCGGTCTAGGTGGTTCAGCAGGTGAGTGGAGACTAGAAAGTGGTCCAAGAACGAAGAGCTCCTAGCTAAAGTAGGAGAAGGGGAAGTTATGTTGATCAATGATGGGTTGTAATTCCTGAGCCAATTTTCGAGGCTTTTGCCATTGAGGTTATACCTGGAGTCTCCCCAGTTACGGCTCCTAGCATTCAAGTCTCCTTCTATTATTGTTCCGTCAAAGGAACTACACAGGGTCTCAAGTCTTTTTAGTTCTTCTGTTAGAGTTACGCCCGGAAGGTTTGTGCGGATGTATATGGAGCCCATGAGGATGTTTTTAATAACGTTGTTTATTTTAATCTTGATGGAGATAAAAATACTAGGGATGTGCTGTGAGTGCCAGTTAATGATGTTGTACGGGATTTTAGATTTAGTGGCAATTGCGACACCTTGGTACGAGTCCTTGCGGATAATGTTATATGAGTCAATGCAGACCTTATGTCTGCTATTCAAGTGCGTTTCCTGTATAAACGCAATTTTACTATTGCTAGCATGGAGAATTTTTTGAAGTTCTATTCTCCTGCTATGTTCTTTTAAGGACGAAATGTTAAAGGACAGTAAGTTTAAGATCATTAGTTGTGACAGATCATGGCTTAGTTGACGAGATCTAAGTACGCCAATCTTTTCAGAACTATAGATTCAAAGCTGCTTATGTTGGACATGAAGTCCTCGATTTTGGACAAGAGAACGTCTATAGGGTTGCTTGCTGGTATCAGCATGGGGGTGACCTTCGTTGGGTGGAAGTGACTCGCAAAGGTAATCTTTGACGAGATCTGGTTTCCGGTTGGGGTGAGATTTAGTAAAACCTTTCTACTGTCTCTCTTCACCTGAGCATCCCTAAAGATTTGCTTCCTCTTTCTCTCGTATTCTTTGTATTTCTCGCAGCCCCTATAGTTAGCAGCGTGATTTTTGCCCCAATTCACACAAGTGACCGAAGATCCTTCCTCCCTGCTAATTGGGCAGCGCCCTGGCTCATGTCGCGCAACACATTTTACGCACTGATAGCAATTCCCGCAGTTCTTGGCTAAATGGCCGAAAAGCTGGCAGCGCCTACACTGAAGAGCCCCATTGTTACCCCTGGGTTTCTCCCAGGTGACTTAGGTGTTAAATAAGAACCTAGTTTTATTGATCTCTTCCGCTGGTGTACTCGGGAGAAGCCTAAACAGATCGTAGTCGATTTTTTTTGCCCTAGAGCGAACAGTGGAGAACCTGGTAACTTTGTCAACTTTCGGAGATATCGACTTTAGCTCTTCAAAAATTTCTTCTTCCCTGTAAATTCGTGGTTTTACCCTCCTTTGGCGTGAAGGAGTATGCCCTAATTTCGTCATATTTCTTTAACATTTCCAACAGTTCCTTATCGACCACCCTGTCTCTAAGAAATATTTTACTGCTATCCCTACGATTCACAATTTTAAAATCAATTCCTCTATTTTTTAAATCGAAAGCTAGTTTTCTAATATCTACATTCGTCATAATAATAGGGGGTCAAAACTTACCCTTTAACAGTTTATGCTGGTTTTCATCTTCTATGCCGGCTGCTAAGTTCTTGCTTGGTGTGTTGCTGTCCTAGTTTGTCATGGTTTCTTGCTTGTTGGCTGTTTCTTCGTGTGCTTGTATAAGTTAACATCGTCAACCACTCGCACGCGCAGCGGAAATGCTGACCTAGCGTCTGGGGCGAGAAACGAATTTCCAGGGAAATTCACGTTGGGAAATAAAATGCAAGCTAGGGAAATCAACATTGCAATAAACTAATGAAAATGCAACCTTCAATAATTTTACTTGTACGAGTCTTCTTTATTTTTAAGTTAGTCTTAATCGATACTTCATACAATAAAGGACAGGGCAATCTGCCCTGAAAAGTATTTTTTTAAATAATTTCGGCGTAAATTCTATTAACTGGCGCCCGAGCAGGGACCGTGCGGTTTTACTAAATAGTCAATACGCGTACGAATAATAAACGCACTTATAAACTAAAATAATCGTGGAAATAGTGCTAGTGAGAAAAATATAGTGGACACCAAGCCGCGAAATCATCGCTAGTGCGTGAGACAAAATAGTGGACACCAAGCCGCAAGTTTCATAGTGGACACCAAGCCACGAAATTTTCACTATAGTGCGTGTAAGCAACAAAAGTGGACACCAAGCCGCAAGTTGTGTAAAGTGGACACCAAGCCACGAAATTATTGATAGTGCGTGTAAAACAAAGTGGACACCAAGCCACAAGTTTCGTAACGTGGACACCAGGCCACGAGACTGATTAGTAATTGTGTAGGGGAAAAGAGGCCCCCGAGTAATCCTGTAAAACAGGGATAAAAAGGAGTTCCGGAATAGCGAACAGCCGCCCCAACCAACAGCCACGGTCCAGAACCCATCTTCGTTATGAGAATTGAAGCCGTTATATTTCTGTAAGAATATTTTTGTCCTTTGTAATTTGTAATCGATTTTGTAACATCCTAAGACTCAACTAGAATAAGATCCAAATTTTAATTTCTGTAAGAACATTTTTTTTTTTTTTTTTTATACATAATTCGTAATTATTTGTGTAACAACTTAAGACTCATCTAGATTAAGACCCATTTTAATTATTTTTGATTCAATTTCAATTGCGAATCTCGGTTCACATTCATTGACTTAATTTCAATCACAAAAATTTCAAAATGTCGAACCCAAATAACTTAATCAGACCAGCCCGCTTAGAAGTACCAGGAGAAAATGCTGCTCCTCCTGCTCCTCCTGCCCCCTCCTTTACAAACCAAATAGACGATAACTTGGTACATCTCATAACCAGACTCGTAACCGAAACACTACACATTCAGGGACGACAGATATTTAATTCAATTATGAATCCAGCCTCAGATATCAATAATGATATTGATCAACCGATTAACACCACTGATCAGAATCTTTCCGACATGGACAAAGTTCCAGATGTGGTTAAGAGTTTGCGCGAGTTTTCAGGTGAAGCTCAGGAGTTCAACTCGTGGAAGAAAAGTGTTGAAAGAATACTTAAGATCTACGAGCACCTCAAGGGTACTCCAAAATATTATGGCATCTTGTCCGTTATTAGAAATAAAATAACAGGCCATGCCGATATAGCGCTCGAATCATATAATACCCCTTTAAACTGGGAAAAGATTTCTAAATGTTTGACTCTGCATTATGCAGATAAAAGGGATCTAGGGACACTCGAGTACCAAATGACGACTTTGGTACAGGGTAACAATACAATACCCGAATTCTATCAAGCAGTTTATCATCATTTATCTCTGATTCTTAACAAACTCGGTTGTATTGACATGAGCCATGAGTCGTTAAATAACATGACTCAATGTTATAGAGATAAGGCACTTGATACTTTCGTTAGAGGGTTGAAAGGCGACCTTCCCAGATTACTCAGTATAAGGGAACCCGCAGATTTGCCGCAGGCTCTGCATCTTTGTCTTAAACTCCAAAATGTTGACTTCAGAACTCAACACGCCAATAATTCCCAATCAACAGCTCGGAAAACCTTCCAGCAAACACCTCCACCGGTTCCTCCTAGAAGATTCAATCCTCCACACCCAGTTCCTGTTCCAGCCCCAAGGCGAGAGTTCTTTCCACAATTGCTTCATAACCCTAGTCAACCTCAGCAACCCCAATTCCACAGGCAACCACAATATCACTCTAGGTCTTTCCAACAAGCCCAACCGCAACGGTTTCCACCAAACCAACGCGAACTTCCTCCCAAGCCTATGGACATAGATCATTCCATTAGAACTCAGAGGGTAAATTACCTAAATAGACCAAGAAACCAGCCTACTGCACAGAAGCGAGAGCACTCACAACAAGTTCATCAACCCTATAAAATGCAACGAGTCTACCATACTGAAGAAGCCGTCGCCGAAGAACAAGAAATAGAACAATACGAAGCCACGATGAACCAAGAAGATCAAAACCACGAACAAACACTTACGGAATACAGTGACGACCAAACAGACGAACAATATTTTGATCCACCGCAACAAGTTGATGACATATATTTTTTAGATTAAAACACTCTTCGCTTCCTTATTTCGAGCACGTTGCAAAGAGTGGACAGGTGTATAAATTTCTAATTGACACAGGCTCGAACAAAAATTACATTCAACCACGACATATACGCAATCCTCTCCCCAACAAAAAGATTTTCTATGCTAATTCCGTAGGGGGAAACATTAGAATAACCCACCATAGTCTTATTCCTCTTTTTGGTACTGAAATAGGCCCCTTACAATTTTTTATACTTCCTACCCTTATATCATTCGACGGCATTATAGGGAACGATACCCTTAAAAGCCTGAATGCGGTTATTCACATAAATGATAACTATATGAAAGTTCACCAGAACACTTTTATCGAACTTAAACAGCATCTAACTGAAACCGTAAATAGCGTAAATATCCGAACATCCCATTTGAATGACGAAGACTCTAACTATCTCACTAAAGTTATTGGGTCTTTTCCGAAACTCTTCTCTGATCCTGACGAGAAACTTACTTATGCGACAACTGTGAAAGGAGAAATTCGTACAATAGGTAACGAACCAGTCTATTCGAAATCCTACCCCTACCCAAGAGGACTTAAAGAAGAAGTTGAAAAACAAATCAACCAACTTCTAAATGATAATATTATCAGGCCGTCGAAATCTCCATATAATTCGCCAGTCTGGATCGTCAACAAAAAATTGGACGCTTCAGGCGAAAAAAAATATCGAATGGTGATCGACTACCGAAAACTTAACTCGGTCACCATTGCCGACAGATACCCCATTCCGGAAATCAATGAGGTCCTAGCTAACCTCGGCGACAACAGATGGTTTTCTGTCATAGATTTGAAGAGCGGATTTCACCAAATCAAGCTCAGAGAATCCGATATTGAGAAAACGGCGTTCTCTATCAATAACGGGAAATTCGAGTTCACTCGTCTTCCCTTTGGTTTGAAAAATGCTCCGGCGATTTTCCAAAGAGCTCTCGACGATATCCTAAGAGAGCACATCGGAAAACGATGTTACGTCTACATCGATGATATTGTCATCTTTGGAAAAGACAAGGCTGAACATTTTAAAAACCTGAAAGCCGTCTTTGATACTCTAGAACGCGCCAACATGAAGATTCAGTTGGATAAATGCGAATTTTTCAAGACCGAGGTGGAATTCTTAGGATTCATCATCAGCACTGATGGCATTAAGACTAACCCTAAAAAGGTTCATGCCATTACAGAGCTACCACCCCCAAAAACGCTCAAAGACCTGAGATCTTTTCTAGGTATGTCAGGGTATTATCGCCGATTTATCAGAGATTATGCGAAAATAGCGAAACCCCTGACATCCCTTTTAAGAGGGGAAGACGGACGAGTGTCCAGACATCTCTCTAAAAATAAAAAGATAGATCTTGACGAAAATTGCATTTACTCATTTAACCAAATTAAAGACTCCTTAACTTCCAAAGAAGTAACTCTCACTCACCCGAACTTTAACAAAGACTTCGAACTCACGACGGACGCATCCGACTATGCAATTGGTGCTGTCCTATCCTAGGACAGAAAACCCATAACATTTCTCTCAAGGACACTGACAAAGATACAGAACGGAAATTTCAAATTAATCCATGACATTGACCTCGACCAATACGACCAACTCTTGACCAAAATTTCTCCAATGCTTAAACTTAACGAAACAAGGAACGATTCCCTTTTCCTATACCTTTCCCATGAGCACGAGCAAATAAAAAATTTGATATCTAACCTAAAACCAAAAAGGGTAAGAAGATCTCTAGATTTTATAGGTTCGACGTGGAAGTGGATTGCCGGTAATCCCGACCACAACGATTTCATTACTATCAAAAGAAAAATGAATAACCTACTTACTAACTCTAACGATCAAGTTGTAATAAATAAATTGCATAATGAAAGAATTAATAACATAACCAAGATTACGAATGAGATTGAATCAATGCTAAAAACCAATAAAAATTTCAACAGAGATGTAATATTAAATATTCAATACAAATTTAAAATTTTAAAAGAAGAATTAGTTAACATTAATTTGGCCATACATTGGGCGAAACTAGGAATTGTTAATTCAATGATTTTATCAAAAGAAGAAATAAGCCTAGCTGTAAAAACACTAAATCAAGAGAATGTCCCTTTCACTACTATAGAAGAAGCTCTTAATTTTGCTGAAATAAAGATAATAACAAACACAGCTTCCATACTTTATATTGTTAATATCCCTACTACCGATCCTTCCACATATGAACGAATATTATTAAAACCTGTGAAGAGAAATGGAGTAGCCATAGAAATAGACTATAAAGAAGTTGTAAGAAACAAAAACGAAATTTTTGGCGTAACTAATGATTGTAAAGTAATAAATAGTGTTTCAATTTGTAATAAAAGAGATCTTATAAATATTGCTAACTCAGCATGTATTCCCAACCTATTAAATAGTAAAATAGCAACATGTAATAAAGTGAATAGTCAGCATATCCCGTCGATCGAGGAAATAACAAGTGGAATGATCCTGCTTAACGACTTTAACGGAACTCTCCAAGTCGAATCCACGCCTCGGAACCTTACTGGTACCTTCCTTATTAAATACGAGAAAACCAACATAACGATAAATAATAGAGTATTTGCGGCATACGAAGCTTCTACACACACCGTTCTTCCAGCCATACTGCAGCCAACACCCATAGAGAACAGATTCCATCGACTATTGTCGCTCGAAATGATGGGCGAACTCCACATCAACAATACCAAAAGTATCGAGTTGCTCAAAAGCGAAAACGAAGCTTACGCATTCATCAGCTGCGGAACAATAAGTCTCATCGGGATTATCCTAGTAATTATCACCATCTATAGAATCATAACAAGGCATTCAAGTAATGAAACCAGAGTCATGATCCAGCAGCAAGAAATTAAGAACATCGAAGCTCCACCACACACTGAAAGTTTACCAAAAGGAAGAATCCAACAAACAAAGTTCAACGACCTTCCTTACTTTTAGGCGATTGAGGACCATCGCATTTAAAGGGGGAAGAGTTAACATCGTCAACCACTCGCACGCGCAGCGGAAATGCTGACCTAGCGTCTGGGGCGAGAAACGAATTTCCAGGGAAATTCACGTTGGGAAATAAAATGCAAGCTAGGGAAATCAACATTGCAATAAACTAATGAAAATGCAACCTTCAATAATTTTACTTGTACGAGTCTTCTTTATTTTTAAGTTAGTCTTAATCGATACTTCATACAATAAAGGACAGGGCAATCTGCCCTGAAAAGTATTTTTTTAAATAATTTCGGCGTAAATTCTATTAACTTATATTCTTGTTGGGTTTTGGTGGTGTAAATGCCTTGGAGAAGATCGAATTGATTGGTTGAATGTTGCGATGTAGTTTCCATCATGGTGTCTATGAAAGTAGCGGCGGCCTTGTTTCGCTTGTTGGGCCGTTGCCATTCGTCGCTAATTGTGACTTCATCGGTTGGGTGCGCCTCTTGTGGCGGCATAAGGTCCATCTCTGTAACACCCTCTGGGGCCGAAGGGTATTTTCGGTGACTTGATTTTCGGTGACTAGTTGGTTGCTGCGAGGAGAGAGCGCAGCCACGTGTTTGATTTTGTTTTTTGATAAATCCTTAGAATTCATTGGGGAGCATCTTAGGTGCCCTCCTTGCGATTGTTGGCGGTGTGGATACACGGTGTTGTGTGGTACCCACGTTTGGTGATGTAGCTCCTGATTGGTCGTCGAAGAGAAAGTTATTGGTTTTGAAAAAAACCTTTTTTTTTGTTTTTTACTAATTTTGGTGCCCACGTTTTCGTGATTCCCTGCTGTATAGACTCGGGCTTATTGATTGGTTTTGAGAAAAACCTTTTGTTAGTTTGCAAATGAAAAATTCTGTAGTGACCACGTTTCACGTGTTGCGGCTTTGTCGCTGAATGCTTGTCCATCCGTCGCCAGGTTGGCGATCGGTTAACGGAAAGGCCTTTCGCTTGCTCAGTAATATTTCTGATAACTTCTGAGTGAGACTTTAGAAAAACTTCCATAAAATAGAAACAAAAACCCGAGAAATTTATTTTAATTTTTGACCTTCAGACAAAACACTTGCTATCGTCAAGTTGGTGGATCCGGAAGTCCCGCATTGCTACTTCAGTGAGCGACTTATTTGACAATTTGTACAACAGCGACTTCATCTGGTGCAGCGCTTCTTCATTGTGTTCAGGCAGTAATTCTCCTTCGCCTGTATGAAAGATGACTTTACCGGTACATTTCAAACTCAAGGATTCGTTGGTTGGGGGAAGAAATGAATACAACACAAAAGTCAAATTCAGAAATATTAACTTTTATTTTATTTAAGACAAAACAACGTAAATATTACAGGAGTCTGTCTCATGACCGACAGGGTTGAAAAACTAAATGCGAATGTTCTCTTCTTGCTCACTCCTTTTCGTGATCCTTTCATTTACACAGAATTGTCATTACTAAAGGTGGAAACGCAGTACTACGTTTCTGTTTTGTTACACTGCATGCGCCACAAACTCATTTCGAGGTTGCGATGTATTCTTTATAGCACTGTATTGCCTTTAAGTTTTTCTATCTCTTTTTTTGAGGTCTTCGCAGACCATTTTCATCTTAGTTAGCCTAGCCCGGAGTTCCATGTTTTCCTCCCTGAAGTTTTTAGTTTTAACTGAAGTCCGTTCTTCATGCGCTAATACTTCCGATGTCGTCGGATTTCTCTTTCTGCACGTAGTTGTTTGAGATCGTGATGGTGGAGGTCTGAGTAAAAGATGTTCGGTCCTTTTGCGTTAAGTTCTTTATTACGACTGAAAACTTACGACTATATATCTTACGAACTATGCACTTGCGATTCCACCCTCTTATCTTTATCTTCCCACGAAGATGAAAATAGAGAAAGAATTCGCTTGGGGGTCTTTACTCTGTACACCTGATATTTGATCATCAAACAAACAAGTGTGGAGAGGAATGTACCCAGTGTGCAAATTATAACTAATAGAAGAATATGCTCAGTGTGCAACTTAAAGGTAATTACTATTTGATTAATTATTACGTATATTTATGCATGTTCTAACTTCTGGATACCTTCGAGCTTTTAATAAAAGGCTAGCATAAGTGCAATAAATGGCTCTCCCTATAATCCAGAGAGCCTACCCCGAAGAGGGTGGATTTACCAGTGTACCTGGTCTGCCACCTGGGGTAACAATACCTTTTGTTTTGTTTATTGTCTAACATTGAAATATATTCCAAAAGAATGGCGCATAGTAAAAGTAGTATTCATTCTCAAAGCGAGTAAGTAAAGTCACAATACAACCAAAAACTACCGGTCAATCAGTCTAACCCCCTTCCTCTTAAAAACGTTAGATAGGCTCCTAGATATCCATATATGGGGCAACCTAAATATCTACAATATGTCGGCTCACCAATATCCCTTTACTAAAGGCAAATCGATAGAAACAGCACTGCACTAAGTGGTTTTAAAAGTGATAAAATCACTGCATTACAAAGAATTCACTCAGGCTGGTCTCCTTGATGTGAGAGGCGCTTTCTAAATATAATGTTAACACTTAGGCCATAGTAAATACATTGGAAGATGTATGTGTGCAGACACAGAAGTACCCAGATGGATAGCAGATGTGCTACAAAATCGTATAGTAACATCCAAACTGGATAATTGCGTGATGAAAATGATGCCAGCAAGGGGAACGAAACAGGGAGGAGTACTATTGTCACTCATTAAAGCATTTTTAACAAGCCTGGGAAGGGCGGATTGAAAACCTGTTATTGGTGATGTAGTACTAAAGGCCTGTAAATTTCCTTCCACCATTAACGAGATTTTACTAAGCGCACTAATTGAAATTAGCAAGTGGGCAGCTTCTTGCGTCCTAGGGGTCAAACAAGTTTGGTGCTAATAATCATATAATTCTAGAGAATAATCCTGAGAAACCTGTTCTTTTTTTTTAGAGGAAGGTGAGATCTTCAAAAGGTACTGATGATCCGAGTAATCAGCATACCGGATTTTTACCGACTAAAACCACATCCCACATAATTTCGATCTAGTCACTTGAACTAATAAGCAATTTTTTTCTGACCTCTCGTGACTCTTTGTTTCGAATGTGCTATATGTATAATACGTATATGTACCTATGCATAAGTATATAAATTTTTATTTTTCTTGTATTATAATAAGTTAAATCATAAAAGAATAAAACTATTTTGAGCCTTCGTAATTGATGTCCATTATTCAGTAGTTTTCTCTCATCTAAGATTATATGCTCTTCTTATTTGTCCTTTTTTGCATGTTTAGAATTTACACTTTCTACCTTCAGGTCTCGATTAAGTTCAATTTGATTCTCCACTTTTTAATGCATTCTTCCTACTGCTAGTATTGCAGTATCATCTGCAAATGTTGCCATAGTAAGGTTCTCCATTTCCGGAATATCACTAGGATATACTAAGTATAATACTGGGCCCAGTATTGCGGTACGCCGGCTTTTATTTATCTTTGTGTTGAATAAGTATTCTGTTGTTTTATTCTAAAATGTCTTCCATCTACAAAAGATAGGACTTAAGATTGGGAGCATACTGATTTGGCAGCATACATATCAGTTTATAGATAAGTTCTTCGTGCCATACTTAATCGAAGGCCTGCGCCACATCCAAGAATACAGCAAAGCAGACCTTCCTTTTTTCTAATGCTTCTTCGATTTTATTCGTAATTCTGTGTATCTGTTGTATTGTAGAGTGCTGCCTTCGAAAAGTTAAAAGTTTTGCGAGTACTTTCTCAAACACTTTTGATATCATTGACAATAACGAGGTAGGTTGACACGTCATTTGACGGTTTACCGGGTTTGGGAATCATTAGGATATCAGCAACCTTCCACAGACTACGGACATATTTGAGCTTAAATGTGGCATTTATTAAATTTGTTATTTTAATTATTGCCTTCCTTGGCTAATACTTTAGTACATCACCAGATAAAAGGTCATATAAAGGACTTTTCTTTGCATTTATTTCGTGTTTAATTAAGTTGCGTATTTTGTTAGGAGTTGTGAGCAGAATTTTTTCGCTTTCCTCTTCTGATTGTTTTTTCGAATGGTTCCATTTCGAACTGGTGGTTTAAATATGTTTTTTAGGTAGTCTGCGAAGAGAATAGCTTTGTCCTCATCGCTTTTTCCCAGTTTCCATCAGCTACTTTGATTGAAAGTATTTGCACAGTATGTTATTTTAATCGTTTTGTTGCTTTCCATAGAGAGTAATTAGTTACGCATTCAGCTGTTTATCCTCTTCATTGAATCTTCTTTAAATTTGTTATTTTATCTTCATAGTTGCTGACAAAGGTTGTTTAGCTTCACTTTATGTTGTGGAGCTCTTGTTTTCTGCGATGTTCTTCTTGCTCGTCTTTTATCTGCTACTACATCTTTTATTTCTTTCGGTAGTTACTTTTCGTATTCTTTCTGTTTACTCCGAGGGTGGTTACCCAGGCCGATTGCTGAATATCGCTGACCAACTTATGCAGATGGTCTATTATAGTTAGACTAACGGTATAGTTATAGAGTCCCAGTTTTATTTTTGCTTCAAAACCTCTCAGAAAATCCATACCATCAACTGGTATAGGAAAGGAATCCGCTGCTAAATAAAATTTATATTCTATATTTTGCTGTGCAAAATTAGGTACATTAGTATAAGTTCCCATTGTCTTCAATTCTCCCGAAATTCCCCTGATTCTGGTACTGGCTTCCCTGTTATTATTAATGTCATCTGGTAGAGAATTAGTCTTTATGGGTGCTGTGTACTTTCCCAGGCTGATTGCTGAATATCGCTGGCCAAGTTATGCAGTTCTTTTCCTATATTATTTTTGGTTATAAGAGCTATCATTAAATTTATTCTACTTGTTAAATTCAGCTTGAAGGCTTGCCAATCTTTTCTTTTGTTTGTCAGGATTTTAATATTTGTATTTTAAATTATAAATATGTACACTCATTTGGAGAATTATAGGTGCATTTTTTGATTATGAAAAAATCAATTAGATCTGGGGTTTTATTTTAGGCCAGAACGTGTGTTAAGAGAATTTCGCACTGATGTTTTTAACATTAAAATCACCACCTATTATGTATATGTTTCCTAATTTTTCAAAAAAAATCTAAGAATTCTTTTTAATTGGATGATATGGAGGACAGTAAATAGTAACTTCTATACACACTGCTGTAGCTTGTATTTTATCTTTAATATATTTCAACTCCTCATATTGTTAAATATTGTTTTTTACTATAAATGCGCTCCCATCCTTAGATGTGTTTTCAGGGTAAGCGGTGTGGTAGATTTTGTAGTTTTTAAATTTTGTGTGCTTGTATTTTGTAAAATGGGATTCTGAGATAAGACAAATATCTATGTTATTTGTTTCAAGAATCACCAGCAATTCCTGTTGATGTTGTAGGATACCATTTGCATTCCAATATATCATTTTGAGATTTTGATCCATGATTATGCTTAGATACTCTGACGTTGGTATTTCTAACTTTTTAAGTCGCATATCTAGTGTATTAAGTTTGGTTAGGACCAGTTGTAGTGTTTGATTCATGTCATTGCTTGGTTGAGTCTTCTGTTGGTTACCCTCATGTTAGTCAGTTTTCTGCACAGGATGCTTTTTTTATGTGCAAGTACTTGAGCATATATTATACCCGCGCTGGTTTCTTTAGCATTCGGTTTTTTGTTTTCTTTTGGAATGGGTTTTTTAATCTCTAGTTTTGTTAGTTCCACATATACTTTAATATTTTCTGGTGCTTCTTTTTTTTTTATCAAGAATTTGGTTTTTACTATTTTTAATATTTTAGTATTTTGGGGCTTTGTACATTGGGTTGTGTGGTATTTTCCAGTTCATTTCACACATCTTGCCTGTCTATTGCAATAATTTTACCGACATTGGGGTACCAGTTTTGATCTATTAACAGGTTCAGTTTCAACAAATAGGATGTTTTTGATTTGAGAAACCTTTTCTATTTATACTTCTGCACAGAATGTTAATATGAACATGTTTAGACTTTCCTTGTTTTCCCGCTTGAACTTAATTGTAACATCAATAATCTTGAAACCTTTAGATTTGAGATTTGTAGTTATATTTTCAGTCTTGCATGAGTGGTGCAGATTTTTAGTCAATACTCTTATGGGCCTAGTTTGCTTATTTTTGTAGGAGTGCCAGGCATAGTTTTTTTCATTTGGTAAAGACGTGACACTTCTATAAGTTTCTCCGTCTTCGAGATTTAGTCTTATATTATTTTTCTTAATCATTTTTCCTAATCATTTCTCTGTTATTCGAAATTTTCTGCCTGTGTAATTGATTTTATCTTTTCATAGAGATTATCATACCTTGTCAATTATTATTGGAGGTGGTGGTGGAGCCTTTTTCGATTTCTTTTGCGAGTTTATTTCTGTCGATTCTGCGACTTTGGGGTGAGGAATTGAATTGTTAATTATCCTCTTTTTTACTCTCTGAGTTTGTTTGCCAATTTTTCTTAACCTGTTGTGTATGTTAGTTTTTTCACATTTTACCGAGGAGTGTTGTGAATATCTTGGATATTCTCTGGCTGTTTGTTTTATATATATATATATATTTTTTTCGATTTTAATTTATTTTCTAGATTTGTTATATATATTTAAGGCGACCGGCTGTTCACCCGATGGGAAAAGCTGCAAACAATGCAATTAGCTGTGCACCTGCATCCGCTATGTGCATTCGCATCCGTTATGCAGGCATCTTACTTAACAGCAACGCTAAATCTAGGAAATTATTCAAGAGAACAACAATTGGGATATACCGGAGTGCGGTATTAAATAGTCTAAAAAGGTACTAGAAGTATACTCATAATATTAAAGTGGCATTAATTTTCATTTGTATTGTCAGAAGTCGAATGCGTTTTGAGTTTCCGTGTAGTCTAGATCCAATAGGATCGTTCCGCATGAGGATTGTATATATGCACCTTGTCAGAATAAGCTTTTCATAACCCTTGGCACTTATTCATATACGGAATGAATTTGAGTATAGGTCCCCTGATTCTTTTACCATGTTAAGTAATCGCGAACAGATGTATTTAGGTGTGTTTTGGGCTTAAAGTCCGTTAATGATGGGATAATTATGAAAAATTTAAGTGTGTGCAGGCCTTAGCCAATCGTCGCTTATTGAACACACCCCGTTAATGAATCAACCCGTTCTTTGGTAACTCTAAACAGTACAGCGCATGACAACCACGGCTTTTCTACAACGTGTTCCCCGGCAAGCGTGCTTTTTTTTTTCCGTAAAACAAAACTAAATAAAAATTCCTTAATTCTTCGCAAATAAAACATTATGAGTGAAGAAATACAAAGGAAACCCTTCAAAAAACACTTGCAAAAGGGCAAACCTTTCAACAGAAATAACGGCAACAGATTCAGGCATGGGAAGAAAGGCGGCAATCGCTTCTTGTCTAACGCCAAAGGCTTTGGAAAGAAAGGTAATTTCGGCCGTGGAACTCACATTGAAGAGGGCCAATTCACGTATTTTATTGCCATCCTTGACGCGGTAAGAAAACCTTGCAACTCGGCTGAGGATAGGGGTAAGTTTTTCTCAATAAATTTCACAAGATCGGGTACAAAATTACATTTTTTTTTTGCAGTAACCATGGCCGACAATGTGTTGGAGCAGACGAAAGGCAAAGAAATCCATCTTGCATCCAATCAAGTAGTGTCCAAAGCACTTGAAGCACTTATAGGCTTCACCGAACCAGAGCATTTAGAGCGTTTTTTTGAGGTTTTCGGTGAAAATTTCCGTCCCATCTGCTCGGATTCGTTTGCATCACATGTGCTGCAGAAAATGGTTGAGATTGCATTTATACGAGCTGTTGGTGAGAATAAAATCGAAGAAGAAGAAGAGGAGGAAGACGACGGAGCTCAGACCAAGAGGGCTAAAGTAGACTTCATCACCGATCTGAAGTATAACTTGGACACTGAATTCGCCGAGGATCATCGTACCAAGTGCTCTGAGTTTGTTCAGCGTGTAAGTAAATTTCTTCTAAATAATTTGGAGGACTTTGTCTGGGACACTTGCGGCAGTCATTTAATTCGTTCGTGTATTATGGCTCTGTCGGGGATACATATACCCAAGGTTCCTTACGTGAGAGGAAAACCAGCTGTGAGTGTGGATAAGATCATTGGTTCCAAGGCTGGTCATCACAAGGGAGTGCTGGACCTGAATAAAACCACATTCCAAGTGCCCAGTGAATGGACTGAGCTGATGAAAGAATTCCCCTCGCGGTTGGAAATGTGGCCACAGTTTCAAGAGTTTCCGTACAGGGAACAATCATCGGGTTTGGCTGGAGTTATTTGTATCGCCCTTGCGCATGTGGATAAGAACGCTCTCAAAAACTTCGGGAAAAAGCTGCTGAACGAGGCATTCGTAAACGTAGTCGTCCCTAAGTATAAACATATACCCGTAGCACCCTTCAAAGGTGAGAAGAACGACGAGAATGGTAAAGATGGAGAAGGTTCGGATGATGAAAAAGAAGACAAAGATGAAGAAGGTTCTGATGATGAACAAGAAAAAGAAGAAAAAGGCTCTGAGGAAGAGGAAGAAGAAAAGCAATCGGAGAAGGAAAATGGTGAAGACGACCGCCCGTCTGTCTTCAAATCCGAAAGCAGTGTGCGTCTCCTGGAAACTCTCATGTCTGTTGCTGGGTCAAAACTTCTCACAGAGATATACAACACACTGTTTGCTGGGCGCATTGTAGACCTCGCCAAGCATCGTCAAACTAATTTCCCTGTTCAAAAGCTTTTGAACTACATCAAGGATAAATCAGTGTTTGAGACAATTTTTGATGAACTCGTCGCACATATCGAGCAGTTTCTTGAAATTGGCAATTCAGGTGTTGTGAGTGCCCTGTCTGGGTCCTGCCTTCGTTTGAACACGAAACAATCGGCATTTATTACCGCATTGCAAGCAGCTTTACACTGCTCCACATCCTTTGGAGCGGATCGTCCGAAATCATTCTTCGCCTGTCTGCTCAAAATGAAGCCCGTCGAGGTGCTTCCATACGACAAAGCCAACTACGTTGTGCTGTATGGATCTTTGATTATTCAAGACATTCTTCAGTATAATAAGCCAATATTCCTGGTGAATTGCGTTCTTGAGACTCCACCGAAGGACCTGGCTGCTGCAATGCAATTGCCCAATGGCTGTTTCATCGCAGACGTATTCCTCAAGAGTAAATTCATTGGAGAGAAATCACGGGAGAAGTTCATTAAGCAATTTGAAGGTTTCTATATGGATCTGGCACTGGGACGGTGCGGATCACGAGCTTTAGAGAAACTTTTCGACGCAGCAAATGAGCGACAGAAACTGCAGATAGCCAAGGAACTTACCGCAAAGGAGAACAAATTGCGGGGAACAGTTTTTGGACGAATAATATTCAATGTACTGAGATTGGAAACATTTAAGTTAAGTTCAGACCAATGGAGGGCATCATGGGCAACGAAGTCCAAGAAAGGGGAGGAGATTTTGGGAAAAGTAGTGAAGAAGAAGAGGGCCGCATCTTAGATTGTATAAGTTAATCATTTATTTTTTTTATTTAGGCAAGTAAATCATAACCTATGTATGTGTAACAATGAAGTCTTTTAAATTATCCTTGCAGTCGTTACAGTTCGAGGTAAGCGGTCATTCTGATGGGTAAGAGGGAATAGATTCACACGATAAATGATTTAAAATTTTATTTATCGTGGGTAGCCTCACATTTGAGTGTATTTCCATAGCTTCTCATGTCACATTAACGGACTAATTAGAATATAAATTTGAAGCAGTCACCTAATTTATGGGTAAGACTACTAATTATAGGGATATTTCACATTGCTGAGGTTTTGAAATTGGTATATCTTTGGGTCTCAAAGTCAATTGATGATTCTCCCGATATAGTCGAACGGATCACGACATCAACTCAACTTGACTGACAGAATGATGGTTCATTTAATTTCATTTATTTATTTAGCAGTAAAGCTATTAATAACAATTTTATAAAGCCTTATATATTTATTATTCTCTAATTTGACTTCACTAGCTAGCTCATTAAATAGTTTTAATCCATTACAAAGTAACATACTCTGAGCTATTCGAGTTCTTAAAAGTGGAAGATATATCTTAACTTACTACATAAATAATTTGGAAACAATCCATTTTTCATCTTAAATACAAACACTAAGGCATTCATAGCTGTTTTTTGATTAACAATAAACCATTTCAAAACATAGAGCATTACTGCTTGAGGTGTTCTCCAATTACATCTTAATATTATTCTCATAGCGTTATTTTGTAAGTTTTGCAATCTACATATCCACCATCCGATATTTCCTAAATATGACTGTTGAACAATACTCTAACTATAATATATACAATATTCACAATACTAAGTGAGGTTTTATAATGGCGTTGTATACATTAATTGTACAAAGCATACACATTCTTCTTTTAATCCTTGCAAAGAAATCCGGACTTAGTGAAAAAACTAATTTTGGATGTTTTAAAGATAATCAAGATCCATCTTTACCGAACGTTAATTTGTTGAAATACATTTTAGATTCGGAAAACAATAAACCAATTTCCGAAAAATGGGCTTTAATACAAACATTTTCAAATTGTTCTAAGTTTCATTGAAAGAAGCAAATGAGTAAATGTGTAAGCATAATGATAGTTTTTATTGCTATTCAAGTTTATGATTTTTATTACAGGAAACAAGCTTTTCAAACTTCGAGAACTGAAGATGTTGTATGTATGTATGTATGTATTTTATTTATTTAGTATCAGTTACTATTACAATTCATTTGGTATATCTTAATTTATATAATAATATTTAATTTTACTTTTAAGTTACTGTATTTCGTATATCTGATATTAACAAATTTTTAAATCTTCTTAAAACAGTTTCATTCTTTATTTTATTGGTTAGTTCGTTAAATAATTTTAATCCACGATATAAGAGCATATTCTGTGTTCTAGAATCCCTATACAACTGTAGTCTGAAATCGTAGTTGGATCTTAAGTTATATGGTTGAGCGTCCCTTGTATATATTAAATTTGGGGTCAAGTATTGTGGCACCATGTTGAATTTCATCTTAAATACAAATGTTAGTACATTGAAGATGATACGCTGCTTGATGTTTAGCCATTTCAAACAAGATAGCATCCATCTACACGAGGTATAATAGCTGCATCGAAGAATTATTCTCATCGCTTTATTCTGCAGCACTTGCAGTTGATCTACGTTTTCATTATTCCCCATAAACAAAATAGTAGAGCAGAACTCAAAGTGTGGTTTAATTATAGTATTATATATGTTAATTGCACAAATGGTTGTTATATTTTTTCTTATTCTTGCAAGAAAGGACACTTTTTTGGAAATTTTTTTAGTTATGTACATCATATGGCTATTAAAATTCATTTTACTGTCTAATATTACACCGAGGTACTTTATTTCAGGAACTTGTTCAATCTCTTCACCATATATTTTTAAATTAATACATTCGTCACTATTTATAACCATACATTTAGTTTTGTTTACATTAATTTTTAGTTTGTTTTGTTGCAGCCATACACTAAGGTTTTTTAAGTCATTCTCAATATGCTCTTTAAGGTCATTTAAAGCTTTACCACTTACAAACATTAAGGCATCATCGGCGAACAGGGATATTTGACTGTTTCGTAACACTTTACAGATATCATTTATGTAAATTAAAAATAATAAGGGACCGAGTATAGTTCAATTTCAACAATTCAAAATAATTTTTATATTTAGATGTAACGCATTTTTATTGTTAATCTTTTTGCATATTAACCGTAGTTCACTCAAATCTATTTGTCTAAACTTAAATATCGTTTGATGTTCCGTTAAATTAAAAATCGAAGAGGTATTATTTGTCGCTATGGAATTACTGATAGCGTTTACACTTTCTATAAAGTAAGAATTAAACTTGTTGGCAATTATAGAGCTATCACTTTCCAATCTATCACCGAACCGAACTTCACTGATTTCTACTTTTTTCTGCTTTAACACCAAGTCCTTTATAGCTTTCCACATAGACTTTTGGGTTTCACATGATCCGATTTTGTTACATATATAGTTCTTTTTAGCAAAATGTAATTTATTTTTGTACATGTTTCGTATAATTCTATAACTTTCCCAGTCTGATGCAAAATTAAATATAGTCGCCTTTTGAAAATATTGATTTTTTTTGTGTTTTAGAGTTCTAAGTTCATTGGTGAACCATTTGTCCTCACAAAGCGCGATTTTCTTACGAATAGTCTGTTTTTTTACACAATACATTAAACTATTTTGTAATACTTCAGATAACACATTAATACTTTGTAGTCCCTCCTTTGTTTTATTACGGCTTTTATGCAGTCGGGCATTGATGTAATCAGGCTGTGTAAAGTATCCAGTGCGATTTCCTCGTACCACACTTTTTCAATGAATTTATCCAACTCGGTTATTATCCGTGGCTTCTTCGCTACCTGAGCTTTAATTATGGACCAAAGGTTTTCAATCGGGTTCGTCTGTTCTGGATGTTTCCAGGCCACTACAATGTTGCAATACTATTCTTGGTTAGAAAATTTTTGACCTGGAATGAAAAAAAGGCATTTACAATAATAAAACTTTACGAACGTTTTGTCAGTTTTAAGTCAACTTTAAATTTATTTATTTATTTATTTCATCTACTAGCATAGCTTACAGATTACACAAAATAAGAAATTAAATATATACAATACTAAAATTCTTAAATACTGATATAAATAGATAAATGCAACAATTAATTTATGTACATATAAGGAAAATGAGGAAAGCGATAAAACAGATAAATTCCTTAATAAACCAAACAATATGTTTTTAAAACAGTCTCTAGAATAATGAAAATCTATATGACTAGTTATTAAAATATGCAAGATCTTGAGATTGACTTGTTACAACCATAGTTTGTTCTATGTCTCAATTGAAAAAAAAATCGTTGCATGACCTTAGACGCCTTTCAGGTGCATAAAGAGGCACTCTAGATAAAAGGGCAGGGCTTTTTATATAGAAACACACTACACTTCTAATGAACATAATATCGTTAAAGTTCAATATACCGAGTAATTTGCATCGTGCACTGTAGGATTGGTCAAAGTTCCAACGCACTAAAGAATATGAATTTTGTAAAACGCTTCGATCTGAATCACTTTTATAAATAGGATCCCATATAATATCGTCATATTCAAAGACCGATCTAACGAGGGATATGAATGAAGATAATAGAGTATGTGGATCAGTAAAATCTCTCGAATTCCTTTTAATAAAACCATTAGCTGAGCAGACGACATATCCATAAGAGAAGAGTCAAAAGACTTACAGTAAAGGATATAGAAATCCGGACATAGTGAAAAAACTAATTTTAGTAGAATAATTTTGGAGGTTTTAAAGATAATCAATCTTTACCGAACGTTAATTTGTTGAAATACATTTCAGATTCGGAAACAATAAACCAATTTCCGAAATAAGGGCTTAAATACAATAATTTTCAGAGTGTTTTAATTTTCATTGAAAAAAACAAGTACCTGAGCCATAATTATCGACCAAAGGTCCACGGGTTCTGTTCAGGGCTGTTTCCAGGCCACTCCAATTTTTTTCTCGGTTAGAACATGTTTGACCTGGAATGAAAAAATGTATTTACAATAATAAATCTTTACGAACGTTTTGCTAAGATTTTGGGGAAGGTAAAGAAAATGGCACTTACCGATTTCGCGCGGTGACAAGGCGCAGAATCGTCTTGGAAAATCAGCTTATCTGAGTATGATAAGTGTTCTTCTAAAGATGGTAGCAGATTGTCTTGCAATATTTTTTTTTATATTTTTCTGCGTTCACCGTTCCATTTATTAGAGCCAGCCGTCCAACGCCGTGATAGGAAAAGCATCCCCAAATCATCCTTGAGCCTCCTTGTTTCACTGTCACGCACTCATCATTGAATCTTTCTCCAGTTCTTCGCCTCACGTACTGTATTCCGACAGAGCCGAATATGTTGAACGTGGACTCATCTGAGAAGATCACATTTATTTAATCCGTTATGGTTCAGTTTCCATGAACTTTGACACTGGAGAGGTTTTAGACGCATTCGTTTATTTAGAAATGGTTTTTTGGATGAGGGTCTTCTTGCCACCTTCTTGAAGCTTTCGTCTTGCAGTCCGTGAGCTTATCTCTGATCCTCCAGCCTTTACACAGTCTGTCCTTAAAATTTCAGAAGTTTTGGATCCATCACGCAGACTTATTCGTTAAAAGCCGATCTTCAGCGCTGGTGGTCTTTTTTCTGCGACCCGTCCCCTTTTTTCTTTGCAATGAGCCCCGTTGCCTCGAATTTTTTGATTTTTTTCTCATACCTTTATTTTGTAATTTTTGAAAACGGACTAACATATTGTAACATCGTCTAAAAGTATGCAACAATAATGTAGAATAATAACTACGCTCCTCCAGCCCATTCCAAACTGTACTTCCATTCGAGGTTCGTGTCTGCAATAGCTGACAACGCCACGGATAAAGAAATGATTGTCATATTGACAAGAAGAAGTAATTAGTTTGGATTTGTGAATTAAGTAATTGAAAGGAGATAAAGTGATTTGAGAGGGAAGAGACCTTGTAAGAAAAGAATTTGCGAAGAATAGTATAGTGTGAACTTGAATTGTTCTATAGACCAGAAAATAAAGAAATAAATTTCACAGAATATCGTTTTATCTACTCGAGCCGTAGCTCGCATATTACAATACATATACTTTTTCTAGTGATATCGTTTAGTATCATAGCTTTTGTTTTATTTATGTTTAATTTAAGTTTGTTCATTTGAAACCAGTTTTGTAATTCCCTTAAGTCAGAGTTTATTTTGTCAATCCAGTTTTGTAATTCCCTTAAGTCAGAGTTTATTTTGTCAGCAGAAACATCAGACACGAATAACAAGGTATCAGCAGCAAATAACATCAATTTCGAGTGCACAACCTTTTTCTCCATATTATTAATATAGATCAGGAGTATTAAAACTTCAAGTAGTGATCCCTGAGGGACTCCAAAATTAACATGGATTCCATGAGATAACACGTTATTTGTATTTTTTTTTAGGAAGTATGACAAACCAATTCAGTTCCGTGTTTCGAATGCCACAGCTATCCAACTTTCGAAGTAGGATGTCTCTTTCTACTGTTTCAAATGCCATTTTCGAATCTAAAAAAACAGCCACTACTTTTCTGTCATGAATTTCGATTTTCCATTTAGTTATTACTAGCTTAAATAAAGATTCACAATTATAATTTTTCCGAAATCCAGATTGATAAAAATATATCAGATTATAGCAGTCTGGATACCTTTGTAATTGGATATAAAGAATCTTTTCAATTACGTTTCTTTCCAATGCTACCATATTAACAGGTCTAAATTCTTCAATTTTAGTTGTGTTTTTAATCTTTGGTATTGGAACTACAACAGACTCCTTCCAACAATCAGGAAAGATACCACTAATAAGAGATTTATGTATTATTTTAGTTAGTAGGTTGCCACAGATATCAAAAGTGTCTAGATACATTTGCAAACTTTTGATATGTTATTGTTTATTATTATTTATTAAATTGAATTTAAAATCAAGATAATGATAGATATCTATAATACTTGTATAATTTATGTGTCCTATATGATTTCTTATTTCTACAATGCTTTCAGCAAAATAATTATTTAACAAACTTGACATTTCTAAGTTGCTTTTGCATCTAATATTATTATACGTAATTTCACTGATCGGCTTCACATGTTCTTTTAGCACCAACTGTTTTAATGTTCTCCAGTCATTCGAATTTTCTTTTTTCACTTTAATTTTTAATGCATGTTATTAATTATTAATTCATTATAACTTAATTGCTAGACAAAAAACGCTTAAAACTAGCTTAAATAACTTATCTATGTTATTCTAACTTACTGGAACTATGCGGGCGCTCTAAGCTAAACCTAGTACTTAAAACTATGTCTTTCGGCGTAACCTAACTTAAATTCTTTAATTATTTAATTCTATTTTTATTACTAATAAGTTATAAACTACCTTAAAATAAATCTTAACCTACCTTATTCTAACTTAATCTATTTTAATCTAACTACATATGTACGTAATTATATATATATGTACATACGTACTGTTCTTTTAAGCTATGTAACTCGGCCATGAAAAAAAAATAACAGCAAACTTTAAACAGGCTATTCTAGGTTATGGGGAAATGACTAAGGAGTTCCCTCTCTTCGGCTAGCCACCAGAAATGTCCGTACTGACGTTCAACGTCCTTCATATCGCCACTTGATGCCGCCCTTCTGAACCGGAGACGCTCCACACTGCTGTGTGCGACGTCTAGCAACATGGAAGATTAGCGGCACCGCCAATCTTTTCTGAATAGAGGAATGTCTCTGGGGGATCAAAGCCGTTAACACATTGTCTGTCAAACCAATTTTGAGAAAATTCATCCATGTGCCTACATACATTTTTCATTACTTACATTGTTTTAGACACAAAGCAATAAATAGAAACCGTATAGCTTAGTTACAACACTTCTGCCCGGTACAGGAGCAATTTTGCACCTTACGAAATTTTCGTACAAATTTCTTCACTAGATGCCATGGCTATCATTTTTGATTGCTATGGCTTGCAAGAAATACACAAATACCTGGCTATCATATTTGATAGCGATGGCACCCACAGAAACAGCACTGGCTATCATATTTGATATCCATGGCAGTCAATGTGTTAAGGCGCACTCTATCGTGGTACTTGTAATTGAGGTAATAAGCCCCAGAGATCATGTTATTCACAGAGCTCATTGCTCTTGCAATATGCCATCAAATCAGTTTGATCAGGAAATTATCCACCCTTATTAGGTTAGCCCTGTTGTACAGGTCCTCATTGGGATAGAATTTTATGTACTTGGGCTCCGGTGTTTTGTATAAATGAAGACAAGCCCTCTCAAACACCCGAATCTTTTCCAACAAGCTTGCTCCCACGTTGAACCATACGGGACATCCAAATACGAGCATGGAAAAAGCCTCTTTATAAGGGCCAAGTAGTTTGGCTCTGATCAGAGCAGTATCTATATGTTTGTTAAAATATAGATATTGGTCTAACCAGAGCCTCAGGTATCTGACTTGACTACACTTCGACACGCAAGTGACGGTCCGTGCGGTCCCACGATTGAAAACTTTCGCCAATTCTTTCTGGTATCCCTAAAGGCCGCAGACAACGCGTCCTAAAAAGAATGGTTTCCGATTTTTTGAACTTCCAGTCATCGCAATATCGCTGACTCTTATCCAAGTCAAGTTGCAAGATAAGTGCAATGACCTCGATTTTTGGTCCTGATCTGCGCGCGATCAAGTCGTCTGCGTACATGGCATGGTGGAGTGATCCTATGAGATCGCTAGTGTAAATGCTGAAAAGGATCGGTGAATTCACCGCACCTTGTTGCAGACCGTTTTTAATTTGAATGTTACAGTAGAAGTTACATTGCCATTTTTGACAATGAATTTTTGACAAAAATGGCTGTATCACTGCTGTTTTCCAATGCGCTGGATAATGTGTATTATTCAGCGCATTGTTAAACAGAGTGGTGTAAATGTCTACTGCTGTTTTCCAATGCGCATTATTCAGCACATTGTTAAAAAAAGTGGTGTAAATGTCCACCGCTTCTAGAGGGAGATGTCGAAGCACAATGTTCGATACTCCGTCGATTCCCACAGATTTCTTCCTCTTCAATGAGTCGAAGATCGCTTGGAGCTCCACCTTCGATATGTACGGAGGATGTACCCTTTTATCGGCTATGACATTATTTGCCATGGTATTGTCATTGAACTCGGTAAAACCTATGTTCTCGGATCGCCAGTAGTCTATATCATTTCGAAGGTAGAAGTTGTGCACAAGGACGGGATTTTCCAGGTCGTGGTTCGGGCAAATGGTATCATTCACTTTGCACACTTCCTGGAAAGACGCTCCTATAGGCTCTATCTTCTCCTGCGATCACAAAGAAGTTGTCATTCTCTACTGCGTTATCTGGATCTACACCCGCTGTTATCAGTATTCGTCCATTGTTCCTCGTTCGGGGGATCTTAAGACACGGAAGGTCGATTTGATTGTTCCTCCGAAATATAATAGGATTTTGTTTTTCCAATGCAAATTAACAGAAAGTCTGTAGTTTTCTCTGATAATTTCTGGAGGATTTTAATCAACGACTTCAGCGTCCTAACTTCCGAGTTTTGTCTGTCAGTAAACTCTCTGTACAAGGTTTTTGGACCTCGACAGCAGTCTACTTTTGCGTTGGTGTAGTGCGTCAATTGTTGCATTGCGGAATATGTCTGCGTTGTCAGTATGTTGATACCGAGTATAGTTCGTTTAATTGTCTTTGGGCGGTCAGTCGTTCACAGACTTTGATAGAGTACGCATGTGTTTCGGCTTCCCAATTAAAATCGGTGTGATTTGAACTACAATATTAGACAGTGCAATTCCAAGTGGCGAGTTAGCCTATAAGTAGTGGTGGTGTTCTACCAAACCAGTGGACCCTGGTTCAATCCCGGACTGGGTAAAATTAAATTCTGTACTTTTTTTTCATTTGTGCATAATAAGTGATAATAAAGTAAATAAAAAAAAGTGTCAGCGATGGAGAGTGAGCGGTCCGCGCTCCCAGTAGCGGGACCAGTTGGTGGAGTTACAGCATCGGCCGATGCAGTCCAGTCAGGCCACACAACAACAGTGGCTACCGAGAGTGTGGGGAAAAGGAGAAGAAAGATGAAACCTTCCCCCAACCTGGTAAAGCGTCCCTCCAAATCAGCTTCAGCTGAACAGCTGCCAAGTGGAGCGAAGGAAGGTGCGCCGAGTACAGCAATAGCAACAGCAGCAGCAGCAGATAAGAAGCGGCAGAGGTCGGATGACTCTGTTGAATTAACATATATGTCCGACGGTGGTGAGGGCCGCTACGTAGGAGATGCAAATAACAGTTTCGCAGTTCTCGCAGCTTCCGAGTCCGACGATGAAGACGACGAAGTTGAAGAAATATACAGCAGCATTAATAAACTGCAACAGAGGGTGCGTGAAATAAAGGCCAAGCAAATGGCCAGGAGGGAAAGGGAGCGGCAGGTAGAGCTAGAGCGCGCTCAACAACAACTACAGCAGCAGAGGCCAGAAAGCCAGCGGCAAATACAGCAGCAGCAACAACAGCTGAAGAACAAGCAGCAACAACAACAGCAGCAGAAAACGCAGCAACTACAGCAGAAAGAACAGCAGCAGCAGCAACAGCAGCAGCAGAAACAACAGCAAAAACAACCACAGCAGAAGCAACAGCAAAAGATGGCGATTACAAAAACGAGGGTGCCGCCAATTAACACATTTAAAATTGAGCTGAAGGATACCATCGAACTATGTAAGTCGGCCATAGGCAACAATTTTAATATTAAAAGATTAAATGAAAATAGGCATGCTATCCACTGTAATACAGTGGAAGATTATAAAAAAATTAAAGAATTACTTAGGGATACGACGACGGAGTTCTTCTCCTTCAAAGCGGCAAACAATGCTGCTGAGGGGGATAGATCCGTCTACTGATCCGGAGACGCTCCTTGCGCTGCTAAAGAGAAAGACTGCAACGAGCTCAAATTCGTAGGGGTCAAGCCATTCACCACAGCTAAGGCAAAAAGGGAGAAGCGGAAACTGCCGTTCTTCCTAGTTCAGCTTTCACCCAATAGCAAGCTGGATGGTCTAAGGAGTATTAAAGTCCTAGACTACCAGGTTGTCGCCTGGGAAAAATTAAGAAGGAGTGAAAACATTTTACAATGTGTTCGCTGCCAAAGGTTCGGTCACGCCGCGTCGAACTGCGAAATGCAGCCTCGATGTGTCAAGTGTGGAAAGAACCACAAAGCAGAGGAATGCACTCTGGGTAAGGATGGAGTGGCAGATAAGAGCCTGCTCTCGTGCGCTTTATGCAGGATCTCGGGACACACCGCAAACAATCGGGGTTGTCCTAAGTTCCAATATATTAAGAAAGTAAATCTGGTTCGTCAGGAGAAGGTTGTAGTGAAACGTCCACCTGCTCCAATTCAAACACCATCCGTGACTCCCCAAGTGACCTACGCCCAAATGGCGGCAGGTCGGGGAAACGCGGAACAGAAAAGACCGAAGGTTGCTTCTCAGGCCCCAGCGCCTAGAGCACCGGAGGCTCAAAGTGACTTGCTGGCCATCTTGCTCTCTATCTAAGGGCAGATGGAGCAGCTTCAACGTCAGGTACAGGAGCAGGCGAAGCGGGTGGACCAGATCTGCGCACTTCTGCCGGGCCTAACGCATCTCCAGTCGTAATGGGTACGAACATGGAGGAGCAACCCTTGAAGATCCTTGCGGTGAATGTGAATTCACTGATTAGGATCGAGCGAAGAGCCGTATTGTTTAAGTTGCTAGAAGACCAAACCCCTGATGTGCTTATGGTTAGCGAAACAAAGCTATCCCAGATGCACAAATTGGGGCCCAATAAATACAATATTGTCAGAAGAGACCGACCCAACTCCACACAAGGAGGAGGTGTTGCGATCTTCATACGCAAACAACTGCAATTTAAAGTTATGTACAGCGGTGAAGTGCGAAGGTTCCAGGAGCTGGAAGCGTGTATCGTGTGCATCCCTCTCCGTAGTGGAAAGTGGATGTACTTGGTCGCACTCTATGCACCTGAAGCTACTCAATCTACTTTATTTATTTCAGAGCTCGAGACACTTTTTCGATACCTAAGGCTGGAGTCGGAGGAGAATTATTTCACCATGGCCGGAGATCTAAAAGCCAAACATAGAGATTGGGGAAATAATACACCTAATCCTAGAGGGAACCTACTATTCAATTGGTGGGGTCGGCACAGTGTCGAGTATAAACTCGATTTGAAAGCTACAGATAGTCCGTCGTTTCCTAGAAGCGGTTCTTATCTGGATCTTATGCTGTTCGACGTACGGTTACAACTGACCAACATGGACCGACAAACTATAAACTGCCTGCACACATTTGTGTATGACAGTGACCATTGCGGACTTAGTGCCGTAATAACGATTCCCAACGAAATTGCGGAGTTGGAGGAGTTTGTCCAAACGTACTCCTACAATTATAGTAGGACGCGTTGGACTCACTTCTCAAGAACTTTGACAAGAGCACTTTCCTCGAATTCGCTCTACCCACCGTCCAATAGGAATCTGTCAAACGAGGAGATTGACTGGTACCTAAAACAAATGGACGAGACAATTAAATGAACTATGGACAATACGATACCTCGGTATCAACATACTGACAACGCAGACATATTCCGTAATGCAACAATTGACGCACTACACCAACACAAAAGTAGACTGCTGTCGACACTAAAAACCTTGTACAGACAGTTTACTGACAGACAAAACACGGAGGTTAGGACGCTGAAGTCGTTGATTAAAAACCTCCAGAAATTAATTAGAGAAAACTACAGACTTTCTGTAAATTTGCATTGGAACAACAAAATTCGGGCTGTAAAATCCAACAACCCGAGTATGTTCCCGCAAATAAATAAAATATTTCGGAGGAATAATCAAAACGACCTTCCGTGTCTTAAGATCCCCCGAACGACGAACAATGGACGAATACTTATAACAGCAGGTATAGATCCAGATAACGCAGTAGAGGATGACAACTTCTTTGTGATCGAAGATCCGCAGGAGAAGGTAGAGGCTATAGGAGCGACTTTCCAGGAAGTGTACAAGTTGAATGATACCATTTGCCCGAACCACGACCTGGAAAATCGCATCCTTCGCGTCGAACTTCTATCTTCGAAATGATATAGAGCACTGGCGATCCGAGAACATAGGTTTTACCGAGTTGAGTGACGATAACTTGGCAAACAATGTCATCGCCGATGAAAGGGTACATCCCCCGTACATATCGAAGGTGGAGCTCCAAGCGATCTTCGACTCATTAAGGAGGAAGAAATCTGCAGGAATTGACGGAGTGTCGAACATTGTGCTTCGACATCTCCCTCTAGAAGTGGTGGACATTTACACCACTCTGTTTAACAATGCGCTGAATAATGCACATTATCCATGGCATTGGAAAACAGCAGAGATACAACCCTTCCCCAAAAGGGGTAAGGGCACTTCCAATCCGGCAAATCTCCGGTCGATAAGTCTCCTTCCGAACATCAGCAAGGTATTCGAGAAAGTGATCAATAGGGCCCTGCTTAAGTGGACTGAGAACAGTAATTTAATTCCGGATAACCAATTCGGTTTTAAGGCGGGGCATGATACAATACATGCCGCGTCTAAACTGGTATCGGATATCCAATGGAACAAAAGCAAGAAACAGTGCACGGGTGCCTGCCTGATTGACTTGGAGAAGGCCTTCGACACCGTATGGTTAGAGGGCCTCTTCTATAAGCTAAGCAGGCTGGGCATAAGCAAACCACTGCAGTACATACTTCATAACATGCTCACCAATAGACAGTTCATTGTCAAAAATGGCAAGGTGGCTTCTGCTGGAACATTCCTAATAAAAAACGGTCTGCAACAAGGTGCGGTTAATTCACCGATCCTTTTCAACATTTACACGAGCGATCTCATAGGATCACTTCACCATGTCATAGCGTACGCAGACGACTTGATCGCGTACAGATCAGGACCGAAAATCGAGGTCATTGCAATTCCCTTGCACCGCGGCTTCGATAAGATTCAGCGATATTGCGATGACTGGAAGTTGAAGATCAACTTCCAGAAATCGGAAACCATTCTTTTTAGGACGCCGTTGTCTGGGGCCTCTAGCGATACCAGAAAGAATTGGCGAAAGTTCTCAATCGTGGGACCGCACGGACAGTCACTTGCGAGTCGAAGTGTAGTCAGATACCTGGGGCTCTGGTTAGACCAATATCTATATTTTAACAAACATATAGATGCTGCTCTGGCCAGAGCCAAAGGTGCTTTTGCCCTTACAAAGAGACTTTTTTATAGCAAGCAACTCGATGCAAGTGTAAAGGTAATCTGCTACATGGCCCTCATTAGGCCCATGCTCGTATATGGATGCCCCGTGTGGTTCAACGTGGGAGCAAGCTTGTTGGAAAAGATTCGGGTGTTTGAGAGGGCTTGCCTTCATTTATACAGAACACCAGAGTCCCATTACATAAAATTCTATCCCAATGAGGTCCTATACAACAGGGCTAACCTAATAAGAGTGGATAATTTCGTTATCAAGCTGATTCGAAGGCACATTGCAAGAGCAATGAGCTCGACGAACAACCTGATCTCCGGGGCTTATTACCCCAATTACGAGTATCACGAGAGAGTGCGTCTTAACGGCTTTGTTCCCCCAGATACGTTCCTCTATTTTGATAAGAAGGGTCTGATCCAGGACAGATTAGCAGTGCCGCTAATCTTCCACGTTGCTCGGACAGCTGTGGATAGGCGACTCAACTACGACAGAGACGTTGCACACGGCAGTATGGAGCGTCTCCGGTTTAGTAGGGCGGTATCGGGTCGCGATGTTGAGGACGTACAACGTCAGTACGGTCATTTCTGGTGGCTAGCCGAAAGAGATGAAACTCTCGTCGTTTCCCCCTAATCCAGGGTAGACTGTTTGAGATTTAAAGTTGGCTGTTCCTGCCCATGGCCGACTTACATAGTTTTAGGTTTAGGTATTTTATATATAGTGTATAGGTAAAAAAAAACAAAAAATAAAAATAAAAAAAATATAACTTCATCACAGCACTTCGATGGAAAAAATAAACAGCACTTGATAAAATAAAAAAAAAAAAAAAAGTACGTATATAATTACGTAAGGTAGAGTAAGATAAATTAAGGTAGAATAAGGTAGTTTAAGATTTATTTTAAGGTAGTTTGTTAAGTTATATATATAAGAATAAAAAAAAAAAAAATTTTCATTTACTAAGTTTTTTGTATAATAATTTTCTTAGTAAAAATTAAAATTAAAAAGAAAAACTAAATAAAAAAAAACAATTTTTAAGTTCGTTACGTCGAAAGACATAGTTTTAAGTGTTAGGTTTAGCTTAGAGTGCCCGCATAAGTTAGAATAAGAATAGTTAAGTTAGTTAAGCTAGTTTTAAGCATTTTTTTTGTCTAGCAATTAAGTTATATTGAATTTAAAAATAAAAATGCATTAAAAATGAATGAAATGAATGTCTTTGGGCGGTGGGTAGAGCGAGTTCGAGGTCAGTGCTCTTGTCAGAGTTCTGGAGAAGTGAGTCCAACGCGGTAATTTATAATTGTAGGAGTACGTTTGGACAAACTCCTCCAACTCCGCGATTTCGTTGGTAATCGTTATTACGGCACTCAGTCCGCAATGGTTACTAGCACACAAATGTATGCAGGCAGTTTAAAGTTCGTCGGTCCGTGTCGGTCAGTTGTAACCGTATGTCGAACAGCATGAGTTCCAGATAGGACACGCTTCTAGGAAACGACAGTTTATACTCGACACTGTGCCGACCCCACCAATTGAATAGTAGGTTTCCTCTAGGATTCCCCAATCTCTATGTTTGGCTTTTAGATCTCTGTCCATCAGGAAATAGTTCTCCTCCGACTCCAGCCTTAGGTATCGACAAACTGTCTCGAGCTGTGAAATAAATAAAGTAGATTGTGTAGCTTCAGGTGCATAGAGTTGGATCATGTACATCCCCTTTCCACTATGGAGAGGGATGCACACGATACACGCTTCCAGCACTTGGAACCTTTGCACTTTACCACTGTACACTACCTTAAATTGCAGTTGTTTTTTAATGAAGATCGCAACACCTCCTCCTTGTGTGGTGTTGGGTCGATATCTTCTTATAATAATGTATTTATTGTGCCCAAATTTGTGCTTCTGGGATAGCTTTGTTTCGCTAACCATAAGCACATCAGGGGTTTGGTCTTCTAACAACTTCGCTCGATCCTAATCAGTGAATTCACATTCACCACAATGATCTTTAAGGGTTGCTCCTCCATGTTCATACCCATTACGACTGGAGGTGCGTTAGGTTCGGCATAAGCGCATAAATATGGTCCGCCCGCTTCGCCTGCTCCTGTGCCTGACTCTGCAACTGACCCATTTTTCCTTGAATAGAGAGCAAGATAGCCAGCAGATCAGTTTCTGCCTCCGGTTCTCTAGGTGCCTCATAAGCATCCTTCGGCTTTTTTGTGTTCCGCATTCCCCCGGCCTGCCACCATTTGGGCGTAGGTCACTTAGGGAGTCACGGCTTTTGTTTGAATAGGTGGGCGTTTCACTTCGACCTTCTGCTGGCGAGCCAGGTTTACTTTCCTAATATTTTGGAACTTAGGACAACCCCGATAATTTGCGGTGTGTCCCGAGTTCCTACATAAAGCACACGAGAGCTGGCTTTTATCTGCCACTCTGTCCTTGCCCAGAGTGCATTCTTCTACTTTGTTGTTCTTTCCACACTTAACGCATCTGGGCTGCATCTCGCAGTTTGACGCGGCGTGAGCGAACCTTTGGCAGCGAACACATTGTATAATGTTTTCGCTCCTTTTTAGTTTCTTCCATGCGACAACTTAATAGTCTAGGACTTTTGTACTCCTTAGACCTTCCAGTTTGCAGTTGGGTGAGAGCTAAACCAGGAAGAACGGTAGTGTCCGCTTCTCCCTTTTGGCTCTTGCTGGGGTCAATGGCTTGACCCCTGCGAATTGGAGCTCGTCGCACACTTTCTCCTTAAGCAATTTCAGGAGCATCTCCGGATCGATAAACGGTTCCATCCCCCCAGCAGCATGGTTTGCAGCTTTTCCCCCTTCGGGGTGAAGGAGAAAAACTCCGTCGTCGAGTCCCTCAATAAATTTTGAATTTTTTTTGTACTGTTCCACTGTATTGCATTGGGTATCATGCCTATCTTCATTTAACCTTTTAATATAAAAATTATTACCTATGGCCATGTAAGTCGGCTCAATGGTATCCTTTAACTCGATCTGGTTTCTACTGCCGTTGTTGTTGCTGCGGTTTCTGCTACTGTTGTTGTTGCTGCTTATTCCGCAGCTGTTGCCTTTGTAGCTTTAGTTGTTCTTGTTACTTCTGCTTATGCTGCTGTAGTGGCGGCTGGCTTTGTGGCTGCTACTGCTCTTGTTGTTGCTGAGCGCTCTGGAGCTCTTGTTGCCTCTCCTTCTCTCTTCTGGCCATTTACTTGGCCTTAATGGCACACACCCTTTGTTGCAGCTGTCTGATGCTCCTATTCAGGGTCTCCACCTCTTCGTCTTCTGACTCTGAGGTAATCAGGGGGTGAAGCTGTTATTGTCCCCCATATAGTGTCCTTCCCCACCGTCAGAGACTTGTGGAAATTGATCATCGTCATCTGACGACCTTTGTCTTTTTTCCCGTATGTCGAACAGCATGAGTTCCAGATAGGAGACGCTTCTAGGAAACGACGGATTATCTATCAACTCATTTCAAATCGAGTTTATACTCGACACTGTGCCGACCCCACCAATTGAATAGTAGGTTTCCTCTAGGATTAGGTGTGTTATTTCCCCAATCTCTATGTTTGGCTTTTAGACCTCTGGTCATCAGGAAATAATTCTCCTCCGACTCCAGCCTTAGGTATCGAAAAACTGTCTCGAGCTGTGAAATAAATAAAGTAGATTGAGTAGCTTCAGGTGCATAGAGTGCGATCATGTACATCCTCTTTCCACTATGGAGAGGGATGCACACGATGCACGCTTCCAGCACTTGGATCCTTTGCGCTTTACCACTGTACACTACCTTAAATTGCAGTTGTTTTTTAATGAAGATCGCAACACCTCCCCCTTGTGTGGTGTTGGGTCGATATCTTCTTATAATAATGTATTTATTGTGCCCAAATTTGTGCTTCTGGGATAGCTTTGTTTCGCTAACCATAAGCACATCAGGGGTTTGGTCTTCTAACAACTTCGCTCGATCCTAATCAGTGAATTCACATTCACCACAATGATCTTTAAGGGTTGCTCCTCCATGTTCATACCCATTACGATTGGAGGTGCGTTTGGTCCGGCATAAGCGCGTAGATCTGGTCCGCCCGCTTCGCCTGCTCCTGTGCCTTACTCTGCAGCTGACCCATTTGTCCTTGAATAGAGAGCAAGATAGCTAGCAGATCAGTTTCAGCCTCCGGTTCTCTAGGTGCCTCATAAGCATCCTTCGGCTTTTTTGTGTTCCGCATTTCCCCGGCCTGCCACCATTTGGGCGTAGGTCACTTAGGGAGTCACTTCTTCTACTTTATTGTTCTTTCCACACTTAACGCATCTGGGCTGCATCTCGCTTGGCTCCCTCATCGGCTGATATTTGTTTTTCCGCTACTTGGAGTGCGGACTTTTCCCTGTCCCCCACCACGTGTTTGTTATACATTGTTTCTTCATTCTTATTTATTAATTTAGAAAACAAAAAAAATTTCTATGAACGGGAATTGAACCCGTGACCACCGACTGTCGGTCCACTAACATTTTCATTCATTTTTAGTGCATTTTTATTCATGAATTCATTTACCTTATTTGCTAGACAAAAAACGCTTAAAACTAGCTTAACTAACTTAACTATGTTATTCTAACTTACTGGCCTTTGCGGGCGCTCTAAGCTAAACCTAATACTTAAAACTATGTCTTTCGACGTAACGTAGTTAAATTTTTAATTTATTTAACTTTCTTTTACTATTAATTGCTACTAAGAAAATAATATTAAATGAAAATTTTTGTTGTACTTATATATAAAACTTAAAATACTACCTTAAAATAAATCGTAAACTAACTTATTCTACCTTAATCTATCCTACGGTACCTTACGTAATCTATACGTACTGTTTTACACATGACAGATTTAAGAATGGGATTGATCTCGTTCATATGACATCCGCGAGCACGTTCGCAACGATCGATTCTTTGAAGCCAATTTTCCACCACTCTTCCACACATGTCGGCCCGAAATTTTTTTTTATGGGGTTACGTTAAGTCGTTGGTTTATGCCAACAACGTTAGAGGAGCTCAGGAACAATATAGAACGCGAAATTTCCAAATTTCCGGACGATATGTGTGGAAGGGTGCTGGAAAATTGGCTTCAAAGAATCGATCGTTGCGAACGTGCTCGCGGAGGTCATATGAACGAGATCAATTCCATTCTTAAATCTGACATGTGTACGACACCTGGGCTAAATTTCAGCCCGATATCTCAACATATTTTATTTAAATACAAAATTATTATGTCCTTATTAAAAAACCCTTTTTTATATATACCTTAGCATATAAGAGAATTACTAATGAATTGGATCTCCCCTACGAAAATGTAATAATATTCATAATGACATAATATGAATAATAAAGTAATATGAACATGGTAATACCTATTATTTATGTATGTATATATACACTGCAGGCCAAAAGTTTGAGGACCCCTCAGTGCTGGAAGAAAAACAAAATCGAATATCGAAAAAAACTCTAGCAGAATAATAAGTATGTTCAGTCGTCGTCTAGCTCTGGTAGCGAAAACATAGAACTATCGCTGTCGTATTGCATAAAAGTGCTTTCTCTGGCAACCTTGGTTGTCTCTTTCCCACTCGCGAATACTTTTTCTTTTTCCATCATAGTCTAGTTTAAACCCGTGTGTAATAAAAAAACTTGATTAACCTCTCTATTTTCACCTATCTTAAATAAGGCATGGGCCCGGGGTCCAAAAAGAAGCCCCCAGGCTACTACGACGGTTTATCTGAAAACCCGTCGCTTGAGCTTGGGCAAAAAAAAAAATAAACATGGTCTTGAGGAATTTCCCGAGCTCCCAACAAACCAGAACATCAAAACGCAGAAATTCCGCTTTCAGCTGTAAGTGAGATTATTTAGAAAATCTGTCGACTCTATTAGCACTAATTATGAAAGTATTTCCCTTCTGAGAGATGGAAGTATTCTTATCTTAGTAAAAAGTCAACAAATAGCAGATAGATTTCTCAAGATTACAAATCTAGCTAACCAAATTCCCGTAATTGTATCTCTTCACAAACAACTAAACTCTTCCAAGGGCATAGTTTATGCTCCTTGGTTGGTAAATGTCACAGAATCCGAAATAATTTCAGAAATGTTCACAGACCTCAGCAGAGAACAGACGTGTTTCGGCTTCTTTGAGAATCGAGAGTGTAAATCTATTAGTGTGTCAGAGTGGCAATACCAAATCACCAGCGTGGTGTGGTGGAAGTAGTGGTAGAAAACGCTCTACCCACCGTCCAATAGGAATCTGTCAAACGAGGAGATTGACTGGTACCTAAAACAAATGGACGAGACAATTAAACGAACTATGGATAATACGATACCTCGGTATCAACATACTGACAACGCAGACATATTCCGCAATGCAACAATTGACGCACTACACCAACACAAAAGTAGACTGCTGTCGAGACTAAAAACCTTGTACAGACAGTTTACTGACAGACAGAACTCGGAGGTTAGGACACTGAAATCGTTGATTAAAAACCTCCAGAAGTTAATTAGAGAAAATTACAGACTTTCTGTAAATTTGCATTGGAACAACAAAATTCGGGCTGTAAAATCCAACAACCCGAGTATGTTCCCGCAAATAAATAAAATATTTCGGAGGAATAATCAAAACGACCTTCCGTGTCTTAAGATCCCCCGAACGACGAACAATGGACGAATACTTATAACAGCAGGTATAGATCCAGATAACGCAGTAGAGGATGACAACTTCTTTGTGATCGAAGATCCGCAGGCTATAGGAGCGACTTTCCAGGAAGTGTACAAGGTGAATGATACCATTTGCCCGAACCACGACCTGGAAAATCGCGTCCTTGTGCACAACTTCTACCTTCGAAATGATATAGAGCACTGGCGATCCGAGAACATAGGTTTTACCGAGTTCAATGACGATAACATGGCAAATAATGTCATCGCCGATGAAAGGGTACATCCACCGTACATATCGAAGGTGGAGCTCCAAGCGATCTTCGACTCATTGAGGAGGAAGAAATCTGTAGGAATCGATGGAGTGTCGAACATTGTGCTTCGACATCTCCCTCTAGAAGCGGTGGACATTTACACCACTCTGTTTAACAATGCGCTGAATAATGCACATTATCCAGCGCATTGGAAAACAGCAGTGATACAACCCATCCCCAAAAGGGGTAAGGACACTTCCAATCCGGCAAATCTCCGGTCGATAAGTCTCCTTCCGAACATCAGCAAGGTATTCGAGAAAGTGATCAATAGGGCCCTGCTTAACTGGACTGAGAACAGTAATATAATTCCGGATAACCAATTCGGTTTTAAGGCAGGGCATGATACAATACATGCCGCGTCTAAACTGGTATCTGACATCCAATGGAACAAAAGTAAGAAACAATGCACGGGTGCCTGCCTGATTGACTTGGAGAAGGCCTTCGACACCGTATGGTTAGAGGGACTCTTCTACAAGCTGAACAGACTGGGCATAAGCAAACCACTGTTGTACATACTTTATAACATGCTCACCGGTAGGCAGTTCATCGTCAAAAATGGCAATGTGACTTCTACTGGAACATTTCTAATTAAAAATGGTCTGCAACAAGGTGCGGTTAATTCACCGATCCTTTTCAACATTTACACGAGCGATCTGATAGGATCACTACACCATGCCATAGCGTACGCAGACGACTTGGTCGCGTACAGATCAGGACCAAAAATCGAGGTCATTGCAATTCTCTTGCAACGTGACTTCGATAAGATTCAGCGATATTGCGATGACTGGAAGTTGAAGATCAACTTCCAGAAATCGGAAACCATTCTTTTTAGGACGCCGTTGTCTGGGGCCTCTAGGGATACCAGAAAGAATTGGCGAAAGTTCTCAATAGTTGGACCGCACGGACAGCCACTTGCGAGTCGAAGTGTAGTCAGATACCTGGGGCTCTGGTTAGACCAATATCTATATTTTAACAAACATATAGATGCTGCTCTGGCCAGAGCCAAAGGTGCTTTTGCCCTTACAAAGAGACTTTTTTATAGCAAGCAACTCGATGCAAGGGTAAAGGTAATCTGCTACATGGCCCTCATTAGGCCCATGCTCGTATATGGATGCCCCGTGTGGTTTAACGTGGGAGCAAGCTTGTTGGAAAAGATTCGGGTGTTTGAGAGGGCTTGCCTTCGGGCTTGCCTTCATTTGTACAGAACACCAGAGTCCCAGTACATAAAATTCTATCCCAATGAGGTCCTATACAACGGGGCTAACCTAATAAGAGTGGATAATTTCGTTATCAAGCTGATTCGAAGGCACATTGCAAGAGCAATGAGCTCGACGAACAACCTGATCTCCGGGGCTTATTACCCCAATTACGAGTATCATGAGAGAGTGCGCCTTAACGGCTTTGTTCCCCCAGAGGCGTTCCTCTATTTTGATAAGAAAGGTCTGATCCAGGACAGATTGGCAGTGCCGCTAATCTTCCACGTTGCTCGGACAGCTGTGGATAGGCGACTCAACTACGACAGAGACGTTGCACACGGCAGTGTGGAGCGTCTCCGGTTTAGTAGGGCGGTATCGGGTCGCGATATTTATGACGTACAACGTCAGTACGGTCGTTTTTGGTGGCTAGCCGAAATAGAGGAAACTCCTTCGTCGTTTCCTCCTAATCCAGGGTAGCCTGTTGCATATTTGAGGTTGGCTGTTTGTTGTCCATGGCCGACTTACATAGTTTTAAGGTTTAGGTAGTGTTATGTAAATAGGTTGTAAGTAATAATTTAATAATAAAAAAAAAAAAAAAAAAAAAAAAAAATCCACAGCACTTGGATGCAAAAATACAAAAAAAAACACAAAAACACAAAAAATAAAAAAAAAACAGCACTCGATAAAAAAAAAAAAAAAAAAAATTAAAAAACAAAAAAAAAAAAAAAAAAATTTACGTAGAATAAGATAGGCTAATTTAGAATAAGATAGCTTAAGATTTATTTTAAGGTAGTTTATAAGTTTTATATATAAGAACATTAAAAACAAAAAAAAGTTCATATACTAAGTTTTTTCATTTGATTAAACATTTTTCTTAGTAGTAATAGCCAATAGAATAATAAAATAAATAAATAAAGAATCTTAAGTTAGTTACGTCGAAAGACATAGTTTTAAGTATTAGGTTTAACTTAGAGCGCCCGCATAGGGCCAGTAAGTTAGAATAAGAATAGTTAAAATAGTTAAGCTAGTTTTAAGCGTTTTTTTTTGTCTAGCAAATAAGTTACAATGAATTTAATAAAAATGCATTAAAAATGAAATGAAAATGTAGTGGTAGAAAACCGCGTGGCAAGACCCGGTTCGATTCCTGGCCGGGGGAGTAAGACTTCTTTTTTTTTTTTTGAGAATCACAACACGTGATGAGTGAGACCGAACGGTCGGCGCTCCCAGTAGCGGGAGTTGCAACCGCGGAAGATGTAACATCTGGCGAGGTGGCGGTACATTCAGGCCACCCAGTAGCAATGCCAGTTACAATTGAAGGTACGGCGAAAAGGAGGAGGCAGCCGCAGTAAAAGCAGCAGCAGCAACAGCAACAACAAAAGAAGGTGCAGCAACAGCCGCAGCAGCAGAAAAAGCAGCTGCAACAGCAACAGCAGCAGCAAAAACAGCAGCAGCCGAAACAGCAACAACAACAGCAGCAGCCGAATCAACAGCAGCAACAACAACAGCAGAACAAGAAAGGAAAGGTGCGAGTTCCGCCTATAAACACCTATAAGATGGAGTTCAGGGATACCATAGAACTGTGTAAGTTGGCCATAGGCGATAACCTTACAATTAAGCGTTTTAATGATAATAGACACTCCATCCAGTGTAATACGGTGGAGCAGTATATTAAAATAAAGAATATATTAAGGGACTCGACGACGGAGTTCTTCTCTTTCACCCCGAAAGGGGAAAGTTGCAAACTATGCTCTTGAAAGGGATGGAACCGTCCACCGAGCCGGAGGAGCTCCTTAAGACGCTCCAACAAATTAAGTGCGACGGTCTCACATTTGTAGGGGTTAATCCTTTCACCACAGCAAGGGCTAAAAGGGCGCATTATTCAATGCGTTCGCTGCCAAAGGTTCGGGCATGCCGCGTCGAACTGCGATATACAGCCTCGATGCGTGAAATGTGGAAAGAACCACAAGACGGAGGAATGTCCTCTAGGTAAGGAGGGAGTGGCAGATAAGAGCCAGCTCACATGTGTGCTATGCAAGAACTAAGGACACACCGCAAACTATCGGGGCTGTCCTGAGTTTCAAAGCATTAAAACAGCAAATCTGGTTCGTAAGCAGAAAAGTGCAGTGAAAGTCCAACCAGGTCCAGCTCAAAAACCAATCGTGACTCCTCAAATTACCTACGCCCAAATGGCGTCAGATAGGGGAACCACAGTACAGCAACAACCGAAGGTAGCTGCACAGGCCCCTACTTGCTGACCATCTTGCTCTCTATCCAGGGGCAGATGGGACAGCTACAGCGCCAGTTACAAGAACAGGCGACCCGCGTGGACAGGATCTACGCGCTTCTGCCGAGCCTAACGCATTTTCAATCGTGATGGGTACGACCGCGACTGAAAATTCCTTGAAGATCCTAGCGGTGAATGTAAATTCATTGATTAGGATCGAACGAAAAGAATCGCTCTACAAGTTGCTCGACGACCAAAGCCCTGATGTGTGTCTGGTTAGCGAAACTAAGCTAACCCAGAAACGCAAGATACAGCATAAAAATTATAATATAGAAAGAAGAGACCGACCCAACTCCACTCGAGGAGGAGGTGTTGCGATCTTCATTCGCAAAGAACTTAGGTATAAGGCCGTGTACAGTGGTGAAGTGCGAAGGTTCCAGGGGCTTGAAGCGTGTATTGTGTGCATCCCTCTTCGTAGTGGAAAGAAGATGTACGTGGTCGCGCTTTATGCTGCGGAAGCAGCTCTATCTTCTTTATTTATTGCAGAGCTCGAGAAATTGTTTCGATGTCTACGACTGGAGTCGGGGGAGAATTATTTCCTCATGGCCGGAGATCTAAACGCCAAACATAGAAATTGGGGAAATAATACACCAAATCCTAGAGGGAACTCACTATTCAATTGGTGGGGTCAACGCAATGTCGAGTTAATCTCGATTTGAAGGCTACAGATAGTCCGTCGTTTCCCAGAAGCGGCTCATATCTGGATCTACTGCTGTTCGACGAACGGTTACATCTGACCGACGTTGACCGACAAACGATAAACTGTTTGCGCACGTTTGTGTATGACAGTGACCATTGCGGACTTAGTGCCGAAATAACGATTCCCAACGAAATTGCGGAATTGGAAGAATTTGTTCAAAAGTACTCCTACAACTACAGTAGGACACGTTGGACTCGCTTCTCCCGAGATTTGACAAGAGCGCTCTCCTCGAACTCGCTCTACCCACCGGTCAATAGGAATCTGTCAAACGAGGAGATTGACAGGTACCTTAAACAAATGGACGAGACAATCAAACGATACCTCGGTATCGACCAACCGAAAACGTGTTCCGCAATGCAACAACCGACGCACTGCACGTACAAAAAAGTAGTCTGCTCACGAGGCTAAAGAACTTGTACAGGCAGTTTACTAACAAACAAAACTCGGAGGTTAGGACGCTGAAATCGTTGATAAAGAACCTACAAATACTAATTAGAGCAAATTATAGGCGGTCGGCTAATTTGCACTGGGGCAACAAGATTCTGGCTTTCAAGTCTGACAACCCGAGTATGTTCCCTCAGATTAATAAAATATTTCGGAGGAACGATGTCAACGAACTTCCGTGTCTGAAAATTCCCCGAACAACGAACAATGAACGGTTACTTATAGCAGCAGGAATAGTTTTAAGGGACGCTGTCGATGATGACGACTTTTTTGTGATTGAAGATTCGCAAGAGAAGGTGGAGGCTATAGGATCTATTTTTGAGGATGTGTACAAGGTAAATGCTAGCATTCGCCCGAACCACGACCTAGAGAATAGAATCCTTGGGCATAACTTTTACCTTCGAAATGATATAGAGCACTGGCGATCAGAGAATACTGGTTTTACCAGGTTCAATGACGAAAACTTGGCAAACAATACCATCGCCAATGAAAGGGTTCATCCCCCGTACATATCGAAGGTAGAACTCCAAACGATCTTCGAATCATTGAGAAAGAAGAAATCAGTGCGAATCGATGGAATATCGAACATTGTGCTTCGACATCTTCCTCTAGGAGCGGTGGAAATTTACGCCACCCTGTTCAATAATGCACTGAATAATGCCCATTATCCGGAGCATTGGAAAACAGCAGTGTTACAGCCGATCCCCAAAAGGGGAAAGGACTCCTGCAATCCGGCAAATCTCCGGTCGATAAGTCTCCTTCCGAATATCTGCAAGGTATTCGAAAAAGTGATCAATAGAGCCTTGATTAAGTGGGTTGAGGATAATAACATAGTTCCGGATAACCAATTCGGTTTCAAGGCGGGGCATGATAATACATGCCGCGTCTAAACTGGTATCTGACATCCAATGGAACAAAAGTAAGAAACAATGCACGGGTGCCTGCCTGATTGACTTGGAGAAGGCCTTCGATACCGTATGGTTGGAAGGGCCTTTTTACAAGTTGAGCAGGTTGGGCATAAGCAAACCACTGCTGTACATGTTGCTTATATGCCAGTAGAAAGTTCGTTGTGAAAAATGGCAATGTGACTTCTGCTGGGACGTTAGAAATTAAAAATGGTCTGCAACAGGGTGCGGTTAATTGACTGATACTTTTCAATATTTACACGGCTGATCTGATAGGATCTCTTCAGCACGCAATAGCGTACGCAGACGATTTGATTGCGTACAGATCAGGACCTAAGATCGACGTCATTGCAACACTCTTGCAGAGTGACTTCGATAAGATTCAGTGATATTGCGATGACTGGAAGTTGAAGATCTACCTTCAGAAGTCGGAAACCATTCTATTCAGAACGCCGTTGTCTCTGGCCTCTAGGGATACCAGAAAGAATTGGCGAAAGTTCTCTATAATTGGACAGCATGGGCGTCCACTTGCGTGTCAAAATGTGGTCAGATACCTTGGACTTTGGCTTGACCAATATCTATATTTTAACAAGCATGCAGATGCTGCTCTGGCCAGAGCCCGAGCTGCCTTCGCCCTTACAAAGAGACTTTTTTATAGCAAGCAGCTCAATGGCAGGGTAAAGGCAATCTGCTACATGGCCCTCATTCGGCCCATGCTCACATATGGATGTCCCGCGTGGTTCAACATAGGGGCAAGTAGGATGGAAAAGATTCGGGTGTTTGAGAGGGCCTGCCTTCGGGCTTGCCTTCACTTGTACAGAACACCAGAGTCTCAGTACATAAAATTCTATTCTAATGAGGTCCTATACAACAGGGCGAATCTGATACTATAGGTACCATGAGAAGGTGAGCCTTAACGGCTATGTTCCCCCAGAAGCATTCCTCTAATTCGATCAGATAGGTCTGATCCAGGATAGATCAGCGGTGCCGCTAATCTTTCACGTTGCCCGGACTACTGTGGACAGGCGGCTCAACTACAGCCGAGACGTCGCACAGAGCACTGAGGAGCGTCTCCGATTCAGTAGGTCGGTATCGGGGCGCGATATAAAAGGTGTGTTGAAGCAGCACCAGCAATTCTGGTGGTTAATGGAGGGAGCTCCCTCGTCGATCCCTTTTGATCCGGGGTAGGTCCAGTACGGCAAAGTTAGTCGCCATATTTTTGCCTTGGCCGGCTTACATAGTTTTTAGGTGTCTAGGTTTAGGTAGTTTAAGTCTATTTATTTATACGAAAAAAAAACACAGCACTTGAATAAAAAAAAAAAAATCATAAAAACCACAAAAAAGTGCATATTTAATTATGCATGTAGTTAAGTTAGGTTAAGATTTATTTTAAGGTAGCTCTTAAGTTTTATATATAAAATGTAAAAAAAATACTGTTACTAAGATTTAAAAAAAAAAATAAATACGATTTTTTCTTAGTCTAAATTTGTTCTGGAAATAAAATATTAATAAGTAGTAGATGAAGTCGAAAGACATAGATAAGAATTAAGATTAGCTTAGAGCGCCCGCATAGGGCCAGTAAGTTAGAGTAAGATAGTTAGTTAGTTAAGCTAGTTTTAAGCGTTTTTGTCTAGCAAGTAAGTATGAAATGAATTGAAATTAATAAAAAGCTAAAAAAAAAACCAGGGCGTAAGTGAAGTGTACAAATTTTTTTTTTTTTTTTTTTTTTTCCGAGGGTAGGTAAAAAATCTTCATGAAGACACTATGAGGATCAGTAGCGCGTGCTCATAGTAGTGTGAGATTTTTACTCACTAAAAAAACCTCCCTTCGTGATAAATTTCTTTGATTACATACTACAACTAAGTTTTGACTTATCCAGCAGTTTTTCTTTCACGTATTGAGATCGTTTGGCAGGTCCCTTTCCATTGAAAGTTCCTGCTTGTTCCGCAAATTAGGCGCGGTTTCTTGCTATCGCGTTAAATCGAAAGGTTTAGTCCTTTGTAGACGACGCAGTAGATTCCTCTCATCTAGAATTCGAAGGACTTCATTGTTAACGTGTCCTTGTAATCTGTCTTTATGCTTACGCGCGAAGTTTTTGATTTCATATTCGACTGTCGCAATTCCTAAATCTCTATGGATATCGCTATTTCTAATAAACCACGGTGCATTAACTATTGATCTTAGCACTTTATTTTCAAAAGTTTGTAAAATATTGACATTACTTATTTTGGTACAACCCCAAAGTTGTATTCCATATGTCCATATCGGCTTTAGCACTTGCTTGTATAAAAGCAGTTTGTTCTCTACATTAAGCTTGCAATGTTTTCCAAGTAACCAGTACATTTCTCTGTATTTGGTTTCGAGTTCTTTACGTTTTTTCTTCACGTGCGATTTCCACTTCAGCTTAGCATCAAGTGTCATTCCAAGATACTTAGCCTCGTTTGCAAACGGAATTTGAACCGAGTTTGAAAAGATGGGCAAATTATTTATTTTCTTATAAGTAAAATTGACATGAACAGATTTGTTTTCGTTTAAAGCTAGTCGCCAAATCTTTGTCCATTCATTTACTTTATTCAATGCTTCTTGCAATTTTTCAGTTGATTCTTCGATCGTTTTACCCGTTGCCAGGATGGCAGTGTCGTCGGCAAATGTAGCTAAGACGGTGCCTTCTTCTTGCGGTATATCGCGAGTATATAATAGGTACAAAAGCGGTCCAAGGACACTTCCCTGCGGCACCCCAGCCCTTATTTCTTTAAATTCCGAATATTCGTTTCCGTGTTTGACTCGGAAAAGTCGATTCGTCAAGTATTTTTCTAGAATATTATATAAGTGTTCCGGCAGAACTTGTCGTAATTTATATTTCAAGCCTTCATGCCAGACCTTGTCAAAAGCTTGAGAAACATCAAGGAATATGCTCGAGCAAATCTTTTTTTCTTCGTAAGCTTTTTCAATTAAATCAGTTATTCTATGCACTTGGTCTATTGTTGAGTGCTTGGTTCTAAACCCAAACTGGTGATTGGGAATAAGAGATCCTTCTTCTATAACCGGCTGTAATCGCTTAAGTACTATTCTTTCGAAAACTTTAGACATAATCGGCAGCAGCGAAATAGGTCTATACGATTTTTTATCATTCGGTGGTTTTCCTGGCTTCAGAATCATTATTACTTCCGCGACTTTCCATTGACTCGGAACATATTCTAATCTTATCGCTGCGTTTATAATGTAAAGAAACTTAACTAACGCTTTTCTAGGTAACGATTTAAGAAGCTCTCCTGTGATTAGGTCGTATCCAGGAGCTTTATTCGGTTTCAGTTTCTTTATTTCTTGTTGAAGTTCGGTCAGCCTTGCATTTCTTACTGTGTAATTGTGAAATGCTATATCCGACGCATTATCATTTTCAGCAAGCGCTTGCCCATCAAATGGTTTAAATGTTTCTTCTAAATGGGCGGCAAAGACTTCTGCTTTGTCTTTATCATTCTTGGCCCATTCGTTGTCATTTTTCTTGATTGGGGCCGCTTGTATTTTCGGTTTTTTAATGCCTTTTATAGCTTTCCAGAGCGAATAATTGGAATCTTTGTCCGCTGTTAAGCTTTCAATGCTGGTTTGTATTGTCCGGTTTTTAAAATCAATAATGGCCTTTTTTAGCAAGTTACACAAGCGATTCAAATGCGATTTATGTTGCGGAGCACGAGTTTGTTGCCATTTTTTACGCGCTTTTCTCTTCTCCCTTACCATTTCTTTTATTTCCGGTGGATATTTTTGGGCATGATTGATTGGCGTTTTCCTTTGATAGGGAGTATTTTTCCACGCGGCGCGCTGCAGAACTTCAACAAAACGATCAATTTCGATTTCGAGTTCAGAAAACGTCCTAAGTGATACTCTCAGTTCGGTATGTTCTTCAACGTCTTTTTTAAAGCCTTCCCAATCAGTTTTTCTGCTAGTTAGTCTAGCAGGTACATCTTTTTTAATTAGGCGTTCGCTCATCGTTAGAATGATAGGGGAATGATCGGAAGAGAGATCAAAACTTTCATCAATTTTAATACATTTGTCTGGTATTCCTTTTACAACAAAGAAATCGATCAGATCGGGTATTTTGTTGTTATCAGTCGGCCAATATGTTGGTTTACCAGTCGAGTGAAAGTCGCATCTGTGTTGCATGCAGGCGTTGTAAAGTGCTCTGCCTTTTTGTGAGACACATCTTGAACCCCAGAAGGTGTGTTTTGCATTAAAATCACCGCCAATAATAAAATTCGGTCCAAGAGAGTTGAAAATATTTGTAAAATCATTTTTTTCAAGCCTGCAACGCAGTGGACAATAAATAGACGAGAGATTGAAAGAGTAATGCCCATTTTTCACGCGTACAGTGCTCACTTGCATTGTTTCAAGCTCTATCATAATCTCTTCAGAGTGTTCGATGCAATCTTTTATGATTAAAGACGATCCGCCTCTGGCTTTTCCGACGGGTGATAAGCGTGAAAGGTACTGTATCCAGTAATGTTTACACGCGATAGTTTCGTCAGGTGAGTTTCACAGATCAAACATATGTCAATGTCCTTTTCCCGTAGAAATATTTCTAGCTCTTCTAGTCTTTGTATGAGACCGTTGGCGTTCCATGCAACAATTTTAAGAAGTTTCGTCATGTTCGTTTTGAAATGCTCCTATTGTTAAGCTTATATTCAAGCTTCTCCAACCTTTCGACAATTAGCATGTTTGTTTTTGTTTGCTCCTCAAGCCTCGCAAGGATAATGGAAAAGACGTGAGATACGGGGTTTTCCGAATTATCAGTGTTCGTTTTTGTTGATGTTGATGCTTGAGCACGCGTCTGCATGTCAGAATCGGATGGCTTTTCTTTAGGCGCTTTTACCTTAACCCGGTGTGGAATTTGATCGGTGTTTGATGTCGCAGCTTGAGCGTACGTAAGCGCGCCAGGGTCAGCTCGGTTGTCTCTAGTCACTTTTCTTGCAGCAGTTTTCGACTTTTCCTTATTTACCGGTTTTGAGGGTTGGTTTTCCGGCTTCATAAGTCGATCTCTTCTTTTTTGTAATTCTTTCGCTACTTCACAGCCTCTGTAATTAGCCGGATGCTTACCATTGCAGTTAATACACGCTGCAGGGGTTTTTTTGTTTACACCACACTCTTGACTAAGATGTTTACCGGCGCATTTGACACATCGCGGTTCTTTTCGGCAATATGTTTGCGTATGGTTGAATCCTTGGCATCGTTTGCACTGAGGTATCAATCTTGTATTCTTGCGCATGGGTTCGATTTTGACTACGACATTCAGAATTGTTCTTATTTCGTATATCTTTTCTAAACTCTCAGCCTTATCAAAGGTTAGCATAAAAAGAGGAAGCTCGCGCTTAACCATCGTTTCCTCGCCTTCCAATTTTTGCTTTTCCCGTTTAATTAAGTTTACCGCATCGACGATTTTAAAGTTTTTGTTCTTCAAATCGTGAACAACGTCTTCCTTTCGGCATGAGGCATGAAGTCCTCTAGCTACGACTCGTATCGGTCTTTCAGATTTATTTTCATAAGTATACCACTGGATTTTTTCAGTATTCAGTTTATTAGATACTGAGCGGTAACTGTCTGAGTCCTTTACGTTTACTTTCCATTTGTTGTTGTTGAGCGATGTTACTTCAAAATCGGATAGCAACAAAGGTTTGAGAAAAGAATGCAGTTTATTATACTCTGCAATTCCGATCACGTATATTGGTGGCGGTGGTCGTACCTTATTTCGTGGATTTTCTTCGGCACGCGTGATTATTTTGTCAGGCTGTTCTTTACCTTCTCGTTTATTTTGCGTGTTTTCTTGCCTCGTTAACATTTCGGGCGAAGAGCCAGCTTTTCGTTTTTTGACAGGCCGTTTTTTTAGAATCCAATTGGTTTCCCGACTTAGTTCTTCATCATCCGTTTTATAATGCGTGTTATCGGGGACGATTGAACTCGCAGCAGACTCATTACGAGGTTTCGATGTATCATTAAATGCTTTATTTTCTGCTTTAAGTACATTTAATTCCTTTCTTAGTTCTTCGCAGAGAAGTTCCATTTTACTTAGCCTGGTCCGGAGTTCCATATTTTCGTCCGTTAGGCTTTGAATTTTCGCTGAAGTCCGTTGTTCGTGCGCCGACACTATCGATGTCGCCGGACTTCTAGTTCCGCACGTTTTCATGGTAGATCTTGATGTTGGAGATCTAACTACCCTAGTACCTTTTTTAAAAGGGTCAGATGAACGCAATAAATGGCTCTCCCCAGAATCCGTAGAGCCGACCTCCGAAGAGGGTGGATTTTCCAGTGTACCTGGACTGCCACCTGGGGTATTAAAATCTTTCGTTTTGTTCATTGCATGTTTTTGTATACGCCATACTCGGTATACGGAGGGTGGATTTTAGTCGCCTCTTACGACAGGCATGCCTACCTCGGGTATATTCTAACCCCTACCCGAAGGGGGTAAGTGTACAAATTCAGGAAAAAAATCGACGGAAAATATCAACCAACAGGGTTAATACTTTTTACTTTTGATTTATACCAAGTTCCCCAAACTGTCGAGATTGGGTGGTATAAGGCAAAAGTAAAGGAGTACATCCCATCTCCAATGAGGTGTCGAAATTGCCAGTTATTAGGACACACAACAAAACGATGCACAAAAGAAAAAATCTGCGAACATTGCAATCTTCCACTTCACGATCCCTCAGACTGCTCCCGCTTAATGTGTGCAAACTGTCTCGATAATCATTCTTCGTCATCAAAAACATGCCCTAAGTATATACAGACCAAAAATATTTTAATCATAAAAAACAAAAAATAAATGTAGCATGGCTGAAGCCAGGCGTACATATACTCTACAATACCCCGAGCAAACGAACTCAAATAATGTGCCTTTCGCAGAAAGTTCAAGACAAGCAATAAAAAATACCCAAACTTTTCTCACAAACACCTTCCCTCTTCCAAACCAATCTTCAGTAATCATCGCCAAGCCAAATCCCACACTGGCAACCAAAAGGCAGATCGTAAACCCAGCTTCTTCACCTCAATCTTTAATAAATTCTGCCTCAGCCTCAGCATCTCTTTCTAACACACCATCTCAATCAAAATGAACAATTATGATAACACACCACCAACTTCCAATGCTCAGCCGGTGCTTTCGTCTGCTGAGGGGAGAGCAAACCCATCCGCTCAAGGTTGGGATAGCATTCTCCTCCGCAGACGCAAGCATCGGCAAACCAACAACAATCACACTCAAGCACAAGCAACCTCTTATCTTAAAATAATGCAATGGAACATTCAAGGTTTCATAAACAACTACGACGAGTTGAGCTTACTTAATCACAGAGTATAATTCGGATATTATATCTCTCCAAGAGACCCACTGCGCCTTCCAATTTTATCCAGTAGTGCCTAATGCATATGTTGGATACCTCAGCAATTTTCCCTGCAACAACACCGCTAAACAAGGAGTCGGTTTACTCATCAAAAAGAACATCCGTCACAAGCATATACCAATCTCTTCAAATATACTTTCTATAGGAATTGAAATTAATATTGAGATTAAAATAACAATTATCGCCATTTACATATCCACCCAGACCAAGTTTTTACTTATAGGGACCTAGTGAATATCATAGATCAGGTCAATACCCCCTTCATACTTACCGGAGATGTAAATTCATGGAGCGAGCTTTGGGGATCGCCTAAAACAAGGAGTCGGTTTACTATAATAAAGGAATTTATCACTAAAACTGATCTTTCTCTATTAAACGATGGATCCCCCACACATTTTTCGACACATAACTCACTTATACATGTTGATATAACCTGCTGTTCGACAAGAACTTTTACATAAAGATGTTTATTTATGGTGCGCCCTTGAAGACTTGTACAACAGTGATCATTTTCCAATCTTTACATCAATAGAACTTAGATCTAGCCAAAATCCACAGCCACATATTCCAAGATATAAGATTGAACGCGCTGACTGGAGTAAAAGTATCATCGAACTGAGTTTACCGGAACACTCTCTTTGCGTAAACAAAGATGCCGCGAAAATGTTTAGGTGTATTCGAAATACTGCTAATAATTCTATTCCTCAAACATCACCCACATCTCCAAGCGAGCGGTGTCGTGGTGGAATAAGGATTTAGCTGGGCTTAGAGTCAAAAAGGTCACTACCTGGCGTTCTTTTAAAAAAAGTCCCAACCAGATCAATTTATTAGCCTATAAAAAAGCTAATGCTAGGTTTAGAAGACTTATGAAAATAAGCAAAGCTAAATGTTTTGAAGTGTTCACTGGTAATATAAACCCAAACTCCCCCATCAGCAACATCTGGCAAAATATTAAAACTCTAACAGGTAACTCCAAAAACACGTTTATAAAAACAATCAAAACAACTTCAGGCTCGGCTTCCTCGGCTGAAGAAATATCTAAAGCTTTCGCTGAGACGTGGTCACTCCTGTCCAAGAGCTAAAACTTTCCAGCTGGTTTTAACAAAAACAAGAGGGAATCTCTTATTGCACCCGTATTGAAAACTAAGCTTATTGAAAACAACTTAACTTTGTTAGAGCTTGAAAGCTGCTTGAGCAGAGTCAAAGGTAAAACACCAGGCCACGACAGGATCTCATATCCCATGCAAAAAAATCTTCCCGACAAAGCTAAGATAAGGTTCCTTAATTTACATAACAACATTTTCAACAATGGTATAATTCCACAAAGCTGGAAAACAGCAGTTGTTGTTCCCATTGCCAAATCCAAAAAGGACATTGACATCATTGATGGTTACCGCCCTATATCTCTGGTCCAATGTAAATCAAAGATCCTAGAAAAAATAATCGCTAATCGTATTCTGTGGTTCACCGAATTTAAGAAAGTCTTAAGTGTCCATCAAGTTGCCTTCGAACCGAAAAGAGGATGCATGGATGTCCTTCTCCACCTCGACTACGTTATATCTAATGCTCTCTCAACTCGGAATCAAGTCTCGATCTTAGCACTTGATTTCGAGAAAGCATTTGATCGAATAGGCATTCACCTCGTTTTAAACAAATTAAAGCAATGGATTTGATGTATTCTCAAAATATTTGAATACATCAAATCCTTTTTAACTAACAGAAAAGTCTCCGTGAGAATTAAAACAACTTTCTCCAAAATAGTTCCATTTGACAACTGTATCCCCCAAGGATCACCGCTTTCTGTAATTTTGTTTGTCTATGCTTTCGATAAATTAAGTACAATCATTTCAAAATACAAAGATCTAGATCATTGTGTCTATGCTGACGATGCATATATTCTTTGTAAACACAATGATCTAGAAAAAAGCAAAATTCTGTTTTCAAACCTAATAAATGAAATTAAAGATTGGTCCACTATTTCTGGATCAAATCTATCACTTAACAAATGTAAAATTCTTCACATATGCCGAAAAAAACAATGCAATAACACTGATTTAGAACTTAATAATACCAAAATTGAAAACGTAATTAACCTTAATATACTTGGACTACATTTTAACAATAAATACACTGTATAAATTTAAAAAAATCACTAGCAGCAAGGCTTAGTATCATCAAGTATCTTTCTTCAAAAAAAAGTAAGATTCGTATTAATTCTCTTTGTTATGTTACAAAAATGTTAGTCCTTAGTAAGATAGATTATGACCTACCTATATATGGTTCTTGCCCAAAGTCAACCAAAAACATTTTCAAAACAACGTACCACCAAGCGGCAAGAAGGAGCATTTATGCTTTTCCAACGAGCCCCATTAAAAACATCCTCGCCGAAGCCGGACTACCGACAGTAGAAGACCGTTACATAGAAGTCTGCGCCAAACTTCTACCCAAGCTAACTTTTCAAACTGGATCAGTGATTGATAAGGACATGAACCAGACTCTTTTCCATAAACGAATCAGACGTATCCCTTCAGCTCCATACCATTTTTGATCTGGGCAAAAAACTGGAAATACCATACAAATGGCACGCCAAATACACTCCATCACAGCCACCCTGGTCCTTAGACAGCAGCTCTATAGTAGTCAGCTTGTGTGACCTCAAAAAACAAAACACCAACACTGCAATCTACAAACAGATGTTCACCGAAACTGCATCGCAGATAACCATTAAAGGTTGGAAATTCTCGTACATCGACGGCTCAAAAACCCTACATAATACAGCCTTTGCAGTTGTCTCAAAAGAAGGCAACGTACTTATACAAGGAAGTTTACCAAACACAACTTCAATCTTTACAGCGGAAGCTGTAGCAATACTTGAAGCCGTAAAAAAATATTTCAACATTTCAGGTAAATGGACGATCTGCTCGGACAGTCTCTCAGTCCTAAAAGCCATTCGCAATCCTATGCATAACTCCGCGATTATATCCAAAATTAGAGACACTCTTATAACAAAAGCATCAAAACTGAACCTCATGTGGACTCCAGGACATGTTGGAATACAAGGAAATGAACTGGCTGACAAAACTGCCAACAACGTTCGCCTAGCTCCAGTCTATACGTTTGATATGTATTCTCAACGCGATCTCCAAAGGTTGATACAAAACAAAATGCATGAAAAACAGCTAACAGAGTGGGCAGAATATCATCATCACTATACAACAATTAGTCCCAACAAAGTCCATCCGATTTACCAGTCAAACATTTCTAAGGATAAGATCACCAACTTCGTTCGACTTCGACTGGTACCTGCCTCCACCTCTTCAAAAAAGAACCACCACCGACGTGCCCCACCTGCCAGAGTAACCTCACCATTAGTCACCTAATTGGTCTTTGCCTCCTCTCGTCAAACCAATTATTGAAACACCTGAATCAAAACCTAAACATCATAGAAATATTAAAGGAACCTACCCAATCCAATATAGAAATTATTAGTAATATGTTATCTGTACTTAGAATTAAGCTATAATATCTTATCTTTCTTTACAAAAGAGCCGATAGTTCTTCGCTGCTAGTGCCCTTAATCATTACTATTAATAATAGATTTTAATGTATTATTGATAAGAAATAAATAAATAATAATAAATATGTTAAATGAACAGGGGAATTTATATGAAAGCGAAATGAGAAGAAAAATATTTTCATTTTGTTCTTAATATAAAGGAATTTATTGAAGTAAGAAAAAATTATTTAAACCGATTTTTCGTCAAAAAAGCCACTTTTACATTCGATTACTTTTTTTTTACAATTCTTGACATTCTAGCTATCAGTTTCCGAATTCTTGCCTATATTGTATATTGCTCCAGCGATCCAATAGTATATTCCACAACTTAGATTCTGTTGATGGGCATTGATCCCGGACCCTTCTATCCAGTTCCTACAGCAATAGCTAAATAGGGTTTAAATCTGGTGATTGTGGCGGCCATATTATGATTTGTAAGATTTCTTCATCTTCCCACTTTTCAGGTAGTCACAGCGTTTTCTTCCAATATTGTTTTGTATGCCACTTTATTCATTTTTCCAATCACTCGAGGCAGATCTTCCACTCTACTTGAAGAAAAACATCCCCAGACCGCCTCCATGTTCGATGGTAGGAACCACACAGTCTGGTAGCATCATTTGTTCAGCGCTGTGTCGAACGAAAACTCTCTGTTTTGTGCCAAATACCTCGAAGTTGGATTCATCGCTCCATAAAACTCTGTTGAAAATTTATTCCGTCCAGTCTTTATGCTTTTTGACCCATTCTAAATTTTCTGCTTTTTTTGTGGTCGGAGGGCTTTCGAACAACAGCAATTCGCCCAAATAGTCCAGCATGTCTTAACCTTCGTTTGAACGTTGTCAAGGACAGCGGTTTATTCCGTGTTTCATTTATTTCGGCGCATATTTCGGGTGTTTTTTTTTTTCATCTACTTCGTTTGCTTGTTGTGACTATTAGTCGATCATCATGTTTATTTGTAGCTTTAGGCCGTCCCGACCGTGGTTTATCCTCAAGACTACCGGTTTGAACGTGTCGTTCAATGATATGTTGAACGCAGCACCTTGATACCTTCAACTGCGCGATAACTCCCCGCTGCGATTTGCCTTCTTTAAGATCCCCCGAACGAAGAACAATGGACGAATACTGATAACAGATCCAGATAACGCAATAGAGGATGAAAACTTCTTTGTGATCGAAGATCCACAGGAGAAGATAGAGGCTATAGGAGCGGCTTTCCAAGAAGTGTGCAAAGTGAATGATACCATTTGCCCGAACCACGACCTGGAAAATCGCATCCTTGTGCACAACTTCTACCTTCGAATTGATATAGACCACTGGCGATCCGAGAACATAGGTTTTACCGAGTTCAATGACAATACCATGGCAAATAATGTAATCGCCGATGAAAGAGAGCATCCACCGTACATATCGAAGGTGGAACTCCAAGCGATCTTCGACTCATTGAGGAGGAAGAAATCTGTGGAAATCGACGGAGTTTCACTTCTCTTGCAACTTGACTTCGATAAGAGTCAGCGATATTGCGATGACTGAAACTTGAAGAAATCATAAACCATTCTTTTTAGGACGCCGTTGTCTGCGGCCTCTAGGGATAACAGAAAGAGTTGGCGAAAGTTTTCAATCCTGGGACCGCAGGGACAGCCACTTGCGTGTCGAAGTGTAGTCAGATACCTGGGACTCTGGTTAGACCAATATCTATATTTTAACAAACATATAGATGCTGCTCTGGCCAGAGCCAAAGGTCCTTTTGCCGTTATAAAGAGACTTTTCTATAGCAAGCAACTCGATGCAAGGGTAAAGGCAATCTGCTATACGGCCCTCATTCGGTCCATGCTCGTATTTGGATGTCCCGTCTGGTTCAACGTGGGAGCAAGCTTGTTGGAAAAGATTCGGGTGTTTGAAAGGGCATGCCTTCGGGCCTGCCTTCATTTATACACAACACCGGAGTCCCAGTACATAAAATTCTATCCCAATGAGGTCCTATACAACAGGGCTAACCTAGTAAGGGTGGATAATTTCGTTATCAAGCTGATTGGAAGGCCCATTGCAAGTGCAATGAGCCCGACGAACAACCTGATATCCGGGGCTTATTACCCAATTTGATGAGAAAGGTCTAATCCAGGACAGACTGGCGTTGCCGCTCAACTTCCAGGTCGCTCGGAAAGGCGTGGATAGGCGAATCAACTAAGAAAGAGACATTGCACACAGTGTGGAGCGTCTCCGGTTCAGTAAGGCGGTATTAAGTCGCGATATGAACGACTTTGAAAATCAGTTCCTAAAATACTTGTGGTTAACCGAAAGAGAGGGAACGCCTTCGTCGTTCGCTCGCAATCCGGGATAGCCCGATTAAAGTTGGCTGTTTACTTTATTGGCCGACTTACATAGTTTAAGGTAATAGGGTATTCATGAAGTTGTAGGAAAAAAAAAGTATTGCCACAGCACAAAAAAATAATAAATAAAACAAAATTATCACAGCACTTCGATAAAAAAAAAATACGAATAGATTACGTAAGGTACCGTAAGATAGATTAAGATAGTTTACAATTTATTTTAAGGTAGTATTTTAAGTTTTATATATAAGTACAACAAAAATGTTCATTTAATATTATTTTCTTAGTAGCAATTAATAGTAAAAGAAAGTTAAATAAATTAAAAATTTAAGTACGTTACGTCGAAAGACATAGTTTTAAGTATTATGTTTAGCTTAGAGCGCCCTTAAAGGCCAGTAAGTTAGAATAACATAGTTAAGTTAGTTAAGCTAGTTTTAAGCGTTTTTTGTCTAGCATATAAGGTAAATGAATTCATGAATAAAAATGCACTAAAAATGAATGAAAATGTTAGTGGACCGTCAGTCGGTGGTCACGGGTTCAATTCCCGTTCATACCAGACTTTTTTGTTTTTAAAATTAATTAATAAGAATGAAGAAACAATGTATAACAAACACGTGGTGGGGGACAGGGAAAAGTCCACACTCCAAGTAGCGGACAAACAAATATCAGCCGATGAAGGAGCCAAGCGAGATGCAGCCCAGATGCGTTAAAGTAAAAGAATGCACTCTGGGCAAGGACGGAGTGGCAGATAAAAGCCAGCTCTCGTGTGCTTTATGTAGGAACTCGGGACACACCGCAAATTATCAAGGTTGTCCTAAGTTCCAATATATTACTAAAGTAAATCTGGCTCTCCAGCAGAAGGTCGAAGTGAAACGCCCACCTATTCCAACAAAAGCCGTGACTCCCTAAGTGACCTACGCCCAAATGGTGGCAGGCCGGGGAAATGCGGAACACAAAAGAGCCGAAGGATGCTTATGAGGCACCTACAGAACCGGAGGCTGAAACTGATCTGCTGGCTATCTTGCTCTCTATTCAAGGACAAATGGGTCAGCTGCAGAGTCAGGCACAGGAGTAGGCGAAGCGGGCGGACCAGATCTACGCGCTTATGCCGGACCTGACGCGCCTCCAGTCGTAATGGGTATGAACATGGAGGAGCAACCTTTAAGATCATTGTGGTGAATGTGAATTCACTGATTAGGATCGAGCGAAGTTGTTAGAAGACCAAACCCCTGATGTGCTTATGGTTAGCGAAACAAAGCTATCCCAGAAGCACAAATTTGGGCACAATAAGTACATTATTATAAGAAGATATCGACCCAACTCCACACAAGGAGGAGGTGTTGCGATCTTCATTAAAAAACAACTGCAATTTAAGGTAGTGTACAGTTTTAAAGTGCAAAGGTTCCAGGTGCTGGAAGCGTGTATAGTGTGCATCCCTCTCCATAATAGTGGAAAGAGGATGTACATGATCGCACTCTATGCACCTGAAGCTACTCAATCTACTTTATTTATTTCACAGCTCGAGAAACTTTTTCGATACCAAAGGCTGGAGTCGGAGGAGAATTATTTCTTCATGGCCAGAGATCTAAAAGCCAAACATAGAGATTGGGGAAATATCACACCTAGTCCTAGAGGAAACCTACTATTCAATTGGTGGGGTCGGCACAGTGTCGAGTATAAACTCGATTTGAAATGAGTTGATAGATAGTCCGTCGTTGCCTAGAAGCGTCTCCTATCTGGAAATCATGCTGTTCGACATACGGTTACAACTGACACGGACCGACGAACTTTAAACTGCCTGTAAACATTTGTGTATGATAGTAACCATTGCGGACTCAGTGCCGTAATAACGATTACCAACGAAATCGCGGAGTTGGAGGAGTTTGTCCAAATGTACTCCTACAATTATAAATTACCGCGTTGGACTCACTTCTCCAGAACTCTGACAAGAGCACTGTCCTCGAACTCGCTTTACCCACCGCCCAAAGACAATTAAACGAACTATGGACAGTACGATACCTCGGTATCAACATACTGACAACGCAGACATATTCCGCAATGCAACAATTGACGCACTAAACCAACGCAAAAGTAGACTGCTGTCGAGACTCAAAACCTTGTGCAGACAGTTTACTGACAGACAAAACTCGGAAGTTAGGACGCTGAAGTCGTTGATTAAAAGCGTCCAGAAATTATCAGAGAAAACTACAGACTTTCTGTTAATTTGCATTGGAAAAACTAAATCCTATTATATTTCGGAGGAACAATCAAATCGACCTTCCGTGTATTAAGATCCCCCGAACGAGGAACAATGGACGAATACTGATAACAGCAGGTATAGATCCAGATAATGCAGTAGAGAATGACAACTTCTTTGTGATCGCAGGAGAAGATAGAGCCTATAGGAGCGTCTTTCCAGGAAGTGTGCAAAGTAAATGATACCATGTACCCGAACCACGACCTGGAAAATCGCGTCCTTGTGTACAACTTCTACCTTCGAAATGATATAGACCACTGGCGATCCGAGAACATAGGTTTTACCGAGTTAAATGACTATACCACGGCAAATAATGTCATCGCCGATGAAAGGGTACATCCTCCGTACATATCGAAGGTGGAGCTCCAAGCGATCTTCGACTCATTGAGGAGGAAGAAATCTGTGGGAATCGACGGAGTAACGAACATTGTGCTTCAACATCTCCCTCTAGAAGCGGTGGACATTAATCTACCTGCGCAAACGCTTAGGGGTTATGAAGCTACGTTAGCAGATCCGAGAGTTGAAAATGAACGCAGTCATGACCGGCGAGTGTAGAGGTTGAAAGACCTACTACGCCACACTTAGATCAATGTAGATTCATTGTGATGCCCATTGCCAACAACACGCGGTGTCCAAAGCACTTGTTTACTTAGGGACGTAATTGGTGCTGTGCGCCTTTTAAGATTGATTCGGCAAAGAGTTCAGAATTCACTGAGTTTCATTCTCTTTTTGATACCGGTAGCCTAATTAGCCGCATGAAGCTATTTAGCATTCCGAATTAATTGCCGAGAATTTTGAAAACTCAAGGACCGTATTGCGGGATAGGCGGTCAAAAATTTAATGTAGTAGGCGAAATCTCGTGTTATTAAATGCAAGAACAAAGAGAAAATAAATAAAATTATCATTTTGCCGGATGAAGCAATGTCTATGCCATTAACCCTAGGACAAGACTTCATATTCACTTTAAGTATAGCAAAGAAAAATTGCTTGCGTTAAATCAAAGTAGTGAAGACCGTGCTTTGCCAAATCAATTTTATACGATTGTAAATAGATATAGCCTTTTGAAAGATGATTATATACCTGCCGCTATAATAGACGTGAATTTATAAGATCGGTGCTGGAAGTTGAGTCAGCTTGCATTATTGTGAGTCTAGTTCGATGTCAGATGTATTTAATATTGAAAATGTCCCTAGTGAGGTTGAATTGCACATTACTTTTAAATTAGGTAAACCTTGCCGTGCGAAACTATAGACGTAAAAATAGAGCCGTTAGATTACGAAATGAAAATTAATTTAAATGCTGACGATGTTCTGTTCCATTGTGCCCCTTGACGACTTTCTTATTTTGAACGGACGAAAGTTCAGTCAATAGTAAGTCAGTTAGAAAATTTTTAAAATTATTACATCAGTAATTCACCTAATGCTTCCGCTATCGTACTAGTCAAAAAAAAAAAAACGGAGGGATTCGAATGTGTGTTGACTATCGAGGTCTTAATAAGTAGACCATTCGAGACAGCCAGCCCCTGCCGCTCATCGAGGAATGTATAGAAATATTTGACGTTTCTAGACTTAAAGAGCTGGTTTCACCATGTTCGGGTTTCTGAGGAATCCATTTCTCTCACTGCGTTTGTGGAAATGGAATGTATGAGTATCTAAGAAGTTTGGGCTGAAGAATGCACCAGCCGTATTCCAAAGGTTCATTAATATTATTTTTCGCGACCTAATTAATTCAGGCAAAATAGTTGCCTACATGGATGACATACTGGTTGCTACTGCCGACTTTGACGAACATTTGTTTTTATTACGAATTGTGCTTAGGCGAACTACGTAATGAAATTAAACCTTGATAATGCAAGTTTTGTTATGCAGAGATTTAGTATTTAGGGTACGCCGTTACGTCACATGGTATCCGGGCGAGTTACTCTCATGTCTCGGCTATAAAAAGATACCCAATGCCGACGAAGCAGAAGCAGTTGCATTCTTGCCTTGGGTTGTTCCCTTATTTTAAACGATTTGTGTCGTCGTTTTCCCGAAATGCAAAGCCGTTGCAAAACCTGCTAAAAGAAACGATTTTGATTTTGATAGACAATGAAAAGCCTTGATGCTTTTATCGAACTGAAGTCCAGACAAATTGAGGCGAATATTTTTGCCATTTCCAACCCTATACAAGAGACAGAACTACATTGTGAAGACAGTTCCATTGCTTCGGGGCCGTTTTACTTCAAAGGCAGGACGATGGGAAACTTCACCCTCTCTCATACTTTTCGAAAATCGCCTCCGCCGCCGAAAGCTAGATACCATGGTATCGAGCAAGAGACGCTTGCCATAATTTACGCTCTGAGACGTTCCCGGGTCTATTTAGAAGGTATCCCTTTTAAGATTATGATGGACTGCAGTTCACTAACGATGAAGCTAGAGATAAAATAAGTTAATCCACGGATTGCTCGGTAGCTGGAAAATTACAGTGCTGAAGTTCAGCATCGTAGTGGTATATTCCATGGGTCACGTAGATGCCCTGAGCCGCTGTCAGATTGCTTCGATTTAGGACGTAGATGACGTTGATTTTCAAATGCAAGTTGCCCAAGGATGGGACGAAGTAATTAAGAATCTGTGGGACCGTATGGAAATCTGCCTCGTCTGCCAAGACTTCTAGTCAAAGGATGCACTTGTATTTAAAGTAAGAAACAATGGTCGGAAAGTGTTGTATGTTCCGAAAGAAATGAAGGATAATGTAATACGGTTGATCCACGAAAAGTTCGGGCATCAAGCTGTCGATAAATGTTATGACAAGATTATTACTTATTACTGGTTTCCAGGTATGCATCAAATAATTGAAAAGAGTATCCAAAATTGCCTTAAATGTATCATGTACGTCGCTCCTGTCGGTTTCAGCGAAAGGAATTTGTATAATATACCTAAAAAACAGTACCTTTCGATACTGTCCACTTGGATCATTTCGGTCCGCTGCCGTCCATAAATCCGAAAAGAAGACGTATTTTAGTTGCGGTGGATTCTTTCACGAAATTTGTCAAGTTATATAAATAATTGGTGCTCTAGAGACATATTTTAAGTATTGCAGCCGACCGAGAAGTATTATGTCGGTTGAAGGTACGTGTTTCACGTCTTTTGAGGTTGAAGAGTTCTTGCTTAGTCGAAATATAGGACATGTAAAGGTGGCAGTGGCTTCACCCCAGGTGAAGTAGACCGAATCGATCGAGCGGCAGTTTGTTTTGGGAAACCATTCTTTGGATCTTCACTTCAGAGCTTCGCTTAGTTACGTCAGAGGTGTGTCTTTTTGTGTTTCTATGTTGTAGTGATAAGGGAATTTAAGGTTGGTTTTACCAACATTCGTGGGCTTCCAACGAATTTCTTCGACTTAAAACGCCCATTCCCATAAACCAGCTGTTTTGACACTAAGCGAAACACAGGTAGTGGAAGAATCTTCCGATTTGAAACTGTCTGGATATAATTTTGAGTTATTATTCTTTCCCCACCGTGGCCTCAAAAAATAATTCACTACTGCTTTATTTATAGAAGCCCTAGTGCGGACAGCAACTCAACTTTTGACGAATTTGATGCGCCGTCCGATTCCATCACTCGAATTATCTCCTTGTATCCTCATACTGAAATTGTCATTGCGGGCGATTTCAGTATACACAATTCGGATTGGCTTCAACATTCTGGGCAGACAACACCCGAAGGAACATATTTTGAACTTTTCGTTGAGGTAAACAATTTGACTCTTTGACACTTTGCACTTGTTTCTTACTTCGCACCCTGATAAATACGCTATTGATGTTTTAGCGCCTCTAAGTCGGTCTGACCATAATATCCAGACCTCCACCCCCATTTACAATGACATTCCAGCTGTCAGCTGCTTAGACAAAGCCAATCTGCTTCTGTCTTCTGTCTCTCAAGCGATGGATGGTATTTGCATCATTGAAACCGAAAGACTTGCCATTTTCGGTACGTGTATTAATAACCATCTCCGAGGTCGCCAATGCTGTAAAATGTCTAGGATTAATTAAACGGTGCAAGAAATATTTTACCCCTACTGATCTGGCCTCAAATTATAAGGCATTCATCCGCCCTCAGCTGGAATACGTATAACGCCCATATCTGGCCTGGTGCACCAAAGAACTTTCTGCAGGGTAAAAAATCGCGCGTTAAAACTTATAGGTGATAGAGACATTGTGAATTCCATACATTCACTCGAACATCGGAGAAATGTCTCATGTCTCTCCCTATTTTATCGTTTTTTCTATAAAAAATGTTCCAGCGAAATAGCCAGCTTCTTTCCTCCCCTTCAAAATTTCACCCGCAATACGCGTCATGCTTCGAATGCACATCAGTTTACCCTTAAGCCAAATTTCGGTCATACTGTCAAATATAGGGATTCATTTATAAGCCGAACGACACGATTGTGGAATGATCTACCAGGCTCTGTATTTCCCCATCACTACAACCTTTAAACATTTAAAGCCAACGTGCACAGGCTCCTCCTCTGTTCCTCTTCCCTCTTTTCCCTGACGCCCGTGTCCTGAAACATTTTAAGGGTATTCATATCCCCTTCGGCGCGCACATTAAAAAAAAATGCGGATTGGTCGAGTAAGTTCCTACAAGTAGAATATGCAGTCCATAACTCTATTCATAAAGCCACGAAGAATTCTCCTAGTATGTTATTTTTTTGTGAAATTACTTCGGATACCCCTCGGGATTTGCTGCAAATCGGAGCGGATGCGTCAGCAGAAATTAATAGTTCTCAGGAATATAATTTGAGTTATTTTCTTAGGCACGGCAAGGAAACATTACCAGTTTAGCGACTTTCTCGTTATATTGAATGTTGATACTACAATAGGGACAAATAAAAAGTTTTTGCTAAAATACCGCGGACCTTATGTTGTACACAAGGTACTAGGGAATGATAGATATGTATTGCGGGACGAGAATTGGCAGTTGACTCAGCTACTTTACGACGGTGTTGTTGAAACTAATAGAATGCAAAAATGGCTTTCAAAGTCCAGCAACAAGGCTGTAGAGGTTGACAATCGGAGAACATTCTTAATTTAGATGTATGCGTTAAGTAGTGTGCAATTTTAGTTAAGGTAGAGCTAGGTTAGTGTAAGAGTATAAATTCTGCTATTTTGTTCGGTATCGACCAACTATCAGGTCGGCTGATTTGTAAGCAATTTCCGTAAACGTCGCCTTTTTTTCGTAGTCATCCATATAAGCGCCATCTGTTCTTTGGCATAGTTATAAGCTATTTTTGTAAAAGTTGCCTCCTGGACGTACTTGTGGCAGCATTGTGAGAAGTATGCAGCATCTCAAGCAGAGATATCGCTGCAATGACTTCGAGGGTGAATGTCATCACATTGTGAAATATCATTTTTCCTTTACCAGACGTAATAGAGTCCTTAGTTTTAATAAATTTAATATTTTTTTGTTTATACATATTTGTCGTCTTCTTTAATTTACGACGTGATTTATAAATAATAATAAAAAAAAAACAGATTCGTTCAGTTGTGCAAAATGCCACCAAAGAAAGGTGAGGGAACACCTACGGACGATTCTGCCATTGACCAACAATTGCCAGAATCCGTAAACACAATCAAAGTGTTCCTACACCCCAGCTATGTGGAGACATCGACAGACAGGAGATCGCAGCATTAAAAAACGTCAGAATGCCACCATTCTGGAAAGTCAATCCAGTGCTGTGGTTTGTCCAAATGGAAGTGCAATTTCGTAACCACAGGATCATCTCAGACAACAACAGGTTCAACCTGATCATCGCCACGCTAGATCCAGTGATTCTCAACGAAGTCTCCGACCTAGTTCAATCACCACCAGAAAAAGATAAGTATTCCACTTTCAAACTCCAACTAATTGCTAGCTTCTCTGAATCGAAAGAGCGACAAATTAACAAGCTTATGACTGGTCTCGAACTGGGGGACAGGGGGACAGGCGACCAACCAGCCTTCTCAGGGAAATGCGTAATCTAGCAGGCGAAAACGTGGCAGACCAAATGCTTACAACCATTTGGATGAATCGCATGCCTAGCCATGTTCGAGGAATTTTGTCAACGAATCTCGCCATTAATCTCAACGCTTTAGCTGAAATCGCAGACCGGATCATAGACAACACGTCCACCCCAGTCGTTTGTTCCACAGCTTCACAGGAAGAAGACTCCTCGGACGACGTACATCGACGCCTACGCACGATCGAAACTACTCCGTCACACCTTACCAAGCTGGTTCAGGAGCTGACGATTGGTAACAATAGGTCAAATAAATACAGGTCCAGATCAAGAACAAGCTCCTCTGTTAAATCGTCAACATCAGCAACGGACCCTAAGCCATGTTTTTTCCACATGAAATTCGGCGAAGACGCGAGGAAATGTACGAAACCGTGTTTCTATGAAAAGTTTTTTTTTTTTTTATAATTCTCGCGCGCCAAAAGAAATATGAATACCTTTATACTGTTACAGGGCACGGGCTTTTAAGGAAAGGGGGGAGAGGAACAGAGGAGAAGCCTATGCACGTTGGCTTTAAATGTTTGAAGGTTGTAGTTAAGGGGGAATACAGAGCTTGGTAGATCATTCCACATTCGTATCGTTCGGCTTATAAACGAAGTTAGGCAAACAGAGCCTTGGAGAACACCAGCATTTATTTGGTGAATTGCAGACTTGAAGCCATCCAAAACAACATGTATTGAACGCATATATTGAAGGTAATTTCTAATCCATTGAAGAAGAGGCTCATCGACGCCATATACACGCATTTTCGACAAAAGAGCCTGATGCCAAACTCTGTCAAATCCCGTTGAAATATCAAGCGCAAGCATCTTGGTTTCGCCGAAGTGATGCAGATATTGGTTCCACTTCTTGGTGAGATATGCCATCAAATCACCAGTGGACCTGTTGCTACGAATACCATGCTGCCGGTCATTAAGGAGTTTTCGTGAATCGAGATATTTCATAAGCTGACGATTTATCGGCGTTTCCATGACCTAGGAAAGAAGGGACGTAAGTGCAATGGGTCGGTAATTGAACGGGGAGGAAGTCTCGCCTTTTTTAGGGACGGGCTGGACAAATGCTGTTTTCCATCTACTCGGAAAGAGCCGTGAAAAGTAGGATAGACAGAAACGCTTACGCAGAGGTTTTGCCAGCGTAGAAGAACACCTCTTCAAAACTAGGAGGGGGATACCATTTGGACCAGCGGATTTGTGTATGTTAAGACCTTTGAGTACTCCTGCAACTGTATGAGTGCGAAAGTGGACTTGTCCCATGGAAAATTTGATACTTTCAAATATAGGTGGGGACAAAGCATTATCTGGCAACGTGGAATTCGCTGCAAAGTGAGCAGCAAGCAGATTGGCTTTGTCTAAGGAGCTGACAGCTGGAATATCGTTGTAAATTAGCGAAGGGATGGCAGACGAGGCAAAATTTTTAATATTTTTGACGAATGACCAACAATTTTTACTACCTTTGGGACATTGTAGGATTTTTTGCCTCAATTTTTGGTCATGTATGAATTTTACACGTCGAAAATGGGCGTTGCAGTCTTTTCTGGCTTGTTTAAACTTCTTTCGGTTTTCCTCAGATTTGTTGGCTTTATAAGACCGAAAACTTACTTCTTTTAACCTGATAGCCTCTTTACAGCTGTTGTCCTCTCAGGCAGTAAACAACAGCGACCAAAACAACCAGGAATACCGCCTACACGTTTTCGACAAAGACGCTCATCAAAAACTTCTTATCGATTCTCGTTCTGCAATATCCGTATTACCTCGGCTCTCAAACTGCAAAATATCCCCAATGCATACAACTCTTTACGCAGCAAACAATTCTCCCATACAACGTACGGAGAAAAGGTACTAACCCTCAACTTCGGTCTACGGCGCGTGGTCAAATGGATTTCCGTCATAGCTGATGACAAAACAGCGATAATTGGAGCCGATCTACTTGCTCACCACGGATGGATCATTGATCTAAAATCAAGACGTCTTATCGATGCAACCACATCACTCACCGTATCAGGGAGAGTACATCCAGCTGTTGTTTGCGGACTGCCCACAGTTGACGGGCGACAGCCATACAGTGACGTTCTCAAAGAGTTCATCGCCCCCCCATCAAGGACCGCACACAAGAGAACACTAATGCTGTACAACACCACATCATAACCACTGGTCAACCGAAAGCCGAACGGTATCGCCGACTTGCAGGCGAAAAGCTAGTTCAACAAAGCAGAGTTCAACAATCTGGTGGAAAAGGGTATCTGTCGACGGTCTAGTAGTCCATGGGCGAGTCCGATTCATCTTGTGCAGAAAAAAAGTGGCGAGTGGCGATCCTGCGGAGCTACCGGCGTCTGAACGCTCAAACACAACCAGACCGGCTCAACAATAAAAGTTTTTTCACCATCCTCGATCTAGACAAGGCATATTACCAGATAGTAATGACACCCGAAGACATCAAGAAAACTGCGGTGAGAACTCCCTTTGGGCTGTATGAGTTCATCGTCATGTCATTCGGGCTGAAAAACACAGACTTTCCAAAGGCACATGGACACCGTTCTTCGCGGGTTGGAATTTGTGTTTTGTTACATTGATGACATCTTAATCTTTTCAGGCTCAGAACAGCAGCACAGAGAACACATTAGCAAAGTACTGCATCGTCTAAAAGAATATGGTCTTTCCATCAATACAACCAAATGTGTCTTTGGGAAACCAGAAGTCACCTTCCTAGGCCACACCATCAACAATTCCGGCAGCAAACCACCAGACGACAGAGTACAGTCCATCCAACGAGTTAGGTCACTGGAGGGGTAGTGGATGTGGCGGACATGCCCACTGCAGCAACACTTCTTCCACCACAGTGCTAAGGAAGTTTTCATGCGACTCACTAACACCTTTTTCATCAACAGCATAAGAGAACGCATTGTTAGCTTCGTGTCAAAATTCATCGACCATTATCTTTTCCATCGGAGAGCGACACAGACGTCAGCCAACTTGCCATGTCCTCCACGTTAGATTTTAATTAGTTTGTATTCATTTAAGTAAAGTCAAAAATAAGTTGTAATCCGGTTCCGACATTTTTTGTTTTATTGTGGCAACTGAATTAAGTTCACACAACTGATGACCCCGACGTGATCGGGGCGGATTGTGATCTAACCTCTTTTATGCTCGTGCCAACACACGGCGTGGACTTATTCTTTTCCCACGTGAATACCGATCATTCTCCCTCGTCATGCCTCTTCAGCATACACCTTCACGTGAGCATGACGATGCATCACGTCACACAGTCGCCGATGATCCACCAGTTCCTCCAGCTGCCAACCAAAGACAGGAATTTTCTTCATCCACCTCAACTGGACAGACAGCACCTCCCAGCCACGATGTTGAGGTGATTCACAACTGCCGAATGCCGTCATTCTGGAAGAGAAACCCTGAGCTGTAGTTTTTCCAGGCAGAACCCATCTTCCAGGCGAATAATATTCGTTCTGATGCCAGCAAATACCATCTGGTAGTCAGCGCCCTTGGATCCGATGCATTGTAAGAAGTTTCAGACATTCTTAGGACTCCGTCAAATAAAGATAAGTATGCCACCCTGGAGAGTCATCTTTTAAACCGTCTCTCCGATTCCGCAGATCGCCAAGGCTCTGACGGAACTCGAGCTAGGTGACAAGAAGCCATCTCAACTTCTCAGGCAGATGAGAAGCCTCGCTGACGACAGGGCCTCGGAGGACGTCCTGCGCGTCAGATGGCTCGCTTTGCTTCCACCAAACGTATAGAGCTTCTTGAGAATTTTCCGAGCAACAACACTCGACGAGCTCGCTTTCGGCGCAGACACTCTTATGGAGAATGGACCGGGCCCAACAGTAATGGCCACGTCAACCTACTCTAGGCGAACACCATCACCATTCAAACACGATGCAGTTTCAACGCACACAGTGAACCAAGAGCTCATTGAAATTAGACGTTCACTAACCCAGTTGATTACTCTCAACCGAGAAGTCCTCAGTAAGCTGTCCAGGCTTCCTAGCAACAGATCACGATCATCATCACAACCTGGCACACGACTGGCATCACCAACACCAACCGCTGTATGCTACTTCCACGCCAAATGGGGTTCCAACGCTCGCAACTGCAAACCTCCACGCAGCTTCAACCAAATCTCAGCGTTATCGTCGGAAAACTAATTCCACTGTCGTCGGCACAGGCGGCAGGCGACAGCAACAACAACAATGTCATCACCACCGAACACCGCCTATTCTTGTTCGACCGTCGGACGAACATGAAGTTCCTGGTCGATTCAGGATCCGTCATATGTTGAAGATGACGGATCCTGAATCGACCAGGAACACGCACAGGAACAAATAGGAACGCTAAGCCAACGGACCTTAAGCTCTACGCTGCAAATAATTCTGTGATCAACACCTACGGGCAGTTATCGCTTGTTCTGAACATTGGAATTCGCCGTCCTCTCAGGTGGACCTTCGTCGTCGCTGATGTGAAGAGAGCCATCATTGGGACCTGCTCACCTACTATGGCCTACTCATTGACCTTCAGAGCCGCTGCCTCATCGACCGACTAACAAAAGTCTCTGCTCCATGCCAGCTGTGTGAGGTTGCCATCCACAGCATCTCTACCATTGGTCTATCCAGCAACTCCTCATCAATGCTAGCACCAGCATACAGGGAACTACTCTGCAAATACGTCAACATTACTAGACCGGCTCCTATTCCTCCTACCAAAACAGACAACCTTGTCGCACACCATATCTACACCATGGGTCCATCGGTGGCGGAACGCCACCGACGTCTTACTGGCGAAAAGTTGAAGGCAGCCAAGGACGACTTCGAGCTTCTCCTACACCACGGTGTCATACGACCATCCAGTAGCCAGTGGGCCAGTCCCTAGCATATGGTGCCCAAGAAACTGGGAGGCTGGTGCTCAACTGGTGACTACAGACGTCTTAATAGGCAGACTGTTCCTGATCGCTACCAGATCCCATATATCGACGACGTGCTCCAATGTTTCCACGGATGCACCGTCTTTTCAACCATCAATTTGGAGCGAGCCTACCACCAAATACCGGTAGCTCGAGAGGACATTCAAAAGACGACCGTTACAACGCCGTTTGGCCTCTTTGAATTCTTGAGAATGTCACCTGGTCTTCGTAATGCCACGCAGACGTTCCAGCGGCACATGGACAATCTTCTGAAAGCTGTTTCTTTTGCGGCCTGTTACATTGATGACATCATTGTTTTCTCCAAGGATCAACATCAACACAAACTTCACCTGGAGACGGTCTTCAAGATTCTAAGTGACAATCATCTCACTATCAATCTCGGTAAGAGCCAATGGGGCCAAGAAGAGGTGATTTATCTAGGATACTTACTCAGTCAACATGGCTACTCTCCTCCGCTAGACAGAGTCCAAGCCATTCTTTCTTACCCGAAGCCGGAAACCATCACGGACCTGCGACGTTTCTTGGGGATGGTAAACTATTACCTTGCTACCTCAAGGACGCAAAAAAGCACGACAAGCGCAAGATTCAATGGACACCAGAATCGGAGGCTGCCCTCGAAAAATGTAAGAACAGCGTTTCTTCTGCCGTTAGAGCTTCCTTTCTGTCACCGTCTGCACCTCTAGCTCTCTCAACAGACGCTTCAGACTTCGCCATCGGTGCCGCACTTGAACAGCTGGAAGACGGTATCTCAAAGCCTCTTGGATTCTTTTCACGACAGAGAACTTCTCGCCATCTTCGCAAGCATCAAGTTCTTCCGGCACACCCTCGATGGTCGATCTTTCGTCATCAAAACAGATCATCGACCTCTTGTCTACGCATTCTCGCAACGGTCAGAAAAAGCATCACCGAGACAGATCCATCAGCTAAGCTTCATCTCACAGTTCAGCACTGAGATAGTCCACATCAACGGTGAAGACAACATTGTCGGTGACGCTTTATTCCGCATCAACACCATTTCCATGCCCAAAACCCTGGATGCAGAAACAATTCGTGCAGCTCAACAGGATGATGAGGAACTTGCACAAATTAAAGAGAATTCTTCACTCACACTTCAGCAGCTCATCATTGATAAACATCCTCTCTACTGTGACACCTCTAGCGGCTGGATTCGGCCGTACATTCCTCAACTTCTCCGGAGACGTGCCTTCGACGTCGTGCATGGCCTAGCTCATTCCAGCGGCCGAGCTACTGCGCGTCAACTCAAGTAAAAATTGATCTGGCCTGGAATCAGACGCGACTCTCTGCGCTGGACACGAGAATGCATCCTTTGTCAAAAGTCCAAGATACAACGCCACAACTGCAACAAGCCTTTGCACATCGATGTACCTGACAATCGCTTCGATCACATCCATCTTGACATCATCGAGCTTCCAAGCACCAATGGTCTTCGTTACTGTCTCACCATGATCGACAGGTTCTCACGCTGGCCTGTTGCAGCACTACTCATTGACGTCGCAGCTAACACAGTCGCCACGGCCTTCTACACGAACTGGATCTCACAATTCGGCACTCCTTTAACCATTACGACGGACCAGGGAACCCAGTTTGAGTCGAGACTCTTCACAGCACTGGCAAACATGATTGGAGCCAACAAAATCCACACAACACCTTACCGACCTCAATCCAATGGCCTAATAGAAAGATGGCATCGCACAGTCAAGGCCGCACTCATGTGTCACGCCCCAATACCATGGCCCAAACTACTTCCAACAGTTCTCCTTGGCCTCCGAACATGCATCAAGGAAGACCTAAACGCTTCGCCAGCACAAATGCTTTTTGGAACCGACCTTAGGATACCAGGAGAGTTTTTTCTCACAGAAGACCTACCAGCCAATCCCAACATCTTCCTTGAGAAGTTCCGTGAGCACATAAGGTAGGTACGACCTACCCCGACAACTCATCATACCAAGTCACGCTTCTTCATCCTGAAGGAATTGTATACCTGCTCGCATGTCTTCCTCAGAGTGGGTGCTGTCAAACCACCACTGGATCCTCCTTACTCTGGTCCGCATGAAGTCATCAAGCGCATCAACGACCGAGTATTCATCATCCGCATCAATTGCATCGAGAAAGCCATCTCCACGGACCGCCTCAAGCCAGCCTTCATTGCAAAGACTGATTCAACTCGACACGATGATTTGTCAACACCAGAGTCATCCAGTGTTTCCGAAAAAAACTTATCAACAACGATGGACAGACCGCTCAGAATTTACTCTAGAGCCAAGAAGACAGTATCGTTCCCCTCCTCAACGAGTTAGGTCACTGGAGGCAACACTTCTTCCACCACAGTGCTAAGGAAGTTTCCTTGCGTCTCACTAACACCTCTTTCATCAACAGCGTAAGAGAACGCATTGTTAGCTTCGTGTCAAAATTCATCGACCATTATCTTTTCCATCGGATAGCGACACAGACGTCAGCCAACTTGCCATGTACTCCACGTTAGATTTTAATTAGTTTGTATTCATTTAAGTAAAGTCAAAAATAAGTTGTAATCCGGTTCCGACATTTTTTGTTTTATTGTGGCAACTGAATTAAGTTCCCACATACTCATCCATGTAAGCCCATCTGAGCTTTGGCACTCCAATTAATCTACTGCACCAAACTTCGGGGTAACCAAGTAGAACACGAAGAGGGCCCAGTAGAAATAAAAAGGAGCAAATTTAATCTACTTTAATCTGCGTTTTTAATTTCAAATTCATGGTTTAAAATTATTATTTTTTTTTTTAACTAAAACAGTTCTGTAATGCAAAATTAAATGTATGTTTTATATAAATTGTATTTAATGAAAATAATTGTTAATTCAAAATTCTTTTGTTATAAACAGTTCTCTAGTTCAAAATTAAAAGTAAAGGTTTACGTACGTATTTTTGTAAATTCTACCGCTTCGCGTCCTAAAGACCATTTAATTTTATTGCTTCGAAGGATACTATCATCGTTGTTTTTATTTTCATCTTGCATGTAGGATAAGTTGAAATTATGAAAGTTATCAACAGTTGGAGTTTCCATATTTTCTTTAGAATGTTTTAGATGCGAAGTATTTTACCATTTTCTGTTAATACTACATACGTCCAAGGTGTGTGCCAACTATAGTATTTTTTTATTTTACCTCTAATTCATCTTTTATTTATCCTTATTCTTACATTTTCTCCTATTTTAAATTTTGTTTTTTTTTTATGTCGTAATATTTTGCAAGTTTTCTTTGATATATTTTTAACTCTTTAAAAGCCCTTTTGTATAGTTCGGGTTTTAATGAAGTATTTTTAGTAAGCAATTTATATCTTAAGCAACGTGTTTCAAGTAAGTGAGAAGGGGAATAGTGCATGCGTGAAACTGGAGTATTACGACTTTTTTTTTTTTTTTTTTATAATCTGCGCGCCGAAGGGGATATGAATACCCTTAAACTGTTTCAGGGAAAAGGAGGAAGAGGAACAGAGGAGGAGCCTATGCACGTTGGCTTTGAATGTTTGAAGGTTGTAGTGATGGGGGAATACAGAGCCTGGTAAATTATTCCACATTCGTGTTGTTTGGCTTATAAATGAATCACTATATTCGACACTACGACCGAAGTTTGGCTTTAGGGTAAACTGATGTGCATTCGAAGCATGTCGCGTATTGAGGGTGAAATATTGAAGGGGAGGAATGCAACTCGCTATTTCGCTGGAGCATTTTTTATAAAAAAAAACGATAAAACGGAGAGACAGGAGATATTTCTCCGATGTTCTAGTGAATGAATGGAATTCACAATGTCTCTATCGCCTATAAGTTTTAACGCGCGATTCTATACCCTATCAAGAATGTGCAAAACGGTCTTGGGTGCACCAGACCAGATATGGGCGTTATATTCCAGCTTAGGGCGGATGAATGCCTTATAAATTGAGACCAGATCAGACGAGGTAAAATATTTCTTTCACCGTTTAAGAAAACACTGCCGTATTTTTGGCGAACTCGAATATGTGATCATTCCATCGACGATGGTTATTAATACTGTAACATAATGTTGCATAATAACTACGCCCAAAAGTAAGCAACACAAGATTTCATTCCGAACTGTCTTTTCGGAACACATTCGAGGGTCGTGTCTACGGACCAGAAGGAATATGTATAAGATGAGAAATATAACCACAAGAGATTATTGGCTGCAGCTGTCATCTTGGAGTTATTAAATCAGAATTTTCTCGTTCCAGTGGTCGAAGAATTTGCTAGAAGTTTCTGACTATCAGAACGATGAAGGGAAGTCTATTGCACTCACGCTTGCACTGAGGGGTCCAGCTGCGGAGCTCTTGCAGACCATCCCGGAAGATAAACAGCAGAACTACGACTCTCTGGTTCAGGCTATCGAGGTGCGGTTTGGGGATAAACACATGCAGCAGGTGTACAGGGTTCAGCTGCGTAGTCGAGTCCAGAAAAGGGGGGAAACGCTCCAACAGTTGCAAGCGGATATAGAGCGACTAGCCCATCTTTCATACCCTAAAGCCGGTGACGAGCTTATCAACGAAATGGCGGTGGAAGCTTTTATTCAGGCCATAGAGGACAGACCACTGCAAATGGCTGTAAGGATGGCTGAAAAGCGAACACTCCCCGAGTCATTGGCATTCGCTTTGTCAATGAAGACTGTGGACCAAGCATACCAGGGAATACACCGTGTTAGGGAAATGTCCGTCGTGGAATGCTCATGCCAGCGAACAGCCGTCATGGATGAAGACAAAGCTCGCGGAAGTCAAATCCGTCGCTGGAATTGCAACCAAACCGGACACCTACAACGGCAGTGCAGAAGTTCACCTAGACGAGGAAATTGTCCACATTGCGAAAGTAGGAGAAGCAGAGAGGAAGCATCTTGTCGGTCAGACTTCCCAAAACCAGCAGTCGGGAAATGCGTAAGGACCAACTTCGCGGGGCAGAAGTTGGTTACTGGAATCGAGGCCCCCAGGACCACCATTCAAGTTTCCCAATTCTTGAGAATGTCACCTGGTCTTCGTAATGCCACGCAGACGTTCCAGCGGCACATGGACAATCTTCTGAAAGCTGTTTCTTTTGCGGCCTGTTACATTGATGACATCATTGTTTTCTCCAAGGATCAACATCAACACAAACTTCACCTGGAGACGGTCTTCAAGATTCTAAGTGACAATCATCTCACTATCAATCTCGGTAAGAGCCAATGGGGCCAAGAAGAGGTGATTTATCTAGGATACTTACTCAGTCAACATGGCTACTCTCCTCCGCTAGACAGAGTCCAAGCCATTCTTTCTTACCCGAAGCCGGAAACCATCACGGACCTGCGACGTTTCTTGGGGATGGTAAACTATTACCTTGCTACCTCAAGGACGCAAAAAAGCACGACAAGCGCAAGATTCAATGGACACCAGAATCGGAGGCTGCCCTCGAAAAATGTAAGAACAGCGTTTCTTCTGCCGTTAGAGCTTCCTTTCTGTCACCGTCTGCACCTCTAGCTCTCTCAACAGACGCTTCAGACTTCGCCATCGGTGCCGCACTTGAACAGCTGGAAGACGGTATCTCAAAGCCTCTTGGATTCTTTTCACGACAGAGAACTTCTCGCCATCTTCGCAAGCATCAAGTTCTTCCGGCACACCCTCGATGGTCGATCTTTCGTCATCAAAACAGATCATCGACCTCTTGTCTACGCATTCTCGCAACGGTCAGAAAAAGCATCACCGAGACAGATCCATCAGCTAAGCTTCATCTCACAGTTCAGCACTGAGATAGTCCACATCAACGGTGAAGACAACATTGTCGGTGACGCTTTATTCCGCATCAACACCATTTCCATGCCCAAAACCCTGGATGCAGAAACAATTCGTGCAGCTCAACAGGATGATGAGGAACTTGCACAAATTAAAGAGAATTCTTCACTCACACTTCAGCAGCTCATCATTGATAAACATCCTCTCTACTGTGACACCTCTAGCGGCTGGATTCGGCCGTACATTCCTCAACTTCTCCGGAGACGTGCCTTCGACGTCGTGCATGGCCTAGCTCATTCCAGCGGCCGAGCTACTGCGCGTCAACTCAAGTAAAAATTGATCTGGCCTGGAATCAGACGCGACTCTCTGCGCTGGACACGAGAATGCATCCTTTGTTAAAAGTCCAAGATACAACGCCACAACTGCAACAAGCCTTTGCACATCGATGTACCTGACAATCGCTTCGATCACATCCATCTTGACATCATCGAGCTTCCAAGCACCAATGGTCTTCGTTACTGTCTCACCATGATCGACAGGTTCTCACGCTGGCCTGTTGCAGCACTACTCATTGACGTCGCAGCTAACACAGTCGCCACGGCCTTCTACACGAACTGGATCTCACAATTCGGCACTCCTTTAACCATTACGACGGACCAGGGAACCCAGTTTGAGTCGAGACTCTTCACAGCACTGGCAAACATGATTGGAGCCAACAAAATCCACACAACACCTTACCGACCTCAATCCAATGGCCTAATAGAAAGATGGCATCGCACAGTCAAGGCCGCACTCATGTGTCACGCCCCAATACCATGGCCCAAACTACTTCCAACAGTTCTCCTTGGCCTCCGAACATGCATCAAGGAAGACCTAAACGCTTCGCCAGCACAAATGCTTTTTGGAACCGACCTTAGGATACCAGGAGAGTTTTTTCTCACAGAAGACCTACCAGCCAATCCCAACATCTTCCTTGAGAAGTTCCGTGAGCACATAAGGTAGGTACGACCTACCCCGACAACTCATCATACCAAGTCACGCTTCTTCATCCTGAAGGAATTGTATACCTGCTCGCATGTCTTCCTCAGAGTGGGTGCTGTCAAACCACCACTGGATCCTCCTTACTCTGGTCCGCATGAAGTCATCAAGCGCATCAACGACCGAGTATTCATCATCCGCATCAATTGCATCGAGAAAGCCATCTCCACGGACCGCCTCAAGCCAGCCTTCATTGCAAAGACTGATTCAACTCGACACGATGATTTGTCAACACCAGAGTCATCCAGTGTTTCCGAAAAAAACTTATCAACAACGATGGACAGACCGCTCAGAATTTACTCTAGAGCCAAGAAGACAGTATCGTTCCCCTCCTCAACGAGTTAGGTCACTGGAGGCAACACTTCTTCCACCACAGTGCTAAGGAAGTTTCCTTGCGTCTCACTAACACCTCTTTCATCAACAGCGTAAGAGAACGCATTGTTAGCTTCGTGTCAAAATTCATCGACCATTATCTTTTCCATCGGATAGCGACACAGACGTCAGCCAACTTGCCATGTACTCCACGTTAGATTTTAATTAGTTTGTATTCATTTAAGTAAAGTCAAAAATAAGTTGTAATCCGGTTCCGACATTTTTTGTTTTATTGTGGCAACTGAATTAAGTTCCCACATACTCATCCATGTAAGCCCATCTGAGCTTTGGCACTCCAATTAATCTACTGCACCAAACTTCGGGGTAACCAAGTAGAACACGAAGAGGGCCCAGTAGAAATAAAAAGGAGCAAATTTAATCTACTTTAATCTGCGTTTTTAATTTCAAATTCATGGTTTAAAATTATTATTTTTTTTTTTAACTAAAACAGTTCTGTAATGCAAAATTAAATGTATGTTTTATATAAATTGTATTTAATGAAAATAATTGTTAATTCAAAATTCTTTTGTTATAAACAGTTCTCTAGTTCAAAATTAAAAGTAAAGGTTTACGTACGTATTTTTGTAAATTCTACCGCTTCGCGTCCTAAAGACCATTTAATTTTATTGCTTCGAAGGATACTATCATCGTTGTTTTTATTTTCATCTTGCATGTAGGATAAGTTGAAATTATGAAAGTTATCAACAGTTGGAGTTTCCATATTTTCTTTAGAATGTTTTAGATGCGAAGTATTTTACCATTTTCTGTTAATACTACATACGTCCAAGGTGTGTGCCAACTATAGTATTTTTTTATTTTACCTCTAATTCATCTTTTATTTATCCTTATTCTTACATTTTCTCCTATTTTAAATTTTGTTTTTTTTTTATGTCGTAATATTTTGCAAGTTTTCTTTGATATATTTTTAACTCTTTAAAAGCCCTTTTGTATAGTTCGGGTTTTAATGAAGTATTTTTAGTAAGCAATTTATATCTTAAGCAACGTGTTTCAAGTAAGTGAGAAGGGGAATAGTGCATGCGTGAAACTGGAGTATTACGACTTTTTTTTTTTTTTTTTTATAATCTGCGCGCCGAAGGGGATATGAATACCCTTAAACTGTTTCAGGGAAAAGGAGGAAGAGGAACAGAGGAGGAGCCTATGCACGTTGGCTTTGAATGTTTGAAGGTTGTAGTGATGGGGGAATACAGAGCCTGGTAAATTATTCCACATTCGTGTTGTTTGGCTTATAAATGAATCACTATATTCGACACTACGACCGAAGTTTGGCTTTAGGGTAAACTGATGTGCATTCGAAGCATGTCGCGTATTGAGGGTGAAATATTGAAGGGGAGGAATGCAACTCGCTATTTCGCTGGAGCATTTTTTATAAAAAAAAACGATAAAACGGAGAGACAGGAGATATTTCTCCGATGTTCTAGTGAATGAATGGAATTCACAATGTCTCTATCGCCTATAAGTTTTAACGCGCGATTCTATACCCTATCAAGAATGTGCAAAACGGTCTTGGGTGCACCAGACCAGATATGGGCGTTATATTCCAGCTTAGGGCGGATGAATGCCTTATAAATTGAGACCAGATCAGACGAGGTAAAATATTTCTTTCACCGTTTAAGAAAACACTGCCGTATTTTTGGCGAACTCGAATATGTGATCATTCCATCGACGATGGTTATTAATACTGTAACATAATGTTGCATAATAACTACGCCCAAAAGTAAGCAACACAAGATTTCATTCCGAACTGTCTTTTCGGAACACATTCGAGGGTCGTGTCTACGGACCAGAAGGAATATGTATAAGATGAGAAATATAACCACAAGAGATTATTGGCTGCAGCTGTCATCTTGGAGTTATTAAATCAGAATTTTCTCGTTCCAGTGGTCGAAGAATTTGCTAGAAGTTTCTGACTATCAGAACGATGAAGGGAAGTCTATTGCACTCACGCTTGCACTGAGGGGTCCAGCTGCGGAGCTCTTGCAGACCATCCCGGAAGATAAACAGCAGAACTACGACTCTCTGGTTCAGGCTATCGAGGTGCGGTTTGGGGATAAACACATGCAGCAGGTGTACAGGGTTCAGCTGCGTAGTCGAGTCCAGAAAAGGGGGGAAACGCTCCAACAGTTGCAAGCGGATATAGAGCGACTAGCCCATCTTTCATACCCTAAAGCCGGTGACGAGCTTATCAACGAAATGGCGGTGGAAGCTTTTATTCAGGCCATAGAGGACAGACCACTGCAAATGGCTGTAAGGATGGCTGAAAAGCGAACACTCCCCGAGTCATTGGCATTCGCTTTGTCAATGAAGACTGTGGACCAAGCATACCAGGGAATACACCGTGTTAGGGAAATGTCCGTCGTGGAATGCTCATGCCAGCGAACAGCCGTCATGGATGAAGACAAAGCTCGCGGAAGTCAAATCCGTCGCTGGAATTGCAACCAAACCGGACACCTACAACGGCAGTGCAGAAGTTCACCTAGACGAGGAAATTGTCCACATTGCGAAAGTAGGAGAAGCAGAGAGGAAGCATCTTGTCGGTCAGACTTCCCAAAACCAGCAGTCGGGAAATGCGTAAGGACCAACTTCGCGGGGCAGAAGTTGGTTACTGGAATCGAGGCCCCCAGGACCACCATTCAAGTTTCCCAAACCAAACGGGGTAACAAGAGCCTGACAGTGGAGGCACTAATCAACAAGAAGAAGTGCGTAGCCACCATCGACACAGGTGCCACCGCCTCCATTGTAAGAAGAGATATCGTCAGAAGCTCATGGCTGCACAACACCAGCAGCTACTGCCTGAAGACTGCAACGGGGGAAATGGCGAAAGTGTTTGGAGAAGTTCGTCTTACCATTACTCTGGCAGGACTGACGTTCTCCCATGCGTTTCTGGTGGCAGATATATGTGACGAGTGCATCATCGGAATAGACTTCATGAAAGCAAATGAAGTAATCTTGGACATCGGGATGCAAGTACTGAGGTATCGAAATGTGGAGATTCCGATGGTGTACGGAAATGAGAATGCCGTAACTCTCAGGACAGTCATCAGCAAAGACGAAGTTTTGCCGCCGTCTTCAGAGACAATCATTTGGACGAAGCTGGAAGGTGATCTTGGGAGCCACCGATTCTACATAGTAGAACCAGACCCAAAGAAGCATTCTCAAAACTACATCGTGGGAAAGACGTTAGTCGAACCAAAGAACACCATGGTTCCAGTGAGAGTTTTGAACGCGAGACCACACACTGTCAAACTAAGGCAAGGGGAGGTGACTGGAAAATGCACACCGATTACCGCCGTCACAATAATATCTGAACGTGATGCTCCAAAACCTCTCCCATTACCTTGGACAGCGGAAACGAGAGAGACGATTCTCCAGTCCAGTGAGCTGAATCAGGAGCAGCGAACTATGGCAGAGAATCTTATCAATGGGTACGCTGATGTATTTGCCTCACAGGACGGAGAATACGGCCGAACACACCTGGTACAACGTCGAATAGACACTGATGATACTAGACCAATTCGTCAGCCTGCTAGGCGCCTTCCATTGGCAAAGGAGACGAAGTTGCAGAGATGGTGTCGGCAATGGAGAAAGAAGGTCTGATTGAAAGTTCCAAAAGTCCGTGGGCATCACCGGTTGTACTGGTTAAGAAGAAAGATGGCAACACTCGGTTCTGCGTGGACTATCGGCAGCTCAATTACGTCACCAAGAAAGACAGCTATCCTCTACCACGGATTGACGACACGCTGGCCACACTATCAGGTCCTAATGGTTTTCCACCCTCGACTTGAAGGGTGGCTACTGGCAGGAACAGATCCATCCAGAAGACCGGGAGAAAACCGCCTTCACCGCAGGAAATGGGCTATGGCAATTCACGGTAATGCCTTTCGGGCTGTGCAATGCTCTGGCGACTTTCGAGCGCTTGATGGAATGTGTCCTGCAAGGGTTAACATGGAAAACCTGTTTGGTGTACTTGGATGATGTCATCGTCGTAGGAAAAACGTTTGCGCAACACCGAGACAATCTAGGGGATGTGTTTCAAAGGCTTCGAAGTGCCCACCTGAAGCTCAACGCCAAGAAGTGCGCCCTGTTTAGAGCGGAAGTCAAGTACTTGGGGCACATAATTTCAGCAAAAGGAGTGAGAACCGATCCAGAGAAGGTCGAAGCGGTGAAAAACTGGCCAGTCCCCAAAGATAAACACCAACTAAGGAGACTCCAGGATTCGTGAAGGATTTTGCCGGGATCGCAAAGAGCCTGCACCAGTTGACGGAAAAAGGAAAACAATTCAAATGGTCAATTGAGTGCGAGAAGAGCTTCAAGGCACTTAAACAACGGCTATGCGATGCCCCGATACTAGCTTACCCCACTCCCGGGGAAACGTTCATTGTGGATGCTGATGCTAGTAATGTCGAGGTAGGAGCCGTACTCTCCCAGGTGCATGATGGCCAAGAGAAGGTGGTTGCGTACTTCAGCAAGATGCTCTCTAAGCCAGAAAGGAACTACTGCGTGACAAGGCGGGAACTTCTAGCTTTGATCTTGGCTACGAAGCATTTTCACAAATACCTCTATGGGAGGAAGTTCGTTCTTCGCACAGACCATGCAGCCTTAAAATGGCTATTACAGTTCAAGAGTCCTGAGGGTCAGGTCGCAAGATGGATCGAAAGGCTGCAAATCTACGACTACGAAATGCAGGTGTTCTGAGAAGATAATGGGAATTCTCCGACAGAAAGTCGTTTGTAATGCAGCTTGTCGTGCTGCGGACGAGGGTCAAGGAGGTGTTACAGGAAATGCATGGCGGGGCGTCCGGAGGCCACTTGGGAGTGAATAAGACGCTAGAAAAGGTGCGAGAACGTTTTTATTGGTTAAAAGCGAAGGAAGATGTCGAAGACTGGTGCAGATAATGCGACGTGTGTGCAGCCAGCAAGGGTCCGAGAATCAAAACTCGAGGTAAGATGCACCAATACAACGTGGGAGCACCTTTCGAACGAATCGCCATTGACATCGCAGGGCCCTTTCCGGACACCGACAATGGTAATCGGTATATACTTGTAGTAATGGACTACTTCAGTAAGTGGCCGGAAGCGTTTCTGATCCCTAACCAGGAAGCCAGAACGGTGGCAGAGCAGATCGTCTACAATTGGGTGAGCAGATTTGGTGTGCCCTTGGAATTGCATTCTGACCAAGGGCGAAACTTCGAGTCAAGAATCTTCCAAGAGATGTGTCAACAACTCGGAATCAAAAAGACAAGGACAACCCCGCTTCATCCACAGTCGGACGGTATGGTGGAGCGTTTCAATAGGACTTTGGACGAACATCTCTCGAAGGTCGTAGGTGACTACCAACGGGATTGGGACCGGCAGATTCCCTTGTTTTTGATGGCCTATAGATGTGCCGTGCATAGCACTATTCGACATACGCCGTTCGAAATCTTGTTCGGTGGAGTAGCTCAGTTACCCAGTGAGGTGAAATTTGGATCTCCTACCGATGAGCCCAGAAATGAAGAAGAGTACGTGGCGGACCTTAGGGAAAGGCTTAGGGACGTACACCAAAGGACCAGAAGCCAGATTAAGATAACGAGCGACCGCATGAAGACCAGGTATGATGCCAAGGCAACAACGTCAGGATTCCAGGAAGGAGATCTAGTGTGGCTGTCTAATCCCCATCGCCAAAAGGGGAAATCACCTAAATTGCAGCAGAACTGGGAGGGTCCCTACAGAGTAGTAACCCGCATCAACGATGTTATCTACCGCATCCAGCGAGGACCAAGGGCCAAAATGAAAGTGGTTCATGTGGACCGACTGAGTCGATACAATGGCCGAAGTGAGGCACACTTGTTCGGGACGCACAAGACTAAGAGGGGGGCAGCGTAACATAACGTAACGTAGCATAATAACTACGCCCAAAAGCAAGCAACACAAAATTACATTCCGAAGTGTCCTTTCGGAACACATTCGAGGTTCGTGTCCACGACGTCGCGAAATTAAGAAAGAATTATAACCACAAGGGATTATTGGCTGCAGCTGTCATTTTGGAATTATTACATCAGAATTTTCTCGTTCCAGTGGTCGAAGAATTTGCTAGGAGTTTCTGACTATCAGAAATGCGACTATATAAGACAGATGGCGATCGAGGCAGGGGCAGTTGGTTTTCGAACCGCACGAAGAGATTGGAAAAGTGATAATAGGCGAAGTTGTGATGAATTGAAAGTTAAGAGTTAACAAGAAGAAGTAATTAGTTTGGATTTGTGAATTAAATAATTGAAATGACATAGTGATTTGAGAGGACAGAGACCTTGTAAGAAAAGAATTTACGGAGAAAAGTATAGTGCGAATTTGAATTGTTCTATAGACTAGAATATAAAGAAATAATCTCACAGAATAACGTTTTATCTACTCGAGCCGTAGCTCGCATATTACATTACGTTGCCGTTACCCTTCTACGGCCGAAGAGCAGGGATGTGAGTTAGGGAACGAATATGAAAAACTGAGGGTATTGTCATCAGCGAAGGAATGGATTGGATTAGAAGTTGCAGACAAGAGATTATTTATAAAAATAAGAAAGGGAGTCGGAAACAAAACAGAGCCTTGGGGAACACCAGCATTTATTTGGTGAATTGCAGACTTGAAGCCATCCAAAACAACTTGTATTGAACGCCCCGAAAGGTAATTTCTAATCCATTGAAGAAGAGACTCATCGACGCCATATGCACTCATTTTCGACAAAAGAGCCTGATGCCAAACTCTGTCAAATGCCTTTGAAATATCAAGCGCAACCATCTTGTTTTCGCCGAAGTGATGGAGAGATTGGTTCCACTTTTCGGTGAGATATGCCACCAAATCACCAGTGGACCTGTTGCTATGAAAACCATACTGCCGGTCATTAAGGAGTTTTCGTGAATCGAGATATTTCATAAGTTGACGATTTATCAGCGTTTCCATGACTTTGGAAAGAACTGGCGGAAGTGCAATGGGTCGGTAATTGGACGGGGAGGAAGATTCGCCTTTTTTAGGGACGGGCTGGATAAATGCTGTTTTCCATCTACTCGGAAAGAGCCCTGAAAAGTAGGATAGACAGAAAAGCTTACACAGAGGTTTTGCCAGCGTAGAAGAACACCTCTTCAAAACTAGGAGGGGGATACCATCTGGACCAGCGGATTTGTGTATATTAAGACCTTTGAGTACTCCTGCAACTGTACCAGTGCGAAAGTCAAATACAGTTGGAGACAAAGCAGTATCTGGCAGCGTGGAGTTCGCTGCAAAGTGAGCAGCAAGCAGATTGGCTTTGTCTAAGGAGCTGACAGATGGAATGTCATTGTAAATGAGTGTGGAGATGGCAGACGAGGCAGAATTTTTAATATTTTTGACGAATGACCAACAATTTTTACTACCTTTGGGACATTGTGGGATTTTTTGCCTCAATTTTTGGTCATGTAAGAATTTAACACGTCGAATATGGGCTTTGCAGTCTTTTCTGGCTTGTTTAAACTTTTTTCGGTTTTCCTCAGATTTGTTGGCTTTATAAGACCGAAAACTTACTTCTTTTAACCTGATAGCCTCTTTACAGTTCTGGTCAAACCACGAGTTTGCCTCAGGTTTAATGCTCTTTATTCTGTTAGGAATAAAGTCATTCATACTGCGGCATCCACGTCGCTATCGAGGAAGCATAGCGACCAGTTAAAACTCCTAAAGAAGCTATTAAGACCGCTCCAGTTGGCTTTCTCGTATTGCCATACTTTTCTTTTAGTAGTTTTTTTCTTTAACTGAGTGGTCGGAGGACGAGAATTTAGCTGATACAATATTATGGTCAGACCGACCTAGGGGCGCTAAAACATCAATAGTGTATTTATCAGGGTGCGAAGTAAGAAACAAGTCCAAAGTGTTGGCGGAATGACTATCAATGACCGGTATATGTGTAGGCTCATTTACAAGCTGAGTCAAATTGTTTATCTCAGCAAAAAGTTCAACATACCTTCCTTCGGGTGTTGTCTGGCCGGAATGTTGAAGCCAATTCGCAATGACGATTTCAGTATGAGGGTACTAGGAGACAATTCGAGTGATGGAATCGGACAGCGCATCAAATTCGTCAAAAGTTGAGTTGCTGTCTGCACTAGGGTCCTACCAACACATATATACATACGCAGCCTTTGTGTTCAGAAAGCAGCGGCCTGCAGTTTGGTAGACAGTTGGTGACATTTGCACTCGGTACGCAGTTTAGTTAGTTAGCTTGGTAAATTCCTGCTGAGGTGAATATTTTATATTTAAATTCGTTACATTTATTTAATTGCCTAGGACTTTTATTAGATGCAAATTTGAATCAGATAGTTGCCACAGATGAATATCAGAGGTTACACTTTCCCGGAACGAATGTAAGTTAATTAAATTTGAATAATTAAAGTCGTTAACTGTTGTAAATTTTAGGAAATAAAATCGATTAAAGAGAGAAGTTCTTCAGCAGAATTCTGTTTTATATGCTGAACTCTCGTTGGAACGGTCGATGTTTATTCTGGGACCAGGAATTGTGGATAAATAACGTGCGGCAACATTATTTTATTTTATTGTGGTTCCCCAACCAGGTCAGTTTGGTTTTTTTATTTAATTTGATTTTGTTTGCTGTGAATTGTGGACGTACAAATGGCATCAAATAAGCGAAGTTGCAGCGCCACTAAGTGTCGTAAGGAAGATACAATGTCGATGGCGAGCTGTGACACCTGTAAGCGGTGGTGGCATTTTTCATGTGCCAAGTTCGACCCAAGTCAGTACGACACAGCCACCCCATGGTACTGTGGCGAAAGTTCATGTCGGGAAGCAAATGAAAAGGAGAAAGGTCCTGCTGCTGTGGAGTTACAGACCGAGGTCGACATCGTCGCGTCGAGTCCATCTGAGCAAGATGAGTTGGAAGCTACCTTAGATGTGTTCATGTACGCGGCTGCAGTAGCGCAGGCGTCAGCTGCGCAGAATTATGTCCAACTCGCTGCAATGTAGAGGCAGGTGGACGAGTTGAAGTTAAAACTTGCAAATGCTGTGCAAACAATTCCGCCTACTGTCTCCATTTTCGTGGTGGAGAAGCCAAGTCCCAGCCGTCGTTCGCTTAGGCTGTCGAGTGAGAGGTTGGAAATGTTCCGTAGAATCCAAGCCAATCACCAAGCATTGTTGGAGAGTACTGCACAACACCAACCATTGGAGAATCCTGTGCAACACCCTTAATCTACGCCTATTAGTGGAATGCTTACAATCTTGAATAGGTCCAATGTTCAGAAGCTGCCAATATTCTCTGTGGAAAATAAAAGAGAATGGCCCTATTTTGAGGAAGTTTTTAGGTCTACTACCATCGAAGGCAACCACTCTGGTAAGGAAGATGTTGCTCGACTTCGCAAGGCTTTGCGGGGTGAGGCTTATCAGTTGGTGAGCGACCGACTAAAGTACTCTTCTGATGATTTGGCTATAATGGATTCACTGCGAGCCATGTTCGGGCGCGCTGATGTGTTGGCGCACGGGTTAACAGAAAATCTCCTTAAGCTCCCCCCATTGAAGTCAAAGTGCGATGCAAACCTGCAGTTATGGGCAGTCAGGGTCAACGGGTTCGTGGCTCACATTAAGTCAATGAAGAGAGAAGATGACCTCAACAACGGTTATGTGCTTTATTTTTTTTTTTTTTTAATTTATTAGTTTATGATAAACTTTATAACAACACTTAAATAATAACTTTAACAAGAAAATGTTCAAAATGTTTGTTTTGCATACACTATTAGATCTTTTTTTAAAAATATTGATATTCGATTGTGTCTTTAAATTAACTGGTAGTGCATTAAACAATTGAAGTCCTTTTATGAAAATTTGATTTTGCGTTCTTGAGAGATTTGCCCTTGGTAAGTCGAAGTTTCTTCTGTTCCTCAGTATGTAATTGTGCCTATCCGAAACATAGAAAAAGTTTCTGTTAAGGTACTCCGGCATAATATTGTGCTTTATTTTAAATATAAATATTAAATTTCTTACAACTACTCTTTGTTTTACACTTAAAATATTTAATGATCTTAACATAGAACTTATTGATGTATAAAAATCTACCTGTAAGATAGCTCGCATTGCACGGTTTTGTAATTTTTGTAATCTATTTTTGTCCGTTTCGCTAAACATAAAAAGTATTGATGCACAATAATCAAAGTGTGCTAAAATGATTGTATTGCATACAGTAATTGCACAATCTTTACTAAGTTTCCTTCTTAATCTATACAGGAAATTTACTTTTTTACTAATTTTGGAACAAACATAATCTGCATGATACTTAAAATCTAACTTATCATCTATTATTGCACCAAGATACTTAATTTGTTTCACTCTTTCAATTTCCTCATTGTTAATTTTGATTTCAATATCGACTTCACTTTTAAGGATCATACATTTAGATTTATTTATATTTAACTTTAGTTTCTTACTATTTAACCAGGTATTTAGATTATTTAGGTGTTCTTCAATTTTTCCTTTTAACTCGCTTAAGTTATAACGACTTACATATATGAGTGTATCGTCAGCAAACAGCATTATTTTACAAAATTTCCGATATATCATTTATATATAGTAGAAACAACACATCACCAAAAATTGAGCTTTGAGGGACACCTAGCTCCACTAAATTAGGACTGGAGATTTCAGTATCAATCTTCGTAAATTGTAGTAACAGAATCTCATGATCAACTGTTTCAAATGCTCTCTGGAAATCAAGGAACACTGCACAAATCCTATCTCTTTTGTCTGCAACACTTTTCCACTCGTGAACCATCCACATAAGTGCAGTTTCACAGGATCTTCCAGCCCTAAAACCCGATTGCTGTACACATATTATATTATTTTGTTCGAGATATTATTCTATAAATCCGAAACGACTTTTTCAAACACTTTTTCAATAGTTGGGAGGAGGTTTATTGGCCGGAGCTTATCGGAGGTTTTCGCGTTTGTTACTTTTTGCACAGGTATTACCACAGATTGTTTTAAACAGGTAGGGAATTCACCTTCGGACAACGATCGATTTAACAAAATTAGCAACTGGTCACCAAATAAATCTAAATTTTTTAAAAATATTGCACTATTCACCCCATATTTATTATAAAGGGTGGTTAAGTTTTAAGGGCCGATGTTGATTTTGAATAAAACACAAATTATTTAGGAAATTACTGTCATTTCTTTTTATTATGATAATATTGGTATGGTTCAATTATGTGTGGAACAAAATATCGGCCAAATGGCCGCCGCGACTTCGGCGGCACACCTCCATCCGATGGTCCAAATTTTCGATGACGCTGAGGCATAATTGAGGTTCTATGCCCTATGTGCCGAATTATCTCATCCTTTAGCTCTTGAATTGTTGCTGGCTTATCGACGTAAACCTTTTCTTTCAAATAACCCCAAAGAAAGAAGTTCAACGGTGTCAAATCACATGATCTTGGCGGCCAATTGACATCGCCACCAAGTGAGATAACACGGCCATTGAATTTGTCGCGCAAAAGAGCCATTGTTTCGTTAGCTGTGTGGCAAGTGGCACCATCCTGTTTAAACCACATATCGTCCACATCAATATCTTACAATTCGGGCTATAAAAAGTTCGTTATCATCTCACGATAGCGAACACCATTCACAGTAACTGCCTGACCGGCCTCATTTTGGAAAAAATACGGCCCGATGATGCCGCCAGCCCATAAACCGCATCTTTGACTTCCTCTTCTACCATTTTTGTTACCGGAGAGACTTCATTTATAGACTTCATAATAAACAACCTACGTCCTATGAAATCTGGAGGTCTTGATATGTTGAGAAACATTTACTTTAAGCAATTACCCAGGACAGGTATAAAATTCGTAACATTTATTTTAAACGCATGTCTGAAAATGCAATACTTTCCTGATATATGGAAACTTGCAAAAGTCGTACCAATATTAAAAGCTGGTAAACCTCCAGAAAGGCCGGAAAGTTATAAACCTATCAGCCTGACCATTTCACCTACGTGTTGTCGGACGACGGTATCTTCGACAAGATGTTTCTCCCAAAAGGGAAATTCTTAGGACCGTCATTAGAATATTTGATCCACTTGGACTCATCTCACACTACATCATTCGTGGACGCATTATTCTCCAAGAAGTTTGGCGGGAAGGCTCTGATTGGGATAGACCCGTTTCAAGTGAGCTGAAAGGGCAGTGATTGGATTTCGTCAAGGAGTTAAGGAATATCAACCAACTTCATATTCCCCGCCTCTACGTTTCTTGGAACCCTGGCGACGCAAGAGTCAGCTTAATAGTCTTTGTAGACGCTTCAGAGAAGGCGTTCGCTGCCGTTGCCTACTTTCGCTTTGAGAGAACTGGCGAAGTGGAGGTTTCATTGGCCATGGGGAAGGCAAAGGTGGCTCCGGTGAAAAGACTGTCTGTGCCTCGTTTGGAGCTACAAGCCGCAGTCCTTGGAGTACGCCTGTCAGTCACGATCAAGAGTTCCCATACTATTCCGATTCATGATGTGATTTTTCTCTTCGACTCGAAAACCGTTCTGGCATGGATCAACTCAACAAAATACAAATTTCCATCATTTGTTGCAACAAGAGTGGGAGAAATTTTAGATTCTTCGTCTTCCCGCCAATGGTATTATATCAGAACTCTTGACAATGTAGCGGATGACGGTACGAGGTGGACTGATCCGTCAATGGGCAACCAAGAAGCGCGGTGGTTCAAGGGTCTTGATTTCCTGCAAAGACCCTTTGTGGAGTGGCCAATCACGCCTGGTAGGGCAGACGAAACTTTGGACGCTGATGGAGATAAGGACATAAGGGTTCTGCTACATGGATGTGGTAGGGGACCAAGTTTCTCCGTGTACGACGAGTTGCGGCCTAGATTCAGGGCGAGGTGGTCTTCGCCTGTCAAGGTAATCGCCCTTATACTACGCTTCAAGGACATTTGCCAAAGGAAGGAGGTTGAACTGGTGCCTACAAAACCGCTTAGAGCGCAATATCGCCAAATGCCAATCCATTACCTTATCACGTAAGCACCGCGTGTCCTCCGCCCGCCTTTACCTTCTGCATGGTCAACCTATACCCATCGTTCAATCTCTCCGCGATTTTGGAATATAGTACGATAGGAAACTAAATTTCCGTTCACATATTGATGAGATAATTCGTAAAGCTAACTCATCACTTGGCTTTGTCAAACGATGGTCCAAAGAATTCTCCGACCCTTACGAGACCAGATCCCTCTCCATTACCTTTGTTCGCCCCCTGCTTGAATACGCCAGTCAAGCGTGGTCACCCTTTCAGCAAGTTCATATGATCAGAATCGAGAATATTCTACGTCAATTTCTTCGATTTGCCCTTCGAGGTCTTCCTTGGAACGATCCATTTATCTTGCCTCCATATCAAGACCGCCTCAAGCTCATCAGCCTGAGTACTCTAGAGAAACGCAGATATGCTGCAGACATTCTTTTCATACATTGACTTTTCAGGCTCTGTCAATTGCGCATCTCTTTATAACCCAATATTCTTCAATAATAACCCACGAAATTTACGATGCCCTCGTCTTTTCTATCTACCGTCCCACCGCACTTCATCTAATGAACCAATTTCCCGTATGCTGCAAAAAGTTAACTTAAACCTTATTCATTTTGATTTTAACCTCAGTACTCCTTGCCTTAAAGCCGAACTCCTTCACCATTCTCCTTAGCTTTTAAATTTATGTTTTACTTTTAAGTTTTAGCCTTAAGTTAGTTGTAGCTTGTAATAAGCCAAATAAATGGAGGTTTTTGACCCCACCAAAATTAAAATTAAAAATTCGACAATATCGTCACCTGGAAAAGAAAATTGTAAAGGACAAGCAGCTCCGGTGCACCCTATCGATTCATATAACCAACCTGGTGGAAAAAGCTTATGCCAGGAAAGTGTCCTGCAGAGAGTCGGATATTAAAAGCGATCGAGATTAGTATTTGCCTATTTTTATTATCCGGAACCCAAACAAGTCGTCGAAAATCAGACTCGTCTGGAACGCAGCCACTAAATGTCACGAGGCCTCACTTAACGACGAAAGAAGGTTCAGCTATAAATGCTGAACGAGCTGACCCGTCAATTAAGATACCACCCTGCAACGTGAACCTAGAAGTTAGAAATACATTTTTTTTTTCCGAGGGTTGGTGAAAAAATCTTCCATAGACACTATGAGGATAGCATGCGCGTGCTTATTGTAGTGTCAGATTATTACTGACTAAAAAAAACCACCCTGCGATTTTATTTGTTATATATTGCAACTAAGAAGGACCTTATCAAGCAATTTTTCTATCGTGAAAAAAAAAACTCGTTTGGCAGGTTACTTTCCACTGAAAGATCCTGCATGTTCCGCAATCTAGGCGCGGTTGATTCCTCTCTCGCCAAGTCGAAAGGTTTCGTCCTTTGTAGTCGGCGCAATAAATTGCTTTCATCCATAATTTGTAGGATTGTATTGTTGACATGTCCGATTAGTCGGTTTCTATGCTTTCTCAAGAAGCTTCTAATTTCAGCTTCGATTGTCGGAATTCCGAGATCCCCGTGGATATCATCGTTTCTAGTATACCACGGTGCGTGGACAATTTCTCTTAGCACTTTATTTTGAAAAGTTTGTAAAATATTGGCGTTTGTTTTTTGTGGTACAGCCCCAAAGTTGTATACCGTAAGTCCACACCGGCTTTAGCACTTGCTTGTATAAAAGCAGTTTGTTATCAGTACTGAGCTGGGAGTGTTTTCCGAGCAACCAGTTCATTTCTCTATATTTGATTTCGAGTTCTTTACGTTTCATTTTCACGTGAGAATTCCATTTCAGTTTTGCGTCGAGTGTCATTCCAAGGTATTTGGCCTCGTTTGCAAAAGGTATTCGGGCCAAGTTTAGGAAAATTGGCAAGACATTAGTTTTCTTATAAGTGAAATTCACGTGAAGAGATTTAGATTCGTTGAGGGCGATCCGCCAATCCCTCGTCCATTCATTTACTTTATTCAGTGCGTTTTGCAGTTTTGCAGTCGTTTCTTCGATTGTTTTACCTACGGCTAGGAGAGCGGTGTCATCGGCAAACGTAGCCATCTTCTTCCGGTATATCTCGAGTATATAACAGATAGAGAAGTGGCCCAAGAACGCTTCCTTGCGGTACTCCGGCCGAAATTTCTTTGAGCTCCGAGTATTCATTTCCATGTCTAATACGGAAAAGTCTATTCCCGAGATATGATTCTAGAATGTCGTATAGGCATACAGGGAGAACTTGTCGTAATTTGCAATTCAAGCCATCATGCCACACCTTATCAAAGGCTTGCGAGACGTCAAGAAATACGCTTGAGCATATCTTTTTCTCTTCAAGTGCTTTCTCGACTACGTCAGTAATTCTATGCACCTGGTCAATGCTTACTTCTGAACCCAAACTGGTGGTCAGGGATAAGATTATTTCCTTCTATAACCGGTTGGAGACGCCTTAGTAATATCCTCTCGAAAATTTTGGAATAACTGGAAGTAGCGAAATTGGTTTATAAGATTTTATCTCATTTGGCGGCTTTCCTGGTTTTAAAACCATTATAACTTCCGCAACTTTCCATTCGTTAGGCATGTGTTTTAATCTGAGCGCAGCATTTACAATATGAAGAAGCTTAATCAATGCTTTTCTAAGTAAAGCTTTGACAATTTCTCCGGTGATCAAGTCATAACCAGGGGCTTTCTTAGGTTTTAGATTCCCGATCTCATGTTTGAGTTCCCTTAGCGTTGCACTTGTAAGTGCTAAATCGTCAGATGGTAAATCCGGCCTATTGATATTGTCGTAAGACACTTGACCATCGTACGGTTTAAATATGTATTCCAGGTGGGCCGCAAAACCGTCTGCTTTTTCTTTATCTTCCCTTGCCCATTCATTGTGATTTAATTTAATAGGCGGCGCGGGGTGCCTTTTACAGCTTTCCAAAGTGAATAATTGGAATCTTTTTTCGCTGTTAAACTTTCAAGATAAGAGCCTATCGCACAATTCTTAAAATCCTTTATAGTGTTCTTCAACGAATTGCACAGGTGATTCAAGTGTGCTTTATGTTGCGGAGCACGACTCTGTTGCCATTTCTTACACGCTTTTCTTTTTTCCTTGACCAATTCTTTTATTTCCGTAGGGTATCGTAGACCGTATTTGTCCGGAGTTTTCCTTGGATTGGGAGTATTATTCCAAAAGGGGAGTTGTACGATCTCAACGAAGCGATCAACTTCAACCTCAAGTTCATAGGGTGTCGTAAGTGGAACGCTCAGTTCAACATTATCTTCAAATTCGTTCCTAAAGCCTTCCCAGTTAGTTGTTCTACCGGTTAATCTCGCTGGCTCTAGGGTATAGACTAGTTTTTCGCTCAATGCCAAAACAACTGGGGAATGGTCAGACGACAGATCAAAGCTCTCTTCAACTTTAATGTGGTTGGAAGAAATTCCTTTCACGACGAAAAAGTCATCAGGTCAGGTATTTTCGAAGTATCAGTTGGCCAGTAGGTCGGTTTACCCGTCGAATGGAAATCACAACTGTACTCAAGGAAGGTAATCATTATAGCCTTTTATTTTTAAGTGCGATTCGTTTTTTACGTGGGTTTCAGAAATCAAGCAAATATCGATATCTTTTTCACGCAAGAATAAATCCAATTCGTCAAGTTTTTGCAAAAGTCCGTTTGCATTCCAAGTACATATTTTTAACATTCGTTTTTCAATCATAATCTAGTTGGAGTACGCGGTTTCCCTGAATTACTTTCGAGCCTAACCAGCCTCTCGAGAATAATTTTATTTATTTTGCATTGTTCTTCAAGTTTCTCTAGAATAACTGAAAAAACATGAGAAACAGGGTCCTTCGAAATTTCAATATTTTTTGGTATTTCGGATGCCGCGGCCTGAGCGTAAGTCTGCACTCCTGGTGTTCGAAGGTTATTACCCGGTCGCTTTTCCAATGGTAACTTTTCTGTACAGTTTCTTTTAGGAACAGAGGTCGAGGGCTTTTCTTTCGTCATTCTTTCCCTCACCTTTTTGCGCTCTGAACCCGGTAGTTTGAATTTGCATTCTTTCTCCTCCGCGACCTTACGCTTTGGCTTAGTTTGCGGTTTTGATTTTGCATTTAGGGGCTTAAGGAGCGCATCTCTTCGTTTTTGCAACTCTTTAGCTACTTCACAGCCTCTATAGTTTGCCGGGTGCTTTCCCTTACAATTAGCACAGGTTGCGGAGGTTTGTTTGTTTACTCCACAAACTTGGGAGAGGTGATTTCCAGCGCATTTCACACATCGCGGTTCTTTTTTGCAGTACATTTGCGTATGATTGAATCCTTGGCAACGTTTGCACTGCGGAATCTTTCTTATATTTCTACGCATTGGCTCGATTTTGACTACGATATTTAGTATGGTCCTAATTCGGTAGATATCGTCGATATTGTCGGACTTATTGAAGGTAAGCATAAAGAGCGGAAGTCCACACCTTACCAAGATGTCTTTATCTATTTCCGTTTGTTGCTTCTCCTTTTTGATGATATTAACGGCATCAAGAATTTTAAAGCCTTTGTCTTGAAGGTCAGTCATAAACTGTTCTTTAGTGTAAGAGGGGTGAAGTCCCCTTGCAAAAACACTTCATATTCCCCGCCTCTACGTTTCTTGGAACCCTGGCGACGCAAGAGTCAGCTTAATAGTCTTTGTAGACGCTTCAGAGAAGGCGTTCGCTGCCGTTGCCTACTTTCGCTTTGAGAGAACTGGCGAAGTGGAGGTTTCATTGGCCATGGGGAAGGCAAAGGTGGCTCCGGTGAAAAGACTGTCTGTGCCTCGTTTGGAGCTACAAGCCGCAGTCCTTGGAGTACGCCTGTCAGTCACGATCAAGAGTTCCCATACTATTCCGATTCATGATGTGATTTTTCTCTTCGACTCGAAAACCGTTCTGGCATGGATCAACTCAACAAAATACAAATTTCCATCATTTGTTGCAACAAGAGTGGGAGAAATTTTAGATTCTTCGTCTTCCCGCCAATGGTATTATATCAGAACTCTTGACAATGTAGCGGATGACGGTACGAGGTGGACTGATCCGTCAATGGGCAACCAAGAAGCGCGGTGGTTCAAGGGTCTTGATTTCCTGCAAAGACCCTTTGTGGAGTGGCCAATCACGCCTGGTAGGGCAGACGAAACTTTGGACGCTGATGGAGATAAGGACATAAGGGTTCTGCTACATGGATGTGGTAGGGGACCAAGTTTCTCCGTGTACGACGAGTTGCGGCCTAGATTCAGGGCGAGGTGGTCTTCGCCTGTCAAGGTAATCGCCCTTATACTACGCTTCAAGGACATTTGCCAAAGGAAGGAGGTTGAACTGGTGCCTACAAAACCGCTTAGAGCGCAATATCGCCAAATGCCAATCCATTACCTTATCACGTAAGCACCGCGTGTCCTCCGCCCGCCTTTACCTTCTGCATGGTCAACCTATACCCATCGTTCAATCTCTCCGCGATTTTGGAATATAGTACGATAGGAAACTAAATTTCCGTTCACATATTGATGAGATAATTCGTAAAGCTAACTCATCACTTGGCTTTGTCAAACGATGGTCCAAAGAATTCTCCGACCCTTACGAGACCAGATCCCTCTCCATTACCTTTGTTCGCCCCCTGCTTGAATACGCCAGTCAAGCGTGGTCACCCTTTCAGCAAGTTCATATGATCAGAATCGAGAATATTCTACGTCAATTTCTTCGATTTGCCCTTCGAGGTCTTCCTTGGAACGATCCATTTATCTTGCCTCCATATCAAGACCGCCTCAAGCTCATCAGCCTGAGTACTCTAGAGAAACGCAGATATGCTGCAGACATTCTTTTCATACATTGACTTTTCAGGCTCTGTCAATTGCGCATCTCTTTATAACCCAATATTCTTCAATAATAACCCACGAAATTTACGATGCCCTCGTCTTTTCTATCTACCGTCCCACCGCACTTCATCTAATGAACCAATTTCCCGTATGCTGCAAAAAGTTAACTTAAACCTTATTCATTTTGATTTTAACCTCAGTACTCCTTGCCTTAAAGCCGAACTCCTTCACCATTCTCCTTAGCTTTTAAATTTATGTTTTACTTTTAAGTTTTAGCCTTAAGTTAGTTGTAGCTTGTAATAAGCCAAATAAATGGAGGTTTTTGACCCCACCAAAATTAAAATTAAAAATTCGACAATATCGTCACCTGGAAAAGAAAATTGTAAAGGACAAGCAGCTCCGGTGCACCCTATCGATTCATATAACCAACCTGGTGGAAAAAGCTTATGCCAGGAAAGTGTCCTGCAGAGAGTCGGATATTAAAAGCGATCGAGATTAGTATTTGCCTATTTTTATTATCCGGAACCCAAACAAGTCGTCGAAAATCAGACTCGTCTGGAACGCAGCCACTAAATGTCACGAGGCCTCACTTAACGACGAAAGAAGGTTCAGCTATAAATGCTGAACGAGCTGACCCGTCAATTAAGATACCACCCTGCAACGTGAACCTAGAAGTTAGAAATACATTTTTTTTTTCCGAGGGTTGGTGAAAAAATCTTCCATAGACACTATGAGGATAGCATGCGCGTGCTTATTGTAGTGTCAGATTATTACTGACTAAAAAAAACCACCCTGCGATTTTATTTGTTATATATTGCAACTAAGAAGGACCTTATCAAGCAATTTTTCTATCGTGAAAAAAAAAACTCGTTTGGCAGGTTACTTTCCACTGAAAGATCCTGCATGTTCCGCAATCTAGGCGCGGTTGATTCCTCTCTCGCCAAGTCGAAAGGTTTCGTCCTTTGTAGTCGGCGCAATAAATTGCTTTCATCCATAATTTGTAGGATTGTATTGTTGACATGTCCGATTAGTCGGTTTCTATGCTTTCTCAAGAAGCTTCTAATTTCAGCTTCGATTGTCGGAATTCCGAGATCCCCGTGGATATCATCGTTTCTAGTATACCACGGTGCGTGGACAATTTCTCTTAGCACTTTATTTTGAAAAGTTTGTAAAATATTGGCGTTTGTTTTTTGTGGTACAGCCCCAAAGTTGTATACCGTAAGTCCACACCGGCTTTAGCACTTGCTTGTATAAAAGCAGTTTGTTATCAGTACTGAGCTGGGAGTGTTTTCCGAGCAACCAGTTCATTTCTCTATATTTGATTTCGAGTTCTTTACGTTTCATTTTCACGTGAGAATTCCATTTCAGTTTTGCGTCGAGTGTCATTCCAAGGTATTTGGCCTCGTTTGCAAAAGGTATTCGGGCCAAGTTTAGGAAAATTGGCAAGACATTAGTTTTCTTATAAGTGAAATTCACGTGAAGAGATTTAGATTCGTTGAGGGCGATCCGCCAATCCCTCGTCCATTCATTTACTTTATTCAGTGCGTTTTGCAGTTTTGCAGTCGTTTCTTCGATTGTTTTACCTACGGCTAGGAGAGCGGTGTCATCGGCAAACGTAGCCATCTTCTTCCGGTATATCTCGAGTATATAACAGATAGAGAAGTGGCCCAAGAACGCTTCCTTGCGGTACTCCGGCCGAAATTTCTTTGAGCTCCGAGTATTCATTTCCATGTCTAATACGGAAAAGTCTATTCCCGAGATATGATTCTAGAATGTCGTATAGGCATACAGGGAGAACTTGTCGTAATTTGCAATTCAAGCCATCATGCCACACCTTATCAAAGGCTTGCGAGACGTCAAGAAATACGCTTGAGCATATCTTTTTCTCTTCAAGTGCTTTCTCGACTACGTCAGTAATTCTATGCACCTGGTCAATGCTTACTTCTGAACCCAAACTGGTGGTCAGGGATAAGATTATTTCCTTCTATAACCGGTTGGAGACGCCTTAGTAATATCCTCTCGAAAATTTTGGAATAACTGGAAGTAGCGAAATTGGTTTATAAGATTTTATCTCATTTGGCGGCTTTCCTGGTTTTAAAACCATTATAACTTCCGCAACTTTCCATTCGTTAGGCATGTGTTTTAATCTGAGCGCAGCATTTACAATATGAAGAAGCTTAATCAATGCTTTTCTAAGTAAAGCTTTGACAATTTCTCCGGTGATCAAGTCATAACCAGGGGCTTTCTTAGGTTTTAGATTCCCGATCTCATGTTTGAGTTCCCTTAGCGTTGCACTTGTAAGTGCTAAATCGTCAGATGGTAAATCCGGCCTATTGATATTGTCGTAAGACACTTGACCATCGTACGGTTTAAATATGTATTCCAGGTGGGCCGCAAAACCGTCTGCTTTTTCTTTATCTTCCCTTGCCCATTCATTGTGATTTAATTTAATAGGCGGCGCGGGGTGCCTTTTACAGCTTTCCAAAGTGAATAATTGGAATCTTTTTTCGCTGTTAAACTTTCAAGATAAGAGCCTATCGCACAATTCTTAAAATCCTTTATAGTGTTCTTCAACGAATTGCACAGGTGATTCAAGTGTGCTTTATGTTGCGGAGCACGACTCTGTTGCCATTTCTTACACGCTTTTCTTTTTTCCTTGACCAATTCTTTTATTTCCGTAGGGTATCGTAGACCGTATTTGTCCGGAGTTTTCCTTGGATTGGGAGTATTATTCCAAAAGGGGAGTTGTACGATCTCAACGAAGCGATCAACTTCAACCTCAAGTTCATAGGGTGTCGTAAGTGGAACGCTCAGTTCAACATTATCTTCAAATTCGTTCCTAAAGCCTTCCCAGTTAGTTGTTCTACCGGTTAATCTCGCTGGCTCTAGGGTATAGACTAGTTTTTCGCTCAATGCCAAAACAACTGGGGAATGGTCAGACGACAGATCAAAGCTCTCTTCAACTTTAATGTGGTTGGAAGAAATTCCTTTCACGACGAAAAAGTCATCAGGTCAGGTATTTTCGAAGTATCAGTTGGCCAGTAGGTCGGTTTACCCGTCGAATGGAAATCACAACTGTACTCAAGGAAGGTAATCATTATAGCCTTTTATTTTTAAGTGCGATTCGTTTTTTACGTGGGTTTCAGAAATCAAGCAAATATCGATATCTTTTTCACGCAAGAATAAATCCAATTCGTCAAGTTTTTGCAAAAGTCCGTTTGCATTCCAAGTACATATTTTTAACATTCGTTTTTCAATCATAATCTAGTTGGAGTACGCGGTTTCCCTGAATTACTTTCGAGCCTAACCAGCCTCTCGAGAATAATTTTATTTATTTTGCATTGTTCTTCAAGTTTCTCTAGAATAACTGAAAAAACATGAGAAACAGGGTCCTTCGAAATTTCAATATTTTTTGGTATTTCGGATGCCGCGGCCTGAGCGTAAGTCTGCACTCCTGGTGTTCGAAGGTTATTACCCGGTCGCTTTTCCAATGGTAACTTTTCTGTACAGTTTCTTTTAGGAACAGAGGTCGAGGGCTTTTCTTTCGTCATTCTTTCCCTCACCTTTTTGCGCTCTGAACCCGGTAGTTTGAATTTGCATTCTTTCTCCTCCGCGACCTTACGCTTTGGCTTAGTTTGCGGTTTTGATTTTGCATTTAGGGGCTTAAGGAGCGCATCTCTTCGTTTTTGCAACTCTTTAGCTACTTCACAGCCTCTATAGTTTGCCGGGTGCTTTCCCTTACAATTAGCACAGGTTGCGGAGGTTTGTTTGTTTACTCCACAAACTTGGGAGAGGTGATTTCCAGCGCATTTCACACATCGCGGTTCTTTTTTGCAGTACATTTGCGTATGATTGAATCCTTGGCAACGTTTGCACTGCGGAATCTTTCTTATATTTCTACGCATTGGCTCGATTTTGACTACGATATTTAGTATGGTCCTAATTCGGTAGATATCGTCGATATTGTCGGACTTATTGAAGGTAAGCATAAAGAGCGGAAGTCCACACCTTACCAAGATGTCTTTATCTATTTCCGTTTGTTGCTTCTCCTTTTTGATGATATTAACGGCATCAAGAATTTTAAAGCCTTTGTCTTGAAGGTCAGTCATAAACTGTTCTTTAGTGTAAGAGGGGTGAAGTCCCCTTGCAAAAACACGATGTGGCCTTTCTGACTTGATTTCGAGAGTATACCACTCAATTTTTTCGGTATTTAACTTTTGGGACACTGCTTGGTAGTCGTCGTATTCATCGACGTTAATTTTCCACGCATTGTCCCTCAAAGACGTGACCTTATATTTCGATGTTAAAGTTCCTTTAAGAAGGCTTTGCAACTTATTAAATTCCGTTAACCCGACGATGTTAATTGGTGGGGGTGGACGAGATTGCGCTCGATGTTGCTTTTCTTGCTGTTCTTTGTGCTCTTCTTTCTCTTTTACTTTTAGGGACTCGACTTCGGGTGTTTCGCGTGCTAGCTCTTCTTCGTCGGTGTGATATTCCCGACTAGCTAAGCGTGAGCTCTTTAGGACCTTATTTTCTTCTTTTAATAAGTCTATTTCTTTCTTGAGCTCTTGATATAGAGTAGATCCATTTCGTTAGGTTTCCTTCGGAGTATTTTATTTTCTTCCTCGAAACTGTTATATTTCGCTGAGTCCTGAATTTCGCGCGCTGGCGCTTCTGGTGGACTCCTTTTCCCGGAGTTATTCGATCTTGGTGGAGGAGATTGAGATACCCTTGAACTTTTTGTAAAAAGGGTCATTAGATTGCAATAAGCGGCTCTCCCCAGAATCCGTAGAGCCAACCTCCGAAGAGGGTGGATTTTCCAGTAAAGCTGGACTGCCACCTGGGGTAATATATCTTTTTGTTTTGTTCATTGCATATTTTGTATAAAATATACGCTCGGTATAAGGAGATTGGGCAGAATTTAACATGAAGTTTTAAACTAAATTATTCTAATTTTGTCATGTCATCTCAATTCTAATTTTAAATAACGTAATGAAAATGTCAACATTTATGCCTTAAAGATTGTTAAAGTCTATTGTAAGTGTTGTTGAAAAGTTGAATAAATAAATAAATAAATAAGTATACAGGAGATGGAGTATTGGCCAAACAACAATTTACTTTTAAACACAATCACATGCAACAATAACCGTCCACATACATATCTTCCAATTCGGGCCATAAAAAGTTCGTTATCATCTCACGATAGCGAACACCATTCACAGTAACTGCCTGACCGGCCTCATTTTGGAAAAAATACGGCCCGATGATGCCGCCAGCCCATAAACCGCACCAAACAGTCACTCTTTGTGGCATTGGTTTTCGACAATCACTCTTGGATTATCATTCGCCCAAATGCGGCACTCTGAGTTGAAAATGTGCCTCATCACTGAAGATGATTTTCTTCGAAAATTGATCATCCACTTTTGCCATTTCTTGCCACCATTGTGACCATTGACGACGCTTGAAATGGTCAAGAGGCTTTAGTTCTTGAGTCAATTGCACCTTTTTTTTTGGATTGCGCCAGGGATGTGTAATCCTCATAGATACTAGTAGCCCGAGTGCTACTAGCATGCACGATTCGCAAACCTGAGTACTCGATGCCAGGAATACGCCTACGTACTAAACACACACCCTACACACTTCAACCACTCTCCCCGCGGGACTGCCGTTAGGTATTACTTCGCGGGGCTGGTTAGCAATTAATGCTATGCTTCTTGTATTGCTGCTTCTGATGCTTCTGTTGCTTCTGCTGCTCTTCTTAGCTTTTCTATTCTCCGCAACTCTTTTTGTAGAGTTGTTACGAAAGAACATATTGCCATCCAATTTTCTTCCAACCGTAACATATGGTCGAGGAGTAATGACGGACTTGGCAGAGTAATTCTCCATGCCGTGAAACGTGTGCAGTAAAACACTGCGTGCTCCGTATCCTCATCTTCACCTGGGCATTCCGGGCAGGATGGTGAGTTGTCGTGTCCGATTCGGTGTAGATATTTGCGGTAGCCACCGTGGCCAGACAGGAACTGCGTAAGATGGTAGTTACAGTCTCCATGCTTTCGACTTATCCAATCTTGGATTGTCGGTATAAGTTTGTATGTCCATCTGCCTTTTGTTGTATTAGCCCAACGAGCTTGCCACATAGCTGCTGACGCTGCCCTTTCTTAAATTTTTATCACCTTGATACCAGTGGCGTCGTGATGACTCAATGCTCTTCTGTTATATATCCTCAGCATTTCATCTGCGAGAATATCGATGGGGACCATTCCAGCTATGACAAATTCAGCTTCGTCAGAGATGGTTCGAAAGCCGCTGATTGTCCGTAGCGCACAGAGTCTGTATGATGACGATAGTTTCCTTTTGGTCTCCTTCGTCCTCAGTGCCTCCGCCCAGACTGGGGCGGCATATAACAGAACTGAGGTGATAACTCTAGAGAGTAGAATCCTTCTAGCGTATCCAGGTCCACCGATGTTAGGCATGATACGCGAGAGAGCTCCCTGCATTTGCGATGCTTTTTTGGTAACAAAATCAACATGCGTTTTATACCGTAGCCTGTTGTCCAGCATTACTCCAAGGTATTTAACTGCCTCTTTCGACCTGATGGTTTGGTTACCAACCTGAAAGTTGGCAAATTCGACAGTTTTCCGGCTGGTTATAAGAACAGCTTCTGTTTTATGGTCAGCTAGTTCTAGTCCGGCGGATACTAGCCAATCTTTTATCCGGGCAATTGCTTCATTTGTAGCTGATTCTACTGCACGGATCTGTTTAGCTACTGTCACGACTGCAATGTCATCGGCGAATCCAATTATCGTTACTCCCCCAGGTAACGCTAATCGTAGGACTCCGTCGTACATGATATTCCACAATAGTGGCCCTAAAACCGATCCCTGTGGAACTCCCGCAGTTACGTTGTAGTATTTTACGCCTTCATCGGTATTGTACCTCAGCTTTCTGTTGTTGAAGTAGTTCGTCACTATCCGTAGCAGGTAATATGGCGTATCCATCCTGGCAAGTGACCTTCTAATAAACGACCAGTTCGCAGAGTTAAATGCGTTTTTAATGTCCAGCGTTACTACTGCACAATACTCCTTTGTGCCGTAGAGCCATCTTTCTCCTCGATGGCACCTTTGGCGATATCGACTACCGCTCTTATGGCATCAACAGTAGATCGTGCTCTTCTGAAGCCAAATTGGTGATCTGAGAGGGCTCCTTTCTCTTCTACTACTGCGAGTAATCTATTATAGATTATCTTCTCGAGGATCTTTCCCATGGTGTCTAATAGGCATATTGGGCGATAGGATGATGGTTCTCCTGGGGGCTTCTTTCCTTTTTGCAGTAGGACCAAATGCTGCGTTTTCCATTTTTCGGGAAAGGTTCCTTCTTCAAGGCACTGCTTCATTGTTGTTATGAAGAGGTCTGGTCTTTTTGTTACAGCTGCCTTTACTGCCTTGTTCGGGATGCCGTCGGGTCCCGGAGCCTTGTTGTCACCTATCTTGCTGCATGCCCTTAGCAGTTCCTCGTGAGTAATTAAAGGAATATCTTCTGGATTGACTTCTCGTATAATATTGCACATAGCAGCAGGCCTTTGAGGGAAGAGGTGCTCTACTATGGATCTCAGCATTATCGGACATGTTATTTGAGGAGTCCTATAGCCCTTTAATTTCGTCATCACCATTCTGTATGCCGAGCCCCATGGGTTGATGTCGGCTTCTTGACAGAGACGTTTAAAGCATGCAGTTTTGCTTTCCTTAATGGCTCTATTTAAGCTACGTCTCGCCAGTCTAAGGGTGTCCAGGCATTGTTGGAAATCCGCCCTCCTTCTTGATCGTTGGACTTTACGCCGGGCTTGCAGACATTTTGCCCGGAGTTCGCCTATTTCCTCGTTCCACCAGTAACACGGTGATGCGTTCCTGGTGTTTGCTCTCCTAGGCATTGATGCGTCGCACGCTGTGGTGATAGTGCCTGTGAGGTGGTGAGCGAGGGTCTCCGCTGTTCCGCTTGGAGCTTGATCACCGTTCAACATCTCTTCGAATGCATCCTTATCGAAAGATCTGTCATTCCATTTTGGGCCAGTAAGTTTTGGGAGCTGGACTGGTTTTTTCCCTTTTATTTCCAGTATTATCACCTGATGGTCGCTGTGTAAATATTCCTCACTGACCCTCCACTTTATGGTTTTCAGGATGGAGTTGCTCGCAAAGGTGATGTCAATAATGGACCCTACTCCAGCCTTCCGGTAAGTATTTGTCCGGCCCTTATTAGCAATGCCTATCGCTAGGGGAGCGAATGTCTCCAATAAGACCTGTCCTCTGGTGTTGGTGAGCCTGCTGCCCCATTCTGTTGCCCACGCGTTGAAGTCTCCTCCTATAACCACTGGGGCTCTCTGGAGCGCATCCGTGGTTAGATTATCCAGCATTAGTTGGTACTCGCTGGCCGTCAAACTGGGTCGGGCATAGCAGCTATAAAAATGGATCCCATTTATTTTCGCCCGCACGAAGCCGACTGCTTGGTCGTTTGTTTCTTGAAAGGCATAACGTCCACACATCCATATCGCCGCCTGTTTTGCCTTATCGCAGATCCAATTGTTGTTCTCTATTATTCTCTTCGGGACATTTATATGGTTCACTGATCATAATAACGTCAGCGCTTTCGTCCTTGGCCGTTTGTGCTAGGATGTCCTGTGCTATTCTACAGTGATTAAGATTTATCTGTAGAATCTTCATGGTATTTTGCTTGTAATAGCTCTCCGAAATACTGGGCATTTGCTACTGCCGGCTACATGCTGCGCGGCGTCCGGGTGGTCTTTCTTGCAGAACATGCAGGATGGATCCTTGTTGCAATTCTTCGCTATGTGGCCTTCTCCTCCACATCTCCTACATAGCTTGGAGCGGTCTTCCTCGCTTTTGCATTGCTAGGCTAGATGACCAAACTCTAAACATTTGAAGCACTTTTTAAGGAGGGTTCGTTCGCGCATGCGACAGTTAACCCAGCCGATTTTAATCCTTCCTGCTTCTAACAGCTTTCTTACGTCTACTGCGGGAAAGCTGATCGTTGCTGTTTGTGTTCCTCCGTACGCCCTCCGCAGGGACAAAATATCTGCCGGTGAAACTTTCACTCCAAACTGGGCTTCGATTGCATTAATTACGTCGTCTATAGTCGTGACCTCATCGATGTCTTTGATCTCAAGGGTAGTGCGATGCGTAAGCGAACTTACATTCGCTTGCTCTGCTAGAGCTTCACTAATGACGCCTTTAATTTCGTTCCTCTTATTTCCCGTCTCCTTGAATTGTATAAGGAGGTCTCCCTTCTGTGTCCTCCTGATTTTAGTTACCGCCTTTCCCACTGTTTCCAGTTTGGGGTCTGCCTTCACCTTGCGTAGTATCTCCGCGTATGAGAGGGACCCCGTCGCTTTAATGACGATAGCGTCAGGTCTAGGTCTTTTGACCTCTTGTTGCTTCTTTTTGGCGATCTTCTTTTTGGTGGTATTTACCCATTCTTCTTCTCCTGCCGCTTGCTTCTTGTTTGTGGCTGTATCTTTTTTCTTAGGTCTGACCACTGGGGTCTCTACGCCGGTGGTCTCATCCTTCTCCTTGGTGTTTATCAATGGAGTTTGTTTTTGTTTACGCTTTGGCTCCGAGCGCTTTTTGCCTGTAACATCGTTTGATGTATTTTTCTGCATCTGTTTTGGCTTCGGTGGTTCGTTGTCTGCCGCGCCACTCGGTGGCTGTTGCTGTTTTCGTTTTGGCTCCGGGGGTTCGTCGTCTGCAACTTGTCTTCTCTTGGGTTCAGATGTTGTTTTTAGCCATGGCGAAGTTTGCGACGAGTTGTTCCGGCGAATCACTTGCTTTGCTTCCTCATCGTGTAGCTGAATCGCCGAGAGCTCGTAGAGAGCTCTGATGCTTTCAATAGCATCTCGCATCGCTTGGTGGATTGAACGCCTTTTGCCATCTTCCAGCATTTCTACCAGACCTCTAATTTGCTCATCTAACTTGTGGAAATCAGTTTTATGGGTTGGTGGTTCGACCGTCACCTTTCGTATTGCGGGTGACTCGCGTCGTTCCGCACTTCTTTGTGATGCTGCTACTTGGTCAATTGGTGACCTCAGCATCCTTGATCCCCTCTGGAAGGGGTTCTCCTCATTCTCCTCTACTTCAATTTCTCCGGTGTTTTTGTTTGTTTTTGTTGTAATCATTTCTAGTGGATCCCCACTCAAAGCCGCTATCAATGTTCGAATGTGTAGTCACCTAAGGATCCCATGGTTGTCTTTGCAAGCACTGAGGCCATGCGAGGGTTGACACAAGCCCTTATGGGGTTTTGTGCCAGAGCCGGATCGGTGCTAACCAGGAATGTTACATCTGGACCTACACCACCAACTTAATGGTGACGAAACATTGAACGTACTTTTAGGCCTGCCAAGGTTTTTGCCTGTTTTGGGATGGAGGCGCTTGTAGCATTAGCCTGAAAGCCATTTCTGCAAGATTTCACTCTTGCTTACTCAGGTAACAGAATACTACAAACGTCAGCCCTCATAGCTGTCATTCCAATTCGTTTTCCAGTATGGCATAATTAAGACCTTACTGGGCTCAGTCTTAATGTTTTAGGGTAGTGGTTATGGTTTTTTTTTTTTTTTTATAATTTGCGCGCGCCAAATGGGATATGAATACCATTAAATTATTTCAGGGCACGGGCGTTTGCAGAAATTGAGAGAGAGAGAAAGGAAGATTGATGTAGTGGGTTTGAAACTTAGGTGGTATTAAGTTTCAGTAAACTCCAAGGGTGGCATCCAGATAACTGGGGAGCTTGTTTGTTTTGCTTTTTGTCGTTGCTCATGATTCACAGTATTTTTTTCCCTCCACCTGATGTCATCATCACGATCAAGTTGCATTTAAGCCATATGACCACTCTACTGCCAGTGTTATGCCTTCGCAGTAGAGTTGACTAAGCTTTCGCAATTGATCGACTTTTTTATTTATTTCAAACGAAATAAATAGATGATTGTTGAGATCAGGATTTGAACCGTGAACCAAGAGCGTGACAAGCGTTGATGTTACCACTACACCACGGCCACCCTCAATTATATATATATATATATATATATATACCTATGTATATACATATATATATGTATGTATATATGCAGCATCCCTTTCGGGCAAAGAAGCTGCGCATTTTACGATGTGGCGGGTTTGTCCGGATCTCGCCATTTTCTCCTTTCTGTATCCCTCGTAGCCACCTTGAGGTGGAAAGCACATATATGGAAGACGGTGCTTACTCGTCTTGTCGCAGAGAGTTCATAGGGGTTCCTTTAACCTTTTCAGCCAAGCCCTCCTTCTCTGCCGCTCTTGGTCGGGGACTGCTTATTGGGTATTCGCAGTTAGCCTCCATTTCTGCAGGCCGTTCACTATCCGCCACCTATGACCCCCACAGTCGCCTGAGCTTAGCATCACCAGCCCGCCCGGCTTGGTGTCTGTGCACCTTGTAAGCGCGTAAATGCAAGTCTTTATGCATAATGATCATCAACGACGAGCGTGAGAGGTGCAATTGTTGGGCACGACGACGAGTTGAGGTGGACGGCTCTTCAGCCACATATTTTCGGCAGTACGAGCTGTACGAGCATGCACTGGTGTTTTCACATCTCCTACAGACCCGGTTTGCAAAAATTTTTGCACGATTTTTCCGATTGTACGCACATTTGGACGATTAAATTGAAAGAAAGAATCACGAAATGCACGATATGCATTTTGATTTGAACGCCCATTTTCATAATAAGCCTGAATAACTTTAACGCGTTGCTCGATTGTGTATCTTTCCATGGTTCAAATTGAGTTAGTCTGAAATTGAGAAATGTCAAATGAAATGCAGAAAAAAACTTGACGTTTAGGTGTGGTTCACATTCAACATCGGCCCTTAAAATTTAACCACCCTTTACGAGTAAAATACTTTTTTGCCTCAATGGGCCATTTCACTCTGGTATTCGCAGCAGTTGTTGAACCGATTTTTGTTGGCAAGACGTATGAAATCTCTCCACTTTTGACGATAATTCTCCTTGCTTTCCATATAACATCGCTAAAAAAACAGTTCGACATTTCTACAAAAGTGATGCACGTTGAATTAAACCTATTTCTCTTGTTGTTACGCAGCAAAGCGTCAAACAGAATGCTTCCTATACGATCCGTTCCAGTGGTTCCGAAAATATGAACATATTACAGCCCAAATATTTTATTGGATATGACTTGCTAGTATTTTTTCACCCGGTTTTTTTCACAAGATTCCCCTAAAAAAAAAAACGGTTTGACAACTGATGCAAGAATACTAGTGGGGAGAGTAGCGAAATAGGTGTGTTTCACTAAAGATGGCTTCGCAGTTGGCGAACTGCGAATGAGCGAATAGTCGCCAATTTTGACTCGTCTACGGATCTCGGTATATGGAGATTGGATTTTAGTCGCCTCTTACGACAGGCATGGTTGGTTGGTTGGTTGGTTTGAGAGGGTGAGCTTATGCTCTTCACTTAGGCCTCCATTGGGCCCGTTGTGTTCCCCTCATCTTACGACAGGCATGCCTACCTCGGGTATATTCTATCCCCTACCCGAAGGGGGAGAAATAAAATGATTGCAATAGCAAATAGTAGATGGAGATCACTAGAATCCTGTATAATTACAAGAAAACTCTGGCCGCTCTACGATAAAAATCTTACAGAGCAAATCCTACACTTCAGCAGATATATCTTATCTGGTTTAGTGGGGATGATAACTGGAGACAACTTGTTACGTTATCACACAAAAATATTGGGAATAAGCGAAGAAGATATATGTAGAGGCTGTGGCAATGAGGACGTACACGAAGATACACCTCACTGCCTGTGCCATTGTCCAGGACTCTACCACCTTACATTCAAAATACTAGGGAAATATTTCTTCCAAGACTTAGAAGAACTATCAAATGTATCGGTAAATAAGATTACCAAATTTATAGTTGCATCGGGTTGGTTTAAGAACCCATAGAGTTCACGAGTGGGGAAGCTTCACTCCTTGGGCATCACAATGGATCTATACTGATACTAAGTGTGGCGTAGTTTGTTTCACACTCCACGTTAACCCATAAAACCTAACCTAACGACGAAAGATTGGACTCTGTGGAGATATCGCCCAGATGTTTCACTAAGTGCGGTTAATAGAATCCGACCGGCGCACAGTGTCTACAAAAACTGTTTTTTCTTGTAGTTTTAGACTCTCAGTTAACGTTTTTGAAGAAACTGTTATGTGGAAGTCAAATGAAACAAAATCATTTGGTCTTGTAATTGCAGTTGGCGACAATTGGTTTAGAGTCAGTTTTAAGAAGGTCGACTTTCAAATTATTTTCCGAGTATTACGTGCGATTTATGTTCTTATTTTATAAATACGATATCAGAGAATTATAAAGGTAAGTCAAATTATCAAAAAGGCGCAAGTGAACATTCATGCCAACAAAACTTAAGTTATACAGAATTATTCAAATTGCAGATTATATACATTTTAAAGTCTGATATCTAAGCTATCAGATAGCGTTTTAACTTTTGCGCACAGGTGCGACACCCATACTACAATTTTCATTCAGAATGTCTATCGAAATCATCAAAAAACAATTATATGATGTTTGGATTTCTAAGATAAAAATCAAGCGTTTTGATGCTGTTTTTTTTCATTTGTAATGGGTTGCCTCGGCAATATTACGTTTTCTGAAGCCTCAATTAAGTTAATTAAGGCCACCATAAGAACACTATGTTTGAGATTTGCAGAAATGTGGGCTAAAAGTGGCCAATCGAATGCTGGTGTTTTTGCATTTGTATGATGCAGTTGTTTTTTGGTCTGCCTTTTTTGTGCGATTGCGTAGGAACGTTGATTGATATTGCCTTTTTGACGGGTTTCGAAGGATCTCTCTTTTGAACATGACAATACCAACTGAGCCGGTCGTGCTCTATCTTGCTTGTGCTGGGTTCTTTTACATGAAGGCTTCCTCGAATCTTTGAACTTCTTATTCTATCAAGCTTCGTTACTCCTGCTGTCATGCGAAGCATCTTCATCTCAGCTGCCGTTAATTTGCCCTCATACTTTTTGTACATTCATTCATTCATTTTTAATGCATTTTTTATTGATTAATTCATTATAACTTACATGCTAGACAAAAAACGCTTAAAACTAGCTTAACTAACTTAACTATTCTTATTCTAACTTACTGGCCCTATGCGGGCGCTCTAAGCTAAACCTAATACTTAAAACTATGTCTTTCGACGTAACGTACTTGAGCATTTTCTATTTATTTTATTCATATAATCTTAATTGTAACTAAGAAAATTTGATAAAAAACTTAGTGAATGAACATTTTTTGTTTTGTTTTGTATTCTTATATATAAACTTATAAACTACCTTAAAGTAAATCTTAAAATATTTTATTCTACCTTAATCTATCTTACTCTACCTTACGTAACTTACGTAATTAAATACGTGCTTTTTCTTTTTTTTTATCAAGTGCTGTTTTTTTTATATATTTTTTTTAGTTTTTTTTTTTTTTTTTTTCTATCAAAGTGCTGTGATTTTTTTTTTTTTTTTGTTTTGAATATTAATAATATGACTAAAATACCTAAACCTAAACTATGTAAGTCGGCCATGGATATAGAGCAGCCAACCTTGACCATCATACAGGCTACCCTGGATTATGAGGAAACGACGAAGGAGTTTCCTCTCTGTCGGCTAGCCACCAGAAATGTTCGTACTGACGTTGTACGTCATCAATATCGCGACCCGATACCGCCCTACTAAACCGTAGACGCTCCACACTGCCGTGTGCAACGTCTCTGTCGTAGTTGAGTCGCCTATCCACAGCTGTCCGAGCAACGTGGAAGATTAGCGGCACTGCCAATCTGTCCTGGATCAGACCCTTCTTATCAAAATAGAGGAACGCCTCTGGCGCACTCTCTCGTGATACTCGTAATTGGGGTAATAAGCCCCGGAGATCAGGTTGTTCGTCGAGCTCATTGCACTTGCAATGTGCCTTCGAATCAGCTTGATAACGAAATTATCCACTCTTATTAGGTTAGCCCTGTTGTATAGGACCTCATTGGGATAGAATTTTATGTACTGGGACTCTGGTGTTCTGTACAAATGAAGGCAAGCCCTCTCAAACACCCGAATCTTTCCCAACAAGCTTGCTCCCACGTTGAACCACACGGGGCATCCATATACGAGCATGGGCCTAATGAGGGCTATGTAGCAGATTACCTTTACCCTTGCATCGAGTTGCTTGCTATAAAAAAGTCTCTTTGTAAGGGCAAAAGCACCTTTGGCTCTGGCCAGAGCAGCATCTATATGTTTGTTAAAATATAGATATTGGTCTAACCAGAGCCCCAGGTATCTGACTACACTTCGACTCGCAAGTGGCTGTCCGTGCGGTCCCACTATTGAGAACTTTCGCCAATTCTTTCTGGTATCCCTAGAGGCCTCAGACAACGGCGTCTTAAAAAGAATGGTTTCCGATTTCTGGAAGTTGATCTTCAACTTCCAGTCATCGCAATATCGCTGAATCTTATCGAAGTCACGTTGCAAGAGAATTGCAATGACCTCGATTTTTGGCCCTGATCTGTACGCGATCAAGTCGTCTACATACGCTATGGCATGGTGAAGTGATCCTATGAGATCGCTCGTGTAAATGTTGAAAAGGATCGGTCAATTAACCGCACCTTGTTGCAGACCGTTTTTAATTAGAAATGTTCCAGCAGAAGTCACATTGCCATTTTTAACGATGAACTGTCTACTGGTGAGCATGTTATGAAGTATGTACAGCAGTGGTTTGCTTATGCTCAACCTGCTCAGCTTGTAGAAGAGTCCCTCTAGCCATTCGGTGTCGAAGGCCTTCTCCAAGTCAATCAGGCAGGCACTCGTGCACTGTTTCTTGCTTTTGTTCCATTGGATATCCGATACCAGTTTAGACGCGGCATGTGTTGTATCATGCCCCGCCTTAAAACCGAATTGGTTATCCGGAATTATATCACTGTTCTCAGTCCACTTAAGCAGGGCTCTATTGATCACTTTCTCGAATACCTTGCTGATGTTCGGCAGGAGACTTATCGACCGGAGATTTGCCGGATTGGAGCTGTCCTTACCCCGTTTGGGGATGGGTTGTATCACTGCTGTTTTCCAATGCGCTGGATAATGTGCATTATTCAGCGCATTGTTAAACAGAGTGGTGTAAATGTCCACCGCTTCTAGTAGGAGATGTCGAAGCACAATGTTCGATACTCCATCGATTCCCGCAGATTTCTTCCTCCTCAATGAGTCGAAGATCGCTTGGAGCTCCACCTTCAATATGAACGGGGGATGTACCCTTTCATCGGCGATGACATTATTTGCCATGTGATCGTCATTGAACTCGGTAAAACCTATGTTCTCGGATCGCCAGTGCTCTATATCATTTCGAAGGTAGAAGTTGTGCACAAAGACGCGATTTTCCAGGTCGTGGTTAGGGGAAATGGTATCATTCACCTTGTACACTTCCTGGAAAGTCGCTCCTATAGCCTCTACCTTCTCCTGCGGATCTTCGATCACAAAGAAGTTGTCATCCTCTACTGCGTTATCTGGATCTATACCTGCTGTTATAAGTATTCGTCCATTGTTCGTCGTTCGGGGGATCTTAAGACACGGAAGGTCGTTTTGATTATTCCTCCGAAATATTTTATTTATTTGCGGGAACATACTCGGGTTGTTGGATTTTACAGCCCGGATTTTGTTGTTCCAATGCAAATTTACTGAAAGTCTGTAATTTTCTCTAATTAATTTTTGGAGGTTTTTAATCAACGACTTCAGCGTGTTTTGTCTGTCAGTAAACTGTCTTTACAAGGTTTTTAGTCTCGACAGCAGTCTACTTTTGTGTTGGTGTAGTGCGTCAATTGTTGCATTACGGAATATGTCTGCGTTGTCAGTATGTTGATACCGAGTTATCGTATTGTCCATAGTTCGTTTAATTGTCTCGTCCATTTGTTTTAAGTACCAGTAAATCTCCTCGTTTGACAGATTCCTATTGGACGGTGGGTAGAGCGAATTCGAGGAGAGGGCCCTTGTCAAAGTTCTTGAGAAGTGAGTCCAACGCGTCCTACTATAATTGTAGGAGTACGTTTGGACAAACTCCTCCAACTCCGCAATTTCGTTGGGAATCGTTATTACGGCACTAAGTCCGCAATGGTCACTGTCATACACAAATGTGTGCAGGCAGTTTATAGTTTGTCGGTCCATGTTGGTCAGTTGTAACCGTACGCCGAACAGCATAAGATCCAGATAAGAGCCGCTTCTAGGAAACGACGGACTATCTGTAGCTTTCAAATCGAGTTTATACTCGACACTGTGCCGATCCCACCAGTTGAATAGTAGGTTCCCTCTAGGATTAGGTGTGTTATTTCCCCAATCTCTATGTTTGGCGTTTAGATCTCCGGCCATGATGAAATAATTCTCCTCCGACTCTAGCATTAGGAATCGAAAAAGTGTCTCGAGCTCTGAAATAAATAAAGTAGATTGAGTAGCTTCAGGTGCATAGAGTGCGACCAAGTACATCCTCTTTCCACTACGGAGAGGGATGCACACGATACACGCTTCCAGCTCCTGGAACTTTCGCACTTCACCGCTGTACATAACTTGAAATTTCAGTTGTTTGCGTATGAAGATCGCAACACCTAGTCCTCGTGTGGAGTTGGGTCGGTCTCTTCTGACAATATTGTATTTATTGTGCCCCAGTTTGTGCTTCTGGGATAGCTTTGTTTCGCTAACCATAAGCACATCAGGGGTTTGGTCTTCTAGCAAATTAAACAATACGGCTCTTCGCTCGATCCTAATCAGTGAATTCACATTCACCGCAAGGATCTTCAAGGGTTGCTCCTCCATGTTCGTACCCATTACGACTGGAGATGCGTTAGGCCCGGCAGAAGTGCGTAGATCTGGTCCACCCGCTTCGCCTTCTCCTGTACCTGACGTTGAAGCTGCTCCATCTGCCCTTGGATATAGAGCAAGATGGCCAGCAAGTCACTTTGAGCCTCCGGTGCTCTAGGCGCTGGGGCCTGAGAAGCAACCTTCGGTCTTTTCTGTTCCGCGTTTCCCCGACCTGCCGCCATTTGGGCGTAGGTCACTTGGGGAGTCACGGATGGTGTTTGAATTGGAGCAGGTGGACGTTTCACTACAACCTTCTCCTGACGAACCAGATTTACTTTCTTAATATATTGGAACTTAGGACAACCCCGATAGTTTGCGGTGTGTCCCGAGTTCCTGCACAAAGCACACGAGAGCTGGCTCTTATCTGCCACTCCATCCTTACCCAGAGTGCATTCCTCTGCTTTGTGGTTCTTTCCACACTTGACACATCGAGGCTGCATTTCGCAGTTCGACGCGGCGTGACCGAACCTTTGGCAGCGAACGCATTGTAAAATGTTTTCACTCCTTCTTAATTTTTCCCAGGCGACAACCAGGTAGTCTAGGACTTTAATACTCCTTAGACCATCCAGCTTGCTATTGGGTGAAAGCTGAACTAGGAAGAACGGCAGTTTCCGCTTCTCCCTTTTTGCCTTAGCTGTGGTGAATGGCTTGACCCCTACGAATTTGAGCTCGTTGCACTCTTTCTCTTTAAGCAGCGCAAGGAGCGTCTTCGGATCAGTAGACTTGTGTATCCCACTCAGCAGCATTGTTTGCCGCTTTTCCCCCTTCGGGGTGAAGGAGAAGAACTCCGTCGTCGATTCTTTTAATAAATTTTTTATTTTATGACAATGCTCCACTGTACTACAATGTATAGCATGCCTATCCTCATTCAACCTTTTAATGTAAAAATTATTACCAATGGCCGACTTACATAGCTCAATAGTGTCCTTTAGCTCAATCTTGTGGGTGTTGATTGGCGGCACCCTCGTCTTTGTAGTCTTCTGTGGTTGTTGTTGCTGATGTTTCTGCTGTGGTTGTTGTTGCTGTGGTTTCTTCTACTGTTGTTGTTTCTGCTGCTGTTGTTGCTGTTGCTGCTTTGGTTGCAGTACTTCTTGTAGTTGCTGTTTCTTTAGCTGTTTTTGTTGTTGTTGCTGCTGCTTATTCTGCTGCAGTTGCGGCTTCTTTTCTTCTTGTAGCTGGCTTTCTGGCTGCTGCTGCTGTTGTAGTTGTTGTTGAGCGCGCTGGAGCTCTTGCTGCCGCTCATTCTCCCTCCTGGCCATTTGCTTGGCCTTGATAGCACGCACTCTTAGTTGCAGCTGTCTGATGCTGCTATTTAGACTCTCTACCTCTTCGTCTTCGTCTTCCGATTTTGAAGCCACCAGAACAGAGAATCTATTATTTTCTCCCATGTAACGGCCTTCCCCACCGTCGAAGACGTATGGGTATTCATCGCTATCATTTGACCTCTGCCGTTTTTTTTTCGTCTGTTGCTGCTTTTGATGTACCCGGCGCCCCTTCCCTCACTCCACCCGGCAGCTGTTCTGATGAAGCTGATGTGGAGGGGCGCTTTACTAAGTTGGGAGTTTGTTTAACTTTTCTCCTTTTTCCAGTACCTGCTTTAGCCACCATTACTGGATGATTGACCCGTCTCGTCTGCTGATATGATTTCAGCTAATCCCGCTATTGAGAGCGCGGACCGCTCGTTATCGTCCATCGTCTGACTTCTGCTGTCGTCACTCTTCTTAGTTTTATTTACACTTTTTTATTTAATTTAAAAAAAAGAAAAAAAGTCCACAATACCACTTTCCCCGCCGGGAATCGAACCCGAGTACCCGGGTTGATAGTCCACTATCACTACTATTGGGCCAACTTGCCACTTAAAAGCGTACTCTGTAATTTTCTATTTCAAACCACTTTCAATTTAAAAGAGAAGCCGAAACACATGTGCACTCCGTGAAAGTTTGTGAACGACTGATACTTTTTGTACATTGTCCAGCATTGTGAACCGTATATGAGCGCCGGACTTACAACTGCGGTATAGAGCCTTTATTGATCATAGATTTGAAATTGTCGCACTTGGGAAGTACTTTTCCATTCAAGTAAATGTCTGGAATAAGCCGGGGTGGATCAGAAAACGGGCAACACAGATACTCTGTCTTTTTTGAACTAATACTGTACCCATTTCCCTCCAAAACATCCACCCATACATCAAGTGCTCGTTGCAGGGCCATTTGATCTTCACTTATGATAGCTCCATCGTCAGCAAAGAATAACTGATGCACTTTGGGGTCCGTCACTTTTCCTTCAAACAGATAATCAAGGACTGCAATAAATAGCAAAGGACTAAGGATGCTTCCCTGGTGTACACCGACTTTGATTGGGAACTCTTCGGTGACTCCTGCGGGACATCTTACTCTTGTCCTTGCTCCCTCATACATGTCCATGATTATGCGCTCGTAGGTTTCTGGAACTCCTTTTTGTCTTAGCGCCACCCATAAGAGATCTCTTGGTTGTCTATCAAAGGCTTTTTCAAAATCAACCAACACCATATGCAAGTCCTTTAAGAAATCTCGATGTTTTTCCATTATGATCCTTATACTTTGGATTGCATCTGTTGTTGATTTACCCGAGACAAACCCGCAATGGTTATCAGATAGTCGTATTATTTTCCGTAGTCGGCCATCTAATACCCGCTCAACGATCTTCATGGTGTGTGACATCAGCTTGACAGAACGGTAGTTATCGCAGTTTCGCGTATCACCCTTTCCTTTGTGCAAAGGAAGAAGATAACTTTCCCTCCACTGATTAGGCATTGGATCACCGCTCATATGTTTGGAGATAAGAATCATGAGCCATCTGGACCCGATGTCTCCCAACTTTTTCCAGAACTCAGAGGGTATCTCGTTTGGCCCAACCGCTTTTCTTTTTTTGGAGTATTTGACGGCATTCCTAACTTCTTCGACAGTAATGCCGGATATTTCGTCATGGTTAAGAGCGGCTCTTGGAAAGTATACCCGGGGAAACTGTTAGTTCAGAAGTCTTTCACAATACTGTCGCCATCTGTGGAGAATTTTGTCGTCTTCCACAAGAAGCTGGCCTTGAGCATTGTTAATGAACTTTGGGGAACGAATCTCCTGAGCATTTCTTCTTCTCTGGGCAGCTATTTTGAAGATAGTTGCTCCCTTATTCAAGTTGTTTTATCGAAGCTCCTGGATAGTCTGGTTCCTATCAGACGACGAAGACGATATTTCCTCCAACTCCCGATAGAGGCCTTCCATACTTTTTGCTTGAAATTGGGCGCACTTCTTCTTCGCGAGACCTTTGCAACATCTATATATCACTTCAAGGCGAACTTTTTCATCTCTGTATAAGAGCACTTTGACCAAGCCTTGAAAGCCGTTTTCTTTTCCCATATCACTACTTTAGCTTCATCTGTCCACCACCATGTTTCTATGGCGTGTTGGCAGGGGCATTTCGACGTTCCAAGCAGTGATTTTGCTCTCTCCAAGCAAGATCGCTGTAGAGAATCCCACATATCTTGTGCTCTGCACTCCTCATCACAGACCTCATCGATGATGGTAAAGAGGTAATTTGTCATGTTAGTAATAAAAACTTCGCCTTTTCCTTTGTCCAGCTTGTACCAATTGCTTTTCTCAGCCACCTTTGTTTGCTTATTTGTTTTCTTCCCCGTCTCCATAAAAAGTTCTGTCAGGAGAAGACGGTGTTGCTGGGCGATCGCCTCTCCCAGGATCACTTTGCAATCTTTAAACCGGGGTTTCATGAAACTGGCTACCAAATGGTAGTCAATCTGGGTTTCATTTCCACCACTGCTGTAAGTGATCAGGTGCCGGCTTTGTTTGACGAACATGGTAGTTAGCACGATTAGACCGTCTTCACCTGGAGAATTCCTGGTGCCGTACCCCAGTCCTCCATGGCAGTCTTAATAGTCTTCATTTGTTTCCCGACATGTCCGTTCAAATCTCCGCCAACAAACAAAAGCTCTTCCTTTGGGATGTTTTTGATGAGGTTGTGAAAATCCAGCCAGAATGCATCTTTTTCTCCCTGTTCGCATCCGACTTGGGGAGCATATGCGCTTACAATATTCCACACCTCACCCTGTATCACCAATTTGAGAGACATCAAACGGTCACTGGATTTTGAAATGGTCAAAATGTTGGCAAGTAGCTCTGCCGCGAGGATAATAGCAATTCCGTTTTTACCTTGTTCCGATCCATAGTAGAACATCTTGTATGCTTTTGCCTTAACGTCCAAGAAACGCGCCCGATTCCCGGTGTTTCGCCATTTCGTTTCTTGTACACACAAGATGTCCACTCGCCTTCTAATCATCATTTCTTCAAGCTCGTAGCTGCGACCTTTCATACTTCCAAGGTTCCAACTCGCGACTCTTAGGTTACGCCTAAGCCGTTGTATTATTTTGCTATCCCCCGAAAACCGAATAGCTTTGACCCGGGCATTTCTGCTCGTCCCAGGATCACAGCCATGCGTAGCATTGGTAGTTCCTGACGGGGTAGTGCTTTTCTTTTTAGCGTACTTTTTCATAATGCTAGGGTTTAAGCGTTTTTTTTTTTTTTTTTTTGGTTTTGACATGTACATGCTCCTGATTTTTGATTTATATTTGATCTTACTTTTACAACACCGGTGAGCTCCAGTCGTGTCACGGATTCGCATGCACACTTGCGGGACAGTTTTAAGATGATATATGTGTCGCTAGGCTCACCTGGATATTTTAAAAATTGCCTAGATGTGATTTCCCCCCTTAGTCGCCTTCTACGAGAAGCGTTATGTATTTGTCGGGGGCCCTGCAGTTATATTCTTAACCCGTCCCTGCACGGGTAGTGAAGCAACTTTCAATGAATTCACCAAAAAGAGGTTTGTTTGTAATTTTATTTTTAATATTGTTTTTATTTTTATTATATATCTTTAATAAGGTACGTTTGTTAAGAAAACTATCGAAACAGTTCCTTCTGGTACAATATCTATCTCTGCGGATGAAGCGTTAGTTATGATTATTGATTCAAAATTATCAACTCATCAGTATGAAATTATACGCCAAAAAAATAAACAAAACGGTTCCGTGTTTATTGCCCTCCTATGATAAAATAAAGGAGGCTAAAAAAAAATGTTATCCTTCCCAAAAAAAAACTGTGCGTTGGCTCAAAAAGAAGTATTAAGTTCTACTGAAGACCTAAAGACTGGGTCGAAAGAGCTATCTTTGCTAATTAAATGGGGTTGTGATGGAGCACAACAAAAGCCCTTTAAACAAAAATTTGCATCAGGAAATCATTTTGATGAAAACCTTTTCAGCATTTCAATGGTGCCCATCCAGATGCATTTTTACAGGAATGAAAGTAAAATCATACTTTGGCAAAATCCAGCCCCATCTTCAACAAGATACTGCTGACCTACGAAACTTAATTTTGCAAAGGAAACAACAGAGTTAATAAATTGAGAAGTAGATTCATTTCAAGAGCAAATTCACTCTTTATGACCTATTGAGAGACATGATGGCGCCTCCATATCCTAGTGAAACCCATTTTTTTGCTCACAATGATAGACGGCAAAATATGCACTGCGTTCTCATTCTCTCGTCTGTCACCTCTTCATCGCAAACGTGTTACATTTGTGCTGCAAAGTCATCTGAAATGAATAACCCAACAATTATTTCGAGCAAATCTACAAATTAAGTGGCAATGTCATTCGGATTAAGTCCTCTTCACTCTTGGATTAGATTCATGGAGTGTATACTTCACATCGCATATTGACTTGATGTGAAGGTTTGGCAAGTTAGAGACCAAGAGAGTAAGTAAAAGTACAAGACCAGAAAAAAACTAATCGAAAACAGATTTAGAAGTGAAACTGGCTTACTGCTTGATATGCCAACACAACAATCTGGCAATACTAATGATGGGAATACTGCTAGACGATTTTTTAGAGATGAAAAGAAAAATGGAGAGATTACTGGTATAAATTTAGAGCTCATCAAACGGTTCCATATTATTTTAGAAGCTCTTGGATCTGGGTTCCCAATAGATCCAAATGCTTTCGATACCTATGCAACAGGAACAAGGGAACTGTATTTAAAAATTTACGGGTGGTTTTACATGCCAGTAAGCGTTCACAAGGTCTTATTTCATGGCAAAAAAGTAATTGATACTTGTATTCTTCCAATTGGTCAAATTTCGGAAGAACCACAGGACGCTAGGAATAAAGACAACAGAAAATATCGTGAGTTTTTCACCAGAAAAACTTCGCGGGTGGACACGATGACGGATTTTCTAAATAGACTTTTAATATCCTCAGTTCTATTTTTAGCAAGTCTGATGTTCATTTCAAAAACTAAAAAGAGTTTGATTGAGCATGAAGTCCTGCAACTTTTAAAGATACCAACCTAAATAAATCATGTATTTTGAAAGTTATTTTCTCCAAAAATATGTACAGTTATGTAAAAATTGTTGATTAAAATGAATTCCTTATTTAATTTTAGTAAATAAATTGAAAAAAAAAATTTATAAAAGCTAATAAAAGCTTTAATTTGACATCAATATGAATTAAATTCCGCTAGATGAGCAAATTCTCACACTGTGCGGCGGGCGCAGCAATTTCTATGTAAAAAAACATAATGCGATAAGTTTCACCAGCAGGACCAAAAGAGCAGTCGAAGCTATACTGAAACACGACTACGTCGACGACGAAGCACATTCACCGACATGCGGGATTCCAAATAAGGAACTGGTTGTCTAACTCAATCGCAGTAGTAGCAGTGATGGAAGAAAACCTGGAGCGACTGCAAAGTAAAGGGTTTGGTATGAACGATGCGGATGGGAACACGACGGAGAGGGCACCGGGAATGCACTGGTGCACTTCCGCCGATGTCTTCGCCTATGCCTTGAAATTTAATCGGCTCAATCAAGCCGTGCTCTCCGAGGGAGATCGAGGGATTCCAACCAAGCGAGAAGTTTTTAAGGTTTTGATGTCGACATTTGACACAATGGGTTTTCTTCCACACTTTTTAGTGTTTGTCAAAACACTTCTACAGAACATATGGAGGATCGAAATAGGCTGGGATGAGAAGCTGCCTTTAATGTTATCCGCAAAATGGCGAGTCTTTTACGGTGGGTAATCGAAATTAAGGTGCCAAGATGCTACACAGCCTCTCTGAGTCGACCAGCAGTGTGCGTGCAACTACATACCTTTGTTGACGCAAGCGAGAACGCATATGCAGTGGTATCCTACTTTTGCACCGGCTATATACACGAGATCGAAACCACTATAGTAAGCGCAAAAACCAAACTGGCACCACGGCGGCCATTGTCAATTTCTCGCCTCGAGCTTCAGGCTGCGGTATTGGGAGTGAGGTTAATGAACTCTATATGCACAGTGCATAATTCCTCAATTAGTCAACGATTCCAAAAGTTTGTGATTTTCCGAGTTGGAGAAATTCTGGAAACTTCTAACTCCAAAGAATGGAGGTGGTTCCGTCGAAGCAGAATGTAGCAGATAAGGCCACCAAATGGAAGTTAGATCTCGAGTGGGACGTAACAGACGAATGGACCCGCATTTCTTCTTAAAATTTCAACGGATAAAGGTTTTATATTTCAAACTTTAGGGCCTTGTTAAAGTTGCTGAGGAGCTGTTGCTAAGTCTGTAAGAATCAAAACGCTCGTCCTCGAATTCCGGAAAAGGCGGACTTACCCCATGTAAGACTAGGTGCTTTCAACAGACCTTTCTCCTTTGTCGGGGTGGACTATTTTTGCCCAATTTTGGTCACTGTAGGAAGACGGAACGAAAAAAGATAGGTTGCTCTGTTCATGTGCCCTACTATTAGAGCAGTACACATCGAAGTGGCGCATAGCTTGACTACGGCCTCTTGCATTATATGCCTTAGGAACTTCATGTCTCGCCGCGAGACTCTTTTGGAAATATACAGTAATAACGAGACAAATTTTGGGGGGGCAAAGACAGAGAGAGCTTCGTAAAGAAATGAAAAGGGTTGACTGGGGGCAGATTGTTAACGAATTTACGTCGGCGGATCTGCAGTGAAACTTTAACCGCACATAAGCGGGGTTTGGGAGAGGCTTGTACGATCTATTAAATCCGTAAGCAAAGAAACTTTGCGAGGCGCACTTATTGAAATCGAAAATATTATAAACTCGAGACCCCCAACGTTCGTGTCATTGGAATCAGTGGATGTCGAGGCGCTTATACGAACCCATTTCCTCCTCGAGGCTTCCAATGGATCGAAACCACCTTGCGATCCTAACACTACGGTAAGAAGGAGCTGGAAGCAAGCGCAACTCATGGCTTAAATTTTTTGGAAGAAGTGGGTCAAGACGATCCAACCGATGCTAGATAGAAGATTAAATGGTTCAACAAGATTAAGCTCATTGCGAAGGGTGACTTGGTCATTATTGTGGATGATAATTTGCTAAGACTTTGCTGGCCGAAAAGGTTTGTTGTGGATAACAAATGGCAGATGACGGACAGGTGCCCAGAGCAACAATACAGACATCCAGCAACCTGTATGAAAGACCTGCAGCAACATTGGCGATCCTGGATGTGGAAAATGTTGACGAGCTTATGAATAAGGCAGATGTTACTCACAATCAGCTTACTGGGAGTGGTATTTTGGCACCATCTTCAGCAGAATAGCCACAATCACATTGCGTAGCCACCCTAAATAAAATCCCTACAAATGTAAAATTAGTTCATCTCATTCATTCCCTTTTCATTGCATCATCTTTTGCCATTTGTCTTAAAAAACTCATGGTGCTCTGGCGAAATCATCCTTAAAAGTAGAAGACATTCTGAAATTGTTAAATTCCCTTTGCGAAGAAAATTAAGTTACATTTTTTATCATTTTATCTATGTAAATAATTCTTTACTCAATAAAATGTATATAGTACTTTTAAGTCGCTACAAGGCCGCTACAAGAATGAATGTTGTTTCCTTACGGCTCTTAAAACTTAAAACTACTTTGCAGCAATATTGACCAAACACATAATTGTGTAATTTGTTTGCATGCATAAGTAATTTGGCGGGCAAAATCCTCCTCCTTGGTCCTCCCCGTGGGCCCCCGCCAGAAATGGCTATTCACCTTTCGGGTGTTTAGTGTCAGCTAAGGTTTTACACGCATGCTTCAATCGTGCGCTGTGGTCCATTAGGATGAGGTTGGAGTAAACCATAAATCTCACTTAAGCCAAGGTGTTGAGGTACCCGTGCCGATGGTTTCATGGCCAGCAGGTGATTAAAAATGCTGGTCGTTAACGGTCCCTATCGATGCCCTGGCGAGGTCGGTAGTATAAATGCCTTATCCTTTTATGTCGGCTCTGTCAGGATGGACTCTCTTTTCCGGACTTACTCGTGTGACCAAAAAATTAATCCAAATAAAAAAAAACCCAAGAAAAAAAGAAGAAAAAGAGAGAAAAAAGAGGTTGAGAGGACGCCAGACATTGGCCCTCCATCTGAAGACGAATTGTTGGCCTCCAGTCAGGAGTCGACAGACTTCCCCTCAGCCGCAGCCAGTACTAGCAGTACTCCCTCTGGTGCACAGGGGGCGGCTCACAAGTTAACAACAGAACGCACTGTCAAAACGGCAACCAACTCCACTAAGGTTAGTGGCAACGGTTCGCCTAACAAGAAAAAATCGTCGGGAGCCCTCATGAAAGGCAAGTACAATATGGCTCGTTTCATTCTCGGCAAGATTACCAAAAATTAAACGGACGGCTGCGTTCATGAGAAAGATGCAGCGGACAAAGTTTAGTACCAAGTTGTGGTCGATGAGTACATCGCCCACCTTGAAAAACAACAACAGAAGAAGAAGGTATCCATTGCTAACAAGCGCAACAGGTCTCTAGATGAGACCAATCGCGCGGCAAAAAAGACCAAGTTTGCCAGGACCCCCTCTTCTTCTCTTCAACAGCAAAGCACGAATGCTTCGAGTGCGAACCAGATGACGCGACACTTCTCCGAGGTGGCTAGGGACCATCTGCAGGTCGCTCTGGTGGACGAGCGCTCCTCCGACGGCAAGACGATGGGTGATTGTCCAATATGGTCATGGACTACCTTTTGGCAAACCCAGGGGGACCTCTGCCACGTTTCGTCTCCGCCGAGTTTGTCAGGGGATATCGGGTCATCAGATGCAAGGACCAGTTCTCTAAGGATTTCCTTGGAGAGTGCATCACTAAGGTTAGTGATGCCTGGGAGGGCTTCAAGCTCAAGCTTATCCCTGCCAAGGATATCCCCAGGAGACCTAGGGCCCGCATCTGATTGCCAAATATGAAGGTTGACGGAGGGAGGCTTCTCCAATGCCTAAAACTACACAACCCGGCGGTTCCGATGGATGACTGGGCAGTCATCAAGGCAGAGGAACCTCAGAAAAACAGCTCCTCTTTCCTGCTTCTGATTAACGAAGCGTGTCTGGTGGCACTCGAAGAAGCCGACCTTAAGCTGCATTTTGGCATAAGGCATGCCAAAATCAAGGTTTTCCGCCCCTCTGGTCCTGACGATAAGACAGGCGAAATTGATGGCACCGACAAGTTGTCGGAGGACATGGTTGTCGACGCCATTACCAACTCCACCATTCCGAATGTTGAAGATCGCACAGATTAATCTGCGCCACTCGAAGAGTGCGTCAGATAATCTGCGTATTTCCTAGGAGAGGAAGACATCGACATTTGCCTTATTCAGGAGCCCTGGGTGAAAGGTTCAGCCGTTAAAGGGCTGAAGGACAACCGGTACAACATCTTCTACAATACCATTAACCAGGTTAGTAATAAACCTAGGACCTGCATCCTAGCTAAAAAACATATAAATGTATTTCTATGCCCTAATTTTAGCTCTGCCGATTTAACTGTAGTTAAATTGGAGGTTGCAACTGACACTCTTTTTATTTCCTCAGCTTACATGGATCGAGACAGTCCATCACCGCCTGAGGAGGTACGACAACTGACATCAGCGATCGCGGAGAAAAATTGCAAATTGATTTTAGGCTGCGATGCGAATGCCAGACATACGCTATGGGGCAGCTCGGAAATCAACAAACGCGGTGAGTCTTTATTCGATTTCCTTGTGATGTCCAACATTTCTGTCTGTAATGTGGGTAACAAACCAACTTTTGTCTTTCCGAGTTCGGATAATTTCATAGGTTGGAAGGAAGTCTCGGACATTACACTCAAGACCAATATTGACAACCTTAGAGTAACTAATTGGCGGGTATCCGATCGTCCATCTTTGTCTGATCACAAATGGATAATCTTTAATGTTAGCCTCGAGGTCGAGGCACCTAAGCCATTTAGAAACCCTAAGAGAATTGACTGGTACAAATTTGGTCAGGTTATTAAATCTAAACTTCACAGTACACCTGGCGCGAAAATCGAATCAGTCAAGGAGCTTGACGATAAGATCACAACCCTAGAAAAAGCCATAGGTACGGCTTTTAAGGTTTCGTGCCCTATTAAATTCAGTAAGAAAAAATTTCCCTCATGATGGAACGAAGATCTTTCTAATCTTAGGAAGATTACCAGAGAAATCTTCAATGTCTGCTATAGACACAAGCTTTGGCAACCATATAAGGATTGCCTAAAAGAATATAAGAAATCCATTAAAAGGGCCAAGTCTCTGGCTTGGATGGACTATTGTCAGTCCATTGAAACCATTAAGGACTCTGCCAGACTGAGTAAGATCCTATCCAAGGAACACTCCAGTCCGTCCTTTATCAAAAGACCGGACGGGACTTGGGCGGATTCCTCTAGCGAGTCTCTGGAGCTTTTAATGCAAACTCACTTTCCAGGGTGCAAAAATGAGTTTACTCACTCAAATTGTCCTCAAGATGTTCAATCCTCATCTTGGAATGACATTAAGACAACAATTGCAGAGGGTAATACCTCTTGGGCCATTCCCAGCTTCTCTCCCTATAAATCGGCTGGACTTGACGGCATACTCCCGGTAATGCAGCAAAAAACACTGGATCAGGTGGTCCCTTGGCTAGTTCCGATCTATAGAAGCTGTATTCTTCTAAACCACGTCCCCCTGAGTTGGAGGCGTGTTCGTGTTGTGTTTATACCGAACACGGGGAAGCGGGGGCATGAATCTGCAAAGGATTTCAGATACATCAGCTTGTCATCATTCCTCCTTAAGACGTTGGAACGTATATTAGATATGCACATCCGTAATACAATAGATACATCCCTTCTATCAAAATCTCAGCATGCGTATACTAAGGGGCGATCGACTGAGACGGCGCTCCATGAAGTTGTGCGTACGATAGAAAAGACAATACACTACAAACAATTTACTCTTGCCACCTTTTTAGATGTTGAAGGTGCTTTTAATAACGTTAGTACTGAATCGATTCAGGAAGCTCTATCCCAACTGGGTGTAGGGGAGTTTATTAGCAAGTGGATAGTGACTATGCTAAAAACCAGAATCATTCAATCGACACTCGGTAATAGTGTTTCCACCATATCCGTTGTAAGGGGAACTCCTCAGGGTGGGGTTATCTCTCCTCTTCTTTGGCTTATGGTAATCAACAAAATTCTGTGTAGGCTTGATCGAGACGGAGTCAAGGTTGTCGCGTATGGGGATGATGTGGTAGTGTTAGTATCGGGGATGTTTCCTTCTGTGATCAGTGAGATTATGGAAGGTGCCTTGGATAAGATTAGCACATGGGCCACTGGATGTGGACTTAGCGTCAATCCGAGCAAAACTGAACTGATGCTCTTTACCACAAAAACCAAAATACAGGCTTTCACGCCTCCACGGCTTTATAACCAATTACTCTCGTTATCATCTAGTGCTAAGTACCTAGGTGTGGTACTTGACCCTAAATTAAGCTGGAAACTTAGCATTGAACAGCGAGTAAAGAAAGCCTGTGTGGCTTTTTATGCTTGTAGCAAAACATTCGGTAAGAAATGGGGACTCCGTCCGAAGATGGTCATTTGGATGTATACTGCGGTGGTGTGCCCTATTCTTTCCTATGGATCGCTATGGATCGTGCTACAGGGGCGATGAGAACATGCCCAACTGAAGCCTTGAACGTAATCCTTCACCTTATACCACTCGACCTTCATATAAAGTACATATCAGCATGTAGTGCGGTTAGATTAAGAGAAGCAGGTAGCTGGTGCGATAGCCTCTACGGCCGCAACAGCATCCTTAATCTGCTACCTCGGGAGTTGGCGGCAAATCCGACCGACTACATAATTCCCAGGGTGAACTTTTGAAATGATGTCACTGTGAGATTCCCTTCCAGGGCGGAATGGAAATGTGGCGCGGTGACTAACGAGTTCACTACAACCATTTTCACTGACGGGTCGAAAATGGACTGCGGGGTAGGGGCGGGAATCTTTTCTGAATCCCTCAATATCTCTGGTTCATTCCGTCTTCCCAATTCATGCAGCGTATTCCAGGCGGAAGTTCTTGCTGTACGAGAGGCGTTACGTCTCCTCAAACATACATCGATACAACTTAACACCATAGCCATTTTCATTGATAGCCAGGCCGCTATCAAAGCCATCGTATCTGCGGCTTCCTCCTCCAAACTTGTGGAACAATGCAAGGAGGAGCTTGCCGCACTCGGTCATCGGTCTAGGATCAGCCTCATCTGGGTGCCTGGTCATAGTAACATTGACGGAAACGAAAGGGCTGATGAATTGGCGAGGCAGGGATCTGCCCTTGACTGCTCCCGTGCGGAGGATGTCAACATTCCGTTAGGGGTCCTTAAGGGTAGAATCTTTGCTCATTTCCTTACAGATGCTTGTAATAGATGGCGAGGGTTGCAGAACTGTGTCATATCCAGGCAGATGTGGCCCAAGTATAACAGAACACAAGAGCTATTAAACAGAAGCCGGGCAGATATTGCTAGAGTTCTGGCAATTAGCACTGGCCGTGGCCCATAGGGGCATTACTTTTAATGCACATTGTCGTAGCTGCAATGTGGCCAACGAGCCTGAAATAATCATTCACTTCCTTTGTAAGTGTCCGGCCCTTAGTAGGGTCAGACACCGTATACTTGGCAGACACCTTTTTGATAATATTAGTGAGTTAGCGGAGACAAGCATCGGGGACATCATCAGTTTCCTCAATGCCACGGGGTGGCTTTAAATAATCTTTTCTCTCCTTTCCCACAAGTCCAACGTCAGTTTCTGTAACAATTTAGATCACTTGACTTGTGGTATTAAAACGGCGCCTCTGCGCTAATTATGTTTCAGCATCGCATGCTGTCACAACCACGCCTACCTACCTACCTAATTGCTAAACATTTCTTTTCAATTTGAGAGTACCTTTTCTCAGCATCAGAAAGACTTCTTGAGGCATTTTAAGTTTTTATCTCAGACACTGTTTTTGAACATTCGTTTGACCAAGTAAAAATATAATTTTTCTTCAATAATTCCATCAAAGGAGTCTTAAATAATTTATTACTCATAATAATTTTTGAAGATCGTTTTTAATAGAGGGATCCTTAAGCTACAGCACTGCTTGTACTCTTTCCTTATCCGGACTTATTCCTCTATCTGAAATTCCTCTAAATTGAATTTTGTTTGTTTTCTTGCCTTCCCCTACGGATTACTGCTTAAGTATTTTATCATGCTGTTCTAAACTATTCGCACTAATCAAAATGTAGTTCACATATACACTTATCCCCTCTATATCTCCGAAAATAGACTGGTTATATGCTTGAAATACTTCTAGTGCCATCGTTATGCCAAAAGGAAGTCTGTTAAATTGATAACTTCCAAACGGAGTGGAAAAAATGCAAAGTTTTTAGGAACTTTCTTCGAGGTCTATATGATAGAACCCGTCTTTTAAATCCAAAACGGTGAAGACACTTGCACCATTTAGTTTCATTGAAATGTCTTCAAATGACGGAATTAAAAAGTGCTGCTTTTTTTTTTATATATTTGTTAAGATACCGTGGACTTAAGCATAACCATAAAGAACCATATTTTTTCTCTATTATTACTAAATTGCTGACGCAGTTTTAGGGTTTGATACTTTTGATATAATTCCTGAATTTTGTAAACTTTCTAAAGACATTAATAGTTTGTTTTTTTACCATACACTCTTCGCGGGCACTCTTCGCGGGGGAAAAACTTTTGACACTGCTTCACTAGAAAATTAAATTTTAAAAGGTTTTCTAAATGTGCCTATATTTTCGAAAAGGTCTCTGATTTTTTTTTATTAAGTTTCCTTTAGTAATTTTATGGTTATTCACACCAGTTTTTATATTACTCACTTTCTTAATTAGACTTAAATTCACGCATGCATCTAATCCAAGGATTGGGATAAGATTTTTTTCAATAATAAAAAATAGTATCCGGGTTTTTTCGTTATTATGCAAACAATTTAGGTTACACATTCCTTTCGGCTTTACTTTTTCTCCTCCATAGGTTTCTAATAAAATATTTGTTGAAAATAATTTTACCTCTGGCTTAATTCTTTGAAATATATAGCAATGGGTGATAATATTTTCAACTATGATGTCTTCCTTCCAAACTTATGATTTCCGACAAAATATCTGAAAATATCCTTTTTGTTATTTTTACAAGAACTACGAACATATTGCTAATGAATGTAGGAAAATGTCATCTTCGCTGTTAGAAAAAACTTCCTCTTCCTCAGCTTCAGCACTCAGCGATTTTACAGCTCGTCTATTGTCTAGAGTCTAGACTCTAGACTGACACATTATAGCAAAGTGATTTAATTTTTTGCAAAAATTGCGGAATTATCATATCTTTTCAAACGCTGGACATTCTCCATACTTGTGTTACAAATTACACTTGTTGCACTTCCAATTAAGTGATGACTTGTTGCTATACTTTCTTTTCTAGACACGAAAGCAGTATTGTGCAGTATTTTTCCTTGCACATTTTTGTGTGATGCTCTCAGAACTATTCTGTCTCTTAGAAGGCTATTTTCTTGAAATTCAAATTCACAGGATTTGACTAACTTTTTACAGTTGTGAGGACATTTTCAAACGGTTCCCCAGACATTTGATTTCTGGTATAAAATACAAATCTCTAGTAAACCACATTTTTCTTTGGTTTGTATTAATCTTCTTATGATTTGAGCACCTTTTCATACCATTTTTTATCGAAAACACTTAAGTCAAAAGTTGTTAAAAATTCCAGAGCTTCTTCACTCAAAGTATTTAAGAAGGTGGCTATTTTGACTTTTCTTTTTTTGAACTTAGTTTTTTTTTTACTTTAGTTTTATACTGCTCTACAAAGTATTGGCATAAGCTCATATATAACATTAATCTAAACTCATCTATGACAATCGTTGTACAATATAAGATAAATACTAGTATAATACATAGCTTAGCTTATAAGAGAATTACTAATACATTACATTATATATGTATTTATTTAATTAGTATCAGTTACTATTACAATTCAATATAATTAGTTTATCTTTATTTTTATAACAATATTTAATTATACTTTAAAGTTACGATATAAGAGCATATTTTGTGTTCCAGAATCTGAAGTTATATGGTTGAGCGTCCCTTGTATATATTAAATTTGTAGTCAAGTATTGCGGCACCATGCTGAATTTCAGCTTAAATATAAACGGTCGGTTGGCAACTCTGTTCAAAGTGACAAGTAGTCTCAGAACTTCACGCGGTCGCGCATTGACAGAATGAGTAGAAACAATGGGATTTTATGGGGTAACACCAAAAGTGACCTCAGGCGTAAGCGCCACCTCAACGTCGGAGTAGAGCTACTTTCTACTATTGTCGCGCGTTTTGACAGCTCACAATTATTTGACTTGTTCGATTTTAGCAACAAGGTAAGTCATTATGTCGTGTATGCACTCCGAATTGTTAGCATTTAATATGTAAGAAATGTTAATTGCTAATTGATGTTTTTTGAACACAAATTAATTATGTTAGAGTATGCAAATGTTTTTATTTTTTTATTCATACACATGAAATAAGAATCCAAACAACCGAGACTACATTCTACACAATAATTATAAAAACACTTTGCCAAAAAATTACTAAATACTACACATTTAAACCCAAGAACGAGAGAGGCTTCAAGGTAGTACTGCGTATCATGCACCACTCCGCGACATGAAGACATTAAACAGGAACTCGAAGTAATGGGCCACAAAGTACTAAGCATACATAACATGCATAGAGGCACCAAAAACCCTTTCCACTATTCTCCATCGAACTTGAGAACAACCCAAACAACAAAAACATATACAGTGAGCAGCAAAAACGATGGTACCTATACTTGATTTAAACAAAAAGCTAAACAAATTTAAGAAACTTATATGTATTTTTAATAATTAAATTTTTTGATTATGATGTATATTTAATACAGAAAATATATTAATTAAAAAAAGTAAGAACTAAATTGAAAAAATATTATTAGTTTACTTCCACCTCAAATATGTGCACAGCAAAAGTCTTGGTTCCCCTACATAAATATGGGAAAGTTACTAAAATATATGTAAAAATGAGGAAAAAAAATGTCTACCTAGTATCTGGTCGGATATCCCTTGAGTCTTAGAACTTTCTTTAAGCGGTCTGGCATTGAGTGAACCAATTTTGCTGTATAGTCTACCATTCAGTTAATAGTAACTCCTTTAGCTGAGACTTGTTTTTTATTTGATGTTTTCGAATTCTCTTTTCAAGGTGATCCCACAAATGCTCGATGGGGTTAAGATCAGGGCTTTGTGGAGGTCTTGCAAGCATATGAGGAGTGTTATATATGATCCACATCTTCACAATTAGAGCGTATGCTTGGATCATTATCCTGCTGGAAGTAATAATCCCCCGAAACCCCCATTTTATCTGCACTTTCAAGAGAATATTCAAGTAGACTTTTTTATTCATTATTTCATCGATTGTTACCAGGTTACCAACACCAGCAGCTGACATACAGCCCCATACTATAACACCAGCACCCCCATGTTTTACCGTCTTTAATATGTTTTTTGGGTTCAGATCGTTTCCTGTCTTTCTCCACACCCTGATGCGCCCATACGAGCCAAATATATTCAATTTAGGCTCATCGGAAAATATTACCTTATCCCAAAATTCGTTGGTACTGTTTTTGTATTGAGTAGAGGATTCTACTCTTCTTTTTCTTTTTTCTTCACTAACAAATGGTTTTTTGCGAGATGTACAAGATTTGTATCCGGTCCTCTTAATTAATCGTCGTACTGATACTGTTTTACTGAAGGAGTTCTCTAACTCCATAGTTATTTTTGGAGCACTCATAAATTGATTTTCTTGTATTGTAGCCCTTACCTTCCTTTCTTCCCTTTCAGTAGAGTGGCCGTGGTGTAGTGGTAACATCATCGCTTGTCACGCTACAGGTTCAATTCAATTCAATTTCAATTCAATTCAATTTTATTTTTTTCAATTTTCACTTAACAAAATAATTTTAAGTACCATTACATCTTAATCATAGCTGTTTGAACAAAATGCATATAGTTTATTAAATAAATGATAAAGAGATTAAGAAGTGTATCGTTATTAAATGGATATTAAAAATATAAAGATGTATTTTGTAGTTACAAGTAACTAGTGTCGAATGCATCAAGTACAATAACAAATTAAATTAACATATTAGATAAAATGGTGTTAAGAAAGTGAAGAAAACAAATATTAACGTATGTACATCAAAAATATGTTATTAATCATACAACCAATTTAAACTATGCGAGTAATTAAGCAGTTTATATCATTTAAATCAAAAATTTTTTAACTTGTCTGTTGTGAAAGATTTAATTTCTAGTACTTCTAATCTCAAGCGGCAATACATTAAATAATCTAGGTGCAACAGAAGAGTAAAAGATCAAAAAGTGATGGGTATTGAAAGATGGAATTACTGCTAGATTGTTATTGCAGCTACGAAGTCCATGATAGGTAGGAGGATTCATATTGATTAAATAACCACTCCTTACAAAAAATATTTTTAAGACCTTGTAAAAGTAGAGATGCTTAAGAGGAAGGATTTTTGAGTTAACAAAAAGGAAAAACTACTTTCAAGGCGCCCCTTTCTCCAGATAATTCTAATTATATGTTTTTGAACAACAAGTAAAGACTGGACTTTATTAATATGAGTACCTCCCTAACAAACTAAACCATACTGCAACTTAGATTGCACTAGTCCGTAGTATATTGTTTCCAAAAGTTTCTTAGAACGAAATAGCCTTAAATGGTACATAATCTTTGTTGTTTTTAACAAATATGATCTCAGTGTTGCAGTATGAGTACTCCAATTCATTTTGCTATCTATATCAAGGCCATGATATTACAATTATATGAGGTAGAAGAAGTTGTATTGCAATTATAAGGGCTAAGTAATAAATGTTGACAATTTGCACTATGAAAAATCATGGAAGGAAAATTGACGACATTTGACGACAAATAAAAGAACATGATTTTAGTCTTGTCGCTTATGACCAGTTTAAGCATACAAAACCTGTGCATTAGTTGTTCCAAATCATAGCTTATATCTGCAATCATATCTAAGGCAGAACTATTGGAATAAGAGCAAGCAATCATCAGCAAAACCTGAAAACCTGTTCGTAAACCTTTAAACTTTATATAAAAAATAGAATTAATATAAATTATAAAAAGAATTGGACCAAGTATTGAACACAAATTTTAATAGCTAAAGTTTGGCTAAAACTACTTGCTATTTTAACAACTTGTTTACGGTTACTGAGGTAAGAAAGAAACCATCTGAGCATAAAGCCTCTAAAACCCGCTTTTTCTAACTTCGATGATAGTATCATATGGTTTACAGTGTCAAACGCTTTTGTGATGTCAATAAAAAGAGCCGCCGTGTATTTCTTATTATTCAGGCTATCGCAGATAAAAAATTGATTTTCACTGAAAAAAGAAGATTTATCAAGAAAGCCATTACTCTAGTTTTCACTGCTTTTTCAAAGTCTTTGGAAAACACTGGAAGAAGAGAAATTGGCATATAATTATTTAAGTTTTTATTATCTCCTTTCTTAAATACGGGTACAACCTCAGCAGTTTTTAAAGCGTCTGGAAAAATACCAGTATAAATACTTTTATTAAAAAGGCCAAGATATCAACTATATTTAGTAAAATTTTCTTAATGATATTATTAGACCAACTATCTTCTGTTGACGAATTTGAATTTTTAAGTAAATTGAAAGTTCGAAATAATTCATCATCAACGCCTTGAATAACTAAACCAACCATACAATGATTATAGATATTAAAATCTGAAATGGAGCAAGAGAGAGATACCTTCGAACTACGATCAAGTCTTCCAAAAATATGGTCAATACAAGTTTGAGTTGATTGAGTTAGCCTTGTAGATTCATCAAAACACGATTCTAATCCATTCGTCGATAAAACAGAAATATAATTAAAAACAATACGGGACTCATATAAAATATCTAAGTTGATGTCACCAAGAATGAATAAATTTGTTTACTTTTCATCGGACAATAAAGAAGACAGTTCCTCAACAAAGACATTTTTACTTTTCCAATGCAGCCTATAAAAGCACATAAAAATAAATTCTCTGTATTCAATTTTGCAAGAAACTTTAACAATATCGGCACTTATCAAGTTAAGGCAGTAATAATCATACTCTAACTTAACACTTAAAAAAACAGCCACTCCACCAGCCGCATATGAATTATTACAAGTAGGATAGAAATTATATCCAGGTACATATATTATAAAGACTAGATTCAGTATCAAAATCCATATTAAAAATCAAGTCTGGCTAATTAATAAATGATTCTAAATGAATTAGAAATAAATCAAAACTTTTACTGATACTACGAATGTTTGATGAATAATAACAAATGTTTTCTTCTGATTTTCTGTATGATAAAAACTACTAAATATCTCTTTAACAAATTTACAAAATTCATTATAATCTTCAGATCTATTTTCCTGATTTAGAGTACAATTAGAAATATTAAGAGACTTTACTTTACAATAATAAGAAGAATTAAAGTTGATTAAGACTAATTTTCTATATCTTCAAAAGAATTTATTTAAAAAGTTTTATCCACTTGTTTTTTTTAATAAAATGACTCCCTTATTGACCCACAAGTACAAAAAGTTGTTTCTATTTTAAATTATTTTGCTCTGTAATATATTGCTCTATTATAATAGGTGTAACGCTTGAAATCTGGAAATGTTCTCCCTAATAAAAATAATATTTTGACGAGAATTCAAGAAAAAAATTAGTGCCATATTTCACTATATATTCAGTATCGTTGCAACAGGCAATGTTATTTTCTGTTCAGACGTGCTACTATCATAATGGCGAGCAAAGAAGAAGAGCAGCGAATTGCAATAGTGAACGAATATCTGCAAAATTCAAATATTCCATTGTATAAAATTGCAAAGAAATTAAAAGTGGCTGTTTCAACGGTATATTCGGTTATAAATAATTACAAGGAGACCCTGTCAGTCCAGAGAAAGGCAGGTTCGGGTCGAAAACTTGGACCTCTGGACCCCAGGCTTCAAGCTAAGATTGAGTGCACTTTTAAGAGAAACTCCAACCTTTCTGTTCGAGGCGCAGCGAAAATGCTTTCCACATCAACTGGTACTATCCAACGCGCTAAAGTTAGAGCTGGATTATCATCGTATAAAGTAAAAAAGGTACCAGATCGCGACGAATAAAAGCAAAAGGAAGCAATACGTCGATCTCGAAAGCTTTACGAAAATTTTTTGACAAAATACGATTGCTGTGTAATGGATGACGAGATTTACTGCGTTGCGAACTTTGCTCAAATTCCAGGCAATGAATATTACGTCGCAAATTTTGTTGATGGTGTTGATGCAAAATTTAGGACCCGTTGAGCTTCGAAATTCCCCAAAAAATTCCTCATTTGGCAGGCTATCTGCTCCTGTGGCAAAAAAAGTGAGAAATTCATCACTCATGGCACAATTAATGCGGACATCTACATCAAGGAATGTTTACAAAAGCGTCTGCTTAAGTTTATTAGAGAAATCGGTTCTGTTTTGGCCGGATTTGGCGACATCACACTATGCGAAAAGGACGCTTGAGTTTTTCATTCAAAATAAGATAAATGTTGTGCCAAAGGATGCTAATCCTCCTAATTGTCCAGAACTTCGCCCCATAGAAACGTTTTGGGCTCTAATGAAAGCTAAGTTAAAGACAAATGGTGGAGTATACGAAACGGAACAAATTTTTCGAAAAAAGTGGAGACAAGTGGCCAAAACCTTAACCGAAGATGAAGTTCAAGCCTTAATGAGAGGTGTAAAAAGCAAAGTCCGTGCGTTTTGACACGATCCAAAATAATTCTTATTTTTAAGTATATATTATAAAACCAAACATGTATCTAATAAATGAGTGAAAAAAAAACATATTTTTATGATTTTTTACTTAAAAAAAGAACATATTTTCTTTTCCAGATTTCAAGCGTCACACACTATAATTAGTTAAACTTTCGTTAACATAAATAGGATTTTTAATAGTTTTGTACCCTATAAGACTCGTGTTGAGCTTAGATTTCCTTTTCTTTTTTAAAATTTGTTGCTTCAAATCTAAAGATTGAAATTTGATTCTTAATACGCTTATAGATGGTGATATTCAGCTTACATGTGATGTTCTTGAACCCCGATGACATCGATTCATTTTTGCAGAGATTTTTGTTGCAGGATATTCACTGTACTTTGCAGATTATTGTTTTTTTTTTGGACAATAGTTTATTTTCTTTTTGCAGATAATCAATACGTTGCAACGCATTAGAGTTGACTTCTTTAAGTGCAGTGATTTATTTGTAAAGAACACCAAGTGTGATAGGAGTTGAGGAGATAATGTTTATATCAGCAGGTTAGGGTGTCAATAAGTTAGAGGGAGACAGAAGCACTTCCGTATCGGTTGTTTGACCACTATTTCTGTTATGCACATTTCATTTTCTGAGAAGTGGGTGGTGGTGATCGTAAAATATGATGCCTTTGTTTTTCACACGAAACACAACGATAAGGGATATTGTTATTTTTCATATATTCACTATCAATTAGTTGAAGGTTTACACAGTTCATTCGGTAGTAAACCTTACACAGTGAGCATTGAATTTTAGCGCCAATTCTGTCGACTTTCTGTCACATTTGCATGCCTTGCAAAATTAGATGAAAAAGTCACTGTATTAATACTTATATGACAAACTCAAAGTTTTATAAATTACAGGCTACGTCTTATTATTTTTTAATAAATAATACACTTTAAAAATACAAGTAAATTGGGAGCAAAACTTTAATACTTCTTCACTTCACTACACCGAAACTTCTATGAAAACTGAAAAGCAAAACAAATATGCTTCCCAGTTATCTGGACGCTACTCTTGGAGTTTACAGAAACTTAATACCACCTAAGTTTCAAACCACTCCGCCAAAACTTACTTTGTTTCTCTCTCTCTTATCTACATAACGTCCGTGCCATGTAATACAGGGTCTTCCAATAGGGACTTCCGAACTTTGACAGTTGATAGCGGCCATATTGTTGAAGCTACATCTGTCAAATTGGCTGTCATTTTCAATCTGTTTTGCCAAATCATCATGGATGGATATGGCATTCAACAACACGTGCAAATAATAAAATTGTTTTATCAATATGGGTGTTCTGTTCGGACAACGTTCCGCGCACTTCACCCATTTTACGGTCGCCATAATCATCCTTCCGAGAGGACTATTCGCAGTGTGGTGGATAAATTTGAGTCCACTGGTTCAGTAAACGATCAACCAACACCCGTACGTCAACGAAACGCAAGATCTGCCGAAAACATCGACGCTGTCCGTGAGAGTGTGCAGGAGAATCCGAGGCAGTCGATATCGCGTCGCTCACAAGAACAACCACGTGTGTTCGCTGAATGGGCTCTGGAGTAGTTGGAAACTGACCCTAATTTTCATTGAAAAATCATCTTCAGCGATAAGGCCCATTTCCGGATGAATGGGTACGTCAACAAACAAAATTGTCGAATTTGGGACAATATACATGAGATCCAAGAGCGTTCAATGCATCCCGAAAAAGTCACTGTTTGGTGTGGATTTTGGGCTGTCGGCGTCATCGGTCCATATTTCTTTAAGAACGACGTTGGCCAGGCCATCACCGTCAACGGCGAGCGCTATAGGTCGATGATTACCAACTTCTTTTGGCCTGAATTGGATCATATGGACACCAACGACATGTGGTTTCAACAGGACAGTGCTACGTGCCACACAGCTCACGCCACATTGGAAATTCTGCACGTGCGATTCGAGGGCATGGTCATCTCACGTGGAGGTGATGAGATCTGGCCACCGAGATCGTGCGATTTGACCCCCTTAGACTTTTTCTTGTGGGGTTTTCTGAAGTCGCAGGTCTATGCGAATAAGCCACAAACCACAGCGGCCCTTAAAGCCAACATAACCCATGCCATCCGTCAAATTCAGAATGATTTATGCGTCAGAGTCATGGAAAATTGGACATTTCCGATGCGCACCACCCAGAGAAGCTGCGGCGGACATTTGAACGATGTTATATTTCATACAAAATGGCATCGATAGGCCTTTCAAACGAAAAAAAATTTCGACACACATTTTGTTTCATTTAAATTTAAAGATAGGAAGCGCTTAATGAAAGACCCTTTAGTTCCCTTTTGGTGCGCACAAATTATACAAAAAAAAAAATAAATTTAAATTAAAAATCAAAGAGGTATTATATTATTTGTCGCTATGGAATTACTGATTGGTGCTTTCTATAAAGTAATAATTAAACTTATAGCGCTATCACTTTCCAATCTATCCGGACCGAACTTCACTGGTCTCTACTTTTTTGCGCTTTAACACCAAGTCCTTAATAGTTTTCCACATAGACTTTTGGGTTTCACATGATCCGATTTTGTTACATACGAGGGTGGGTCAATAAGTCCCTGAAAAATGAAATAAGGAACACTCTTTTCGGTATAAAAACATTTTATTTTTCAACATAGCCTCCTTTTAGCTCCATACACTTCATCCAACGTTTCTCCAATTTTTTGATGCCCTCCAAATAATACTGTAATATGCTGGCTACGGCTCGAGTAGATAAAACGACATTCTGCGAAATTTATTTAAGGTCTCTTTCCTCTCAAATCACTTTATCTCCTTTCAATTACTTAATTCACAAATCCAAACTAATTACTTCTTCTTGTTAACTCTCAACTTTCAATTTATCACTAAATTACAACTTCGCCCATTATCACTTTTCTAATCTCTTCGAAACGGTTTTAAAACAACTCGTGGTCTGGATCGCCACCTGTCCTTATATAGCAGAAGTTTCTGATAGCCAGAACAAGAAAAATTCTGATGTAATAATTCCAAGATGACAATCATTTCTTGCAGTTATAATTTTCTCTTATCCGTGATATTATCCGTCTCTTTCGTAGACATGAACTGTGGAGACTAACCGCAGACACGAACCTCGAATAAAAGGACAGTTCGAACCAAAATTCTGCCAGAATGGAAAGTCACTTCGGAATTTGCTGCATAGACATAGGAGCGTAGTTATTATTATGCTACACTGCCCCCCTCTTAGACGTGTTCGTCCCGAACAAGTGCATCCTCATTTCGGCCATTGTATCGACTCAGTCGGTCCACATGAACCACTTTCATTTTGGCCCTCGGTCCTCGCTGGATGCGGTAGACAACATCGTTGATGCGGGTTACTATTCTGTAGGGACCTTCCCAGTTCCGCTGTAATTTAGGTGATTTCCCCTTTTGGCGATGGGGATTATACAGCCACACCAGATCTCCTTCCTGGAATCCTGACGTTGTTGCCTTGGCATCATACCTGGTCTTCATGCGGTCGCTCGTCATCTTAATCTGGCTTCTGGTCCTTTGGTGTATGTCCCTAAGCCTTTCCCTAAGGTCCGCCACGTACTCTTCTTCATTTCTGGGCTCATTGGTAGGAGATCCAAATTTCACCTCACTGGGTAAACGAGCTATTCCACCAAATAAGATTTCGAACGGCGTATGTCGAGTAGTGCTATGCACGGCACTTCTATAGGCCATCAAAAACAAGGGAATCTGCCGGTTCCAATCCCGTTGGTAGTCACCTACGACCTTCGAGAGATGTTCGTCCAAAGTCCTATTGAAACGCTCCACCATACCGTCCGACTGTGGATGAAGCGGGGTTGTCCTTGTCTTTTTGATTCCGAGTAGTTGACACATCTCTTGGAAGATTCTTGACTCCAAGTTCCGCCCTTGGTCAGAATGCAATTCCAAGGGCACACCGAATCTGCTAACCCAATTGTAGACGATCTGCTCCGCCACGGTTCTGGCTTCCTGGTTAGGGATCGGAAACGCTTCCGGCCACTTACTGAAGTAGTCCATTACTACGAGTATATACCGATTACCATTGTCGGTTTCCGGAAAGGGCCCTGCGATGTCAATGGCGATTCCTTCGAAAGGTGCTCCCACGTTGTATTGGTGCATCTTACCTCGAGTTTTGATTCTCGGACCCTTGCTAGCTGCACACACGTCGCATTTTCTGCACCAGTCTTCGATATCTTCCTTCGCTTTTAACCAATAAAAACGTTCTCGTACCTTTTCTAGCGTCTTATTCACTCCCAAGTGGCCTCCGGACGCTCCGCCATGCATTTCCTGTAACACCTCCTTGACCCTCGTCCGCGGTACGACAAGCTGCATTACAAACGACTTTCCGTCGGAGGATTCCCATTTTCTTCTCAGAACACCTTCTTGGACATGGAGGGAGTCCCACTGCGCAAAATATACCTTTAAGGTCGGGCTTCTGTGAGAGATGTCCTGATGATCCGGTTTCTCCATGTTCTCCTTCCAGGCCAGAATCGGCTCGATATCCGGGTCTTCCTTCTGAGCGTTCCGGATCTCATCTACGCTCCAGCCGGCGATAGGTTCGGCTCTCATTCTTTGGATGGAAACCAGCTCCCGTTCTTCCTGACGCGCACAATGTTTACAATCCGTTCTGCATGGTCTCCGGGACAGTGCATCCGCATTAGAGTGGAGTTTTCCTTTACGATGCGGTATTTCGTAGTCGTAGATTTGCAGCCTTTCGATCCATCTTGCGACCTGACCCTCAGGACTTTTGAACTGTAATAGCCATTTTAAGGCTGCATGGTCTGTGCGAAGAACGAACATCCTCCCATAGAGGTATTTGTGAAAATGCTTCGTAGCCAAGATCAAAGCTAGAAGTTCCCGCCTTGTCACGCAGTAGTTCCTTTCTGGCTTAGAGAGCACCTTGCTGAAGTACGCAACCACCTTCTCTTGGCCCTCATGCACCTGCGAGAGTACGGCTCCTACCCCGACATTACTAGCATCTGTATCCACAATGAACATTTCCCCGGGAGTGGGGTAAGCCAGTGTAGGGGCATCGCATAGCCGTTGTTTAAGTGCCTTGAAGCTCTTCTCGCACTCAATTTTGACCATTTGAATTGTTTCCCCTTTTCCGTCAACTGGTGCAGGCTCTTTGCGATCCCGGCAAAATCCTTCACGAACCGTCTGTAGTAGGTGGCTAGGCCCAGGAAGCTCCTTAGTTGGTGTTTGTCTTTGGGGACTGGCCAGTTTTTCACCGCTTCGACCTTCTCTGGATCGGTTCTCACTCCTTTCGCTGAAATTATGTGTCCCAGGTACTTGACTTCCGCTCTAAACAGGGCTCACTTCTTGGGGTTGAGCTTCAGGTGGACACTTCGAAGCCTTTGAAACGCATCCCTTAGATTGTCTCGGTGTTGCGCAAACGTTTTTCCTACGACGATGACATCATCCAAGTATACCAAACAGGTTTTCCATGTTAACCCTTGCAGGACACATTCCATCAATCGCTCGAAAGTCGCCGGAGCATTGCACAGCCCGAATGGCATTACCGTGAATTTCCATAGCCCATTTCCTGCGGTGAAGGCGGTTTTCTCCCGGTCTTCTGGATGGATCTGTACCTGCCAGTAGCCACTCTTCAAGTCGAGAGTGGAAAACCATCGGGCTCCTGATAGTGTGTCTAGCGTGTCGTCAATCCGTGGCAGAGGATAGCTGTCTTTCTTGGTGACATAATTGAGCTGCCGATAGTCCACGCAGAACTGCGTGCTGCCATCTTTCTTCTTAACCAGTACAACCGGTGATGCCCACGGACTTTTGGAACTTTCAATCAGACCTTCTTTCTCCATTGCCGACACCATCTCTGCAACTTCTGTCTGCTTTGCCAGCCTAGCAGGCTGACGAATTGGTCTAGTATCACCAGTGTCTATTCGATGTTGTACCAGGTGTGTTCGGCCGTATTCTCCGTCCTGTGAGGCAAATACATCAGCGTACTCATTGATAAGATTCTCTGCCATAGTTCGCTGCTCCTGATTCAGCTCACTGGACTGGAGAATCATCTCTCTCGTTTCCGCTGTCCAAGGTGATGGGAGAGGTTTCGGAGCATCACGTTCAGACATTGTTGCGACAGCGGTAATCGGCGTGCATTTTCCAGTCACCTTCCCTCGCCTTAGTTTGCCAGTGTGTGGTCTTGCGTTCAAAACTCTCACTGGAAACATGGTTCGACTAACGTCTTTCCCACGATGTAGTCTTGAGAATTCTTCTCCGGGTCTTCTTCTACTATGTAGAATCGGTGGCTCCCAAGATCACCTTCCAGCTTCGTCCAAATGATTGTCTCTGAAGACAATCTTCAGGCAGTAGCTGTTGGTGTTGTGCAGCCAGGCGCTTCTGACGATATCTCTTCTTACGAAGGAGGCAGTGGCGCCTGTGTCGATGGTGGCTACGCACTTCTTCTTGTTGATTAGTGCCTCCACTGTCAGGCTCTTGTTACCCCGTTTGGTTTGCGATACTTGAATGGTGGTCCCTGGGGGCCTCGATTCCAGTAACCAACTTCTGCCCCGCGAAGCTGGTCCTTACGCATTTCCCGACTGCTGGTTTTGGGAAGGCTGACCGACAGGATGCTTCCTCTCTATTTCTCTTACTTCCGCAATGTGGACAATTTCCTCGTCTAGGTGCACTTCTGCACTGTCGTTGTAGGTGTCCGGTTTGGTTGCAATTCCAGCAACGGATTTGACTTCCGCGAGCTTTGTCTTCATCCATGACGGCTGTTCTCTGGCATGAGCATTCCACGACGGTCATTTCCCTGACACGGTGTATTTCCTGGTACGCTTGGTCCGCAGCCTTCATTGACAAAGCGAATGCCAATGCCTCGGGGAGTGTTCGCTTTTCAGCCATCCTTACAGCCATTTGCAGTTGTCTGTCCTCTATGGCCTGAATAAAAGCTTCCACCGCCATTTCGTTGATAAGCTAATCACCGTCGTTAGGGTATGAAAGATGGGCTAGTCGCTCTATATCCGCTTGCAACTGTTGGAGCGTTTCCCCCCTTTTCTGGACTCGACTACGCAGCTGAACCCTGTACACCTGCTGCATGTGTTCATCCCCAAACCGCATCTCGATAGCCTGAACCAGAGAGTCGTAGTTCTGCTGTTTATCTTCCGGGATGGTCTGCAAGAGCTCCGCAGCTGGACCCATCAGTGCAAGCGTGAGCGCAATAGACTTCTCTTCATCGTCCCAGCTATTGGTCATTACGGCCGCTTCGAATTGCCTCTTATAAATTGGCCATGATGTTTGACCATCGAAGATATTAAGCTGCATCTCCTTTCTTCTCAGACCGTCAGTGGAATATTCCCATGCCTTCTGTCTCTTCACGTTGCTGAGCTCCTTAGCAAGATTTTCGACTTGTTTTCTTACTATCTCGAATTGCGTATCCACTTTTTCAAACTGAGTCTCTATCTTCCCGAACTGAGTTTCATGTTTCTCAAAATTTTCATCGAATCTAGTTTCGACTTTTTCGAGTTGCGTCTCGACCTTCTCGATTTTCTCTTCGATCACTTCGAATTTGGATTCCAAGTTCTTGTTTTGCTCATCAAGTTTGCTTTCCAGAGCATCTAGAGAATTATTTTGTTCCTCAAGCTTAAGTTCTAGAGAGTTCCTTTGGTCGCCTATTGCTTTCTTTTGGTCATCGAGCTTAAGTTCCAGAGACTTCTTTTGGTCTTCTATTGCTTTCTTTTGTTCGTCCATGACTAACTTAAGTTGCAGGAGCAGACTTGTTATACCCGGGTCGGCTGCTGTACTTGCTGGTTCCTCTTCCACGTCAAACTCTACATCGTGCGGATTTTCACCTTCCTGCGTTACTGCTTCTTCCAGACGAATCAGTAGGGCATCTTTTCCCCCAGTTGTGTCGAGGTTCCGCTTACTGAGTTCTGCCTTTAGTTGAATTATAGTTAGTTTTCCCAATTTGTGACCCATTTTGCGCAACTAATTAACTCAACACAGAAATGGTTTTTTTTTTTTTTTTTCTTTTTTTTTCTTTTTTTTTTCTTGTGCAATTTCACACCACGGAAATAGTTATTCACAGAATAAGTTTTATCCCGCTTCTGACACCAATGTAATATGCGAGCTACGGCTCGAGTAGATAAAACGATATTCTGTGAATTTTATTTATTTATTTTCTAGTCTATAAAACAATTCAAGTTCACACTATACTATTCTTCGCAAATTCTTTTCTTACAAGGTCTCTTTTCTCTCAAATCACTTTATCTCCTTTCAATTACTTAATTCACAAATCCAAACTAATTACTTCTTCTTGTTAACTCTCAACTTTCAATTTATCACTAAATTACAACTTCGCCCATTATCACTTTTCTAATCTCTTCGCCACGGTTTTAAAACAACTGCGTGGTCTGGATCGAAATCTGTCCTCATATAGCAGAAGTTTCTGATAGCCAGAAACTTCTAGCAAATTCTTCGACCACTGGAACAAGAAAAATTCTGATGTAATAATTCCAAGATGACAATCATTTCTTGCAGTTATAATTTTCTCTTATCCGTGGTATTATCCGTCTCTTTCGTAGACATGAACTGTGGAGACTAACCGCAGACATGAACCTCGAATGAAAGGACACTTCGGACCAAAATTCTGCCAGAATGAAAAGACACTTCGGAATTTGTTGCATTATACTTTTAGGGAGCGTAGTTATTATTATGTTACAATACGACTCCTCGAGCCCTCAAAATAAGTGTTTTTTCAGCGATTACCTCTTCATTCGAACCAAGTCTCTTACTTCCGAGCCATTTCTTTATGTTTGGAAACAAGAAATAGTCGCAGGGGGTTTGGGGAATATGCTGGATGAGGGAGGAGTTCGTAGCCTAACTCATGCAATTTTGCCATTGCGACTGCGGAAATGTGCGCTGGTGCGTTGCCCTGGTGAAAAAGAACTTTTTTCTTCGCCGAATGCGGCCGTTTTTGCTTCAAATCGTCTTGGAATCGATCCAGCAGCTCTGCGTAATATGCGCCAAAAAACTGTCGCCATGACCTTGTTTGCTGACAAACCCGCCTTGGCCTTCTTCGGTTTCGATTCAACAGAAGAAGTCCATTGTTTTGACTGTTCCTTGGTTTCTGGTGCGTTGTGGTGAATCCAGGTTTCATTCACGGTTACGAAACGGCGCAAAAACTCAGCCGAATTTTTCTGGAACATCGCCAAACACACCTTTGAAGTTGTCAAACGAATGCGTTTGTTGTCAAATATTTATGTAAAATCGAAATCACTGAGCCATGTGATAAGCATGTGGCCTCTCCAAGCTCGCGCACTTTCACTTGCTGATCGTCCATTATCAAACCATGGATTTTGTCGACCATTTCTGGTGTGGTGACCTCAATTAGGCGACCAGAACGTTCGGCGTCACTTGTGCTTGAACGACCGCACCGAAATTGAGTAAATCAGTGGTTCCAATCGATGGTGAAGTGTCCTCATAATATTTGTCAAGCTTTTGTTTAGTTTGCGTGATAGTTTTTTCTCGCAAAAAATAGTGTTTAATGAGCACTCGAAATTTACTTTTTTCCATTTTAACGAAAATGCTAGTAGTCGTCTATATAAAATGGCTGCCACAACAAAACTATTTGACAGATCTGTCTGAAAATTTGGGTGCGTTCTTTTGAAAGATGATTTTTGATAAAAAAAAATAAATTTAAGGTGACGAAACATTTCGTGTTAATTTTCAGGGACTTATTGATCCACCCTCGTATACGTATTTAGTTCTTTTTAGCAAAATGTAATTTATTTTTGCATAAGTTTCGTATACTTCTATAGCTGTCCCAGTCTGATGCAAAATTAAATATGGTCGGCTTTTGATAATATTGTAATATGCGAGCTACGGCTCGAGTAGATAAAACGATATTCTGTGAAATTTATTTCTTTATTTTCTAGTCTATAGAACAATTCAAGTTCACACTATACTATTCTTCGCAAATTCTTTTCTTACAAGGTCTCTTTCCTCTCAATTCACTTTATCTCCTTTCAATTACTTAATTCACAAATCCAAACTAATTACTTTTTCTTGTTTACTCTCCACTTTCAATTTATCACCAAATTACAACTTCGCCCATTATCACTTTTCCAATCTCTTCGCCACAGTTTAAAAACTACTGTTTTTCTTTATTGATCGCCATCTGTCTTTATATAGCAGAAGTTTCAGATAGCCAGAAACTTCTAGCAAATTCTTCGACCACTGGAAATAATTCCAAGATGACAATCATTTCTTCCAGTTATAATTCTCTCTTTATCCGTGGCGTTGTCAGCTATTGCGAACCTCGAATGAAAGTACAGTTTGGAATGGGCTGTAGGAGCGTAGTTATTATTCTACATTATTGTTGCATACTTTTAGACGATGTTACACTGCCCCCCTCTTAGACTTGTTCGTCCCGAACAAGTGCGTCCTCACTTCGGCCATTGTATCGACTCAGTCGGTCCACATGAACCACTTTCATTTTGGCCCTTGGTCCTCGCTGGATGCGGTAGACAACATCGTTGATGCGGGTTACTATTCTGTATGGACCCTCCCAGTTCCGCTGCAATTTAGGTGATTTCCCCTTTTGGCGATGGGGATTATACAGCCACACTAGATCTCCTTCCTGGAATCCTGACGTTGTTGCCTTGGCATCATACCTGGTCTTCATGCGGTCGCTCGTCATCTTAATCTGGCTTCTGGTCCTTTGGTGTATGTCTCTAAGCCTTTCCCTAAGGTCCGCCACATACTCTTCTTCATTTCTGGGCTCATTGGTAGGAGATCCAAATTTCACCTCACTGGGTAAACGAGCTATTCCACCAAATAAGATTTCGAACGGCGTATGTCGAGTAGTGCTATGCACGGCACTTCGATAGGCCATCAAAAACAAGGGAATCTGCCGGTCCCAATCCCGTTGGTAGTCACCTACGACCTTCGAGAGATGTTCGTCCAAAGTCCTATTGAAACGCTCCACCATACCGTCCGACTGTGGATGAAGCGGGGTTGTCCTTGTCTTTTTGATTCCGAGTAGTTGACACATCTCTTGGAAGATTCTTGACTCGAAGTTCCTCCCTTGGTCAGAATGCAATTCCAAGGGCACACCGAATCTGCTAACCCAATTGTAGACGATCTGCTCCGCCACGGTTCTGGCTTCCTGGTTAGGGATCGGAAACGCTTCCGGCCACTTACTGAAGTAGTCCATCACTACGAGTATATACCGATTACCATTGTCGGTTTCCGGAAAGGGCCCTGCGATGTCAATGGCGATTCGTTCGAAAGGTGCTCCCACGTTGTATTGGTGCATCTTACCTCGAGTTTTGATTCTCGGACCCTTGCTAGCTGCACACACGTCGCATTTTCTGCACCAGTCTTCGATATCTTCCTTCGCTTTTAACCAATAAAAACGTTCTCGTACCTTTTCTAGCGTCTCATTCACTCCCAAGTGGCCTCCGGACGCCCCGCCATGCATTTCCTGTAACACCTCCTTGACCCTCGTCCGCGGTACTACAAGCTGCATTACAAACGACTTTCCGTCGGAGGATTCCCATTTTCTTCTCAGAACACCTTCTTGGACATGGAGGGAGTCCCACTGCGCAAAATATACCTTTAAGGTCGGGCTTCTGTGAGAGATGTCCTGATGATCCGGTTTCTCCATGTTCTCCTTCCAGGCCAGAATCGGCTCGATATCCGGGTCTTCCTTCTGAGCGTTTCGGATCTCATCTACGCTCCAGCCGGCGATAGGTTCGGCTCTCATTCTTTGGATGGAAACCAGCTCCCGTTCTTCCTGACGCGCACAATGTTTACAATCCGTTCTGCATGGTCTCCGGGACAGTGCATCCGCATTAGAGTGGAGTTTCCCTTTACGATGCTGTATTTCGTAGTCGTAGATTTGCAGCCTTTCGATCCATCTTGCGACCTGACCCTCAGGACTCTTGAACTGTAATAGCCATTTTAAGGCTGCATGGTCTGTGCGAAGAACGAACTTCCTCCCATAGAGGTATTTGTGAAAATGCTTCGTAGCCAAGATCAAAGCTAGAAGTTCCCGCCTTGTCACGCAGTAGTTCCTTTCTGGCTTAGAGAGCACCTTGCTGAAGTACGCAACCACCTTCTCTTGGCCGTCATGCACCTGGGAGAGTACGGCTCCTACCCCGACATTACTAGCATCTGCATCCACAACGAATGTTTCCCCGGGAGTGGGGTAAGCCAGTATCGGGGCATCGCATAGCCGTTGTTTAAGTGCCTTGAAGCTCTTCTCGCACTCAATTGACCATTTGAATTGTTTTCCCTTTTCCGTCAACTGGTGCAGGTTCTTTGCGATCCCGGCAAAATCCTTCACGAACCGTCTGTAGTAGGTGGCTAGGCCCAGGAAGCTCCTTAGTTGGTGTTTGTCTTTGGGGACTGGCCAGTTTTTCACCGCTTCGACCTTCTCCGGATCGGTTCTCACTCCTTTCGCTGAAATTATGTGTCCCAGGTACTTGACTTCCGCTCTAAACAGGGCGCACTTCTTGGGGTTGAGCTTCAGGTGGGCACTTCGAAGCCTTTGAAACACATCCCTTAGATTGTCTCGGTGTTGCGCAAACGTTTTTCCTACGACGATGACATCATCCAAGTATACCAAACAGGTTTTCCATGTTAACCCTTGCAGGACACATTCCATCAATCGCTCGAAAGTCGCCGGAGCATTGCACAGCCCGAATGGCATTACCGTGAATTGCCATAGCCCATTTCCTGCGGTGAAGGCGGTTTTCTCCCGGTCTTCTGGATGGATCTGTACCTGCCAGTAGCCACTCTTCAAGTCGAGAGTGGAAAACCATCGGGCTCCTGATAGTGTGTCTAGCGTGTCGTCAATCCGTGGCAGAGGGTAGCTGTCTTTCTTGGTGACGTAATTGAGCTGCCGATAGTCCACGCAGAACCGCGTGCTGCCATCTTTCTTCTTAACCAGTACAACCGGTGATGCCCACGGACTTTTGGAACTTTCAATCACACCTTCTTTCTCCATTGCCGACACCATCTCTGCAACTTCTGTCTGCTTTGCCAATGGAAGGCGCCTAGCAGGCTGACGAATTGGTCTAGTATCACCAGTGTCTATTCGATGTTGTACCAGGTGTGTTCGGCCGTATTCTCCGTCCTGTGAGGCAAATACATCAGCGTACTCATTGATAAGATTCTCTGCCATAGTTCGCTGCTCCTGATTCAGCTCACTGGACTGGAGAATCGTCTCTCTCGTTTCCGCTGTCCAAGGTGATGGGAGAGGTTTTGTAGCATCACGTTCAGATATTGTTGCGACGGCGGTAATCGGCGTGCATTTTCCAGTCACATCCCCTCGCCTTAGTTTGACCGTGTGTGGTCTTGCGTTCAAAACCCTCACTGGAACCATGGTGTTCTTTGGTTCGACTAACGTCTTTCCCACGATGTAGTCTTGAGAATTCTTCTCTGGGTCTGGTTCTACTATGTAGAATCGGTGGCTCCCAAGATCACCTTCCAGCTTCGTCCAAATGATTGTCTCTGAAGACGGCGGCAAAACTTCGTCTTTGCTGATGACTGTCCTGAGAGTTACGGCATTCTCATTTCCGTACACCATCGGAATCTCCACATTTCGATACCTCAGTACTTGCATCCCGATGTCCAAGATTACTTCATTTGCCTTCATGAAGTCTATTCCGATGATGCACTCGTCGCATATATCTGCCACCAGAAACGCATGGGAGAACGTCAGTCCCGCCAGAGTAATCGTAAGACGAACTTCTCCAAACACTTTCGCCATTTCCCCTGTTGCAGTTTTCAGGCAGTAGCTGTTGGTGTTGTGCAGCCAGGAGCTTTTGACGATATCTCTTCTTACAATGGAGGCAGTGGCACCTGTGTCGATGGTGGCTACGCACTTCTTCTCGTTGATTAGTGCCTCCACTGTCAGGCTCTTGTTACCCCGTTTGGTTTGCGAAACTTGAATGGTGGTCCTGGGGGCCTCGATTCCAGTAACCAACTTCTGCCCCGCGAAGTTGGTCCTTACGCATCTCCCGACTGCTGGTTTTGGGAAGTCTGACCGACAGGATGCTTCCTCTCTGCTTCTCCTACTTCCGCAATGTGGACAATTTCCTCGTCTAGGTGCACTTCTGCACTGCCGTTGTAGGTGTCCGGTTTGGTTGCAATTCCAGCAACGGATTTGACTTCCGCGAGCTTTGACGACTGTTCTCTGGCATGAGCATTCCACGACGGACATTTCCCTGACACGGTGTATTCCCTGGTATGCTTGGTCCGCAGCCTTCATTGACAAAGCGAATGCCAATGCCTCGGGGAGTGTTCGCCTTTCAGCCATCCTTACAGCCATTTGCAGTTGTCTGTCCTCTATGGCCTGAATAAAAGCTTCCACCGCCATTTCGTTGATAAGCTCCTCACCGGCTTTAGGGTATGAAAGATGGGCTAGTCGCTCTATATCCGCTTGCAACTGTTGGAGCGTTTCCCCCCTTTTCTGGACTCGACTACGCAGCTGAACCCTGTACACCTGCTGCATGTGTTCATCCCCAAACCGCATTTCGATAGCCTGAACCAGAGAGTCGTAGTTCTGCTGTTTATCTTCCGGGATGGTCTGCAAGAGCTCCGCAGCTGGACCCCTCAGTGCAAGTGTGAGTGCAATGGACTTCTCTTCATCGTCCCAGCTATTGGTCATTGCGGCCGCTTCGAATTGCCTTTTATAAATTGGCCATGATGTTTGACCATCGAAGATAGGAGGCTGCATCTCCTTTCTTCTCAGACCGTCGGTGGAATATTCCTGTGCTTTCTGTCTCTTCACGTTGCTGAGTTCCTTAGTAAGATTTTCGACTTGTTTTTCTACTTTTTCGAACTGAGTCTCTATTTTCCCGAACTGAGTTTCATGCTTCTCAAAGTTTTCATCGAATCTAGTTTCGATTTTTTCGAGTTGCGTCTCTACCTTCTCGATTTTCTCTTCGATCACTTCGAATTTGGATTCCAAGTTCTTGTTTTGCTCATCAAGTTTACTTTCCAGAGCATCTAGAGAATTCTTTTGTTCGTCCATTGCTTTCTTTTGTTCGTCCATTGCTTTCTTTTGTTCATCCATTGCTTTCTTTTGTTCATCCAACTTAAGTTCTAGAGAATTCCTTTGGTCGCCCATTGCTTTCTTTTGTTCATCCAGCTTAAGTTCTATAGAATTCTTTTGGTCATCGAGCTTATGACTTTGATCTTCTATTGCTTTCTTTTGTTCGTCCATGACTAACTTAAGTTGCAGGAGCAGACTTGTTATACCCGGGTCGGCTACTGTACTTGCTGGTTCCTCTTCCACGTCAAACTCTATGTCATGCGGATTTTCACCTTCCTGCGTTACTGCTTCTTCCAGACGAATCAGTAGGGCATCTTTTCCCCCAGTTGTGTCGAGATTCCGCTTACTGAGTTCTGCCTTTAGTTGAATTATAGTTAGTTTTCCCAATTTGCGACCCATTTTGCGCAACTAATTAACTCAACGCAGAAACCTTTTTTTTTTTTTTTTTCTTGTGCAATTTCACACCACGGAAATAGTTATTCACAGAATAAGTTTTATCCCAGCTTCTGACACCAATGTAATATGCGAGCTACGGCTCGAGTAGATAAAACGATATTCTGTGAAATTTATTTCTTTATTTTCTAGTCTATAGAACAATTCAAGTTCACACTATACTATTCTTCGCAAATTCTTTTCTTACAAGGTCTCTTTCCTCTCAATTCACTTTATCTCCTTTCAATTACTTAATTCACAAATCCAAACTAATTACTTTTTCTTGTTTACTCTCCACTTTCAATTTATCACCAAATTACAACTTCGCCCATTATCACTTTTCCAATCTCTTCGCCACAGTTTAAAAACTACTGTTTTTCTTTATTGATCGCCATCTGTCCTTATATAGCAGAAGTTTCAGATAGCCAGAAACTTCTAGCAAATTCTTCGACCACTGGAAATAATTCCAAGATGACAATCATTTCTTCCAGTTATAATTCTCTCTTTATCCGTGGCGTTGTCAGCTATTGCGAACCTCGAATGAAAGTACAGTTTGGAATGGGCTGTAGGAGCGTAGTTATTATTCTACATTATTGTTGCATACTTTTAGACGATGTTACAATATTGATTTTTTTGTGGTTTGGAGTTTTAAGTTGTCTTACGAACAGTCTGTTACAATGTAATGTTTGAATCTTAACATTCTCCCCCCGTTGAATGCTGTATTCAACCATTTATTGGTATGTCGAACACGCTGCTTTCTCTTCGTCGTGGAGATTCATTGCTGTTATTGAGAACGGGTGATGCAATTGATAACGTCTTGGAACGCCGGCTAACTATACATCTCCAGAGTAAGTAATCACTAACGCCGATAGCCAGAGTTAGAGAGATATATTCTACTGCGAAGTGGTGTCTGTGTTTCAATTGGATGGGTCCATCGTATACTTCTTGGAGTTTTTTTTTCAAGATATTTATTTGCTCAATTTCAGGCTTAAACTCGAATGCTGCTAGTGACGTATCAGCCTCACGCTCGGGAATGTTAATCGCGGTCAAATTGTGGATGATCTGGCCTTAGTTGGAATTATGCTGTGCCCTTGGATGGTTATTAGGTCAAGGTTGATGAAGCATTCATCACGCAGGCTAAGGATGCCCGATCCCTCGATGCTGATTTGATTGACGTTCTCATCACAAACAACGTTTGCTATGACGTTTTGCCTCAGAGCATATATCCAGTGATTTGGTATGTGTAGCTGTATCCAGTGAGGGCCCTCGCCCACTTGGATAATTTTGCAGGTCGGCGATTGTGGCAAATGGTTAAGGAGATCGATTTCGCAATTGCTCACACTAGATCCTTTCCTATAAATTTGCCTTAATTGCTTGCATATGTAGCTGCCTGTTGTTGTGGAAATGCATGTTTGCCGTTCGTACTTATCAAGAGGGTAATATTGATCCCGGTGTAGATTTACAATCAAATATTGGCTCGATGGTTTTATTTCAAAAAAGGTTGGGATCGGAATAACGTTGAACAGTTCAAAATCCTCCATAGTTAGTAATGGTATTTGTAGCTTAAATATAATGTATTTTTCGGTAGGTCTTCCTTCGATTGACATTAGCTGATAAATTTGTAGGATGTCTTCTCCTTCTATAGGTATTCTGAAGCGTGGAGTCAAGATGCTTCTTGACTCTGGAAAGTTCTGACTTTAATTGCTCAGGAGCTATTAATTGTGGACTAATCCTGCCGTGGTGAGTGTCTATTAGAACATCCAAAATAGAGCCTTGAATGCGCTGGAAGTTGGCTGCAATTAGCATTGTCTGCATCATAATGGAGATGTATAGGTTGGAGATCTTTTGGTGATAATATTCTCTCCGTAGGCCGTTTATTTCTCTTGATAAGTTGTTTATATGATTCTGCCATGTTCTAAATTGCTCGTCGAAATCTTCTTGGTTCTGCTTAATCATATTGTATGTAGCATCCAATAGTGAGGTTTGGTTTTGAATAAGATGGGAAAGATGGTCTTCGTTTTCTTGCACGTTGTCGATAGTATTTTCCATGTTCTTGGCATATTCGGAATCCAAAACTCCAAACAATGCATTGGCGATGTTTCCTATGATATTAAGAGCATTTCTTGTGTCGAGTTCATTTAGGAGGTATTCGAAGTGGCTTGTGCTCTTGTTGCAATTTGTCTTGTCATCCAATCGATTACATATTGCTCCTAGGACTTGGCTGAAGTTTTTGAGTGTTCCAAATTTAGAGAAAAATGGCTGCATATCATAACAAATCACCAAATTCCATTCGCTGGATACGATGCTTGCTAGCCCAAGACTCTCAAAATATATCCCAGGATGAGACTTGAACGGGTGTATCTGTGCAGGTGTGGCTTGTCCACTTGGCAAGATAAGACAAACTAGTAATGCTGATAAAATTGCTGATCCCAGAGAGAGTTTTTGGCGTTTTTGCAGTGACGAAGTAATCCCGGTTTCGGATTACTTCGTCACTGAGGATGGTGTTTTTGCATTTGTGTGATCCAGTTGTTTTTTGGTCTGTCTTTTTTGCGCGATTGCGTAGGAGTGTTAATTGATATTGCCTTTTTGACGGGGTTCGAAGGATCTCTCCTTTGAACATGACAATACCAACTGAGCCGGTCGTGCTCTATCTTGCTTGTGATTGGTTTCTTTTACATGAAGGCTTCCTCGAATCTTTGAACTTCTTATTCTATCAAGCTTTGTTACTCCTGCTGTCATGCGAAGCATCTTCATCTCAGCTGCCGTTAATCTGCCCTTATACTTTTTGTACATTGTCCAGCATTGTGAACCGTACGTGAGCGCCGGGCGTACAACTGCGGTGTAGAGCCTTCCTTTCAGCTTAGGAGGCATTTTTCGATCACAGAAGATAGTGGAGTTTTCCCGCCACCAACCTACGCTTAGGCGATGATTGATGTCATCATCACAAGTTGTTTCGCTATTGAACGTAGATTCCAGATATTTGTTCTTTTCGCACTTGGGAAGTACTTTTCCATTCAAGTAAATGTCTGGAATAGGCTGGTGTGGATCAGAGAACGGGCAGCACAGATATTCTGTCTTTTTTGAACTAATACGGTACCCATTTCCCTCCAAAACATCCACCCATACATCAAGTGCTCGTTGCAGGGCCATTTGATCTTCACTTATGATAGCTCCATCGTCAGCAAAGAATAACTGATGCACTTTGGGGTCCGTCATTTTTCCTTCAAGCAGATAATCAAGGACTGCAATAAATAGCAAAGGACTAAGGACGCTTCCCTGGTGTACACCGACTTTGATTGGGAACTCTTCGACTTTGATTGGGAAATCTTCGGTGACTCCTGCGGGACATCAAGAGATCTCTTGGTTGTCTATCAAAGGCTTTTTCAAAATCAACCAACACCATATGCAAGTCCTTTAAGGAATCACGATGTTTTTCCATTAATTCATTTCCTACATGATTTTTTATTTTTACAATCACTTGCCTTATGGTTGAAACCCTGGTATTTATTTACAACATTTTCCCAAATTCAAGTATGGTCTGACTGGACATTTTACCCACCCCTCTTTTAAGTACTCTAATTTAATTATTTATTATTAAGAATTACATTCAAATTTCCCAATTTCTTATTATTGGAGTTCAATTAAGGATTTTGTTTTTTAATTTTGTTCATAACTTCATTTACAAGTTCATCGTTTTCCAGGTGCATCACACATACTTTTGGTTTAACACTAGGTTTACGGACATTTCTTATATATCGATCTCTTCGAACACGCGTCAATTTGACGCTTGAACGAATACATATATTTAATGAAAAAACAACATGAATATTTCAACATTTTTGAAGAAAATGGACTTCAATATATCATATATTCTTATTTTGGATAGAAAACTAAGGTAGAAACCTACTATACAGGAAAGAGTAGAGAAAGCCACTTTCGCATTCTTCTCTTGCACAAAAGCCATTGGGAACAAATGGGGCAGTTAGCACACTGCATTCTGCACGCGCACCGAATTAGGTGCAATGTCAGCATACGCGCTACAGAATTCAGATATAGATCGGGTGCATCGGCCGGGATAATATTTCGTCTGAAATATTTTCTCATGCACGTTTAATGATAATATTTTGTCTGAAATATTTTCTCATGTACGTTTAATACTGAGGTCGCAGGTTGAACATTATTTGTATTTAGTTTTAAGTAGTGTTTGATTAATAAAGAGGCATAGCCTCCTAAAAGATATTTTTTTCGTTTTATCTGCGAATAATTCGCTAACTGGCGCCCGAGCAGGGACACGCGGTAATTTAGTAAAAGTAATATAAATCCGCGATAAAGGACATAAAAGTGCATACGTGATAGTGAGAGTGTACCGCAGTAGGCCGCTACAAAAGAGACAGAAACTCTACGAAGCGGTCAAAAAGGATACATACACCCCTTCCGAGTTGCATAAGTGTTGAAGGTGTGAACAAGAGTGCGAACCACATTAAGCCACTACAACAGAGGACTTCTACGAAGCAGCTGAAGAAGAAGATCACCATCGATTCAACCAATTTTAGCATCCCGAAGAACCCAAAGAACCAGAAGTTATGTTCAGCATCATAATTTACATGTAAGTGCGCCACTTAAAACTCAAACTAGGTTAATAAAAAAAAAATTATTAAATTTGTCAAACCTACACTAAAACGATTTTATTGTAATACTGTAACCATTTGAAAAAAAAAAATTAAATAAATAAATATCAACCATTTTAAAGAGGAAAATTGTAGTTAAACTTGTGAAGCCTGACTGTGAGTTGGTAAACATTTAAAAGTGAAAAAGAAATCATTCCAATCGCATACAAATAAGCTCATTGTTTAAAAACAAATATTGAATAAAATAGATTTAAGAACACAGAATATTGTTACACACACACAAACAATTATTACATTAAGCTAAAGAATCGTTTAAGTAATAGCGGTCCCATAAAAATAAAAGTATAAATTACTAAAATTGGCAATATGGAGAGGATTGAAAACACTATCACACAGCTTACTGGAGCAATAAATGCCCAGATTGAAAAGTCAAAGGAACTAGAGCGAAGGCTAGCGTGCCTCGAAATCACGCAACGACAAGCAACCCGGTTACTGCAAGTCCACAACCGCCCATAAGTGAGTCAGATTTGAAAGAAATTAGTAGATTGCCGGACAGCGTCAAAGTCCTGTAGAAATTCGACGGCAATTCTGTACAATACGTGCCTTGGGTCCACAACGTTGAAAGTATTGTAGCATAATAATAACTACGCTCCTATGTCTATGCAGCAAATTCCGAAGTGACTTTCCATTCTGGCAGAATTTTGGTTCGAACTGTCCTTTCATTCGAGGTTCGTGTCTGGGACGAAGTCTCCACAGCTCATGTCAACGAAAGAGACGAATAATATCAGGGATAAAAGGGAATTATAACTGCAAGAATTATTTCTCTTGTTCCAGTGGTCGAAGAATTTGCTAGAAGTTTCTGGCTATCAGAAACTTCTGCTATATAAGGACAGATGGCGATCAAAAAAAGACACAGTTGGTTTAGAACCGTGGCGAAGAGATTGGAAAAGTGATAATGGGCGAAGTTGTAATTTGGTGATAAATTGAAAGTTGAGAGTGAACAAGAAAAAGTAATTAGTTTGGATTTGTGAATTAAGTAATTGAAAGGAGATAAAGTGATTTGAGAGGAAAGAGACCTTGTAAGAAAAGAATTTGCGAAGAATAGTATAGTGTGAACTTGAATTGTTCTATAGAGTAGAAAATAAAGAAATAAATTTCACAGAATATCGTTTTATCTACTCGAGCCGTAGCTTCCATATTACAGTATTTTGAGGGACTACGAGGTTGTAAAAGAAAAGCCAACTTATAGGGCTATATTGCAGAGCATGCGTCAGAAAATAAGAGACGGAGCTGACGCCGCTCTCATTTCGTACAACAATTTCGATGATGACTGGTCGACCATGAAGACTTGCTTATCTTTACACTGTGCTGATAAAAGGGATGTGAGAACCCTCGAACATCAACTCGGCACCCTTTCGCAAGGAAACTTAAGCATCGATGAATACTACGCTAGCGTGAACCATCAGTTCTCGCTTATCATAGATAAGCTCAAAACGGAAGACTATAGTGCCGAGACTGTAAAAGCATTAATAGAGAATTACAGATACCGAGCTCTAGACGTCTTTATAAGAGGAGTGAATGGAGAACTGTCCAAAATATTGTAGCATAATAATAACTACGCTCCTATGTCTATGCAGCAAATTCCGAAGTGACTTTCCATTCTGGCAGAATTTTGGTTCGAACTGTCCTTTCATTCGAGGTTCGTGTCTGGGACGAAGTCTCCACAGCTCATGTCAACGAAAGAGACGAATAATATCAGGGATAAAAGGGAATTATAACTGCAAGAATTATTTCTCTTGTTCCAGTGGTCGAAGAATTTGCTAGAAGTTTCTGGCTATCAGAAACTTCTGCTATATAAGGACAGATGGCGATCAAAAAAACAGACAGTTGGTTTAGAACCGTGGCGAAGAGATTGGAAAAGTGATAATGGGCGAAGTTGTAATTTGGTGATAAATTAAAAGTTGAGAATGAACAAGAAAAAGTAATTAGTTTGGATTTGTGAATTAAGTAATTGAAAGGAGATAAAGTGATTTGAGAGGAAAGAGACCTTGTAAGAAAAGAATTTGCGAAGAATAGTATAGTGTGAACTTGAATTGTTCTATAGAGTAGAAAATAAAGAAATAAATTTCACAGAATATCGTTTTATCTACTCGAGCCGTAGCTTGCATATTACATTGGTGTCAGAAGCGGGATAAAACTTATTCTGTGAATAACTATTTCCGTGGTGTGAAATTGCACGATAAAAAAAAAAAAAAAAAAACGATTTCTGTGTGAGTTAATTAGTTGCGCAAAATGGGTCGCAAATTGGGAAAACTAACTATAACTCAACTAAAGGCAGAACTCAGTAAGCGGAACCTCGACACAACTGGGGGAAAAGAGGCCCTACTGATTCGTCTGGAAGAAGCAGTAACGCAGGAAGGTGAAAATCCGCACGACGTAGAGTTTGACGTGAAAGAGGAACCAGCAAGTACAGCAGCCGACCCGGGTATAACAAGTCTGCTCCTGCAACTTAAGTTAGTCATGGACGAACAAAAGAAAGCAATAGAAGATCAAAGGAATTCTCTAGAACTTAAGCTCGATGACCAAAAGAAAGCAATAGACGACCAAAGGAACTCTCTTGAACTTAAGCTTGAGGAACAAAATAATTCTCTAGATGCTCTGGAAAGCAAACTTGATGAGTAAAACAAGAACTTGGAATCCAAATTCGAAGTGATCGAAGAGAAAATCGAGAAGGTCGAGACGCAACTCGAAAAAGTCGAAACTAGATTCGATGAAAATTTTGAGAAACATGAAACTCAGTTCGGGAAGATAGAGACTCAGTTTGAAAAAGTGGATACGCAATTCGAGATAGTAAGAAAACAAGTCGAAAATCTTGCTAAGGAGCTCAGCAACGTGAAGAGACAGAAGGCATGGGAATATTCCACTGACGGTCTGAGAAGAAAGGAGATGCAGCTTAATATCTTCGATGGTCAAACATCATGGCCAATTTATAAGAGGCAATTCGAAGCGGCCGTAATGACCAATAGCTGGGACGATGAAGAGAAGTCTATTGCGCTCACGCTTGCACTGACGGGTCCAGCTGCGGAGCTCTTGCAGACCATCCCGGAAGATAAACAGCAGAACTACGACTCTCTGGTTCAGGCTATCGAGATGCGGTTTGGGGATGAACACATGCAGCAGGTGTACAGGGTTCAGCTGCGTAGTCGAGTCCAGAAAAGGGGGGAAACGCTCCAACAGTTGCAATCGGATATAGAGCGACTAGCCCATCTTTCATATCCTAAAGCCGGTGAGGAACTTATCAACGAAATGGCGGTGGAAGCTTTTATTCAGGCCATAGAGGACAGACAACTGCAAATGGCCGTAAGGATGGCTGAAAAGCGAACACTCCCCGAGGCATTGGCATTCGCTTTGTCAATGAAGGCTGCGGACCAAGCATACCAGGGAATACACCGTGTCAGGGAAATGTCCGTCGTGGAATGCTCATGCCAGAGAACAGCCGTCAAAGCTCGCGGAAGTCAAATCCGTTGCTGGAATTGCAACCAAACCGGACACCTACAACGGCAGTGCAGAAGTGCACCTAGACGAGGAAATTGTCCACATTGCGGAAGTAGGAGAAGCAGAGAGGAAGCATCCTGTCGGTCAGACTTCCCAAAACCAGCAGTCGGGAGATGCGTAAGGACCAACTTCGCGGGGCAGAAGTTGGTTACTGGAATCGAGGCCCCCAGGACCACCATTCAAGTTTCGCAAACCAAACGGGGTAACAAGAGCCTGACAGTGGAGGCACTAATCAACGAGAAGAAGTGCGTAGCCACCATCGACACAGGTGCCACTGCCTCCATTGTAAGAAGAGATGTCGTCAAAAGCTCCTGGCTGCCAACACCAACAGCTACTGCCTGAAGACTGCAACAGGGGAAATGGCGAAGGTGTTTGGAGAAGTTCGTCTTACGATTACTCTGGCAGGACTGACGTTCTCCCATGCGTTTCTGGTGGCAGATATATGCGACGAGTGCATCATCGGAGTAGACTTCATGAAAGCAAATGAAGTAATCTTGGACATCGGGATGCAAGTACTGAGGTATCGAAATGTGGAGATTCCGATGGTGTACGGAAATGAGAATGCCGTAACTCTCAGGACAGTCATCAGCAAAGACGAAGTTTTGCCGCCGTCTTCAGAGACAATCATTTGGACGAAGCTGGAAGGTGATCTTGGGAGCCACCGATTCTACATAGTAGAACCAGACCCAGAGAAGAATTCTCAAGACTACATCGTGGGAAAGACGTTAGTCGAACCAAAGAACACCATGGTTCCAGTGAGGGTTTTGAACGCAAGACCACACACTGTCAAACTAAGGCGAGGGGAGGTGACTGGAAAATGCACGCCGATTACCGCCGTCGCAACAATATCTGAACGTGATGCTCCAAAACCTCTCCCATCACCTTGGACAGCGGAAACGAGAGAGACGATTCTCCAGTCCAGTGAGCTGAATCAGGAGCAGCGAACTATGGCAGAGAATCTTATCAATGAGTACGCTAATGTATTTGCCTCACAGGACGGAGAATACGGCCGAACACACCTGGTACAACATCGAATAGACACTGGTGATACTAGACCAATTCGTCAGCCTGCTAGGCGCCTTCCATTGGCAAAGCAGACAGAAGTTGCAGAGATGATGTCGGCAATGGAGAAAGAAGGTCTGATTGAAAGTTCCAAAAGTCCGTGGGCATCACCGGTTGTACTGGTTAAGAAGAAAAATGGCAGCACGCGGTTCTGCGTGGACTATCGGCAGCTCAATTACGTCACCAAGAAAGACAGCTACCCTCTGCCACGGATTGACGACACGCTAGACACACTATCAGGAGCCCGATGGTTTTCCACTCTCTACTTGAAGAGTGGCTACTGGCAGGTACAGATCCATCCAGAAGACCGGGAGAAAACCGCCTTCACCGCAGGAAATGGGCTATGGCAATTCACGGTAATGCCATTCGGGCTGTGCAATGCTCCGGCGACTTTCGAGCGATTGATGGAATGTGTCCTGCAAGGGTTAACATGGAAAACCTGTTTGGTATACTTGGATGATGTCATTGTCGTAGGAAAAACGTTTGCGCAACACCGAGACAATCTAAGGGATGTGTTTCAAAGGCTTCGAAGTGCCCACCTGAAGCTCAACCCCAAGAAGTGCGCCCTGTTTAGAGCGGAAGTCAAGTACCTGGGACACATAATTTCAGCGAAAGGAGTGAGAACCGATCCGGAGAAGGTCGAAGCGGTGAAAAACTAGCCAGTCCCCAAAGACAAACACCAACTAAGGAGCTTCCTGGGCCTAGCCACCTACTACAGACGGTTCGTGAAGGATTTTGCCGGGATCGCAAAGAACCTGCACCAGTTGACGGAAAAGGGAAAACAATTCAAATGGTCAATTGAGTGCGAGAAGAGCTTCAAGGCACTTAAACAACGGCTATGCGATGCCCCGATACTGGCTTACCCCACTCCCGGGGAAACGTTCGTTGTGGATGCAGATGCTAGTAATGTCGGGGTAGGAGCCGTACTCTCCCAGGTGCATGACGGCCAAGAGAAGGTGGTTGCGTACTTCAGCAAGGTGCTCTCTAAGCCAGAAAGGAACTACTGCGTGACAAGGCGGGAACTTCTAGCTTTGATCTTGGCTACGAAGCATTTTCACAAATACCTCTATGGGAGGAAGTTCGTTCTTCGCACAGACCATGCAGCCTTAAAATGGCTATTACAGTTCAAGAGTCCTGAGGGTCAGGTCGCAAGATGGATCGAAAGGCTGCAAATCTACGACTACGAAATGAAGGTGTTCTGAGAAGAAAATGGGAATCCTCCGACAGAAAGTCGTTTGTAATGCAGCTTGTCGTGCTGCGGACGAGGGTCAAGGAGGTGTTACAGGAAATGCATGGCGGGGCGACCGGCGGCCACTTGGGAGTGAATGAGACGCTAGAAAAGGTACGAGAACGTTTTTATTGGTTAAAAGCGAAGGAAGATATCGAAGACTGGTGCAGAAAATGCGACGTGTGTGCAGCTAGCAAGGGTCCGAGAATCAAAACTCGAGGTAAGATGCACCAATACAACGTGGGAGCACCTTTCGAACGAATCGCCATTGACATCGCAGGGCCCTTTCCGGAAACCGACAATGGTAATCGGTATATACTCGTAGTGATGGACTACTTCAGTAAGTGGCCGGAAGCGTTTCCGATCCCTAACCAGGAAGCCAGAACCGTGGCGGAGCAGATCGTCTACAATTGGGTTAGCAGATTCGGTGTGCCCTTGGAATTGCATTCTGACCAAGGGCGGAACTTCGAGTCAAGAATCTTCCAAGAGATGTGTCAACTACTCGGAATCAAAAAGACAAGGACAACCCCGCTTCATCCACAGTCGGACGGTATGGTGGAGCGTTCAACAGGACTTTGGACGAACATCTCTCGAAGGTCGTAGGTGACTACCAACGGGATTGGGACCGGCAGATTCCCTTGTTTTTGATGGCCTATAGAAGTGCCGTGCATAGCACTACTCGACATACGCCGTTCGAAATCTTATTTGGTGGAATAGCTCGTTTACCCAGTGATGTGAAATTTGGATCTCCTACCAATGAGCCCAGAAATGAAGAAGAGTACGTGGCGGACCTTAGGGAAAGGCTTAGGGACATACACCAAAGGACCAGAAGCCAGATTAAGATGACGAGCGACCGCATGAAGACCAGGTATGATGCCAAGGCAACAACGTCAGGATTCCAGGAAGGAGATCTGGTGTGGCTGTATAATCCCCATCGCCAAAAGGGGAAATCACCTAAATTACAGCGGAATTGGGAAGGTCCCTACAGAATAGTAACCCGCATCAACGATGTTGTCTACCGCATCCAGCGAGGACCGAGGGCCAAAATGAAAGTGGTTCATGTGGACCGACTGAGTCGATACAATGGCCGAAATGAGGATGCACTTGTTCGGGACGAACACGTCTAAGAGGGGGGCAGTGTAGCATAATAATAACTACGCTCCTATGTCTATGCAGCAAATTCCGAAGTGACTTTCCATTCTGGCAGAATTTTGGTTCGAACTGTCCTTTCATTCGAGGTTCGTGTCTGGGACGAAGTCTCCACAGCTCATGTCAACGAAAGAGACGAATAATATCAGGGATAAAAGGGAATTATAACTGCAAGAATTATTTCTCTTGTTCCAGTGGTCGAAGAATTTGCTAGAAGTTTCTGGCTATCAGAAACTTCTGCTATATAAGGACAGATGGCGATCAAAAAAAGACACAGTTGGTTTAGAACCGTGGCGAAGAGATTGGAAAAGTGATAATGGGCGAAGTTGTAATTTGGTGATAAATTGAAAGTTGAGAGTGAACAAGAAAAAGTAATTAGTTTGGATTTGTGAATTAAGTAATTGAAAGGAGATAAAGTGATTTGAGAGGAAAGAGACCTTGTAAGAAAAGAATTTGCGAAGAATAGTATAGTGTGAACTTCAATTGTTCTATAGAGTAGAAAATAAAGAAATAAATTTTACAGAATATCGTTTTATCTACTCGAGCCGTAGCTTGCATATTACAGTATTTTGAGGGACTACGAGGTTGTAAAAGAAAAGCCAATTTATAGGGCTATATTGCAGAGCATCCGTCAGAAAATAAGAGACGGAGCTGACGCCGCTCTCATTTCGTACAACAATTTCGATGATGACTGGTCGACCATGAAGACTTGCTTATCTTTACACTGTGCTGATAAAAGGGATGTGAGAACCCTCGAACATCAACTCGGCACCCTTTCGCAAGGAAACTTAAGCATCGATGAATACTACGCTAGCGTGAACCATCAGTTCTCGCTTATCATAGATAAGCTCAAAACGGAAGACTATAGTGCCGAGACTGTAAAAGCATTAATAGAGAATTACAGATACCGAGCTCTAGACGTCTTTATAAGAGGAGTGAATGGAGAACTGTCCAAAATATTGTAGCATAATAATAACTACGCTCCTATGTCTATGCAGCAAATTCCGAAGTGACTTTCCATTCTGGCAGAATTTTGGTTCGAACTGTCCTTTCATTCGAGGTTCGTGTCTGGGACGAAGTCTCCACAGCTCATGTCAACGAAAGAGACGAATAATATCAGGGATAAAAGGGAATTATAACTGCAAGAATTATTTCTCTTGTTCCAGTGGTCGAAGAATTTGCTAGAAGTTTCTGGCTATCAGAAACTTCTGCTATATAAGGACAGATGGCGATCAAAAAAACAGACAGTTGGTTTAGAACCGTGGCGAAGAGATTGGAAAAGTGATAATGGGCGAAGTTGTAATTTGGTGATAAATTAAAAGTTGAGAATGAACAAGAAAAAGTAATTAGTTTGGATTTGTGAATTAAGTAATTGAAAGGAGATAAAGTGATTTGAGAGGAAAGAGACCTTGTAAGAAAAGAATTTGCGAAGAATAGTATAGTGTGAACTTGAATTGTTCTATAGAGTAGAAAATAAAGAAATAAATGTCACAGAATATCGATTTATCTACTCGAGCCGTAGCTCGCATATTACATTGGTGTCAGAAGCTGGGATAAAACTTATTCTGTGAATAACTATTTCCGTGGTGTGAAATTGCACAAGAAAAAAAAAAAAAAAACGATTTCTGTGTTGAGTTAATTAGTTGCGCAAAATGGGTCGCAAATTGGGAAAACTAACTATAATTCAACTAAAGGCAGAACTCAGTAAGCGGAATCTCGACACAACTGGGGGAAAAGATGCCATACTGATTCGTCTGGAAGAAGCAGTAACGCAGGAAGGTGAAAATCCGCATGACATAGAGTTTGACGTGGAAGAGGAACCAGCAAGTACAGTAGCCGACCCGGGTATAACAAGTCTGCTCCTGCAACTTAAGTTAGTCATGGACGAACAAAAGAAAGCAATAGAAGATCAAAGTCATAAGCTCGATGACCAAAAGAATTCTATAGAACTTAAGCTGGACGAACAAAAGAAAGCAATGGACGACCAGAAGAATTCTCTAGAACTTAAGCTGGATGAACAAAAGAAAGCAATGGATGAACAAAAGAAAGCTATGGACGAACAAAAGAAAGCAATGGGCGACCAAAGGAATTCTCTAGAACTTAAGTTGGATGAACAAAAGAAAGCAATGGATGAACAAAAGAATTCTGTAGATGCTCTGGAAAGTAAACTTGATGAGTAAAACAAGAACTTGGAATCCAAATTCGAAGTGATCGAAGAGAAAATCGAGAAGGTCGAGACCCAACTCGAAAAAGTCGAAACTAGATTCGATGAAAATGTTGAGAAACATGAAACTCAGTTCGGGAAAATAGAGACTCAGTTTGAAAAAGTGGATACGCAATTCGAGATAGTCGGAAAGCAAGTCGAAAATCTTGCTAAGGAGCTCAGCAACGTGAAGAGACAGAAAGCACGGGAATATTCCACTGACGGTCTGAGAAGAAAGGAGATGCAGCCTCCTATCTTCGATGGTCAAACATCATGGCCAATTTATAAAAGGCAATTCGAAGCGGCCGCAATGACCAATAGCTGGGACGATGAAGAGAAGTCCATTGCACTCACACTTGCACTGAGGGGTCCAGCTGCGGAGCTCTTGCAGACCATCCCGGAAGATAAACAGCAGAACTACGACTCTCTGGTTCAGGCTATCGAGATGCGGTTTGGGGATGAACACATGCAGCAGGTGTACAGGGTTCAGCTGCGTAGTCGAGTCCAGAAAAGGGGGGAAACGCTCCAACAGTTGCAAGCGGATATAGAGCGACTAGCCCATCTTTCATACCCTAAAGCCGGTGAGGAGCTTATCAACGAAATGACGGTGGAAGCTTTTATTCAGGCCATAGAGGACAGACAACTGCAAATGGCCGTAAGGATGGCTGAAAAGCGAACACTCCCCGAGGCATTGGCATTCGCTTTGTCAATGAAGGCTGCGGACCAAGCATACCAGGGAATACACCGTGTCAGGGAAATGTCCGTCGTGGAATGCTCATGCCAGAGAACAGCCGTCAAAGCTCGCGGAAGTCAAATCCGTTGCTGGAATTGCAACCAAACCGGACACCTACAACGGCAGTGCAGAAGTGCACCTAGACGAGGAAATTGTCCACATTGCGGAAGTAGGAGAAGCAGAGAGGAAGCATCCTGTCGGTCAGACTTCCCAAAACCAGCAGTCGGGAGATGCGTAAGGACCAACTTCGCGGGGCAGAAGTTGGTTACTGGAATCGAGGCCCCCAGGACCACCATTCAAGTTTCGCAAACCAAACGGGGTAACAAGAGCCTGACAGTGGAGGCACTAATCAACGAGAAGAAGTGCGTAGCCACCATCGACACAGGTGCCACTGCCTCCATTGTAAGAAGAGATATCGTCAAAAGCTCCTGGCTGCACAACACCAACAGCTACTGCCTGAAGACTGCAACAAGGGAAATGGCGAAGGTATTTGGAGAAGTTCGTCTTACGATTACTCTGGCAGGTCTGACGTTCTCCCATGCGTTTCTGGTGGCAGATATATGCGACGAGTGCATCATCGGAGTAGACTTCGTGAAAGCAAATGAAGTAATCTTGGACATCGGGATGCAAGTACTGAGGTATCGAAATGTGGAGATTCCGATGGTGTACGGAAATGAGAATGCCGTAACTCTCAGGACAGTCATCAGCAAAGACGAAGTTTTGCCGCCGTCTTCAGAGACAATCATTTGGACGAAGCTGGAAGGTGATCTTGGGAGCCACCGATTCTACATAGTAGAACCAGACCCAGAGAAGAATTCTCAAGACTACATCGGGGGAAAGACGTTAGTCGAACCAAAGAACACCATGGTTCCAGTGAGGGTTTTGAACGCAAGACCACACACTGTCAAACTAAGGCGAGGGGAGGTGACTGGAAAATGCACGCCGATTACCGCCGTCGCAACAATATCTGAACGTGATGCTCCAAAACCTCTCCCATCACCTTGGACAGCGGAAACGAGAGAGACGATTCTCCAGTCCAGTGAGCTGAATCAGGAGCAGCGAATTATGGCAGAGAATCTTATCAATGAGTACGCTGATGTATTTGCCTCACAGGACGGAGAATACGGCCGAACACACCTGGTACAACATCGAATAGACACTGGTGATACTAGACCAATTCGTCAGCCTGCTAGGCGCCTTCCATTGGCAAAGCAGACAGAAGTTGCAGAGATGATGTCGGCAATGGAGAAAGAAGGTCTGATTGAAAGTTCCAAAAGTCCGTGGGCATCACCGGTTGTACTGGTTAAGAAGAAAAATGGCAGCACGCGGTTCTGCGTGGACTATCGGCAGCTCAATTACGTCACCAAGAAAGACAGCTACCCTCTGCCACGGATTGACGACACGCTAGACACACTATCAGGAGCCCGATGGTTTTCCACTCTCTACTTGAAGAGTGGCTACTGGCAGGTACAGATCCATCCAGAAGACCGGGAGAAAACCGCCTTCACCGCAGGAAATGGGCTATGGCAATTCACGGTAATGCCATTCGGGCTGTGCAATGCTCCGGCGACTTTCGAGCGATTGATGGAATGTGTCCTGCAAGGGTTAACATGGAAAACCTGTTTGGTATACTTGGATGATGTCATCGTCGTAGGAAAAACGTTTGCGCAACACCGAGACAATCTAAGGGATGTGTTTCAAAGGCTTCGAAGTGCCCACCTGAAGCTCAACCCCAAGAAGTGCGCCCTGTTTAGAGCGGAAGTCAAGTACCTGGGACACATAATTTCAGCGAAAGGAGTGAGAACCGATCCGGAGAAGGTCGAAGCGGTGAAAAACTAGCCAGTCCCCAAAGACAAACACCAACTAAGGAGCTTCCTGGGCCTAGCCACCTACTACAGACGGTTCGTGAAGGATTTTGCCGGGATCGCAAAGAACCTGCACCAGTTGACGGAAAAGGGAAAACAATTCAAATGGTCAATTGAGTGCGAGAAGAGCTTCAAGGCACTTAAACAACGGCTATGCGATGCCCCGATACTGGCTTACCCCACTCCCGGGGAAACGTTCGTTGTGGATGCAGATGCTAGTAATGTCGGGGTAGGAGCCGTACTCTCCCAGGTGCATGACGGCCAAGAGAAGGTGGTTGCGTACTTCAGCAAGGTGCTCTCTAAGCCAGAAAGGAACTACTGCGTGACAAGGCGGGAACTTCTAGCTTTGATCTTGGCTACGAAGCATTTTCACAAATACCTCTATGGGAGGAAGTTCGTTCTTCGCACAGACCATGCAGCCTTAAAATGGCTATTACAGTTCAAGAGTCCTGAGGGTCAGGTCGCAAGATGGATCGAAAGGCTGCAAATCTACGACTACGAAATGAAGGTGTTCTGAGAAGAAAATGGGAATCCTCCGACAGAAAGTCGTTTGTAATGCAGCTTGTCGTGCTGCGGACGAGGGTCAAGGAGGTGTTACAGGAAATGCATGGCGGGGCGACCGGCGGCCACTTGGGAGTGAATGAGACGCTAGAAAAGGTACGAGAACGTTTTTATTGGTTAAAAGCGAAGGAAGATATCGAAGACTGGTGCAGAAAATGCGACGTGTGTGCAGCTAGCAAGGGTCCGAGAATCAAAACTCGAGGTAAGATGCACCAATACAACGTGGGAGCACCTTTCGAACGAATCGCCATTGACATCGCAGGGCCCTTTCCGGAAACCGACAATGGTAATCGGTATATACTCGTAGTGATGGACTACTTCAGTAAGTGGCCGGAAGCGTTTCCGATCCCTAACCAGGAAGCCAGAACCGTGGCGGAGCAGATCGTCTACAATTGGGTTAGCAGATTCGGTGTGCCCTTGGAATTGCATTCTGACCAAGGGCGGAACTTCGAGTCAAGAATCTTCCAAGAGATGTGTCAACTACTCGGAATCAAAAAGACAAGGACAACCCCGCTTCATCCACAGTCGGACGGTATGGTGGAGCGTTCAATAGGACTTTGGCCGAACATCTCTCGAAGGTCGTAGGTGACTACCAACGGGATTGGGACCGGCAGATTCCCTTGTTTTTGATGGCCTATAGAAGTGCCGTGCATAGCACTACTCGACATACGCCGTTCGAAATCTTATTTGGTGGAATAGCTCGTTTACCCAGTGAGGTGAAATTTGGATCTCCTACCAATGAGCCCAGAAATGAAGAAGAGTACGTGGCGGACCTTAGGGAAAGGCTTAGGGACATACACCAAAGGACCAGAAGCCAGATTAAGATGACGAGCGACCGCATGAAGACCAGGTATGATGCCAAGGCAACAACGTCAGGATTCCAGGAAGGAGATCTGGTGTGGCTGTATAATCCCCATCGCCAAAAGGGGAAATCACCTAAATTACAGCGGAACTGGGAAGGTCCCTACAGAATAGTAACCCGCATCAACGATGTTGTCTACCGCATCCAGCGAGGACCGAGGGCCAAAATGAAAGTGGTTCATGTGGACCGACTGAGTCGATACAATGGCCGAAATGAGGATGCACTTGTTCGGGACGAACACGTCTAAGAGGGGGGCAGTGTAGCATAATAATAACTACGCTCCTATGTCTATGCAGCAAATTCCGAAGTGACTTTCCATTCTGGCAGAATTTTGGTTCGAACTGTCCTTTCATTCGAGGTTCGTGTCTGGGACGAAGTCTCCACAGCTCATGTCAACGAAAGAGACGAATAATATCAGGGATAAAAGGGAATTATAACTGCAAGAATTATTTCTCTTGTTCCAGTGGTCGAAGAATTTGCTAGAAGTTTCTGGCTATCAGAAACTTCTGCTATATAAGGACAGATGGCGATCAAAAAAAGACACAGTTGGTTTAGAACCGTGGCGAAGAGATTGGAAAAGTGATAATGGGCGAAGTTGTAATTTGGTGATAAATTGAAAGTTGAGAGTGAACAAGAAAAAGTAATTAGTTTGGATTTGTGAATTAAGTAATTGAAAGGAGATAAAGTGATTTGAGAGGAAAGAGACCTTGTAAGAAAAGAATTTGCGAAGAATAGTATAGTGTGAACTTCAATTGTTCTATAGAGTAGAAAATAAAGAAATAAATTTTACAGAATATCGTTTTATCTACTCGAGCCGTAGCTTGCATATTACAGTATTTTGAGGGACTACGAGGTTGTAAAAGAAAAGCCAATTTATAGGGCTATATTGCAGAGCATCCGTCAGAAAATAAGAGACGGAGCTGACGCCGCTCTCATTTCGTACAACAATTTCGATGATGACTGGTCGACCATGAAGACTTGCTTATCTTTACACTGTGCTGATAAAAGGGATGTGAGAACCCTCGAACATCAACTCGGCACCCTTTCGCAAGGAAACTTAAGCATCGATGAATACTACGCTAGCGTGAACCATCAGTTCTCGCTTATCATAGATAAGCTCAAAACGGAAGACTATAGTGCCGAGACTGTAAAAGCATTAATAGAGAATTACAGATACCGAGCTCTAGACGTCTTTATAAGAGGAGTGAATGGAGAACTGTCCAAAATATTGTAGCATAATAATAACTACGCTCCTATGTCTATGCAGCAAATTCCGAAGTGACTTTCCATTCTGGCAGAATTTTGGTTCGAACTGTCCTTTCATTCGAGGTTCGTGTCTGGGACGAAGTCTCCACAGCTCATGTCAACGAAAGAGACGAATAATATCAGGGATAAAAGGGAATTATAACTGCAAGAATTATTTCTCTTGTTCCAGTGGTCGAAGAATTTGCTAGAAGTTTCTGGCTATCAGAAACTTCTGCTATATAAGGACAGATGGCGATCAAAAAAACAGACAGTTGGTTTAGAACCGTGGCGAAGAGATTGGAAAAGTGATAATGGGCGAAGTTGTAATTTGGTGATAAATTGAAAGTTGAGAATGAACAAGAAAAAGTAATTAGTTTGGATTTGTGAATTAAGTAATTGAAAGGAGATAAAGTGATTTGAGAGGAAAGAGACCTTGTAAGAAAAGAATTTGCGAAGAATAGTATAGTGTGAACTTGAATTGTTCTATAGAGTAGAAAATAAAGAAATAAATTTCACAGAATATCGTTTTATCTACTCGAGCCGTAACTCGCATATTAGAATATTGATGATTCAAAAAATTCAAAAGTGTATGCGTGTTGCTTGGAAATGCAAAACCTGAATTTTGGAGGCGTGGCGTTACATCCGAAGAGTAATTATAACATAACTACTCCATTAGACCAAGTACCAACGCCACCTAGACATTAGCGACATCGGCTGCTACCGCCTCCACATCTACACAGATCTCTGCCTCCGCAACAAAAGAACATAGCATATAATGCTCATCACTAGCAGCAGCAGAGAAATCGCTACCAGCCTTCATGGCCACAGAAAAGCTATCCTCCACCACCGCGACCAGCCGGACCTAAGCCCCCGGTGCCCATGTCTGTTGACCAGTCTGTCCAATCAAGACAGGTTAATTACATAAATAGACCAGCCCCCAATCGTCCCTGAAAATCTGGCCCCTTCCAGTCTTATAATCAAAACAACCCATTCAGGAACCATTCGGACAATTACCCTCAAAAACAGCAGAGGCTGTACAACACAGAAACTCAGGAAGAGGAACAGTATCTAGATGAATATGAACAAGAAGTCGATGAGGAGACTGCGACTCTCAGCTACGAGATAGAAGACCCAGAGGAAGAAGTAACTGAAACCGAGGTAAATTTTATGACAAGTGCCTCTCTAGCATACCTTACATAAGGTATGTCACCAAGGAGGGCTCCATACTCAGATTTCTTATCGATACTGGGGCAAATAAAAATTTTATAAGACCTGAACTAGGTGTCAATGCAAAACCGGCACAAAAACCCTTTATGATTCAGATAGCAGGAGGCGAAATACGAATAGACAAAAAGGTATCTGGGAAATTCTTCGAAAAGGCGGGAAACAACACTATCCTGGATTTTTTCGTATTGCCCGGCTTGAAAACATTCGACGGAATCATAGGCGATGATACGCTCAAGCAATTGGAAGCTATCATCGACAGGAAAAACAACGTCTTGACTATCAGTCCAGGCATAAAAATACAGAATTCATCAATACAAATATAAGAGCTGAAATCAGAACCTCAACGGAAGAAGCCATTTACACGAAGTCTTACCCGTACCCTGTTAATCTGAGATCCGAAGTGGAGTCCCAAATAAAAAAATTGCTGCAGGATGGTATCATAAGGCGGTCGAAAAGCCCGTCCAATTCCCCATTGTGGATAGTTCCTAAGAAACCTGACAGCACGGGAGAAAGGAAGTATAGAATCGTGATAGATTACAAAAGGCTCAATGCCGTCACCATATCCGACACCTATCCGATTCCGGACATTAACAGCACCATCGCCAGTCTGGGAAATTCGGAGTTCTTCACCACCCTAGATCTCACCTCACTATTTCATCAAGTACGGATGAAAGAGGCAGACATTCCTAAAACTGCCTTTTCCACCATAAATGGGAAGCACGAATTCACCAGGCTCCCATTCGGACTCAAGAACGCACCAGCGATTTTCCAAAGGACCATAGATGATGTTCTGAAGGCCTACATATGTAGAATATGTTACGTCTACATTGATGACATTATCATATTCGGTGGTAACGAGGAGGAACATATAAGGAATGTCAAAACCGTGCTGTCTGCATTAGAGGAAGCAAATCTCAAGGTGAACTTAGATAAAACCCAATTTTTGAAAAGAGAAACCGAATTTCTAGGGTACCTTATAACAAATAAGGGTATAAGACCTGATAGCAAAAAGGTAGACGCAATTCATAAGCTAAAACCACCGGGAAACCTCAAGGAGTTAAAAGAATTTTTAGGACTCACCTCTTACTACAGACGATTTATTAAAGACTTTGCCAAAATCGCCAAACCTTTAACAAATCTCACCAGAGAGGAGTGGGACCAGGTTAAGGCCAGCGCATCAAGAAACGTCAAAATCCAATTGAACGTCGAAGAACTCAGAGCTCTCGAAAATCTCAAGGAACTTCTGACATCATCCGCGATTCTCATATTTCCCGACTTCGAGAACCCCTTCATCCTAACATCGGATGTCTCGAATACTGCGATAGGAGCAGTACTTTCCCAGGGGGAACTAGGAAAAGGCAGGCCAATTACCTACATCTCTAGATCGCTCAGCAAAGCAGAAGAAAATTACGCCACCAATGAGAAAGAGATGTTGGCGATTGTTTGGGCTCTTGATAATCTGAGGAATTATCTATACGGAGCAAAGAAAATACGGATTTTGACTGACCATCAACCGCTGACTTTTGCACTGAGCAACCGAAACACGAATGCGAAACTCAAAAGGTGGAGATCGCGAATAGAAGAATACAACTATGAGTTAACCTACAAGCCGGGAAAAACAAATTTGGTAGCAGACGCGTTGTCTAGACTAAAAATAGAGGCCAACAGCTTAACATCGGCTTCGGGAACTACACACAGCGCCGAAGAAGACAGCTCGGACCTGATCCCTCACTGCGAAGTCCCGTTGAACGTGTTCAGGAACCAAATAATCATCTCAGAGGGACGCAGAATGTCCGCACATGAAGAACCCCATCCGACTTTCCATAGGCATTATATTCGTTTCCAAAAAGTCACGAAAGAAAACCTGACACAGGCTCTGAAGAAAATGCTAAACCCAAATAATATCAATGGGATCAAGTTACCAGAAACACACATTCCGCTCCTCCAGGACATCTATAAGGAAAACTTTGGTAAGTTTAAAATTCGTATTACACAGAGAATAGTGGAAGACCTGAGTAATGAAGAAAACAAGATGACAGTCATCCAAGAAGAACATAACAGAGCTTATCGCAACGACCGGGAAAACAAAGAACAAATCCTGGAAAGATGCTTCTTCCCAAAAATGAGCAGTCTGATAAGGAAGGTCACGAGGAACTGTGAAATATGTAAAGCTAACAAGTACGACAGACATCCTTCGAAACCAGAACTTCAGGAAACACCAATTCCTACCTATCCGACGGAAATAGTTCATATGGACATTTTCGAAATAAATCGAGAGAAATTTATAACTTGTGTCGAAAAGCTGTCAAAATTTGCAAAGTTCTTGCATATCAAGGAAAAGTCAGTGCTTTATCTACGAAAGAAGAAAATAAAGATCCTACATTATTTCACAGTGCCTCGATCCATAGTAACTGACAACGAGAGGATCATCATTCAATCATTTCAAATTACATTAAATCTCTTGGTATTCAAATCTATTTGACTCCACCCCAAAAAAGTGAAGTGAGTGGAACAGTGGAGAGGGTCCACTCAACGATCATAGAAATCACCAGATGTCTCCGGAAGGAATATCCTGACCTGACCCTGAAGGAGATTATAGATATAGCAGTCGATCGCTATAATAACACCATACATTCTGTTATAAAAAGGAAACCGAGCGACATATTTCTCGGAAGAAGCCAACGAATCAACTACCGTAATCTCGTGAACTTTCAGTCCAAGGTAAACGAAGATCTCTCCGAACTAATCAAAAGGAATCAGAAGAGGGAAAACAGCAGAGAAAACCGTAAGAGAAAACCGTAAGAGGAATACACCAAAGACTTACCAACCTGGAGAGGTAATCTAATCTTGTTAATCGTCATTATTTTGTTCATAGTATATAAGCATAAATGTAAGAAAATAAAAAAGCAACCTATACAAGTTCAACTACCTCCAGTAGTACCTCAAACAAGCGAATTCTACCCCCCACCAATTTTAAGTATCTGACTTGCGGGTCTCAGTTTTAAGGAGGGAGAAGTTAGCACACTGCATTCTGCACGCGCACCGAATTAGGTGCAATGTCAGCACACGCGCTGCAGAATTCAGATATCGGGTGCATCGGCGGGGATAATATTTCGTCTGAAATATTTTCACATGCACGTTTAATGATAATATTTCGTCTGAAATATTTTCTCATGCACGTTTAATGCTGAGGTCGCAGGTTGAACATTATAAGTAATAGTGTAAGGAAAAACTGTATTTAGTTTTAAGTGGTGTTTGATTAATAAAGAGGCATAGCCTCCTAAAAGATATACTGGGCTTACAACCCAGATTAACTCACTGGCTCCATATCTCGGTCATCAGACTGATCCTTATGCATAAGGTAGTTGTCTGGTGGACTGCTTTAGATAAGGCGATAAACCAGAAGTTATAAAGCAAAGTCCAACGTTTAGCTGGTCTGTGCATTAGCGGAGCACTGCGAACTACAGTTTCCGCAGCTATGGACACTCTCTTTTATCTAACACCCCTCGACATTCTTGGTAGGCAAATGGCAACTAACTCAGCTATTCGCCTTAAAGCTACTTCACAGTGGTCTAAAAAGGTACGTGGCCACGCCTCCATTTTAAACAAGTTTGATAGCTTCAATGAAGACTACACCATACCCAAGTTTAATTTTGACAAAAACTCCCAAGTTACCGTCCCTTCCAGAGCATTCTGGGAAGAAGGTGGTTTCACGGTCGTTACATTTTTATACCAAAACGGTTCAGAAACTAACGACGGGGTGGGTGGTGGTGTCTTCCCTGATAAGTTTAATTTAAACCTCTCTTTTCGTCTCCCAAACCACTGTAGCGTGTTCCAGGCGGCAATAATGGCAATAAGGGAAGTCTTGTCTTGGCTGAAGGAAAACGTGATATCGAGCGTTGATATCTGCAGCTTTCCAGACAGCCAAGCTGCAATCAAATCCTTGGAATTATCCTCAACAAATTCTATAACAGCTCTAGACTGCCGATCGTCTCTTATAGAGATGGCGAAGCAGTTTAATATTCACCTAATTTGGGTGCCGTGGCATAGGGATATTCCAGGAAATTTAAAGGCTGACGAACTTGCCAGACATGGATCAACAATACCCATCCTTCCAGACAAAAGTTTACTGGGTATGCCTATCGTTACATGCAAACTTAAATTAAAGCTGTATGCTATTGAAAGGACAAGTTCTAGGTGGACAAGTGGCACAACTTGTCTAGCGACAAAACAGATTTGGCATAAGCTAGATCTGAAATGCTCTATGAATTTGATTTCTTTCAATAGAATGCATATCAGCGCTGTTATTGGTGTCATGACTGGACACTGTCTAATAGGCAAGAATGAAACAAGGCTTGGCGTCATCGCAAATGATTTCTGCAGAAGCTGTATGGGCGAGAAGGGGGAGTAGACTAATCTTCACCTTCTTTGCACTTGCTCAACTCTTTCCCAAAGAAGGAAACTCCACTTACGAGCCCTCTGTTTCACCGATCTAAATGATCTGAATAAAATGGGCGTTAGGGACCTTCTACGCTTCATCAGAAGCTCCAAATAGTTCAATGAGTAGGCTAGAGGCCGCGTCTCAAACACATGTGGTATCACAAAGGACCTATTACTGGCAACCTAAAGTCCCCATTTTGATTGACTTACTCCCATTAATGCTTCGAATTGTTTTAAAATTTGTTTCGGTATCACATCACATTCATTACAATAGTAACCTAGATTCAACCCCTCCGTCGTTTGCCTACCTTGTCGAGGTGGACGGGCCGAGTAAGGACCGATGATACTCTTGAGCTATACCTGGAATAGATCCAGGGAAGGTCAGGGTGGAGGTCAAGAAACTAAAAGGTAAACAAAAAGAACCTACAGTGAAGTAGCAAAAACACAAACAAAAAACATGGAGAGTACAACTAAAAGAGAAGAAATTCGGATGGGGATATACATCCAAAAGTCGGCAGAGGCCACGGCTGCTGGCGAGGGCTTGGCCCCGAAAGGGGATAAGTCGCCGGTGGCTAAAAATACTCTCAAACAAGACACGCACACGAGCAAAAATAAAAACAACTTCGGGTTGCAGCACCTCTTCACTGCAACAGATAAAATCGAAGAGGGAGCAACAACATCGACATTGACCGCTCATAAAGAGGACGAGTCAGCGACCCGAAAAAAACGCAAAATCTCTGGAGCCCAACAACGAAAAAGGGCCAAAGAAAGAAGACGACTGGAGATGGAGAAGCAAGGAAATTTGGTTTCAATAGGGATGTAGTCGTATAGGGATGTAGCAGCCAACCTCCTGGAGATGGTGGTCTACAACAGAAACGACGAGGATGGGAAGATACCGGAGGAGCTACATGAACGGTTCCAGAAAGCTCTCAATGCTGCCCTGGACCAAACACTTTGTGAGAATCCGACGACTTCCCTGAATTTCCTGAGGGCAGGTTTCAAAGGCAGCCGCTACCACATATGCTGTCAGGATAATGCCTCAACGGAGTCGTTAGCTAAACTAACATCTAGACTCGATGGTTGAGAAGGAACCAACCTAGTGGTTCTCCCGGCGGGAAAGATTCCCAGATTAACCAGGGTGTCCGTTTGGATCCCAGGGGTAATCGAGGAACGTGCAACGCTGTTTGCACGAATGAAGCTGCAAAACAAGGACCTTAAGACAGAAAAGTGGAAACTCTACCACGCAAAGGAGCAGGCAGGCAAAGGCCAACTAATCGTGGTAGGGATTGACGAGGAATCGCTGGGGTTACTAGTCCTACAAGGGGGTAAAGCATTATGCGGCTTTCACCAGGTCAGCTTTGTAATCCCTTCATTCCACGAAAGAATTAATGAAGGTAATCCAAGCAAACCTTCAGCACAGTAGGGTGGCAACTGCCAACCTCTGTGCTTACCTCTTAGCAGGAAAAGCGGATATCGCCCTCATCCAGGAACCTTATTGTCTGTATAATAAGGTAACAGGATGGGGGAATAAACTGAAAGTGATTGCAAACAACGGAAACAGTAAGTGTAGAGCCTGTATTGTGGCACATAAGGATATTAATATTTTCTCTATTCCACAGATCAGCACAGGCGACCTCACAGTCACAAGCCTCGAATATAGGGTAAGAAATAGCGAGACCAACCAAATTATTTTGGCCTCTTGCTATCTCCCCTATAACTCCCCGCAACCTCCACCTAGCGATGAGTTAAAGAGGTGTGTCACCTGGACGAGGTCCCAACAGAAGAGCCTTATAGTGGGTATGGACGCTAACGCCCACCACACTAACTGGGGAAGTACGAACATCAACAAAAGAGGTGAGTGTTTAGCCGATTATTTAAATATTGAAAACTTGATTACCTTGAATGAGGGCTGTACACCAACCTTCACAAATAAAATTAGAAGGGAGGTATTAGATATAACCTTATGCGACGTTAGGTCTATACACCTGGTGTCGAACTGGAGGATCAGTAATGAGATCTCCTTTTCGGACCACAGGTGGTTGAGTTTTGATATTGGAATTGATCACAAATCCAAAATAATGATTAGGAATCCTAAGAAAACTGACTGGTCCATCTTTGTAAGTAATCTTCAGGGAAAGCTGACACCAACTCAGGATAACAGCTACACTGAGATTAACCAATTAAACAATGAAGTCCTCAAAGTACAGAAGTGTATTATAGAATCTTTTGAGGCCGCCTGTCCTCTAAAACCGGTACTTAGAAGTGCAAAGCAAAAATGGTGGAACGGCGACCTCCATGAAATAAGGAAGGTTGCTAAACAACGCCTAAATAAAGCTTTAAGAACCAACGAAGAAGCAGACTGGGAATCCTATAAAGAAAGTAAAAGAGGCTTCAAGAAGCTCACCAGGGCTGCTAAAAGGGAATCATGGAAAACTTTCTGCACCAACATATGCGATAATAATGGAGCAGCGCGATTAAAGAGGATCCTGTCCAAGGAACCACCAAGTTATCAACTTCTACAGGCGGACAATAACTTGGCAACCGCAGCTGATACCTTGGAGACGCTGATGTGTGTACACTTCCCAAACTGTTTCAGCGAGGCAGCTACACCTTCCAAGCGTGGGGTCACTCGAACTGATACAAAATGGGAAGACACTGAGAACCTAGTTGATACAGATAAAGTGACTTGGGCTATTAACCCATTTGCGCCATACAAATCACCGGGCTTGGACGGAATACTTCCGATCTTCTTGCAAAAAGGGATAGAATTAGACACCCTAAAGGAAACTCTGGTCAATATCTTTAGGGGATGTCTATATCATGGATACACACCAACACAATGGCAAGAGGTGAGGGCGGTGTTCCTACAGAAACCCGGGAAAGATTTGTCGACAGCAAAGGGCTATAGACCTATTAGCCTAACGTCCTTCTTACTAAAATCAATGGAGAGAATCTGTGATAACTACATCAGAACACAGATTACAATTCCGCGGCTGTGTCCTAATCAACACGCATATCTCAAAGGAAAATCAGTTGAGACGGCACTACACCAGGTTGTATCCACAATAGAAGATGCTTTTGAAACCAAGGAATCAGTCCCAGGCGTTTTTCTAGATATCGAAGGGGCATTTAACAATGTGAAAACTCAAAAAAATGTGGAGGCACTCTCGATATACTGTAATAACCAAATAATAAACAATTGGCTAGAACACATGCTTACAAACCGCATTATCACAGCTTCACTGGGAGACGACACAAGAAGGGGAACAGTCCGTACGGGAACACCACAGGGGGGAATAATATCTCCTTTTCTGTGGGTGCTCACAATGGACAACCTTTTAAAAGCACTGGATGGAACCTGTGCGAAATGTGTAGCGTACGCAGATGACCTAGCCGTTCTGATAAGAGGTAAACACCTGAACATCATAGGAGAGCTTATGCAAAACACCCTTCGAATCATAAAAGAATGGGCGGAGGAGAGTGGATTGGAAATAAATCCAAATAAAACGGAAATTGTTCTCTTTACAAAGAAAACCAAAACTAGTGACTTTCACATTCCACAACTCAGAGGACTATCACTACAACTCCGCGACAGCGTCAAGTATCTGGGCATTATATTGGACAGGAAACTGACCTGGAGAAAGAACCTGGAAGAAAGAGTCACCAAAGCAAAGAGAGCATATTGGATATGCAGGAGGGCCATCGGGAAGTCATGTAGCTTGAAACCGAAACAGGTCCACTGGATATACGAATGCGTAATAAAACCCATCATCTTCTACGGTGTAGTTGTATGGTGGCCAGTGATGAGCAAAAAGTATGCAAGAGACTTGCTAACTAAGGTGCAACGTATGGTCTGCCTGGGTATTACAGGAGCACAATCCTCAACACCAACCGCGGCCATGGAAGCGATACTAAATATTCTACCAGTGCACCTCGAAGCGAAGAAGATTGCCGGCATTTCAGCCTCACGGCTTAGAACTATCGGCCATTTCATCGGTGGTGCAAATACGGGACATCGAAAAATCACCGAAATGATAAGAGTAATGACACCACTCATCGATTGCCCCAGTGATGTTGTTGGAAAATCGTATACGTTCTCCAACAACTTCGAAACAATTTTCCCCGCAAGAGAATATTGGACGTATGAAAGAACGACAAGAAACTGCAATGGGATATCGGTATATACAGATGGCTCTAATATATCAGGGGAATCAGGGGCTGGCATCTTCAGTGCTAACCCACCGATTGAACTTGCTATTCACCTAGAACCATTTGTATCGGTGTTCCAAGCAGAAGTCTATGCAATTATGAAGGCAACCGAAATACTCGCAGAAGACACCAGCGAAGAAAGGCAAATTGACATCTGCTCGGACAGCAAAGCAGCAATTAGCGCGATCACAAACCCCATGTCGAAATCACGACTAGTAAGGGAGTGCAAAACTAAATTGAACTTACTTGCCAGACGCAATAGAGTCCGTCTCACATGGGTACCGGGGCACAAGGGTGTACCGGGTAACGAAAAGGCAGACGAACCAGCAAGGAAAGGAGCAGGCAATACAGAACTGAACCCGGATAATACAATAGGGGTCCCTCTGACAACTATTAAAACAATAAACAATGAAAAGATACGACAGGAGTTCAATAACTACTGGACGAATCTAGACATAGTGCAAAGTGGCTAGATCTGTAATAACCAAACCGAGTAACAACACAGCAAAAAGAGCTCTTAACTCAAGGAGAACACAATTGAGATTGATGGTGGGACTTTTAACAGGGCACATCAATCTCAACAATCATTCGTTCAGACTTGGGATAGCTGATACAGCAATCTGTGCCAACTGTGAAGAGGAGGAGGAAGATATAGAACACTTCCTCTGTCACTGCCCCGCTACAGCGAGGCTAAGGCTGAAAATCCTGGGATCTCCAAGGATTCCGGGTATTACACACCTCAATAAGAAAGGAATCGGGGATATACTGGAGTTCGCCAGACGAACACTACGATTCCCCGATCACTATACGATATAGTTGATACTACCCATGATCCCTAGACCTAAATCCTCTCAATACATAATTCCCAAAACACATCACTATTCCTTACAGTTACGCAGATGAGGGGAACACAACGGGCCCAATGGAGGCCTAAGTGAAGAGCATAAGCTCACCCTCTCAAACCAACCAACCAACCAACCTAGATTCAGGTTCTTCTTCAAAAGTCCGACATCATACTCCGTGATTGGCCTTCGCAACATTTTCTATGGAAATTTTTGTTTTTGCTAAATTCACTACTGGTACGAGTTGCCTGTCGTCGCGGCTGAAACCTCGGTTGCATTTGCCACAAAAACCATCTATTGGGCTCTTCAGAAAAATCTAACACAGCTTCGAAGAAATGCAATACAGCTTATCAAAAACACAACCGATCACTAAGAAGTCCCTTTTCGAATGATTTGGTTAAAGACAAAAAAAAAAAAAAGATAGAAAAAAAGGCAAACCCATAACCTTTTCCCTCCACGGGCTCACAATTGTGAGCTTTGGTTACATTTTTTAATTTAAGCCCTTTTTGGTATTGGTAGACTTCTGAAGCTCACAAATGTGACTGTCCTTTTCTCAGGACATCGTTGAAAAAAATTTAATTTAAAATATATGCACGTTGCAAGGGCGATGGCCAGCGACAATAGCCTGATCTTTGGGGCTTATTACCCCAATGTAATGTACCTCGAGAGTACGCTCCAGTCTGTCTTCATACCGCCGGAGGCATTTATCCATATCGATGCAAAAGGGCTGATACAGGCGAAAGATGGTATCCTGGTATTGTACCGCCGTTTCCATATAACGGTGCTTGAGGCAACGAGTGCTCACCACCTTGATTATAGTTATTGTAGGTTAAGTAGCGTAGGTAGCTTGTAAGAGTTTTATTTAAAACAAAAATAAAGATACCAAGTTTTTTTCTATTCTACAATTTATATTTTCTTGGTAAATAATAATATGTAAGATTAGTGTTAGAATAGTTTTTAGGCCGAAAGGCAATAGTTATATGGATATAGTTAAGCTTAGCTTGTCTAGTATGTAAGTTTAATAATGATAATAAAAACAACAATGAATTAAAAAAAAAGAAATATTATACGGGGACTGTTTGCAACAGTGCTAGAACAATATACAAGGGAGGACTTCATTTAAGACTAATGGAGGAACGCCGAACCATATAGGAACGAAGTGGGTGCTACGCAATAAAGCGCACTACTGCTTGAAGTGAAGGCAAAAAAGAAAAAGAAAAATGATGAAGAGGTGACTTTTTGTAATTTTTTATTAACGAAGTTCTACTCGTAAGTAGATGAATTACCTTTTTTAGATGAAAGTGAATGAGTTAGTTTTCTATAAGATTTAAGTGTATGAATTAATTTTTTATTGAACGATTAGAGTAGTGTTTTGTTTTAAATTACTTTTTCTCGCGAAATAGATTCAGTGCATAAATAATATTTAAAGTGAATCTTGGAAACTCAACAGAGCTGCCGGGAGGACAACGAGGGATCCGGATAGAAATTCTATGTCATTTTCTTTGTTATTTCTAAAATAATTTGTTCAAATAGGGATTAAGGCAGAACCTCATAGGGTAGGTCAAGCCGATTCTCAGTTTTTATATATGTATATTTTTTTAATCTAAATTTTATTTACTTTTAAATATTTGTTTAGATAAGTTAGTTAGATTATTAGTATTAAAAATTGTTTTTTTTTTTTTAAGTTCTAGTCCAAAGACATCGCAGCTGTTCTTCCATAGATCAGGCGCAACAATGACTTGACAGGACGACGATACTGATGCTACGACGATTGGATATGACGACTTAACGAACTTCCTCTACAAGACTAGACTTTTGGTGGCTGAACATTGGCGTTAAGGGGCCATCTCCGGCTAACATCGGTCAAGGAGATGGAGATGGCTGTGGCGTCATGACGCAAGGGTGCCACCACCATCGGCACGGCTCTGGAATGAGACGAACTCGTACTTTGGAGAGACCAGGGAAGGGGGATGGTATGGTGTGGGGTTAGTGTAGTATAACTATAAATTAGATTAGGTGTAGGATAGGGTTTATTTGAAGGTTTAGCGTAGATTAGGTTTAGTTTAGGATAAATAGGATTAGTTTACATCCAACATTCCGTTCTCCAGGGCATGGGCACATCCTCGGGAACCATTTCTTTCTTCCTATCCCCTTTCCTGTTATTCATAAGTCCGTCCATGGTCTAATTAAGGTAGCTTCTACTCTTCTCTATTAGGTTTGAGCAGGTGGTGCGAGAGTGAAGGAACTAGCCCCTTCCGACGAGTTAAGCTATGCATCCGCGTGCGTTCGATCGTCCCTTTCGTCTGCACCGAAGAATGTGTAATCTTCTAAAGATACCAATAGCCCGGACTATTGTCATGCACGATTCGTAAACCTGAATACTCGATGAGAGGAATACTTTTATGTACTAATCCAGACCCTATTTCTTTGTGGGGCTGTTTAGCCATTTATGCTCCTCTTTCCTGTTCGCTGGTTCAACATTGGGTTTAGCGTTTACCATTCTTTGTTCCATAACAGATGCCGTCAGGGCTTGGTTCTGACTCTCCCTGACTCATTCCAACCGCCGAAGTTCCTTCATGATTATTGCTCCAACCTGTTTCACAGCATTCCATATTGCGCTCGATGTTATCATACTGCTTGCAATATTCTCAGGAGTTGGTGTTTCTCCAATTCTTTCGTTTTAGTTCTCTGCTATCTATACAGAAAAATACGTGCTGCCCATCTTCTCTGGCCTCTCCGCAATTTAAGCAGATGGGAGATACATTGACCCCAAACCTGTTCAGATACGCACGAAACCCATGTCTGGCTTCGTAGGTAGTAATGACTATTGGCATCGTAGGTAGCATTCCAGCAATAACACATATAGCATCATCTGAAACCATCCGAAATGCATAGCACACCCTCAGCGCACGGTTGATGGAGTTAATCCTTTTGGCGTACGACCAAACTGTGTAATAGCTTAAGGGCCTTGTTTGGTATACCATCCAATCCAGGAGAGTTACTATCGCCGAAATGTCTGCATACATCCAGGAGTTCCAGATTTCTCCTGTATTTCCTGAAATGGTTCTATACGCTACGGAAATAATCCCCACACTATTTTGTGCATAAGTAAAGTGCATGAGAGTGAGGGTGCCTTAGTGCCTTTGAGTTTTGCCATAATTGTGCTGTAGACAGTACCACAAGGATTCACGTCTTCTTGCTCGAAAAACTTCCTTAAAGCTGTTGTACTTGCTTCTCTGGATGGCCAGTTTCAGGTCCCTACTCCTATTTTTGTATTACATCTGTAGATTCTGGTGGGAGGGCAAACAACTGGATCGATGGAATAATCTCCTCTCTCTATGGCACTTGCGGCGTAGCTGAGTTGCTTATTGGTTCCACCAGTATACTGGTGGCTGGCGATTTGTTGATGTCTTCCGGATCATGGATGCATTGCAAGCCTTGGTTACTTGTTTAGTAACATCACCAGCCATAGCATTCACTGTTTCTGGGTTTATTGCAGACTCTGGAAAAATCAGGGTAAAAATGTCTTCATCCAGTGTGTTTATTTTAAACCTCATTCGTTGTACATTTTTTGGGGGCATTCCTGGTTCGCCCTTCTCGACTGGATGGTCAGGTGGTCGCTGTGGGTATATTGATTACTGACTGTCCACCAGGCGCCGTTTCTGCTAAAAATGTGCTTGCTTTCCGTATTAAGCAGTATTATATCTAGCGATGATGTGGCTTCTAGCAGAGTCTCGCCTCGTCCATGTGCTGCTCCAATCAGTGGCCCATGCATTGAAGTCCCCAGCCATAATTGTTGGGCTACAAGCTCTAGCAACATTCACGAGATTTTCCAGAATACCATGGAATTCCTCAAAGGTGCTGTTTGGAGATGCATATGAACTATATACATATAGGTTCGCACGAAACCTGTTCCGGATGTCATATTTTTTGCTTCGAAGGCGTAGTCTTTGCAGGCCCACATGGGAGCTCTTTTTGGGTCATCCGCTGCCCCAAACCTTTTTGTCGAGATTCTTATACTGCTCGCACAATATGGCAACATCTATCTTCAACTTGCGAAAGGCTTGTGACAGGAGGATTGCCATAGTATATATGACAAATAGCCACAAATCAGAGAGTATTACTCGTATGGTTGCCATCTGCTGATTTAAAAATAAAGCAATTTATTGAACGAAATATTTATGTTTCAATTCGCCTCAACAAATTGCTGTTTTTTTCTGCATTTAAATCCTTCGAAGACTTTGTAGCCATTTTTCTCTTTATACGCAATTTATTAATTATCAACACACACAAAGCACTTAATATAATAAATTTGAGCCCTTATTGCACTGTGACTGTATTGAATGCTTCAAAATTCGGCGCAAATATCCTTTATTATGAAGCACAAAAAGCGAAGAATTTTTTAACTGCATGAAAACAAGGAAATTAAAAAAAAGAAAAGCAAACGGCAACACCCTCGAATACTCAAATGCTCTGAATTGATAGTGGTAACTCTGTTTGGATGTTCATATTTTCTATACACACAGCGAATGCCATCGGCGATCGGTTGTGTAGCATGCTGATCGGGGTGGGATGTACTCGTATGTGAATTTCAGGAAAACTACAAAATCAAATCCTATGTAAGTCGGTGGTTTCGTTTTTATTTCAGTGGCAATTTTTGAAATCGAGTGCCATGAACACATTCACAGGCACCAGTGTCTCAAAAAAGCTCTCCCATAAGGCCTGTACTGACAATTTTTGTGAGACAAATTATAATGCAATGCGTATTCGATAAGTTTACTGTATGAAATCTTAGAGTAAAGTTTAAGTGTCCATACATATGGACTACCCTTCGGGTAGGGGTTAGAATATACCCGAGGTAGGCATGCCTGTCGTAAGAGGCGACTAAAATCCACCCTCCGTATACCGAGTATGGCGTATACAAAAACATGCAATGAACAAAACGAAAGATATTAATACCCCAGGTGGCAGTCCAGGTACACTGGAAAATCCACCCTCTTCGGAGGTCGGCTCTACGGATTCTGGGGAGAGCCATTTATTGCGTTCATCTGACCCTTTTAAAAAAGGTACTAGGGTAGTTAGATCTCCAACATCAAGATCTACCATGAAAACGTGCGGAACTAGAAGTCCGGCGACATCGATAGTGTCGGCGCACGAACAACGGACTTCAGCGAAAATTCAAAGCCTAACGGACGAAAATATGGAACTCCGGACCAGGCTAAGTAAAATGGAACTTCTCTGCGAAGAACTAAGAAAGGAATTAAATGTACTTAAAGCAGAAAATAAAGCATTTAATGATACATCGAAACCTCGTAATGAGTCTGCTGCGAGTTCAATCGTCCCCGATAACACGGATTATAAAACGGATGATGAAGAACTAAGTCGGGAAACCAATTGGATTCTAAAAAAACGGCCTGTCAAAAAACGAAAAGCTGGCTCTTCGCCCGAAATGCTAACGAGGCAAGAAAACACGCAAAATAAACGAGAAGGTAAAAAACAGCCTGACAAAATAATCACGCGTGCCGAAGAAAATCCACGAAAAAAGGTACGACCACCGCCACCAATATACGTGATCGGAATTGCAGACTATAATAAACTGCATTCTTTTCTCAAACCTTTGTTGCTATCCGATTTTGAAGTAACATCGCTCAACAACAACAAATGGAAAGTAAACGTAAAGGACTCAGACAGTTACCGCTCAGTATCTAATAAACTGAATACTGAAAAAATCCAGTGGTATACTTATGAAAATAAATCTGAAAGACCGATACGAGTCGTAGCTAGAGGACTTCATGCCTCATGCCGAAAGGAAGACGTTGTTCACGATTTGAAGAACAAAAACTTTAAAATCGTCGATGCGGTAAACTTAATTAAACGGGAAAAGCAAAAATTGGAAGGCGAGGAAACGATGGTTAAGCGCGAGCTTCCTCTTTTTATGCTAACCTTTGATAAGGCTGAGAGTTTAGAAAAGATTTACGAAATAAGAACAATTCTGAATGTCGTAGTCAAAATCGAACCCATGCGCAAGAATACAAGGTTGATACCTCAGTGCAAGCGATGCCAAGGATTCAACCATACGCAAACATATTGCCGAAAAGAACCGCGATGTGTCAAATGCGCCGGTAAACATCTTAGTCAAGAGTGTGGTGTAAACAAAAAAACCCCTGCAGCGTGTATTAACTGCAATGGTAAGCATCCGGCTAATTACAGAGGCTGTGAAGTAGCCAAAGAATTACAAAAAAGAAGAGATCGACTTATGAAGCCGGAAAACCCACCCTCAAAACCGGTAAATAAGGAAAAGTCGAAAACTGCTGCAAGAAAGGTGACTAGATACAACCGAGCCGACCCTGGCGCGCTTACGTACGCTCAAGTTGCGACATCAAACACCGATCAAATTCCACACCGCGTTAAGGTAAAAGCGCCTAAAGAAAAGCCATCAGATTCTGACATGCAGACGCGTGCTCAAGCATCAACATCAATAAAAACGAACACTGATAATTCGGAAAACCCCGTATCTCACGTCTTTTCTATTATCCTTGCGAGGCTTGAGGAGCAAACAGAAACAAACACGCTAATTGTCGACAGGTTGGAGAAGCTTGAATATAAGCTTAACAATAGGAGCATTTCAAAACGAACATGACGAAACTTCTTAAAATTGTTGCATGGAACGCCAACGGTCTCATACAAAGACTAGAAGAGCTAGAAATATTTCTACGGGAATATGACATTGACATATGTTTGATCTGTGAAACTCACCTGACGAAACTATCGCGTGTAAACATTACTGGATACAGTACCTATCACGCTTATCACCCGTCGGAAAGAGCCAGAGGCGGATCGTCTTTAATCATAAAAGATTGCATCGAACACTCTGAAGAGATTATGATAGAGCTTGAAACAATGCAAGTGAGCACTGTACGCGTGAAAAATGGACATTACTCTTTCAATGTCTCGTCTATTTATTGTCCACTGCGTTGCAGGCTTGAAAAAAATGATTTTACAAATATTTTCAACTCTCTTGGACCGAATTTTATTATTGGCGGTGATTTTAATGCAAAACACACCTTCTGGGGTTCAAGATGTGTCTCACAAAAAGGCAGAGCACTTTACAACGCCTGCATGCAACACAGATGCGACTTTCACTCGACTGGTAAACCAACATATTGGCCGACTGATAACAACAAAATACCCGATCTGATCGATTTCTTTGTTGTAAAAGGAATACCAGACAAATGTATTAAAATTGATGAAAGTTTTGATCTCTCTTCCGATCATTCCCCTATCATTCTAACGATGAGCGAACGCCTAATTAAAAAAGATGTACCTGCTAGACTAACTAGCAGAAAAACTGATTGGGAAGGCTTTAAAAAAGACGTTGAAGAACATACCGAACTGAGAGTATCACTTAGGACGTTTTCTGAACTCGAAATCGAAATTGATCGTTTTGTTGAAGTTCTGCAGCGCGCCGCGTGGAAAAATACTCCCTATCAAAGGAAAACGCCAATTTTCAAAGGAAATGCCCAAAAATATCCACCGGAAATAAAAGAAATGGTAAGGGAGAAGAGAAAAGCGCGTAAAAAATGGCAACAAACTCGTGCTCCGCAACATAAATCGCATTTGAATCACTTGTGTAACTTGCTAAAAAAGGCCATTATTGATTTTAAAAACCGGACAATACAAACCAGCATTGAAAGCTTAACAGCGGACAAAGATTCCAATTATTCGCTCTGGAAAGCTATAAAAGGCATTAAAAAACCGAAAATACAAGCGGCCCCAATCAAGAAAAATGACAACGAATGGGCCAAGAATGATAAAGACAAAGCAGAAGTCTTTGCCGCCCATTTAGAAGAAACATTTAAACCATTTGATGGGCAAGCGCTTGCTGAAAATGATAATGCGTCGGATATAGCATTTCACAATTACACAGTAAGAAATGCAAGGCTGACCGAACTTCAACAAGAAATAAAGAAACTGAAACCGAATAAAGCTCCTGGATACGACCTAATCACAGGAGAGCTTCTTAAATCGTTACCTAGAAAAGCGTTAGTTAAGTTTCTTTACATTATAAACGCAGCGATAAGATTAGAATATGTTCCGAGTCAATGGAAAGTCGCGGAAGTAATAATGATTCTGAAGCCAGGAAAACCACCGAATGATAAAAAATCGTATAGACCTATTTCGCTGCTGCCGATTATGTCTAAAGTTTTCGAAAGAATAGTACTTAAGCGATTACAGCCGGTTATAGAAGAAGGATCTCTTATTCCCAATCACCAGTTTGGGTTTAGAACCAAGCACTCAACAATAGACCAAGTGCATAGAATAACTGATTTAATTGAAAAAGCTTACGAAGAAAAAAAGATTTGCTCGAGCATATTCCTTGATGTTTCTCAAGCTTTTGACAAGGTCTGGCATGAAGGCTTGAAATATAAATTACGACAAGTTCTGCCGGAACACTTATATAATATTCTAGAAAAATACTTGACGAATCGACTTTTCCGAGTCAAACACGGAAACGAATATTCGGAATTTAAAGAAATAAGGGCTGGGGTGCCGCAGGGAAGTGTCCTTGGACCGCTTTTGTACCTATTATATACTCGCGATATACCGCAAGAAGAAGGCACCGTCTTAGCTACATTTGCCGACGACACTGCCATCCTGGCAACGGGTAAAACGATCGAAGAATCAACTGAAAAATTGCAAGAAGCATTGAATAAAGTAAATGAATGGACAAAGATTTGGCGACTAGCTTTAAACGAAAACAAATCTGTTCATGTCAATTTTACTTATAAGAAAATAAATAATTTGCCCATCTTTTCAAACTCGGTTCAAATTCCGTTTGCAAACGAGGCTAAGTATCTTGGAATGACACTTGATGCTAAGCTGAAGTGGAAATCGCACGTGAAGAAAAAACGTAAAGAACTTGAAACCAAATACAGAGAAATATACTGGTTACTTGGAAAACATTCCAAGCTTAATGTAGAAACCAAACTGCTTTTATACAAGCAAGTGCTAAAGCCGATATGGACATATGGAATACAACTTTGGGGTTGTACCAAAATAAGTAATGTCAATATTTTACAAACTTTTGAAAATAAAGTGCTAAGATAAATAGTTAATGCACCGTGGTTTATTAGAAATAGCGATATCCATAGAGATTTAGGAATTGCGACAGTCGAATATGAAATCAAAAACTTCGCGCGTAAGCATTAAGACAGATTACAAGGACACGTTAACAATGAAGTCCTTCGAATTCTAGATGAGAGGAATCTACTGCGTCGTCTACAAAGGACTAAACCTTTCGATTTAACGCGATAGCAAGAAACCGCGCCTAATTTGCGGAACAAGCAGGAACTTTCAATGGAAAGGGACCTGCCAAACGATCTCAATACGTGAAAGAAAAACTGCTGGATAAGTCAAAACTTAGTTGTAGTATGTAATCAAAGAAGTGAGTAAAATCTCACACTACTATGAGCACGCGCTACCGATCCTCATAGTGTCTTCATGAAGATTTTTTACCTACCCTCGGAAAAAAAAAAAAAAAAAAAAAAAAAAAAAAATACATATGTATGTATGTGCATATAAGTATGTATGGATGATTATTAATTTAAAAAAAAAAAATAAAAATACGTAGGGGTCCCTGCTGTCAGAGGCCCTAAGGGGCCGCCTGTCATCGAATTGTCCTTAAAATGGATTAGTTGAATTGGACATCCGAAAAAATGACGAAAATATTTTTCCAAAAAAAGCGCTTCTGGCCTAACTTTTCGTAGTCACTCGTGCAGTGGCCAACACGAATGCTAGGGACCTACAGTTTTATGCCGTTTCCGAAGAGCAGTTTTTTTCAATTGAGAGAAGTTTCTCATGGCAATTTTTACTCTCGGATGTTTGTCAGTCGTTCGCGAGAGGTGGGACCATAAGCACTTTCATTTGTTGTTTTCTTGGACTCGAGCCTTCAACCTTCCGCTCAGTGATCGCGCACTTAACCACAGAGCCACGGCGCCCACCCTATTCAACATTATGTCGGTTTATATGGTCCTGTTTATAGAAACAAGCAGAATTTAATCTTTAACTACATCATAGAGCGCCACCAACACTTGTCGGTTCACAAAATTTGTCAAATGCTAACCCTTTCATTTTTTCTATAAGCCTGACGACATCAAGCATCAGGTATCACAAATGGGACCCAATAAATAGAAAATAATAATAATCCAAACCAATAAATGAAGGCAGATGATCTTATCTGTGAGCGCATGTAGTATTCATCACTTGCACGCCATGTGGTAAACGGAGATCCTCCCCACACAGCAACCTGAATACCTGATCACCTACACCACTGGGTTCAATCTCTATTTCAACCGCAATGCGTTGCAAATGAATGTCGCTGGTTAAGCTTCCTTTATTCGCCCAAAGAATTCCCCAAATCATATTGGTTGCCTTATTAATGTGACCATTTGTGGGATAGTGCCAGGTGGACCAGAAGTTAAAATAAGAACGATAATCTGTTGACCATTTCCCTTATAATTCATTACCAGTTTCTCATATCACGATAGTGCAAGTGAAAGACACACGGATGCACACACGATGTAACAACAACGCGGTATAATGTAGCACAACTTCACGAATGAATGTCCTAGGTAATTTGTCGTTTTCGACCGATCTTCTGGGGACCTCCAGGTAGATGACAAAGAATTTAGTTATTCATCTTGTACTACTTTGTGGGGTGGAGTGAAGTGAAAAATGAGATTAGTATCTGAACGTATCTGTAGATAATCTGCCTCTCTCTCGGAGACTTGGTGAGGGTATTAACCAAACTATTATATCGTGGAAATGGCCGTTGCGACTGTTGTGATAACATGAATGCTCCTACAGGTACCAATGAGAAAGGAATTCCTTTTGCTGACGATTTGAACATTGCATTAAGCAAACGATGGTACATGCCTGCTGTTCCAATCCCCACCAAGTTGTGCAAGTTATTTGCACTATGAAGTTTTACTTAGAAGCAAGAGGAAATGTCTGGGGTTGTACTTGATAGTTAAATAGGGAATGTAAAAAAGGTGGGATGGCGTTTAACGTCTGGGGACCAACATCCAAGATTATTGATTATATTAATTTAACCTGGCACAGTGACAGGTCGTCAGAAAAAGCACCAACATTAAGGTCATCACAGATACCAATGCTGACATGCATTGGCACAACTAATGCAATGAACACCACACCGAAAGAGGGACTTGAGACCAGCCTCAACTTGCAAAGAAACAAGTACTGATCTTTTCTAATTCTTGAAATTTTAAACAACTTGACACAAAATACCAAATTTGTAGGACTATATGTAGACCACGTACCAACTGAAAGGAAACTATTAGAAGGTTCTACAACTAGGATTTTTTTTTTAATTCCCCTTTTAATAAAACATAAAACATTATTTTTCGTTTTTCTTTTTTCGAACAGGTAATATACTGAAAAATAATTACATTTGTGACCACTTTTAAAGAAACGAATTAAACGCTATTTACTTCAGAGTACGGATAACATCTAGCGACATATCTATCATATATAATTGAAGGGCAAGTTAGATATTTTGTATTTTAATAAAATTTTAAAATTTGATCTGGCTCACGGTCACTGATCCAGTCACAGCAACTTCGTTGTCAAGCGAAATGTTCCAACCCGGACGATGACGATCACATAGGTACCTGTCAAATTCGTTCGCAAGGTCGGTATCATCGATGCCTTGATGTCAGAAAGACTACCACTACGTGATTTTTTAAACGTCGAACTTGGACGGATTTTACAAAATTCTCAAGTTAACATCAGGGGTACGATATTTAAGAAGTCTACACAATTAGTCGCGTACGGCGATGTCATTGCGATAATTGAAAGAATGCAGCGGGCCGCCAGTGGTGTTTTGGTGAGTATTGAATTAGAAGCGGCGAAAATGGGTTTAGTGGTAAACGAGGGCAAAATATATGCTGTCGTCAAAAAAGGACAGTCCACATCGGCGACTTGCACAGTGGTTCACGTTATACACAGGCCAACAAAATTCATAGATAAAATTGGTACAATGACCACAAATCGTTGGCGGTATAGTGGGAAAATCCAAATCTGCTATACAACACATCATAAAAACGTACAAAAAAACAAGAAGTGTTGAGTACGTGCGAAAATCGGGCCGTCCACCCAAATTAAATGAAAGGTACGAAAGGGTCATTCTTAACACTATCCGGAAAAACTCAAAAACGGTACAGAAATGGAAGGTCGAAATCTTAGAAGAACAGTGAAGCACTGTGGAGGTAGTGTTATTGTGTGGGGGAGTATAGCTTGGTCCGGCGTGTGAAAGCTGGTGTTTATTGAAGGAAAAGTGGACCAGCACATGTATATAAATTTACTAAAGGCAAATCTACGCCTGTGAGTGCAGAAATTGGGTTTGGATTCTGGGTGGATATTTCAGCATGATAAAGCACACCGCTTGAAAAGTGAAGGAATGGTTGTTGTATTATGCTCCAAGACAGTTGAATTCACCCCCACAGAACCCAGACTTAAACCCAATAGAGCATTTATGGGACTATTTAAAAAAAAAAAAACAGCTCCATAAACATCAAATAACTTCAAAATCGACACTTAAGCAAGCTCTCCAAATAGAATACGACCCTGTACCCTAAGACTTTACGAAAAACCTGGTCTCTTCTATGACACGTCGACTGCAGGTCGTTCTTACATCTATTGGAGGCCCAACAAGATACTGATTGCCTTTTAATTTCTTTTTGTTTAAATAACAATTTAATAAAGATTAAATTCAATTCAATCCAATATATACGTAAAAATAATCTTTGTTATTTGTTCTGATTCTCAAATTCTCGGAAAACGACCGAGTAAACTGTATAGGTACTGGACAAGAGCAATTATGTGTGCCGTACGATGAATTTTGTTGGCCTGTGTAGCTGTATTGGTCCATCTGCCTGTACGTCACCAGTTTTTGTAGCTTAAATTAAAGGGCGTTTCTAAAGTTAAATAAATCGCTCCAGAAAAAACTGAACATCACTTGAACATGTTTTTACATGTTTGTTTATCCACATAAGCTAGTAAGAGATCACTTTTGTTTTTGTAGTCAAAGCGTAAGGGTGTTTTTTCACCACACTAAAGCTGAACAATGGAAGATGCCGTAAAATCGCAAAGAGCTATAATTTTTTTCTTATGTAAAGAGAATAAAATCATCCATCCGATATTGTAATGCGTTTGCAAGGAGTATTTGGTGATTCTGCAGAATCGAAAAGTACAGTTTACCGTTGGGTTGATCGACCATTCGAGAGATTAGTGCTAAACTTGGCGTTGGTGTGAGGCAAGTTCATGAAATTCTGCACAATCATTTGGGAGTGAATAATGTTTCAGCACGTTGGGTGCCCCGTCTGTTGGGCCCAACACAAGGGGTGAACCGAGTTGAAACCTGCCGTCACCTACAGGAGTTATTGGCCGTTTATCGGAACTCTTTTTGGCATCGGTTAATAACAACAGATGAAACCTGGGTTCATTTCTTTAATCCAGAAATAAAAAAATCAATCGAAAGAGTGGCGAAAGCTCGTAGAAGGGCCAACAGTTAGGCACTTGCAGTACCGTCGGTCGGTAAGGTTATAATAACGGTTTTTTGGGACTGTGAATGCATAATATTAATAGACTACCTGGCAAAATGTGCAACAATAAATGAAGAATATTATTCCAATCTTTTAAAAGGTCCATTATGCCAAGCTTTGATTAAAAAACGGCCGGGAAAGCTGCACGAGCGACCATTGCTGCAATAAGAAAATGCAAGACCCCACACTGCTCACAAAACAAAGGGTGTTCTGATTGATCTGCGGTGGAAATTGCTGCCACATCCACCCTATTCGCCTGATCTAGCACCGAGTGACTATCACCCTCTTTCAAAATTGAAGAAACATTTACTTGTCGTTCGTTTTGAGGACTTAAATGAGGTGAAAGCCAGCATAAACCAGTGGATAAAAGACACTTCCCAAACATTCTTTGAAGATGGGTTAAAGAAGCTTGTATACCGCTGGGAAAAATGTATTCAGTTGAACGGAAATTATATTGAAATTCTAAAATGTAATATCGAAGAAAATGAGTAAATCAAAGCTTTTATAAATTAATTCCTAGAACTTTGGAAACACCCCTCGTAGAAGGATGCCTTGTATACCATGGATGCTAAGAACACATTAGTGTCTGTGATGTTTTTTTCATTGAAAGTGTGTTTATTCACTGTGACCTGATGAACCATAACAGGGCCATTTGTATAATACGAGACCGCAAACCGTTCTCATTAATCTTGCCGCTATTGAAGCGAATAAGATGATCGGCGCGGGACATATGCGCATGGGATGGGTGCGCTGCAGGATCAGAGAGCACCTGGCACAGACACAGTGCTATAGATAGATGCCTTGAATATGGATATATTGCAAAACACTGTTAAAATGACACAAATGGCAAAGAAAGGCACTGTGAAACCAAAGTGTGTCGTATGTGACCCAGGGTGTAAATGTGGAAATGAACACCCTACATTAAGTTTTAGATGCGCAGCCTATAAAAGTGCATTGCAAAATGCGCAAATTGCAAAATGGCCATGAAGTGCTCCAAATTAATCTTAATCTCTGCGAAGCCGCCCAGGATCTACTTACACAAACGGCAAAAGAAGAAAACGCAGATGTAGTCATTATCTGCGAACAGTACAAAACACCTAACTGCAGCGGAAGATGGGTGGAGGCTGAAAACAAGAGGGCAGCGAAATGAATGTGCGGCACCTACCCCTTCGAACGCAAAGACAGTAACACGTTTGACTATGGTAGAGCCAGTTCCATCGTCGATTTGACTTCTGCTTGCAGGTCAATAGCATGTCTCAGACCTGTAAACGAAAAATGACCACCAGTCCATCATTATCGAAACAGAGGTAGAGATACAGGAGATTATGACGTGTTGATAAAGAAGAGCAAGCGGGAATCTCAGGGATGAACTACAATTTTTTGTTTTGTACTGTTCGCAGATAAGGACTATATCTGCGATTCCATCGAGGTCTCCAACACCAATGGAAGAGAAAAATTCTCGGACTATTATTGAACCACTGCCATGCTTGATTGTTGGGACCACACACCTGGGGTGCATCTTTTCTTCAGCAGACTGCCGAATGTAAACTCTCCTTTTTCGTCCAAAAACTTAAAATAGTATAATATATTTGAAGTATAAGACTTTCCACCAGTCAGTTGATGTCCAATCCTGGTACTCTCTTCCTCAATCTAGCCAGTTGACTTTGTTTTGATGTCGCACAGTGGTTTGAGAGCGTAAAAAAAGATCTTTGGAGAAAGTCATATGTAGCCTTTTTAGTTTTATGTCTAAGTACTCTTAGATAACCCTATGCCTATGATTTCAAAGTATTTTTTAATATATATATTTTATGTACTTATTTACAAGCCCTCAAATTTAAAAAAAAAATATTCAAGTCGCGAACCATATTTTCAATAAAATTTTAGATGTCTTTTTCCGAAGTTCCTTAAAATAAATTCTGTATCTTTATATGTATATCATTTTATTGGTCTATTCTTGTCTATTTAAAATTAAAAAAAAAGATAATTCATAAAAGTAGCCTTCTATAGGTAGCCTCAAACATAGGTACTAAAAAATGGTTTTGATGAAAACTTTTTGAGTTTTAAAATTAGCAACGCATAATGACGTATATCAACGTATGCTCCATACTTTCAAGTTACAGCACAGAAAAAATCAAGTGCATATTCTTGTATATTACGGAGTTACAAATTTGTCTCCCTAAAACGGGTTTCAAAAAACTCGCTCTTGACGGTGGTATATATCAAAAGTTATAATTTCTGCGGTACTAATTGTCAGAACGAACTGGTTAAGCCCATTATTTTTAGGAAAAATGTGTACCTTTATTTAATGATATGTTTAATTGTATGATAGAGCTTAATAAAGAGTAAACAAAAGATAATCCTACAATTTTTTTGATTTCATGCAAAAAGTAGGGCCAGAAAAAAATAAAAAAAAGGGTTTTTTTCTGATGCGCAAGGTTTGTAAGAAAAATAATAACTCTTTGATCAACCAATAAGTGAAGTGAAATATAAATACAAGTAGATAGTGAGTTCAATGGATTCAATCGCAATTCCTTATTCGGTGTTGTGTAGCGAACTTAGGACTAATGGTCATAATGTACAAAATCTACGTACATATTTTGGAAGGGAATGCCCTAACTTAACTTCTGAGCAAATAGAAACCGTGATATCAGAAGTACATAAACGTTTTATTTCTCAATTTTCATTTCGATGGACCTCAGTTCATAGAATCAAAAGTTTTTTTGAAAATAAATACAAGGATTGACTCAAAGGAGTTTTCGAAGTAGAATTCACCAAAAATGTACTTCCCAAAACGTCAACTAATACTGGAAGACTGCGAAAGAGTTTTGAAGAATGCTGTGATCGAGCTAAAATGTATAAGAGAGACGAAATTAGAAATGGAAATTAATCGTACAACACGCCAGCAACCGTACTTAAAGTTTTGATTCACGGAGAAGAAAAATCATTAAAAATTGTGCATTTCCTGTTGGATCACTCACTGAGGAAGCCCAAGAATGCCGAAATAAGGATTATAAAGTCTACCGCAGTTTTAATTCGAGAAAATGCAGACGAATTGCTACGAATGAAGATGTGATGCATCGTATCCTCATATCCAGGCTTAAGGCCACAGGCAAAAAAGAAAATACTACCAATCAGCGGAGACGCCAAAAAGCTCATTTCAGCATTATAAAATAACTACTACTTTTTTTTATACTATTTATTAATTGAATGCGAATGTTTTATTTATGTTTTATATATTTTTTTTTAAGTATTTGTTTTTGTTTATGTTTATAATATACATACATAGTTTATAATATTTTATTCAAAATAAAAAGTTCAGATTTTACTAAAAAAAAAACTTTTATTTCAGTACAACATCAAAACCCTCAAATTTTAGAAAATATCAATAACTTTTTTTCCAACTATTTTTTCTTAACCAAATACGTACAATACTAATCTTAACATGTGTGTCAAATTTCATTAAAATCCATTAAATAGTTCAGATTTAACAGACTTTTTTCCGCTCTCCCATACAAACCAAACCACTGTGTGTCGTAGCAAAGGTTTTCGTTCTACTACTGAACCGTGAAGGCTTGCGGCAGTTAAAAGCCTTTTTATCATTGTTACTGATATTTGCTTTGAGTGAAAATGGTTGAACTCTGCGCAGAGTTCTGGAGCTGTAAGCCGTCGATCCCTCTTGCTTATTAGTTTTATAGTCTAATCCTCCTGTATTGATGTTAATTTAGGCCTTCCGCTTCTCTTCCACGACGGTAATTATTTAAAGGGATGATATCGTGCACTGTCGACTCCGATGCCCTTCTTTATGCAAGGTTATTATGCCAAACCTTTAACTACAATTTTTCACTTGTTTCTTCCCATTTGAGGTTATTTTTACTCTTTGTCGGTTAACTTTAAATATTGAAGTTTCAAGGCTAACTGGGACCGAAATAATACGCAACCTGCTTTTATATTTAAAAAACAGACCCAGTTTTCCGGAAAAACACCTGAATTGAAAAAATTGAAAAAACCAAATTATTTCCGTTTTATGGTGGTTTTATGATAAGTTAATGACATTTGCAGTTTTGTGTTATTACTCCATACATCAGTTTATGCCTTACTTCCGCTCCTTTTTCTTAAAATGCTTTACTTCTTTTGAGATATAATAATGTTTACTATCGGCCCTAACAGGATTTGAAAGAATTTTGTTCATTTGAGTCCTGCACAGATAGGTAAACGTATAATTGAGGAAAACATTTTTTTGTCCGGAAACTTAAAAATTTTGGTTAAACTTTTTTTCGAATTTTGTCAAATTTGTTGCAATAACTATATATTTTTTAACGAGGATTTGTTTTCTTATCGTTTCATGCTACATTTAGAGTGTTAAAATTTTTCACACGCGGTCACGGGAGCAAAAAGTTGTCAGACCAAAAAATGGGTTTTTAAGGTACCTGCTCATTTTTAGGGATTAAAGAAAAATGCTTTATTGGTGCAGTGTTTTTGTGTTTTTATTGCTTCTCAGAAACATTCCCTATCAAATTAGTAATTTGTTGGACTTCCTCTTGCTTTTATTAAAGCTGCACATCGGCGAGACATTGACTCAGATAGGTTTTTCCATGTGGAAGCAGGTATGGTGTTCCAGGTCCGGATAAGTAACTTTTTTAGGTTTTCAATTGACTCTGAACGCTTCTTCGTAACCTTAAGTTTCATTATTGACCAGATATTCTCAATTGGATTGAGATCTGGACTGTAGCGAGGCCAACTTAATATACCGACATTATTTTCTTCGAAGTACTTTTTAATCTAAGAAATAAAAAAATAAATGCAAATATTATTTTTAGTCATAAAAGTTCTAGCTTATTTAAAAGCTTGATGTTAGTCTTTCATATTAAAAAAAACAAGTTCATACTTACAATTTTGGCTGTATGGCAAGGAGCATTGTCCTGTTGAAAAATGAATCTGCAAGTGTCACCAAAATGCTCCAGCGCAGAGGGCTCTAATACATTTTTCAGAACCCGTAGGTAAACTTCTGCAGTGACTTTCGATTGTAGGAAGACCATTCTACCTTTTTCATCTCCAGAGAAACATCCCCAGACCATAACACCTTCAGTTTTGGGGGGCATCCGTAAGATACATTCAGAGCTCAGTCTTTCCTTTGGTTCTCTTCGCGCAACAATCCTCCCATCTTCAATATGCAGCTTAAACTTTGATTCGTCGGAAAAGATAATATTGTTCCACATGTCTTGAGTCGAATTAAGATGCTCTTGAGCCCAGAGCAATCGTTTTTCTCTGACTCTTTTTGGAAAATCCGGCTTCAGTACTGGCTTGAGTGCTCTAAGTCCAGCTTTCACGAGCCTTTTCCTCACTGAGCTTGACGAAATTATTTTTCCTGTAGCTCGACACAGATCGTTTTTAAGATCCACCGAAGTCTTGAACCGATGCCGACGGCTGTACAAAACCAAAAATGATCTTCCACTGGGGTCGTCTTTTTTGGCCTCCCTGAGCCTTTCTTTCTGCTTGTAGTCCCGGTCTCACGATATTTTTTTAAAATTCCATGCCACAGTTTGTTGAGCAACATTTAATCTTCTAGAACGTGTTGTCAAATTCGGTTCGTTTCGGACTGCTATCACGAGCTAAATGCACCTCTTGTTCATAATAACATCGACTTTTATGCACTATTTGAACGACATTTTGCTACCTAGTGCAACAAAAACTCCATAGCTCTCATAAATTCCAAGAACTGCGCCCGAAAAGAGTAATAAAATGTTTGACCAACATTTTTCGAACGGCAGTATATATACGTACGAGGGCAAGGTGAAAAGTTCTCGGCCTGACAATGAAAGACTGCGATTTTCATACATTGTATCTCATATTTAATTATTCTCTATCGATTTATACAAGTAAGACGTTTTGTCTTTTATAGTAGAATGAAAGGGGTATTACAGATTTAAATACTATATTGTATTGAAGTTAATACCTAATATTTTTAAAAAAAAAACAATTCCATAAAATAATATAAAAAGAAGATAGAAGGATATAGGAAAGTGTGGGAAACAAGGAACAAAATTAACAAACGGGAAGAGAAAGACAGATGAGAACTAGCGCTGGCTAGAAAAATAGTTAAATATATAATTGGCCCCTCCGGGTAGGGGATAGAATATACCCGAGGTAGGCATGCCTGTCGTAAGAGGCGACTAAAATCCAATCTCCGTATACCGAGCGTATAGTGTATACAAAATATGCAATGAACAAAACAAAAAGATATATTACCCCAGGTGGCAGTCCAGCTTTATTGGAAAATCCACCCTCTTCGGAGGTTGGCTCTACGGATTCTGGGGAGAGCCGCTTATTGCAATCTAATGACTCTTTTTCAAAAAGTTCAAGGGTATCTCGATCTCCTCCACCAAGATCGAATAACTCCGGGAAAAGAAGTCCAACGGAAGCGCCAGCGCGCGAAATTCAGGACTCAGCGAAATGTAAAAGCTTTGAGGAAGAAAATAAAATACTCCGAAGGAAGCTTAACGAAATGGATCTACTCTATCAAGAGCTCAAGAAAGAAATAGACTTATTAAAAGAAGAAAATAAGGTCCTAAAGAGTTCACGTATAGAGGAAGAACGCGAATGTACTCCAGCACGCTTAGCTAGTCGGGAATATCACACCGACGAAGAAGAGTTAGTACGTGAAACGTGTCGGGTCACAAAGAAGAGACCTAGTAAGAAACGGAGAGCCGGCTCTTCGCCCGAAGTCGAGTCCCTAAAAGAAAAAGAGAAAGAAGAACACAAAGAACAGCAAGAAAAGCAACCTCGAGCGCAATCTCGTCCACCCCCACCAATTAACATATTCGGGTTAACGGAATTTAATAAGTTGCAAAGCCTTCTTAAAGGAACTTTAACATCGAAATATAAGGTCACGTCTTTGAGGGACAATGCGTGGAAAATTAAGATCGAAGAATACGACGACTACCAAGCAGTGTCTAAAAAGTTAAATACCGAAAAAATTGAGTGGTATACTTTCGAAATCAAGTCAGAAAGGCCACATCGTGTTGTTGCAAGGGGACTCTACCCCTCATGCACCAAAGAAGATATTATGACTGACCTTCAAGACAAAGGCTTTAAAATTCTTGATGCCGTTAATATCATCAAAAAGGAGAAGCAACAAACGGAAATAGATAAAGACATCTTGGTAAGGCGTGGACTTCCGCTCTTTATGCTTACCTTCGATAAGTCCGACAATATCGACGCTTTCTACCGAATTAGGACCATACTAAATATCGTAGTCAAAATCGAGCCAATGCGAAGAAATATAAGAATGATTCCGTAGTGCAAGCGTTGTCAAGGATTGTTGTCAAGGAAATGTACTGCAAAAAAGAACCGCGATGTGTGAAATGCGCTGGAAATCACCTCTCCCAAGTTTGTGGAGTAAACAAACAAACCTCCGCAACTTGTGTTAATTGTAAAGGAAAGCACCCGGCAAATTATAGAGGCTGTGAAGTAACTAAAGAGTTACAAAAACGAAGAGATGCGCTCCTTAAGCCCCTAAATGCAAAATCAAAACCGCAAACTAAGCCAAAGCGTAATGTCGCGGAGGAGAAAGAGTGCAAATCAAAACTACCAGGTTCAGAGCGCAAAAAGTGAGGGAAAGAATGACGAAAGAAAAGCCCTCGACCTCTGTTTCTAAAAGAAACTGTACAGGAAAGTTACAATTGGAAAAGCGACCGGGTAATGATCTTCGAACATCAGGAGTGCAGACTTACGCTCAGGCTGCTGCATCCGAAATACCAAAAAATATTGAAATTTCGAAGGACCCTGTTTCTCATATTTTTTCAGTTATTCTAGAGAAAATTGAAGAACAAAGCAAAATAAATAAAATTATTCTCGATAGGCTGGTTAAGCTCGAAAGTAATTCAGGGAAAACGCGTACTCCAACTAGATTATGAATGAAAAACGAATGTTAAAAATATGTACTTGGAATGCAAACGGACTTTTGCAAAAACTTGACGAATTGGAAATATTCTTGCGTGAAAAAGATGTCGATATTTGCTTGATTTCTGAAACCCACGTAAAAAACGAATCGCATTTAAAAATAAAAGGCTATAATGATTACCACGCTTGTCACCCTTCGGGAAAAGCGAGAGGCGGATCATCATTGTTTATTAAAGACTGCATCGAACAATCCGAAGACCTAAAGATCGAGCTTGAAACTTTGCAACTGTGCACGATTCGAGTAAAAAATAGTCAGCGTACTCTTAAAATCGCATCTATCTTCTGCCCACCGCGTTCCGCACTTGAAAAAAGTGATTTTACTAACTTGTTTAAATTGCTGAAACCTAATTTCATTGATGGCGGCGATTTTAATGCGAAACATACATTCTGGGGCTCAAGACACAGCTCGCAAAAAGGCAGAATGCTCTATGAGGCAGGTATGGAGTACAGTTGTGATTTCCATTCGACGGGTAAAAGGACCTACTCGCCAACTGATACTTCGAAAATACCTGACCTGATCGACTTTTTCATCGTGAAAGGAATTTCTACCAACCACATTAATGTTGAAGAGAGCTTTGATCTGTCGTCTGACCATTCCCCAGTTGTTTTGACATTGAGCGAAAAACTAGTCTATACCCTAGAGCCAGCGAGATTAACCGGTAGAACAACTAACTGGGAAGGTTTTAGGAACGAAATTGAAGATAATGTTGAACTGAGCGTTCCACTTACGACACCCTATCAACTTGAGGTTGAAGTTGATCGCTTCGTTGAGATCGTACAGCTCGCCTCTTGGAATAATACTCCCAATCCAAGGAAAACTCCGGACAAATACGGTATACGATATCTTACGGAAATAGAAGAATTGGTCAGGGAAAAAAGAAAAGCGCGTAAGAAATGGCAACAGAGTCGTGCTCCGCAACATAAAGCTCACTTGAATCACCTGTGCAATTCGTTGAAGAAGACTATAAAGGAATTTAAGAATCGTGCGATAGGCTCTTACCTTGAAAGTTTAACAGCGAAAAAAGATTCCAATTATTCACTTTGGAAAGCTGTAAAAGGCACCAAAAGGCGCGAGGTCCAAGCGCCGCCTATTAAATTAAATCACAATGAATGGGCAAGGGAAGATAAAGAAAAAGCGGACGTTTTTGCGGCCCACCTGGAAGATACCTTTAAACCGTACGATGGTCAAGTGTTTTACGACAATATCAATAGGCCGGATTTACCATCTGACGATTTAGCACTTACAAGTGCAACGCTGAGGGAACTCAAACATGAGATCGGGAATCTAAAACCTAAGAAAGCTCCTGGTTATGACATGATAACCGGAGAAATTCTCAAAGCTGTACCTAGAAAAGCACTGATTAAGCTTCTTCATATTGTAAATGCGGCGCTCAGATTAAAACACGTGCCTAACCAATGGAAAGTGCATAGAATTACTGATGTAATCGAGAAAGCACTTGAAGAGAAAAAGATTTGCTCAAGCATATTTCTTGACGTCTCGCAAGCCTTTGATAAGGTGTGGCATGATGGCTTGAATTGTAAATTGCGACAAGTTCTCCCTGTATGCCTATACGACATTCTAGAATCATATCTAGGGAATAGACTCTTCCGTGTTAGACATGGAAATGAATACCCGCAGCTAAAAGAAATTTCGACCGGTGTACCGCAAGGAAGCGTTCTTGGGCCACTTCTCTATCTGTTATATACTCGAGATATACCGAAAGAAGATGGCACTATCCTGGCTACGTTTGCCGATGACACCGCTATCCTAGCCGTAGGTAAAACAATCGAAGAAACGACTGCGAAACTGCAAAACGCACTGAATAAAGTAAATGAATGGACGAGGGACTGGCGGATCGCCCTCAACGAATCTAAACCTGTTCACGTGAATTTCACTTATAAGAAAACTAATGTCTTGCCAATTTTCCTAAACTTGGCCCGAATACCTTTTGCAAACGAGGCCAAATACCTTGGAATGACACTCGACGCAAAACTGAAATGGAATTCTCACGTGAAAATGAAACGTAAAGAACTCGAAAGCAAATATAGAGAAATGAACTGGTTGCTCGGAAAACACTCCCAGCTCAGTACTGATAACAAACTGCTTTTATACAAGCAAGTGCTAAAGCCGATGTGGACTTACGGTATACAACTTTGGGGCTGTACCAGGAAAACAAACGCCAATATTTTACAATCTTTTCAAAATAAAGTGCTAAGAGAAATTGTCCACGCACCGTGGTATACTAGAAACGATGATATCCACAGGGATCTCGGAATTCCGACAATCGATGCTGAAATTAGAAGCTTCGCGAGAAAGCATAGAAACCGACTAATCGGACATGTCAACAATACAATCCTACAAATTCTGGATGAAAGCAATCTATTGCGCCGACTACAAAGGACGAAACCTTTCGACTTGGCGAGATAGGAATCAACCGCGCCTAGATTGCGGAACATGCAGGATCTTTCAGTGGAAGGTAACCTGCCAAACGTGTTATTTTTTCATGATAGAAAAATTTCTTGATAAGGTCGTTCTTAGTTGCAATATATAACAAATTAAATCGCAGGGTGGTTTTTTTTAGTCAGTAATAATCTGACACTACAATAAGCACGCGCATGCTACCCTCATAGTGTCTATGGAAGATTTTTTCACCAACTCACGGAAAAAAAAAAAAAAAAAAAAATATATAATTTTTAAAACTTGTGAAACCTCTGAAAGAATTCCAAAGACGAGTGCTATTAATATAAAAAAAACCGCGTTGAATTCAGATATTTAAACGAAGGTGCTACTATGTTGAACGTTCTCGCAGATTGACAGAAGTTGAGTTTGTTATACAAATAACTTGGTGACTTTGTATGAATGATTTTATGGAGAAAAATACAATTGCACTGATGTACTGCGAGAGAGTGCATCCTAAGATAATGGTTTGGTAGCTTGATATGTGGTCATGTCTCCGCAAGCCATAGACATACCGAGTCACATCGTTGAATGCCGCAAGTAGTTTGTGTTCAGAGACAGAGTCCAATCTTGGATACACAACTTCCGAATAAGTGAATGTTTTAGCTAAGCGAATTCTTGTTTCAGTTAGAGTAAAACTTCTAGACATCCAGAGTTTCTTCAGAGCTCCATAAATGCACTCAACAATCAAACTAACTTCATGATTACCAGACAAATGCGTGCTCATTTTAAAACCCAAGCTTGACACTGAGTTAGAGAATGGTACATTGAAAGACCATTTTTCTTCAGACCAGCCTTGGATTTCCGTGAGATCTTCATTAATTCTAACAACAAGGTCTTCAATAAGGCCAATATGCCTCGACAAATAAATCTGTATGTCGTTAGCATAGAAATAAAAAGAAACATTTTTGCAAACCCTGAATAAGCCATTTATGAACAAACAGAAGAGGATTGGGCCCAATACCTAACCGTGGGGTACTCCCGATAGAGTGGTTAATGAGATGCGTAAGTTGACTCAACAGCGAGGGAATAATAAGTTTTGTAAACCTAAGTTGTATGCTATCAGCACCAATTGCGTCAGATTTAAGCACTTAACAATTTTAACCACATTGTTGTAATATATATCATACATTTGTCTCTCTCGTACTCTCTTTTATATAGACCAATCGTTAGCGGACTCGGGAATCCCTTTAGAGTCTACTCGTTTATCTGACGAAGAGGACTCACAGCAATCAATTAGTATTCGTGAAAATCTTTTGTTCACGCTAGTTCCAAGCACATCGTCGCTAGAAGCATGACCAGAAAGTGCGGTTAGAACAATGGATTTCATGTTTGGAATAAAGCCGCCAAAGGAAATGAATTTCAATCTCAATGTCAACGCGATTCTCTCATACATCGGAGATGATGGTCTACATACGTTTCTCAATTTGAGGAAGTTATTAAAAAACTCAATAGTTACTGTGATCCACGAACAAACATTATGTTTGAGCGTTATAAATTTTTGTCTTCCAGGCAAAAATCAGCCGAAACCAGTTCCTAACCCAATTAAAGGAACTCTTCCAACCGTGTGATTGTGGCACACTTCAGGAGGCAATGGTCCGTGATGTCTTCATTATTGGTCTAAACGACGACATAGACAACCTCACTTTGGAGCTAGCAGAAAAATGTGCAAAGTCGTACATTCTCAGTCAGTCGCAAGAGATGTCCACAGTCATGATAAATTTGGAAAGTAAAATTAATTACATCCAAAAGTCCAACAACAACAACAGCAGATCACAGATGTCAAACACCCACTACAAACAACAGCAGTTCAAGCAGAGTAACAGCGATAGACAATCCGTCAATCCTCATCGCAATGCAAAGTCCAACATCAAGGGCAGCGAGTCAAACAAAAGGTGCGAAAGATGCAGAAACTGGAATCATCGAACCAAATGTCCAGTACTGGGTCAAAGATGCCACGTATGTAAAGGTCTTAATCACTTCGCCAAGTACTGTAAGTCAAATAAAATTAAAGCCTTTTCTGTAAGTAACGAAATGCATGCTAAAAAGAATTTAAATGCTAAAAATGATTTAGTTTATTAATAATATTGAAAAAATATTCAGTCATTTATTCAGGTTAAATAATCCTTCTAAGCAACCTTAGAAGGATTATTTAACCTAAAAGTTGAGCCTCGAGAACGTCCCATAATCGATGCACCCAGAAGAATTTCCTTATATCCGAAACTTAAACAAGAGCTGGACAGAATGGAACGAGATAAAGTTATAGACAGAGTCAATAGTCCAACTTATTGGGTCAGTTCTATTGTTTTGGTAGAGAAAAGCGGATGGTTCTCTTAGGATTTGTTTGGATCCACGGAATCTCAATCAGGCATTACAGCGGGAGCGTTATCCTATTCCCAATATATAACTAATTAAGTTCAAATTGTCATTTTACAAATATTACTCAACTCTTGATGCAAGTAAAGCTTATAAATTTCTAAAAATGCCATATGGAGTGGCTTAAGAAAATTTACATCGGGTATTGACAAAGATATTTTTCGATCTAGATGTAATTGTTGTAGATGACATTCTGGTCTACGGTAATAATACCAAAGAGCATAATAGAAAACTTACTCAAGTGTTAGAAAGAATGGCTGAAGCAAAATGTAAATTTGGGTTAACGAAGATAAAGTATTTCGACCATGTCTTTAATGAACTCGGTGTTCATATAGATCCAAAAAAAGTCGAGGCCATAGTGAAGATGCGATCTCCAAATTCTGTACAGGAGGTACAAAGATTTTTAGGAATGATCACGTATTTCGGTTCTTTCATATCAAATCTCTCAAGTGAAACTGAGCCTTTGATACAGTTGCTAAAATGGAATGTGACATTCCAATGTAATGAGTCAGTAGAGCAAACCTTTACGAAGCTTAAGCATTTGGTTACAAGACCACCAGAACTTGCTTATTTTGACCCGTCAAAGCCAGTAGTGATATCGTCAGATGCTTCACAGTTTATAGTAGGTGGATGTCTATGCAATAAAAGCGTCCATTAGCTTTCGCCTCCAAGACATTAACTGAATGTCAGAGAAACTATGCTCAAATAGAAAATGCTTTATGCTTTTTATGCTTTATTATATGGTCAAACAACAGTCGTGGAAACGGACCACAAACCTCTAATTCCCTTCTTTAAAAAGGCATCGGTGCACGTTCCAGCTAGGTTACAAAGAATGATGGTTCGTCTTCAAGCCTACGAATTAGAAGTTACATATAAACCAGGACAAAAATTAATGGTTGCTGATATGTTTTCAAGAATAAAGTCAATTAGATAGAGATATAAGGATCCATATCGGTTTGATCAAATCAAATCTTGCTATATCGCAAACAGTGCTTAAAGACATTTTAACTGCTACAAATGACGACAAAACAATGCAACAATTGCGAGAATTAATTACTAATCAATGGCCAGAAACTAGAAAAAAGTTAAACTCTGATTTGCAACCGTTTAGGAATTATAGATATGAATTAACAAAAATGGATAATTTATTATTTAAGGGTCAAGCGTTAATAATCCCACAAGAAATATCGGGAAAGATTTTAAAATATATTCATGATGGTCATCCAGGAATCGAAAAAGGTAAAAGACGTGCAAAGGATTCTGTATTTTGGCCGGGCATGAATGCAGATATAGAAAAGTCAACAGAAAATTGCACTGTATGCAATAAGTATCGAAAGAAAACTACAAAAGAACCGTTAATACCGCATTAATTGCCTACCCTTCCACTTCAAAAAGTTGGAATCGATCTATTTGAATAGAAAAAAGAGTTATATCTCTTATTAGTGGATTATTACTCGAAGTATGTAGAAGTTGTTAAACTTAAGTCCACAAAAGCTAAAGAGATTATAATCCATCTTAAGTCCCCATTCAACTCCAAAGAATTTAAAGAATATTTGCGGATGATTGAAAATTTGAACATGTCACAAGTAGTCCGTACTATCCAAAATCGAATGGGCTCGTTGAAAGGTCCATACAGACAGTACAGTAAAGAAGATGCTTACCAAATACAATGAAACAAACGGAGATCCGTACCTAGGACTTCTCAATCTTCGAACTACCTCACAATTGAGCTATTCACCGGCACAGCTGTTAATGTCAAGGAAATTGAGGACGCGGCTTCGTAGATGAAAATTTACATAGGAAACAAACTCGAGAGTACCAGAAAAAGATGAAAATAAACTATGGCAAGAATGCTCGAAAGTGTCATACAATTACTGAGAATGGATTGGTCTATTTAAAAAAATTACTAGAAGAACCGTGGGAAAGGGGGAAGGTAGTAGAGGTTACTGACAGGCCAAGATCTGTAATTGTACAGGATGAAAAAAGAAAGCAGTATCGTCGAACTACCTCACAATTGAGCTATTCACCGGCACAGCTGTTAATGTCAAGGAAATTGAGGACGCGGCTTCCGGTAAACTAACTTAAACCAGTAGTCGTAGATGAAAATTTACATAGGCAACAAACTCGAGAGTACCAGAAAAAGATGAAAATAAACTATGGCAAGAATGCTCGAAAGTGTCATACAATTACTGAGAATGAATTGGTCTATTTAAAAAAATTACTAGAAGAACCATGGGAAAGGGGGAAGGTGGTAGAGGTTACTGACAGGACAAGATCTGTAATTGTACAGGATGAAAAAAGAAAGCAGTATCGTCGCAATCAGCGAGACATAGTTTGCAATGAAACCTACAAAACAAAAGAACATCAGAACCAGAACAACCAACCGAGTCAATGACGTTGAGATCTGTTAAACAAATTTTTGGAAAATTAATCAAACTTTGCTTCTGATCTCGAGATTTATTTTTATTTTAGTTTTATTTTATTTAGGCTTATTATTAACATTATTAAACAGAATTGTCAAACGAAATATATTGAAGTAAAGTAAAATGAATTAAATGAATTAATCGATAAAGTTATCTATTTTAGGTATCTAATAAATTACAACAGAATTGATAAATTAAGTGCGAAACTGAACATATATGAAAATATAATTTAATTTAAAAAAGCGGCATGTTGTATATATGTACATTTGTCTCTCTCGTACTCTCTTTTATAATAACATACGCACACTGTATTATTGGTATAGAATTGACAGTAAAGTAATCTGTGAACTGAACTTAAGCGGAACACTCGTCTTTGACTCTAACAAAGAACAGAACACACATCACAAAGCTGTTCCGAGGAGATTTGTCCGTTTAGCCTCGATCCAAAGAAATTTGTTTTCGCTAACCGGGTTTTCCGAGTTTTGATTACTTCTCCAGTCATGGTACTGTTTACGACGTTGACTTATTGATGCCTGTACTTCACAAGTGAACAAAGGACACTTTTTATTACGTAAACGAACTGTCTTAAGGGGGACTTGCCTCTTGAACAGTTTATTAATATATGATTCTATACAACACAGTTTCTCATCAACATTTGTAACGTATTTATAGTCGTCTCAAGGCATGCAACTCGTATCAAAACCAAGTGCGCTGATATTTATAGACTTGTAATTTCTAAACTGAAAAGTTAAAGGTATTATCGAATGGGAAAAGTCTATGTCATATGTGCAGAAAAAAAGATGGTGATCTGAGATCCGATTAAGAGCTAATTGGTCTTGAAGAATTGGAAAGATTCGCTACAATCAAAACGTCGACCAGACTCGGGGTACCATTTGTCGCATAACCGGTGGGCTATATGCTGTTCATTACTACCAGTCCAGTTCTAGAAACTGCATTAAGTAAGGCGAAAGTGAATCAGCTTTCAGCAAATTGACGTTAAGATTTCCTCAAACAATAATAAGCTTATAAACAGGTGAGAACTGAGCGAATGCATCAAACAACAGAACAGAAGAAAAACTCTTGTTCGGGTTATACATACACACGTGATACAATGCATTTTGTATTTCCATCAGCAGAGTAGATCTGCAGACTGAAGTAAATGGCAACACCTCCACCCCAGCTACTTGTGAGTATATTATTGCGATATAAAATGTAGTTTGGTATATTATATACGGCTGGAAATATTACGATTATACGTTTTAGTTTTACGAGTAGTAGCAGAAATGATATCTACATTTACTCCATCAAAAACATTCCTAACAAAGTCGAATTTTGAGGGAAACACCTAGCGTTAAAGTGACATATTTTTAAGCCACGATATCCAGATTGGATAGAATTTTAGTCATCGTGTGCACCGAGCCACTGCCAACAGCATTAGTATCTACTAAATTCAGTGCAGATGTCATAAAAAACAAAATATATAGGACAAACAGACAAATCACAAGTGACAATACATAAAAATAAATAAAAATACTCAAAATCAGCACCATAGGAGAAAAGGAAATGGAAAATTAGGGGGTTCGTGGTAAGAGTGGAATAGGGAGAGGAAATAATAATATTGTAGCATAATAATAACTACGCTCCATAAAAGTATGATGCAACAAATTCCGAAGTGTCTTTTCATTCTGGCAGAATTTTGGTTCGAAGTGTCCTTTCATTCGAGGTTCGTGTCTGCGGTTTCCACAGTTCATGTCTACGAAAGAGACGGATAATATCACAGATGAGAGGGAATTATAACTGCAAGAATGATTGTTATCTTGGAATTTCTCTTGTTCCAGTGGTCGAAGAATTTGCTAGAAGTTTCTGGCTATCAGAAACTTCTGCTATATAAGGACATATGGCGATCGAGAGGGGGCAGTAGTTTTAAAACCGTGGCGAAGAGATTAGAAAAGTGATAATGGGCGAAGTTGTAATTTTGTGATAAATTGAAAGTTGAGATTTAACAAGAAGAAGTAATTAGTTTGGATTTGTGAATTAAGTAATTGAAAGGAGATAAAGTGACTTGAGAGGACAGAGACCTTGTAAGAAAAGAATTGCGAAGAATAGTATAGTGTGAACCTGAATTGTTCTATAGACTAGAAAATAAAGAAATAATTTCACAGAATATTGTTTTATCTACTCGAGCCGTAGCTCGCATATTACAATATCATAATTTGAATCAGAATTTTGCTAATAAGCTTAAAGATCAAAGTTACTAAATAGGTCATTAAGAATTATTAATTCAGAAATTAGAAATAAAATAAAAAAAATTATTTAAAACCTAGAGTTTGAGAACACCTGAAGTTTGAGAAGCTTAGAAATTCTGCGGCGAATGTTGGCCATCTTCATTTCATATTTGTATGTGGGCGATGTCATTCATGAGGGTGATTTAATTGGAGGTTACAATTTAAAATTTAAATAAAATACATTGGTTTTTGATAAACTATTGATATTTTTATGTCAATATGAGAAATTGACATTAGACATGAGAAATGTTATTGGCCAAATGGGTGCCACGGCTAGCCTTGCAGACTTCCTTTCTTATGATGGAATTTACTTTTCGGAATAAATCCTGCGGCAGTTCACAAGTAACGCATCAAATCCTTTAGCTCTGCAATCGTTGGGGGGTCATTGGTATACTTGCTTCACATAACCCAAAAAAAAAAAATCCACCAGCGTGATATCGCACGATCTGAGTGGCCAATTTTGGTGGCCGAAACCAAAGATGAGACGGCCGCTCAAAATCTGCACCAAACAGTGACTTTTTGTTGATGTATTGGTTGTTCATGAGTGGCCCGTTGATTTTCATAACCCAAAATGTGCAAATTTGTTTGTTTTCTTACCCATTCAGTTGAAAGTAAATCTCATCACTGAAAATGATTTTGTTCGGAAAATCCCCATCAACTTACTGGTTCTCTAATACCCAATCAACGAAGTTATGACGCTGTTTATGCTCTGCTGTCTTCAATTCCTGAAACAGTTGAATCTTTTAGGTGTGCAGATGTAGATACTTGGTTAAAATGCGCCGCGTGAGGCTGTAGGAAAGGTTCAATTGCTGGGAACGATGGTGAATGGATTCTGATGGATTGTGACGCACAATGTAACTCTCTGCGGCGGCACTTACACGTGACCTGCCACGATGAGGACGGACTGGTCTTTGTACATCTAACACTTACCCGGTTCGATCAAATTTTTCCATTAATTTATTAAACCCGGCGCGAGATGTACGGTTATGTATACCGACATATTTCGCAATGCACGAATCGAGCTGGTTAAATTTTCCCTATTTCGGAGATCGGTTTTAACAATTAAAAAGCGTTGTCCTCTCGTATTCCGTTCCATAATTACAAATGTCAATGCTTAGTACAAGTATTCGTCAAATGTCAAATATCAGCGTTTTGTCTTAAGCTTTAATTATATGTAATATATATGTAGGTATGTGTATAGAAGGGGCTACCTTCTACATTCCGACAACATTCCACGCAGTTGTCATAAAGTCTGAATTTCTAGTGCAGTTTCTCCACACACACACACACACACACACACGACTTGACTCATGAGGATCACCACCGTTTAAATAATATTCCTGCAGAAATGTTTTGCGATAACAATTTGTCCACTGATTGTTGGGATTTTTTGAAATCGAGCGTGTCTCTCTTCGCGGATTGTGTGCAGAGTCGCGAAATACGATCACCACTCGACCACGAGAGGGCCCTCTTCGTACGCAATGGCAAAAAGCATGCTAAAAGGAATTCCAGTACGATCTGCATGATCTCCAAGCGATAGAATATGCGACGCGATACTTTTTTGGTGGCTCATTTTTAGGGATATGGCGTCGCACACGACACTTCGTTGGCACATCGTAAATTATTTTTTTATAGTACAAGAGTTTGTTTTGTTGGTTCGTTGTGTATTGCTTCTTCTAAAGAGTGGAGACATACAACACACGGTTTAGCTCGCGTACTCTGTCTTAATTTTTATGAAACAGGATACTCGAGATGATCATAAATTCTCATCGAATTGAAAAAAAATGAGAAAAGAAAAAAGAAAAAAAATACACCGAATCACATTGACTTGAAACTTTACGGGCAGCCGTCGAATAAACAATAAATCTAAAAAAAAAATATTTAACGATTTGAAGACATGTTTGAAAAAATTTGAAATTTGATTGTTGGAAATTTTATAGAAAATCTATAGATTGATTGATTTTGATGATTTATTGGTTAAAGATGGGGGTTTTCAATAGAAGATGATTTATAAAAACATACAGCAATTAAAATGTTTTTATGTCATATCCAGGGTATATTAAGTTAACAATGAGAAATAATAGTGATGGACCCCCAAAAGTATATATAGTTGTAATCAGCATCAAAAGTTCTGTCAATCTAGGCATGTCCGTCCGTACGTCACCATTTTTTGGGCCTTAAAGTTTGAGCTAATAGCATGAAATTTGGTATACAAGCTTTCTAAAATACGAAGCATAATAGGGGAAAAATTGTTAAAATCCCCCCACAAACACGCCCACTTTAAAAAAAAAATTGTTTTTCTCAATATTTTCCTAGAAACTGAAAATATTTTTTTAGGTAAATATGTTTTTAGATGTTGACTTCCTTTACATTTTTCGTTTTCTTTCAAAAAAAGCAAATAATGCTCTTTCAAAGCTATTTTCGGTGATGGTAAAGTCTGTCTTGAATATTTCATCAGAATCCGTGAACCTCGGTTACAATTTTTTGGAGCTAAGCCCACTTTCTGCAAAAAAAAAAAGTTGTAACAATAATTTTGCAATAACATTTTTTTAAAATCGCGGAAATATCTCCTGTATTGAAAGATATCATTGCATCTGTTTTAAAATTTTCGCAACGCCAAGCTCTTTATATTAGAGGTGAGATAAAAGATTAGGGGTAAGGTATCATACGATCCCTAGTAGACCGATTGGAACTTTACTGTATTCTTTTTAAAATATGCATAGTAAATGACATTGGCTAATATCATATAAGAGAGCAGTAACCGACAACATTTGTTATTCACTTTAATGGAGTGCTGAAGCTTAAGTACGGCAAATAATTCCATAGACCTATAGTAGCTTGGAACGTGTGGCGTTGCGAAACTTTGAAACAGATGTAACAATATCTTTCTGTACAAAAAATAATATTTCCGCGATTCTAAAAACAATTTATCTCAAAACTGTTGTTATAACTTTTCACGGATTCTGATGAGTTGTTCACAATAAGACTTAACCGTAAATAGCTTTGAAAAAGCAGTATTCAATATATGTTTTTTTTTAAGAAACGGCCCAAAAAATGTATGGACAATATTTAGAGAAATCAACGTCTACATGTCTTGCCTAGACAATGTCTTTCAATTTTTAGAAAAAAATTTGAGAAAAAAGTGGGTGGATTTTAAAAATGGGCATAGCTAGATCAGTATAAGTTTTGATGCTGATCGCAAATACATACATTTATTATATATACTTTTGGTTGTCTATCGTTATTATTTCCCCATGTTACAAACTATGTATCAAACTTAATATACCCTGGATAAGGTGTAAGGAACGGGATTCGCTATTATGGGTAGAGGAGGTTATTGCTAAGGACGGTCTCTTGAAGCACGATGTATCCAAAATTTGTAGTTGTGAACCCACATGACAGTCTGACTCTCGGATCGCAAGAGGTGAGGTCATGGAAAGTAGTTTTGGTGGTTTTTTATTTTTGTATGAGATTTTATTTGAACAAAATATTTTTTAAAAATCAACTCCGATCAAAATTTCAACCTTCTACGTCGAACGGTTCAAGAGTTATGAGCCTGTGACAGACAGACAGACAGACAGACAGACAGACAGACGGATAGACTAACAGACGACAAACGGACAAACGGGCAGACAGACAGGCGGACTGACGGACGTAGAGACGGACGGACAGACAACTGATTCTCAAAAGCTTTCGATATAGTATGTCATAGTATTCTTATAAGCAAATTAAGTTCCTTTGGCATTCATTTGATGCTAGTCAAGTAGATTTCGAATAAAAAGCAGTGTGTACAAATTGGTTGTTCTCAATCTAGGCTTATTGGGGTCTAATCTGGTGCCCCCCAAGATAGCCACTTAGGGATCACTTCATTTCTTAATCCCCCCTTCCGTTAGGGGTTGAATATACCCGAGGTATGCATGCTGTTGCCGCCAAATGTCACTTTTTGGCGCCGAATGTTCTTCTTTTATGGCAGTCTGCGCGTGAACTTTGTCGTCGACGGTTGTCTTGTATCAATAAAGTTATTTGTCAAAAGTAGCATTTTTATTTTCTTTTTCTTTAATTTTCTTTCGGCATCACAGCGCGAACAAATGGTCCTTCTACGCCAAATATGAATATCCAGCGTATTTATTAAAAAATAACATTTAGTTTGAGTGGAACTTTCAAAAAAACAATTAATTTTCTTCTTGCACTTTACGCGCACGACGCTGTTGTGTGGAGCATTCAAGCAGAGAGTTACCCAGTTTTTTTTCGTGTGGTCTAACGGATTAAGCGGTCGAAGTTTTCCTCTCGTTATAACAACGTGTTTTGCGTACAGTCACTATGACAAGAAATAATATAATTAAACGCGATAGTCATCGGAATTCAATAATTTTAATAATTAGCAAAAAAGCAGAATCCTGTGATGCAGCTGAATTGGAGTCATATTTTCACCTCCTATCTGGACACTGGATTTCTTTCTCCCAAGCATAATAAGCGGTCGAACTTTCTTGCGGCGACGAAGCGCTAAAAGACCAGGAAGCAGAGAGGGAACCAGGAGAACAGTGGTATCAGGAAGCATTCGCCAACTTTACACGTGCTTCAAACAAATTAAAAGCCACAAAACAATCAACAGCAAACAGCACGCCCCGCGTGGACCTTCCACAGTTTTCTAGTGATCTCAAAGAATGGATGCCTTTCCGCGACGCTTTCGTATCATTTATCCACAATGAGGCATCAATCACAGGATCCCAAAAACTTCATTACCTGCGTTGCTGTCTACAAGGTGAGGCCTTGCAGGTAATCAAAGGTTTTCCTATCACGGACAACAATTGCGATGAAGCGTGGAAACTTTTGATAAAACGTTATAATGTGCAACGCGTAATAATTGACACACACTTTCGAGCACTTTTCGGTTTAAAAAAGGTAAACAGTGAATCGTCAGTGCTTTGAAAGCTCTTCTAGACAGCACGCAGGAGCACTTCCAGAGTCTTAAGGCGCTCGGCAGACCCATCGCGAAGTGGGATGATTGGTTAGTCCATTTGACAGTGAGTAAACTAGATGTCGATACTCACAGACAATGGGAACTATCACAGAACGACGTTAAAGTAGCGGAGTTCGATATTCTTGTGGAATTCATAGAAACGAGGTGCCGTTGTTTAGATGCGATAAATTCACGGCAGCAATTTTCATAGCCCATCTTCAGGCGCTCAGGTAATCAGTCAAAGGTCAAAACTAAATCTGTGTCCGGTTCTCCTCTCTCGGCAGTTTCCACTAAACAAACTAATCAAAATACAGCTACCAAATTCCAACAAGATGCATGCGCCTTTTGTTCATCCAAACATCCAATCTACAGCTGTGACAAATTCCGATCTCTTGAAACAGCAAGGAGAGTATCGTTCACTCGCGAGAAAAACCTCTGCGTTAACTACCTCCGAGCTGGTCAGGAACTAGATAAGTGCCGAAGTTCAAATGCATGTCGCATACCTTCTACAGCAATAGAAGGAATCGGCGCAACGGCAGCCGGAAACTCCAAGGCCGAAATCGAGCTTTACAACAACAATTCAGGCGCATATAATACTGTAATATGCGAGCTACGGCTCGAGTAGATAAAACAATATTCTGTGAAATTATTTCTTTATTTTCTAGTCTATAGAACAATTCAGGTTCACACTATACTATTCTTCGCAATTCTTTTCTTACAATGTCTCTTTCCTCTCAAATCACTTATCTCCTTTCTTCTACTAAATTCAGAAATCCAAACTAATTACTTCTTCTTGTTAAATCTCAACTTTCAATTTATCACAAGATTACAACTTCGCCCATTATCACTTTTCTAATCTCTTCGCCACAGTTTAAAAACTACTGCTCCTTTCTCAACCGCCATCTGTCCTTATATAGCAGAAGTTTCTGATAGCCAGAAACTTCTAGCAAATTCTTCGACCACTGTAACAAGAGAAATTCTGATGTAATAATTCTTGCAGTTATAATTCCCTTTTATCCCTGATATTATCCGTCTCTTTCGTTGACATGAGCTGTGGAGACTTCATCCCAGACACGAACCTCGAATGAAAGGACAGTTCGGACCAAAATTCTGCCAGAATGAAAAGACACTTCGGAATTTGTTGCATCATACTTTTAGGGAGCGTAGTTATTATTATGCTACAATACCTAAAATAACCAACAATTTACCGCCAATCCACTTGCCCCAAACTAACTGGTCACACATCAGCAGGCTCAAATTAGCCGATCTTCTCTTCTACACACCAGCTGCTGTAGATATTCTCTTAGGATCGATTGAACTGGGCCAATTTCTACAAACTGGCTTAGTTAAGGGCCCCATCGGAACTCCAATCGCACAACAATCTACGTTCGGCTGGATTCTCTTCGGCAAAATAGCCGATTTGAAACCCAAATATACTCCGTCTACTGCAGTTTGTATGTATACAGACGTCTCATTAACGAAAGCTGTCTCCAAATTCTGGCAAATCGAATCGCTACCCACGATTAAGCATTTAACTGTCGAGGAACAACTCTGCGAGAAATTCTTTGTCGATACGCATTACCGCAAAGAGGATGGTCGGTATGTGGTAAAATTGCCATTCAAGCCCGGCTGCCCTCTAGGAAACCCTCGTCAAGTCGCTGTTCGTGCACTACTCAGAATGGAAGTGGTTTTCGCAAAGGATCAACATCTCTACCAGCTGTATAAAGACTTCATCGAAGAATTTATTGACCTAGGCCATATGGAGGAAGCAACTCAACCTCCGAAGCCAGGAAACCACTATTATATGCCGCATAGAGCTGTAATAAAAGACACAAACACCACGACGAGGGTCGTCTTCAATGCCTCCTGCCGCACCACTACTGGATTTTCACAACGATTCACAAATGATCGGCCCGCAACTACACGCAGACCTCTTTACAACACTTCTGCGACTGCGTTCTCATCGCTTTGCTATGTGTGCAGACGTAGCTAAAATGTACCGCCAAGTACGAGTGGACGACGAACACATTGACTACCAACGGGTTGTCTGGCGTAATACTCCAGAAGATGAGATAAGGGACTACCGGCTTTTGACTGTCACTTATGGGGTCGCTTCGGCTTCTCATTTGGCAGTGAAGGCTCTGCAACAGACTGCTCTAGATGAAGGCGAAGGCTACCCAACAGCAACGCAAGTCATACTACGCGACTTCTACATCGACGACCTGTTGACTGGGTGTTTCGAAGAGTCAGAATTGCAACGTATACAAGTTGAGGTATCATCTATATTAAACAGAGGTGGATTTCAACTGAGAAAATGGTCATCGAATTCTCTGCGCATTATCAGTGCTGTACTAGAAGATGAGCGTGAAGCCATTCACTTTTTGGATTTATCCGAAACAGAAAGCTTCCGAACATTAGGACAAACACCATTGACTCTACCTTGCTTGGAGCTGTGCGGCGCCGCTTTGTTAGCGCAGCTAATATTACAAGTTCGATCTTCGCTGGAATATCCAATCTCCAACGTATTCGGATGGACAGACTCAACTGTAGCTCTCGCTTGGATTCGTCAACACCCTGGCAAATGGTGTACGTTTGTAACGAATCGTGTTTCACAAATCCAAGAAGCCATACCTGCAGACAACTGGTTTCATGTCAAATCATCCCAAAACCCCGCTGACTATGCTACACGAGGTGTACTACCGCAAGATTTAGCTGCCTATTCACTCTGATGGGACGGTCCATAGTGGATCAAGCAACCCGAATCATCGTGGCCTCCGCAACAACTCTTCGTAACAAACATAGACCGACGATCTGAGTCAACAAATCTATCAACGAGCCCCAAAACACAACCGATCTGGAAGCTAATAGATCATTTTTTGTCGCTAAGGAAGCTGAAACGCGTCACCGCATATATCCTGAGGTTCCAACATAATGCTCGAGTTGATCTGCGAAACCAGGAGAACGGAAATCGGTGGTCCCGCCAAATCAGTAAGCATCTCCATCTTTCTGAACTGGACGGAGCATTTTCCTTCTGAATAAAATAGACCCAACGGTATTTCTTCGCCGAGGATATTCAACGCCTGCAGTCTAATAAGCCGGTGAGACGCCAGAGCAAACTTCTGAGGCTACATCCATTTATAGATGGGACAGGATTGCTTAGGGTGGGCGGAAGACTGCGCAATACCTCACTTCAGCAAGACAAAAATTATCCTCTTATGCTACCAGCATCCGCGAGACTTACCACTCTCATTTGTGAAGACATACATCGAATTGCCCTACATGCGGGACCTCAAGCTATGCATTCTATGCTTCAAACTCGTTTCTGTTTTATCGGCGCACGCAATATTCTACGGAAAATATTTAGAACGTGTGTAAAATGTCGCAGACACTCCCACGTAATTCAACAACAGTTAATGGGTGACCTACCAATGCCTTGCGTGGTGGCATGTCGACCTTTTGTACGTAGCGGAGTGGATTTTGCAAGACCAGTCAAACTTCGATTTTCTAAAGGCCGTGGTTCGAAGTCGGTTAAAGGGTACATATCCGTATTCATTTGTATGGCAACAGGAGCTATGCATTTAGAGCTTGCGAGTGATCTGTATGCAGCAACTTTCATCGCTGTCTTTAAGCGTTTCGTATATCGTCGTGGCCACTGCAAGGATCTGTACAGTGATAATGGCACAAATTTTGTGGGTGCTGAAAAAGAGCTCAGTGATTTTCTCACGAAGGCGACCAGGGACGAACAGTTGGCGAAACATCTCTTCGACGACGGCACTGTATGGCATTTCAAACCTCCAGCTTCGCCCCAAGCTGCCGCAGTAAAGCGGGTAAAATTCCATTTGCGCCGAACACTGGGAGAGACTCTACTGACATACAAGGAATTTGCAACTCTTTTAACAGAAATCGAAGGTTGCATTACTTCACGTCCTCTATGTTCAGTATCTTCGGATGTAAATGACTTCCTCGCTCTTACTCCGGGGCATTTTTTTATCGGAGAGCCCCTCAAAGTAATACCCGAGCCCAACGTGGCCAACTTCGAAGGAAACCTGAAAAGCAGATGGCAACTTATCACAACCATGAGGTAGCATTTCTGGAAAAGGTGGAGTTGCGAGTACAACTCCAACAGCGTGCAAAGTGGTCTCGAGTGAGCTGCAACGTCAATGTGGGTGATCTAGTGGTGATTCGCGACGAAAGGCTACCTCCTACCAAATGGAAGCTGGGAGGAGTTACAGATATTCATCCTGGAGTAGACGGCAATGTGCGAGTCGTCACACTCAAGACAGCCGACGGATTGCTAACTCGTCCTATTGTGAAGATATCTCCGCTTTTAAACATAAACCTTCCTTTTTTTTTGAACAAATTTTGTAATTCGTTCCAAGGTGGGCGGAATGTTGCCGCCAAATGTCACTTTTTGGCGCCGAATGTTCTTCTTTGATGGCAGTCTGCGCATGAACTTCGTCAACGACGGTTGTCTTATCTCAATGAAGTTATTTGTCAAAAGTAGCATTTTCTTTTTCTTTAATTTTCTTTCTTCATCACAGCGCGAACAAATGCCTGTCGTAAGAGGCGACTAAAATCCACCCTTCATATACCGGGGATAAGATGTATACAAAATATTCAATGAGTAAAACAAATAGATATAATACCCCAGGTGGCAGTCCAGGTTCACTGGAAAATCCACTCTCTTCGGAGATAGGCTCTACGGATTCTGGGGAGAGCCAATTATTGCATTTAATAAACCCCTTTGTAAAAAATTCAAGGGTAACTTGGTCACCACCATCAAGACCGAATGTCTCCGGAAAAATAAGTCCGCCGGAAGCGCAAGCGCAAGAGAAACAGGACTCAGTGAAATGTAAAAGCTTTGAGGAGGAAAACAATGAACACCGTGTTAAGCTAAATAAATAGAATGGATCTACTCTACCATAAGCTTAAGAGAGAAGTAGATTCGCTAAAAGAAGAAAACATGGCTCTAAAGAACTCACTTTCGCAAAAAGAACGCGAAGTTACCCCACCCCGTACAGGACGAAGAAGAGCTAGCACGTGAAACAAATTGGGTCTCAAAGAAAAGACCCAGCAAAAAACGGAGAGCCGGCTCTTCACCCGAAATTGAACCACGAAATCAAGATAAGGAAAATGAGTCGAAACAGAAACAATCTCAAAATAAATTACGTCTTCCGCCTGCAGTAAACATCGTCGACATTACAGACTTCAATAAATTGCATTGCCTTCTCAAAGGAACTATGACATCGGAGTTTAAAGTAACGTCATTCCGAAATAATGCTTGGAAAGTTAACGTAGTTGCCGGCTATCGAGCAATATCCTAAACGCGGAAAAGATCCAGTGGTATACTTATGAAAATAAGTCAGAAAGACCACTGCGTGTTATAGCAAGAGGTCTCCATCCCTCGTACACCAAAGACGACATTATAAATGACCTTAGAATAAAAGGATTTAAAATTATTGACGCAGTTAATATCTTAAAAAAGATAAAGCAGAAAACGGAACAAGGCCAGGAGTTCTTAGTCAAGCAAGCTCTTTATGCTCACTTTCGATAGGAGCGACAATATAGAAGACATTTACAATGTTGAAACTATCCTGAATATAGTAGTTAAAATCGAGCCTATGCGTACGAATACAAGATCTATACCTCAGTGCAAACGCTGTCAAGGTTTCAATCATACACAGTCGTATTGCCAAAAAGAACCGAAATGTGTAAAATGTGCCGGTAACCACCTATCAGAAAGGTGTGACCTAAATGAGCAGGCACTGGCGATCTGCATAAACTGCAAAGGCTAGCACCCAGCAAACTATCGGGGCTGCGAAGTGGCAAAGGAGCTCCAAAAAAGGCGAGATAAACTTAAAAAAAATTTTAACGTGGAACGCAAACGGCCTCCAACAAAAAATCACCGAACTAGAGGTATTCTTGCGGAACGACAACATTGACATATGCTTGATCTCTGAAACCCACCTTACAAAGGAATCTCAAGTTAAAATAAAAGGATTTCGTGCGTATCACGCATACCATCCTTCCGGAAGAGCCAGGGGTGGATCCTCCTTGTTCAAAGACTGCATTAAGCATTCCATGAATATAACGACTGAACTCGATACAATGCAAGCAACTTCAGTTAGTGTTAAAAACAATAACGTATATTTCAACATCGCGTTCATATATTGTCCTCCGCGATGCACGTTCAAAAGTAACAACCTTATAGGTCTCTTCACCTCGCTTGGAACGAATTTCATTATTGGTGGTGATTTTAATGCAAAACACATCTTTTGGGGTTCGAGATACATTTCACCGAAAGGCAAACTTCTGTACGAAATCGGTATGCAATTTGGGGTTGTTTTCTATTCGACAGGGAAACCGACATATTAGCCCTCCGATGCAGCAAAAACACCTAACCTAATAGATTTCTTCGTAACAAAAGGAGTGTCTGCTAATTCTGCGAGAATAGGGGAAAGCTTTGATCTCTCCTCAGATCACTCACCGGTAATTTTAACAATATGTGACCGACTAATGAAAGTAAAAGGTGTGCCTAAATTAGCTAACAACAAAACAAACTGGGACGTCTGATTGCGAGGAAAATATTATCTTAAATGTGTCGCTAAAAACACAGATAGAAGTAGAACTCGGTAGATTTACTGAAGCTATTCAGAATGCCGCATAGAAAAATACTCCCTTAAGGAGAAAGGTAACCAAAAGCAGCGAAGCTAATTATCCACCGGAAATAAAGGAACTTATTCGTGAAAAGAGGAAAGCACGCAAAATATGGCAACAAACCCGCGCCCCCAACAAAAAACATATTCAAACTACTTATTTAATAAACTTAGAAAAGCAATTTAAGATATAAAAAACAGCGAGACCTCTGCTTATCTTGAAGGCTTAACAACCGAAAAATGCAAAAAATAACTCCCTCTGGAAAACGATAAAAGTATCAAAAAACCCCAAATGCAATCGCGACCAATCAGAAAAAACAATAGCGAATGGGCAAAGGGTGACAAAGAAAAGGCGGATCTTTTTGCCGAACACCTAGAAGAATGTTTAAGCCATTGATGGACAACCATTGATAGACGATCTTAGAGGTATGGCAACGACATCTGATGCGAGTAACTATAGAATAAAAAGTGTATCATTAACCGAACTTTGCCAGACGATAAGGAATTTGAAAATTAATAAAGCCCCTGGCTGTGATTTGATAACCGGACAAATACTTAAAAAATTGCTAAGAAAAGCATTAATTAAACTTTTATATCTAATAAACGCTTCAATTAGACTGTTATACGTTCCAGATCCATGGAAAGTGGCAGAAGTGATAATGATTCCGAAACCGGGAAAACCTCTAAACGACAAGAAATCGTACAGACCAATATCGCTCCTACCAATAATATCAAGGTATTTGAAAGGCTCCTATTGAAACGCATCCAACCGGTCATTGAACCTTATACCTGACCACCAATTAGGGTTCAGAATGAAGCACTCCACAATTGACCAGGTTTATAGAATAACCGATGAAATTGAAAAAGCCCAGGATGGGAAACAGATTTGCTCTAGCGCTTTTCTTGACATCTCTCAAGCCTTCGATAAGGTTTGGCACGATGGCTTGAAGTACAAGCTAAGACGGGTTCTTCCGGAACACTTATTTACGATCTTAGAATCCTACCTTGAAAACAGATTATTTCGTGTTAAACGCGGAACTGAATATTCCGAGTTCAAGGAAATCGCCGCTGGAGTTCCGCAAGGAAGTGTCCTTGGTCCTGTTTTATTTTTGCTGTACACTCGAAATATACCCCAAACTGAAAGTACACATGGTAACTTCACATAAAAGAAAATAAGCAATCTACCCGTATTCATTAACTCAGTACAAATACCGTATGCAAATGAAACTAAGTATCTGGGGATGATAATAGACGCGAAACTTAAGTGGAAACCGCACGTTAAAAAAACTCGATGAGCTTGAAAATCGCTTTAGAGAAATGTATTGGCTACTTGGAAGACATTCCAAGCTAAGTATATATAACAAACTGCTTTTATATAAGCAAGTGCTAAAGCCTATATGAACGTACGGTATACAACTCTGGGGTTGTACCAAAGCAAGCAATAGAGAATTTATACAATCTTTCCAAAATAAAGTGATAAGAGCAATCGTGAATGCTCCCTGGTATATTAGAAATAATGATATACAAAGAGACTTAGGGATCGCAACCGTAGACGACGAAATAACAAACTTCGCTCGTAAGTTCCATATTCCCCTTCATGTTCATTGCAACCACACCATACTCCAAACATTAGACATGAGAAACCTTGTGCGCCGACTTCAAAGAACGAAACGCAATAAGAAATAACCGCTTTAATAGCGGTATCAGCAGGTGCTTTTGCCGAAAATCTACCTGCATCACGCGAATATTTCTCGAAGCTTAAACTACTTAATAAGGAAAACTTAGTTGTAGTAAATAAGAAAAAAGGACCGGTGAGTTTAGTCAGTAAAAATCTGACACTACTGTGAATACACGGTGTCTCATAGTGTCTTATAAAGACTCACGAAAAAAAAAAAAATTCTTAATCGACTAAAATCCAAACCGTTTAAACTTTTCGCAAAAGTTAAAAATATGCAATGAACAAAACAAAAAAATGGTAAATCCACCCTCTTCGGATTTCGGTCCCATGGATCTTGATGGAAACATTTATTGCTCGCCAAAAACCATTTTGGAAAATGTAATAGTTTAGAGAGAACACCCCTATCTCATACAAGGGATGTATGACGGCTAAATACTGCAAATAATAAAGTATGAAAGCTTAGTTAAGTTTTTGGAGGAAAATAAAATTAAAACTAGCACAATGTTAATAAATAGTAATGACATTAAAAATTAATGTAGCTGAAGAAGATTCTTATGGAAAACTTACGAATTTGATGAATTCGTTAAACATTACCACATATTCAGTGAAAAAAATTTCAATCGGCGTAAAAATTCTTTGTGAAACTGTAGAATCATATAACTCGGTTGTTCATACTCTTAAAGTAAAAAACTGTCAATTTTTCACACACGACGGAAAAAAGGAAAAAGCATTTAAAGTTGTGTTGTTTGGACTTGATAATATGGAAGTGGATTTGCTTAAAAGCGAATTAATTGAACGCAGCCTAAAGTGCACCGAAATCAAAAAAATTGTAAAGAACAACGAAAGATACACAGACATGTTCTATCTAGTTTCTCTAGAAAATGGTTCGGTGAAATTAATAGACTTAAAAAAGAATTTCCGATCTGTTTTCCACACGCAAGTCAGCTGGAGCTTTCAAAGGAAAATGAAAGGGAAGCTGACGCAATGCCACAACTGTCAGATGTTCGGGCACGGCGAACGCCACTGCTATATAAAAACATATTGTGGAATCTGTGCAGGTTCACATAAGGTTCACATAAGACTGCCGATTGCAACAATAATGCAAATATTAAATGTACAAACTGCAACGGTGATCATGGGTGGCCTTGGTATAGTGGTAACATCATCGCTTGTCACACTGTTGATCCACGGTTCGAATTCTGATGTCAAGAATCATCTATTTATTTCGCATGAAATAAATAAAAAAGTCGATCACTTGCGAAAGCTAAGACAACTCTACTGTGAAGGCATAACACTGGCAGTAGGGTGGTCATACGGCTAAAATATAACTTGATTGTGATGATGACATCAGGAGGACGGACAGAAATACTGTGAATCATAAGCAACGACAATAATAGCGAAAACAAAACAAAAATACTCCCCAGTTATCTGGACAGCCACCCTTGGAGTACAGTGAAACTTTGAAACTTAACTACCACCTGAGCTTCAAACCAACTACACCAATCTCTCTTTCTTTCTGTCTCTTCCCCTTTCTACAAAAACGCACGTGTTCTAAAAATTAGTATAAGGGTATTCATATCCCCTTTAACACGTGCAAATTATAAAAAAAAAAAAAAAAAAAAATAAAGCAAGTGATACATCTTAAAAGCAACATGGTCAACCGAAGAAATGAATCTCGCTCGCGCTTAAAAAAAGCTTTTTCCCACGTGAAAGCTCCCACTGCTACACCAGTGCGTAATGTGCATATTGATTTGCAATCAATGACGTATTTCCCATCTCTTTCGCACCGGAGACAAACGGTCGAGAGCAACAACCACCATGCTGAGGCCATCAGCTGCGTTCAGCCACCAACCACTTGGGGAAATGAAAAACATCAATCAACATTGGGTAAATGCAACAATGATTTTTTTCTATGAACGAATTAAATGTGTTAGTTTTGGAAATGATAACCAAGTTAGCTTCTTGTAAGACAAAACTTGATCAATTTAATGCCATCGCACAATTACAATGCTACTAAGTTTTTCTACTCCAATGTCAAGTAATATAATAGATAATAACTTAAACATTGTTACATGGAATGCCAGAGGTATTTTTAGTAAGCATGTTGAATTTATAAACTTTTTAAATACTAATAGAATAGATATTGCGCTAATAACTGAAACTTGGTTAACATCTGGAATTAATATTTCAACTTCTGCTTTTAAATGCTATCGGATAGATAAAAGTAATAGAAGAGGTGGAGGTGTGGCAATTCTAATAAGGAGATCGATTCAACATGAGCTTTTGCCAATCATGCAAACTCAGTTTGTGGAAAATATAGGTATTGAAGTAAAGCTGTAAAACGGCCAGGCAATCAAAATATTTTGTGTATACTTTCCTGGCAAGGTATCTACAACTGCAAACCAATCAATACTCAGGTGAGATCTGAGGAAACTTTTCACTATGAGTGGTGAGTTTTTAATTGGCGGTGATCTGAATTGTTGGCATAGAGATTTGGGTTGCACAAGAGCAAATTCTTGGGGCAACGTTTTATCTAGTCTGTCTGCAATGTTGCCAATTTGTGTTTTATTTCCGCCTAGCCCTACGTATTATCCAGCTGGTTCTCGTGGTCATCTATATGTTCTTGACCTGTAAAGAAAATACTGACTCGACTGGCGAACTAAAAGGGCCGGGTGGCGTTAATAGATTGGGAGTCTGTGCGACCCACCCGTGATAGATGTGTTGTTGGACGTATGTTCCGAAATCTTTGGTGCAGGGGCTTGCTTCGCTTGCAGTTTGCGTAGAAGTGAATCCAAACGAGAAAGCATACCAATGGCCACGCCTTGATACTCTGCCACTTTTTCCAGCTCTTAGTCCAGATCTTCGGTCTTGATGAGAGCTTTGGTCTTCACCTATTGATTCGTTGAATTTAGACAATCGTGCGCAGGCGTTAAGCGCTGTATGAATGCCACAAGTTGCTCTTCTATATCCTCGTAGCAATCTTCAGAGGTCGGTTTAGACTCTTCCGAGTCAAGAAACTCGGAGGCGCCTTTCGCGATTTTTGTTACCTGCCCTCTGTACTCGCACCGCGCGGATAATTCCATGGCTGTCGTTATTCTAATTGCTAATCGTTATACTGATTTTCTGAAATTTAGGCTCGACGTCTTTCCTCCCGGGTTTCGGCACCATAAAGAAAATAATGACTCGACTGGCGAACTAAAAGGGCCGGGTGGCGGTAATAGAAAGACCGATTTCTATTATTCAGAAACACGTTTATTCTCGTTGACAGTTAAATAGCAACTGACTCTATGTAGATGACAAATCAATATAATTCACAAAGTCTCCACAAGAATATAATTAATGATAAAAAAGCGAGATAGCAATATTTAACATTAAATAATAAAGGGTAAATTAAGAAAGTTACATGGATGAAAAGAAAGTTTCAGACAATTTTTAACATCCTCCGGCCGGCGAATTAGGAGTGATTTCCAATGGGTAGAACAGCTGAACAGGTCTTCGAGTTCTTGTACCATTAGAGTACCGTATTCTGCAAGCACGAACTTTGCCATCCCGACCTGCGAACGCATCTTCTATAATAGCTAGCCTCCAAGCTAATCGTGGCTTTCCGGAGTCAAATACTAGAACAACATCATTTTTCGTTAGTTGTAATGAAGAATTACCTTGACTATGGTGATACGAGCGCAGAAGCTGCATGTACTCGGTGCGCCATCGAACCCATAGCATACTAGTGTACTTAAGTCGCTGTTTCCAAATTGTCTGAATGTCACTTGACTCATTTACAGCTCGTTGAATATTGGGAAACTCCCCGTAACCAAACAGAAAATGAGCCGGGGTAAGAGGAGCGATCTCTGAAGAATCGCTGCTCACATATGTAAGAGGACGGATGTTCACCATACTTTCTGCTTCAGCAATCACTGTCCTAAGTTGCTCGTACGTAAGTTTCGCCTTCCCTATGACAACCTTCAAAACGTTCTTTATCGTGCGAATGAGCCGCTCCCAAAAACCTCCCCACCATGGGGCTCGTTCAACGATGAACTACCACTTTATTCGTTTATTTGCCAAAAACCCTTGGAGAACCTCATCCTCGAGAATACGTGCATTATCGGAGTAAATTGTAGACGGAGCACCCCTTCGAGCTATAAATCGCCTAAGCCCCATAAGGCAGCTGTCGGTAGACAAGCTCGTGACCAGCTCCAAATGCATAGATCGAATAGCGGCACACGTAAAACCATAAAATAACTCTTGCTCATCTCACTCGTTGAACCGTTCAGATAGTAAAGCGGGCCGCCGAAGTCAACGCCAACACAATCGAAGGGCCTCGACAATGTCAATCTTTCAGCTGGTAGAGGGCCGAACGGCTGGGAGACTGGCTTGCCCCACAGTTTCTTGCATACGACGCACCTTTGAAGACGTTTTTTCACCAGCTGACGTCCTCTTAGAATCCAGAAACGCTCCCTGAGCTATGATAAGACGTTATTGACACCCCCATGTAAGATTCTTCTATGGTAGTCATCCACAAGAAGCTCAACGAGGTACGAGTTTGATGGCAATATCACAGGATGCTTGAAATCTGGTGAATCAGGTAAGGATTGAAGACGTCCACCCAGTCGCATAAGCCCATTTCCATCCAAAAAAGGGGACAGTTGAAAGATCTTTGAGGTTGTAGATATTTTGGTACCTTTCTGTAAAATACAAATCTCGTTACAAAATGAATCATATTGTATGTACCTCAGCCAATATAATTCGGCGATCTCGAGCTCTTCAGCGGACAAACTATTGGTGAAAACTGGCCCACTCCCTCGTTTGCATAACCTGATGAAGCGGAAGACAAAAGCTGTCACTCGCAAAAGCCGCATCCAGGAACTGAAGTTTATGTAAACCACTAGAGGTTCAGGGCGTCCGCCAGTAGTACTAAGAGTTGGCAATAGCAAGGCCAATCTTGCTACGCTATCTGCAGCCGAAGGAACATCTGCCTCTGAATAGCTTTTCTTATGTTTAAGCCAAGACAGTCCGTGAATCCACACAGAAGTTCGAAAGTTTTGAGCAGCAATTCCTCTGGTAAGAAGATCAGCAGGATTCTCTTTGCCTTTGCAATGCCTCCAATCTGCAACCGACGTAAGATGACGTATTTCCGCAACTCGACTTTGCACATAGGACTTCCATCGGGCAGCCTCTTCTTGAATCCAACTTAGTGCGATCTTTGAATCCGTCCACAGGCAGATCTTGTGCACACAAATTTTGAGTGACTGTTGGATTTAGAAACACAATCTAGCGGCTTTCAATGCGGCGGTTAGCTCTAACTTGGGCAACGTAAGTTCTCCATTCTTCACTTGCAATCCCGATGGCTTCTAAAATCCAAAATGACGTGATGATGTCGTCATTTAAAACCGATAGATGTAGGGTAGTGCTACGAGTAGAAGGAAAGCATGAATGTTCGTTTATGCCAATATTCTTACCAAGGGGATGGGTTCCTTGTGGCGTCCAACCGAAGATTGTTTCTACGGCCCTCAGATTGTGAGAAATTCGTCTTTGTCTGCCTGTCACTACTGACCAATAGAAGTCGGATCCAATTAGAGCACTGAGACCATCAACTGCATCCATGCTGGTTTGCCGAGTATCAGCTAGGCGCAGACCTTGAAATGCTGAGCACGCGGTATCAGGAGCATTTAATACGTCGATGCATATTTCAGGAACAACCACCGCTTCAATTTCCACACTTTTGTTGCCAAACTGGCTAATGATGGACATCTTCACCTTCTGGTATTTCTTGAATGGAGATTGTTGTTTACTTCCAAATGGGATTAAGGAAAAATTAACTTCGCCCACAGACGTGAGATCAAGCTCCCTCGCGGATGTAAGAGTATTGACTGCCGCCGTCGATGATAAAGCGAATCAGTAGTTTTCTTTCTTGCTTCGGGGCTGAGGCGATGCCCCGAGCTGTCTTCAAAAAGACGTTTGAGTTTCCCAGCGTTGAATTACAAGCACATAAATTTAGTGCACTTTGGGCGTTCGGCACTGACATATTCCTTGAATTAATGTATAATGGGTCACACAAAGAAGTCAGGTATTTTCCTCTGCACTTTGTGCAAGTTATCCATTTCGCGCTTCTACATGTTTTCGAATTATGTCCACGGTTTGCGCACCGAAAACATCTACCGCCTTTCCTCAGGATTTCCTTTTTCTCGGTAATCGTTAAACTGCTGTCACATTCCTTAGTTGCGTGCGTGTCAGATGCGCAAAATGCACATACGTTCTTCTCATTTACCGAAACTAAACTGGTTGCAGTGCCTGTAGGTGAGGGAGACGACAGATTTCTTACATTTGGGATGACAGAGACGAACCTGCCTCTTTCCAACGATTCAACTTCCCTTTTTAGAAATTGCATTATACTGTGAACTTGCTCATCCCCAATTAGCGAAAGTGTGGAAGTACTATCGTCGCCTCTTTCACTTGTTTCACCAGACTCACTAGCATTATCTTTCTCGGTCAAACGAAAATAATCGATGCGAAGGTCAAGCGGTAAGCATCGCAGCAATATGGACTTGAGCATGATGTTATATTGGTGCGACGGTATTTGAAGAGCAGTCAGAGTGCGACAGCTAGATGTAATCGAATTGTAGAGATTACGCAGACCTGCAGCATTGGTTTTTAAATGTATAGGGCGAAGGGAAAGCAACTGCTGCATATTCTTGTCGACTAAACGCTCGGTATCACCAAATTGCTCTTGTAAAAGCGAGACCGCTGCTTCGTAACACTTACCCGAAGCAGTAAGTGTTACCCGCAATTACCTTTTTTGCGTTCCCCACCAATACTGACTCAAGATAGGTGAATTTTTTGGATGATGTTAAACTGCCGTTTTCGTGCATCGCAGCACGGTACTGCTCCCAAAACGGCAACCACTCTTGGAAACTACCATCGAATTTCTTAAGTGGGAGCTTTGGGAGTCTCTGCGACCCACCCGTGATAGATGTGTTGTTGGACGTATGTTCCGAAATCTTTGGTGCAGGGGCTTGCTTCGCTTGCAGTTTGCGTAGAAGTGAATCCAAACGAGAAAGCATACCAATGGCCACGCCTTGATACTCTGCCACTTTTTCCAGCTCTTAGTCCAGATCTTCGGTCTTGATGAGAGCTTTGGTCTTCACCTATTGATTCGTTGAATTTAGACAATCGTGCGCAGGCGTTAAGCGCTGTATGAATGCCACAAGTTGCTCTTCTATATCCTCGTAGCAATCTTCAGAGGTCGGTTTAGACTCTTCCGAGTCAAGAAACTCGGAGGCGCCTTTCGCGATTTTTGTTACCTGCCCTCTGTACTCGCACCGCGCGGATAATTCCATGGCTGTCGTTATTCTAATTGCTAATCGTTATACTGATTTTCTGAAATTTAGGCTCGACGTCTTTCCTCCCGGGTTTCGGCACCATAAAGAAAATAATGACTCGACTGGCGAACTAAAAGGGCCGGGTGGCGGTAATAGAAAGACCGATTTCTATTATTCAGAAACACGTTTATTCTCGTTGACAGTTAAGTAGCAACTGACTCTATGTAGATGACAAATCAATATAATTCACAAAGTCTCCACAAGAATATAATTAATGATAAAAAAGCGAGATAGCAATATTTAACTTTAAATAATATAGGGTAAATTAAGAAAGTTACATGAATGAAAAGAAAGTTTCCGATAATTTTTAACAACCTGTTTATAACTAATATCTCTAGTCAAATTTCTCAACCTATTTTGATTCATGATCTGTCATCAGATCACAATCCAGTTATTTGTCGAATCCCTAGATCTGGTGAAAAAAAAGTGCAATATTTTTTAGATATAAAAAACGCAGATTGGTCAGTTTTTCGGGCCGAACTGAAAACAAGACTTCAAAATTTACCAACTACGTTAGAATGTATATCCACAAAAGAAGACGTTGACAACATTATCAGTATGTTTTCTGAATATGTATTAAACTCTGCGAACTGCAGTATTCGAAAAAAAAGAAAGAAAACATAATTGTATAAAACTTCCAGATCACGTCATTGTGCTTATTAAACTAAAAAATAAACACAGAAGGAACTGCCAAAGGTATAGGCACACGATTTCTCACACTATGGTTAAATATTTTAACAAGTTAATCCCGAGTTTAATACATAATAAACGAAATGAAGTTTGGAATACTAAGTTAAATTCTCTTGACAAAGCTTCCAAACCTTTTTGGAATATTGTAAGGATTGTTAAAAACAAAAATAAACAAATTCCAGTTTTTAAAGATAATTGTAATACTTACTACACGGATAATGACAGAGCTAACCTACTCAGTCAAACATTTGCTAAAAATCATATTGTGTCCGCTAGCTTAGGGGATGTGGATACAATTAAAGTAGTAAGCGATTCTTTAGAGGCATTTAATCTTATCGATGTTGAAACTCCAGTAAATGCGTTCATTAATGAGAACGAAATTAAGTACTACATAAAAAACTTATTAACTAGGAAAACATCTGGCCTGGACAATATCAAAAATACCTATCTGAAACATCTACCTAAGATTGGAATTAAATATTTGACATTTATATTAAACGCATGTCTCAAAATTCAATACTTTCCAACTGTCTGGAAAATAGCAAAAGTAGTTCCAATTCCGAAAGAAGGAAAACCAACCGAAAGCCCGAAAAGCTACAAACCAATTAGCTTGCCAAGCAGCCTGAGTAAGATTTTCGAAAAAGTTCTCAAGGACAAACTGCTAAGTATAATCGATGTGCACAAAATAATTCCCAACGAAAAATTCGGGTTTAGACGCTTTCACAGTACCAGTCATCAAGTACTTCGAATCACCAATCTCATCAGGAAAAATCGATGTGAAGAAAAGTCGACGGGTATGTTACTCCTCGACATAGAGAAAGCATTTGACTCTGTCTGGCACAATGGACTTATATTCAAAATGCTTAATCTCAATTTTCCCCCTTTTTTGTGCAAAGTTATTCAAAGCTTCTTGTCAAACCTTCTTTGTGAATAATAGCTCGTCTAATTTGTTAGATGTGCCCGCTGGCGTCCCCCAAGGGTCTGTCCTAGGATCACTTCTATATAATTTGTATACATCCGACTTTCCAGATCTACCAGGATGTGAATTTGCGACATATGTTGATGACACAGCGATACTTTCGTCGCATAAGTTCGGTCTTAACATTGAGTCGAATCTTAAAAATGCTGCGGAAGTATTTAGTGATTATTGCAAAAAATGGAAAATCAAATTGAATGTGGAAAAAATTCAAGCTATCTTTTTCTTCAGAAAAAGATAACCTTGTTTCCTCCCATCTAATCAAATCATGGTTATTGGGCAGCCGATAGCCTGGGAGAACATAGTTAGATACGTGGGTATACATCTTGATAAAAGGCTGACATTTCAAGAACATATAACCAAAACTCTACACAAAATAAGCATTGCTATAACAATGTTATACCCATTTATAAATAGAAGGTCTCTCTTATCCGACCAAAATAAAATAATTATACATAACGTCATTTTCAAGCACTCCTGCTCTATGGTTGTCCTGTGTGGGGAAATTGTGTCATATCAAAAAATTACAGATTCAACAAAATAAACTGTTAAAAATGATGCTTAACTTACCTTGGCACTATTCCACCTCTGAATTGCATCGACAAGCTGATGTTGAATTGGTCTCTGACAGAATAGAAAGGCTAACTAACTCTTTTCTTTTAAGATGTAGCATACCTGGAAATCCCCTCGTTAACGAGCTAAATGTCACTTAGCTTAAGTTGAAATACAAATTCTACACAAACAACATCGTTCTAAGTAAATCGTTATTTATTTATTTATCTATGTAATTATTTATTTATTTATTTATACATATTTATTTATTTATTTATTTTTTATTTATTTATTTAATTATCTATTTCTTTATTTATTTATTTATTTATTTGTTATTTATTCAATTGTTTATTTATATTTTATTTTATTTATTTTTTTATTTTTTATTTTTTTTTTATTTTTCATATGAATCGAATATACTCAAAAATACAAAAATAATTCATAAACAATATTGTAAACTACTTTCTCAGTTGAAAGATATATTAAATATCATATCCCTGTGTGTAAATTGTGCGGTGGCAAACCTTGTACAAATTTTATAAACGAAGTTAATAAATATCTATCTAAAGGTGCAATGGTACTCTAATGAGAACAAACAAACAAGACCAATATGGTTGTTGTAAAGAAACTACACTTCTCATGCTCACCAGAGAGTATAGTTTTAGATCTTAGAAGAAAAAACTTCAAGATATTGGAAGCTGTTAATATGCTAAAATTTAAAAGCAAGTACCGTTTCCAATGTTTATGCTTACTTTTGAGCACGACGAAGACATCCAAGAGATATACGAAATTAAAGATATCCTTGGAATTAAGGTAGAGATCCATGCCATAAGGAAATCAAAACTTTTCCCGCAGTGAACTGCCAAAAGTATGGACATAAATACTGCAGCTCTAACCCAAGATGAGTTAAGTGTGCAGGAAATCACCATACTAAAGATTGTATGAAGAAAAAAGACGAACCAGCAAAATGTGCCAATTGCAACGAAAAGCATCCAGCCAACTATAGAGGCTGTTTAGTTGCTAAACAGATTCAACTGACAAAAGACAAAAAGCATAAACAAATTAATCCTAATTCAGAAAAGGACGCACCTAAAGTAATAAAGGACTTGCAAACGAGAACGCCAAAAGAAGTACCCATGTCCAAAAAATTATCAACAAAGTCCAAAGACCAAAAACAGGAGCGGGTACAGAATTGACATATGCACAGGCTGCATCAAAAAATTTAGAAAAACTAATAGCTACAACAAAAACAAAGTCAAATGCTAGTATGGAAAATTTCATGCAAAAAATTCTAAATAGAATGCAAAGCATGGAAAAAAGCAATAAAGCTATACTGGAAAGAATCTTGAGAGAAAGGAGCAATAAAAAGGCTGCACAAAAGAGACAAACATGATCGAAAATATAAAAATCCTGGAATGGAATGCTAATGGTATCAAGAATCGTAAAGAAGAAATTCAAGTAGTTCTCGACATGAACAAAATAGATATATGTCTTGATTCAGAGACGCACTTTAAATTCAAAACAAACTTCAAACTGCGAGGGTACGAATTATATCACTCCCCACACCTCCATAATTCGGCAAAATGCGGAACTGCAGTTATAGTAAAGAATACGATCGATCATCATATCTATAAATATAATCTATAAATATAAAAACGAAAAGTGGACAAATAATATCAGTTGCATCAATTTCCTGCTCTCCCAGCTATAGTCTTAAGAAAAATGACTTTTTAAACTAATGAGATGACTAATTAGAACTACTTCAGACAGAATCTAGAGGATAGTATTCAGTTCTCAGAAACAATTGAAACAGAAGACCAATTAGAAAAGGCTGTTCAGATATTAACAGCTAATATCCAAAAGCTGCATGGGTTGCAGCACCTATAACTAAAACTATCATAAAATCCAACAAAACTCATATCCAAATGAAATATGTGATATAATTGCGGAAAAGAGAGGAGCTAAAAAACATTGGCGACAATCAAGGGCGCTCAGCGACAAAACAATACTGAATAATCTAAATAGTAAGCTTAAAAGATCAATAAGAGAATTTAAAAATGAGTCTCTTAAAAAATACCTTACTAATCTTACGAATGATGCTAGCACCGAATACTCACTCTGAAAGGCAACAAAGAAAATGAAAAGGCAATTGCACACATTCCACCAGTTAAAAACAGAGACTGGGCAAGAAACAACCAAGAAAAAGCAAATTTATTTGCTGAGTATCTCGAAGGCGTCTTCCAAGCATATGAAGATAAAAACTGTCAAGAAACGGAAGAATTGTGCGAAGAGGAGAAACATATTCAACCGGTAACGGCGAAAGAAATTGCCAAAGAAATACAAGAAGGCATCAATACTAAGAAAGCCACATGATTTGACTTGATATCTGGGGAAATCCTAAAGCAATTCCCAAAAAAGGCTTAAAGACACTAGCACAGATTATAAATGCTGCATTCAGGATAAGGTATGGACCTCGCATGTGGAAAGTCGCGGAGGTAATTATTATACCAAAACCAGGGAAACCACCTAGTAAAGTAACCTCCTACCGCCCCATATCGATTCAGTCATTTTCACACAGCCAAAACAAAATCACTAATAAGTCAAAACAGTTTGTTTACCATATGTCTAAGCTCCGTTCATGACGTTTTGGATATGTCAAATTCGACCAGCACTTACTGCTGGAGCCATCTATTGACAGAACTTAGTTGCGCACCTAATATATATATTGATATAGCTCAAGCTTTCGATAAAGTATGCCACAAAGGAGTGATACAAAAATTGCAAAAGCATCTACCAAAAGAATACTCAGAAATCCTAGAGTCTTGTATATTTACAGCGATTTTTTAGAATCAAACAAGGAGATGACTACTCCATATTCAGAAAAATAGGAGTTGGTGTACCACAAGGCAGTGTGCTAGGCCCTGTATTATATCTCTTATTTACCAGTGACTTGCCATTTAGTGATGAAACAACTGTGGCGGCATTTACAGATGGTACTGCTATCCTTGCTATGGGAGAAACTGCCGAAATAACGACGAAGCGAAGCTACAGAAGGCAGTGAATAATATATCAAAATGGACCAAAAAATGGCAAATTAAATTAAATGACCTAAACACGTTCCATATCGACTTACAAATGTTCCGCACATCCCAGTAATAATAAATGATAATGAAATAGAATACGCAAACACAGCTAAATATCTAGGCATGACGCTAGATGCAAAACTGCGCTGGAAAGCGCATGTCAAGAAAAACAGAGAAGAACTGAACATGCGCTACGGTAAAATGTATTGACTTATAGGGAAATACTCTTGTTTGTCCAATTACAATAAACTACTGCTTTATAAGCAAATTCTAAAACCAGTATGGACCTACGGGCTCCAGCTATGGGCATGCAAAACCAATTTACAGAAAATACAAACATTGCAAAATAAAGTACTACGGAATATGGTAAATGCACCATGGTACATAAAAATCACTGATTTGCATAGAGATCTAGAAATTGAAATGATTGAAGATAAAGTCAAAAAAGTAGCTAATAGACACAAGCTTAGAATTCTCAATCACGTCAACTCAGAAATGTCGGAACTATTAAATACTAGCAATCTGACTAGGAGATTAAGAAGAGTAAAACCTTTTGAACTAGCGTTTGTCGGATTTCTGAACTCTTTATTTGAAAGTATTAATTCCTACTATTCAGTTTTGCTTTGTTTTATAACCTTGTCTATCTATTATAGATCAAGAGGAATCGCATCTTAGTCTCCTGTTTGTATTGTCAGCATTAAGTAATTGTATTATTTATAAATTAATTTAGTCAAGAAGCCTAATTCTGTGTCTTTGAGCAGCTTTTTTTTAATTTCATCTTCCACCATTTCAATAGCTAGATCTCTATGTAGATCAGCATTTCGTATGTACCAAAGTGCACTAACAATGTTTCGTAATACCTTATTTTGTAAGATTTGGATTTTTTGTAAATTTGTCTGCCTTATGCCAGAGCTCGCACGTCCATACTGGTTTCTGAACTTGCTTATATAGCAATAGTTTATTGAAGTTGGATAGGGATGAGTATCTCCCAATAAATCAATACATTTTTTTGTAGCGCATGTTTAATTCATCTCTCTTTTTCTTTTCATGTGCTTTCCAGTGCAGTTTAGTGTCTAGAGTCATGCCTCGATATTTGCCTGTATTTGATACTAATATACTGTATTATAATGTAGCATAATAACTACGCCCTCGAAAAGGCAACAAATTCCGAAGTGTATTTTCATTTAAGGTTCGTGTCTGAAATTAGTCACCACAGCTCGGATAATATCACGGATAAAAGAGAACAAGAGAGAATTATAACTGCACGAAATGATTGTCATCTTGGAATTATTACATCAGAATTTTTCTTGTTCCAGTGGTCGAAGAATTTGCTAGAAGTTTCTGGCTATCAGAAACTTCTGCTATATAAGGACAGATGGCTATCAAAAAGGCGCAGTTGGTTTAGAACCGTGGCGAAGAGATTGGAAAAGTGATAATGGGCGAAGTTGTAATTTGGTGATAAATTGAAAGTTGAGAGTGAACAAGAAAAAGTAATTAGTTTGGATTTGTGAATTAAGTAATTGAAAGGAGATAAAGTGATTTGAGAGGAAAGAGACATTGTAAGAAAAGAATAGTATAGTGTGAACTTGAATTGTTCTATACACTAGAAAATAAAGAAATAAATTTCACAGAATATCGTTTTATCAACTCGAGCCGTAGCTTGCATATTACAATACATTGCAATTTATGTATACTGAAATGTGTGGTACATTTTTATACCTAAAATTAATATGGGCTGACTGTCATTAAATCTAATCTGACATTTCTAGTCCATTCTGAGATATATTTTACTACCTTTTGAAGTTTTTTTTGTTACTATTTCGATAGTTTCTTGTTCTTTTTTTTATGACGGGCATACCTCGGGTATATTTTAGTACCCTAACACGAAAGGGGGTTATCTTTAAAACTCCATAATAGAGCTAATATTGAATTTTTATCTGTGAGGAAAAATTTATAAACAATTGTGCATTTGCTGATAATAGTTTAATAACTGATTTATATACCTAAAAGTAATCTTGAATATATATTTATTGTATTTGTACGGATTTATTTAGACCGTGGACATAACCACTTGCCTTTTGCAAGAGTTTAATCGGTGGCACATACACTTTCTTTTCAATATCTTTATTGTCATCAGCCGGAGTCCTTCTTACTCAAACTAGCACTGGACTGTGACTAACTTTTTATCGGAGAACAGTCGCTTGTCCTCGGAATTACTTACTTTTTTTACTTACTTTATATACCTTATTTTGTTAAAACATTTTCGATTTAAAACAAATTTGTTGAGAATAAATAATCGATATTTCTACATAATTAACCTGGAAATGCTAAATATTGGTATTCATGAATGCTCTGCAGCAAGTTAAACTTCTTGAAAATTTACTTTTTACGGATTTAAGGGCGTCTGGTAACCCCACGGACCCAAACAAAATATCTGGCAGTGGTTGTGTTAATTATTACTAATTGCTAACTAAGCCTACCTTACCGCTGGTGGGGGATGTTTACTGTCAACAAATAAAACACTATACTCTTGGAGTTGTCGTATTCAAAATCCACCTTCAAATTTTATTTCACCCCTTATTATACAAATCTCCTAGTATAAATTATGCTGACACGCAAAATTACATACGAGTACGTGGGAACTGCTGCTGACTCGGCTACGCTGACCAGAAACTGATGCCAAAGCATAATGACCGATTCACAATGCAGCGTGATAGCGAGACGAGTCTAGCGCGAGTTGTCAAAAAAGGTTTCGATCTATGCAAATATATGGAACAATACACAATGATGCGAGACTCGTTCTATCGCAACGCATTCTTTTCAGAAAATTGAAAAACTCTCGCGACGAGATTGCCTGTCAGCAGGCTGATGCGACTTTGTTCTGTAGCCAGAAAGAGAAAGATGGTGTATTGCCGTTGTTGCTTTTTCACTTTAACACATAGATAATACAGGCTCGCTGTTAAAAGCATCGCCTTCATTTTGAACTGGGAAACGATTTTATGAGTACGAGGATTACTCGCCTCGCTCTAGTCTCGCTCTCACGCTGCATTGTGAATCGGGCGTAATGATGGAAAGTTTTCCGCGGCGTCTTTTTCATTCACTTTTTTATTTAATTCTTTTTTTTTAAAACTTACATACTAGACAAAAATGATTAAATCTAAATTAAAACTAACATTTATCTTAATCTAGCTTACTGGCTCCTAACGAGCACTCTAAAGTTAACTATATCCTTATAACTATTGCCTTTCGGCCTTAAATCTATAAATTTTTGTGTTTGCTCTGTTTTTTAATTTCCAAGAAACTTGCTAAAAACTTGGACTCTTTATTGGTTGTTTTTTCTTAAAACTACTTAAAACTACTTAAAACTACCTAAGCTACTTAACCTAAATTAAATATAATCAGGGTGATGAGCAATCTCTCGATTGGTCACCATCCCGATTGCGTCGATGGGCGCCTGGCAATCGCCAACATGGTGCACACGCGCCGCCGGGACTCGAGCGAGGCCATAAGCGTCGGTCAAGTCTCGGTAGCACTCATTCATGTTGGCGAGCCCGGCCCCTCCCAAAGACCCTCTGATTTCTGAACTCTTTATTTGAAAGTATTAATTCCTACTATTCAGTTTTGCTTTGTTTTATAACCTTGTCTGTTAGTTTGGATCAAGAGGAATCGCATCTTAGTCTCCTGTTTGTATTGTCAGCATTAAGTAATTGTATTGTAGCATAATAATAACCACGCTCCTATGTCTATGCAGCAAATTCCGAAGTGACTTTCCATTCTGGCAGAATTTTGGTTCAAACTGTCCTTTCATTCGAGGTTCGTGTCTGGGACGAAGTCTCCACAGCTCATGTCAACGAAAGAGACGAATAATATTAGGGATAAAAGGGAATTATAACTGCAAGAATTATTTCTCTTGTTCCAGTGGTCGAAGAATTTGCTAGAAGTTTCTGGCTATCAGAAACTTCTGCTATATAAGGACAGATGGCGATCAAAAAAGACACAGTTGGTTTAGAACCGTGGCGAAGAGATTGGAAAAGTGATAATGGGCGAAGTTGTAATTTGGTGATAAATTGAAAGTTGAGAGTGAACAAGAAAAAGTAATTTTTTTGGATTTGTGAATTAAGTAATTGAAAGGAGATAAAGTGATTTGAGAGGAAAGAGACCTTGTAAGAAAAGAATTTGCGAAGAATAGTATAGTGTGAACTTGAATTGTTCTATAGAGTAGAAAATAAAGAAATAATTTCACAGAATAATTGTTTTATCTACTCGAGCCGTAGCTCGCATATTACATTGGTGTCAGAAGCTGGGATAAAACTTATTCTGTGAATAACTATTTCCGTGGTGTGAAATTGCACAAGAAAAAAAAAAAAAAAAAAACGATTTCTGCGTTGAGTTAATTAGTTGCGCAAAATGGGTCGCAAATTGGGAAAACTAACTATAATTCAACTAAAGGCAGAACTCAGTAAGCGGAATCTCGACACAACTGGGGGAAAAGATGCCCTACTGATTCGTCTGGAAGAAGCAGTAACGCAGGAAGGTGAAAATCCGCATGACATAGAGTTTGATGTGGAAGAGGAACCAGCAAGTACAGTAGCCGACCCGGGTATAACAAGTCTGCTCCTGCAACTTAAGTTAGTCATGGACGAACAAAAGAAAGCAATAGAAGATCAAAGTCATAAGCTCGATGACCAAAAGAATTCTATAGAACTTAAGCTGGACGAACAAAAGAAAGCAATGGACGACCAAAAGAATTCTATAGAACTTAAGCTGGACGAACAAAAGAAAGCAATGGACGACCAGAAGAATTCTCTAGAACTTAAGCTGGATGAACAAAAGAAAGCAATGGATGAACAAAAGAAAGCTATGGACGAACAAAAGAAAGCAATGGACGAACAAAAGAATTCTCTAGATGCTCTGGAAAGTAAACTTGATGAGCAAAACAAGAACTTGGAATCCAAATTCGAAGTGATCGAAGAGAAAATCGAGAAGGTCGAGACGCAACTCGAAAAAGTCGAAACCAGATTCGATGAAAATTTTGAGAAACATGAAACTCAGTTCGGGAAGATAGAGACTCAGTTTGAAAAAGTGGATACGCAATTCGAGATAGTAGGAAAGCAAGTCGAAAATCTTGCTAAGGAGCTCAGCAACGTGAAGAGACAGAAAGCACGGGAATATTCCACTGACGGTCTGAGAAGAAAGGAGATGCAGCCTCCTATCTTCGATGGTCAAACATCATGGCCAATTTATAAAAGGCAATTCGAAGCGGCCGCAATGACCAATAGCTGGGACGATGAAGAGAAGTCCATTGCACTCACACTTGCACTGAGGGGTCCAGCTGCGGAGCTCTTGCAGACCATCCCGGAAGATAAACAGCAGAACTACGACTCTCTGGTTCAGGCTATCGAGATGCGGTTTGGGGATGAACACATGCAGCAGGTGTACAGGGTTCAGCTGCGTAGTCGAGTCCAGAAAAGGGGGGAAACGCTCCAACAGTTGCAAGCGGATATAGAGCGACTAGCCCATCTTTCATACCCTAAAGCCGGTGAGGAGCTTATCAACGAAATGGCGGTGGAAGCTTTTATTCAGGCCATAGAGGACAGACAACTGCAAATGGCTGTAAGGATGGCTGAAAAGCGAACACTCCCCGAGGCATTGGCATTCGCTTTGTCAATGAAGGCTGCGGACCAAGCATACCAGGGAATACACCGTGTCAGGGAAATGTCCGTCGTGGAATGCTCATGCCAGAGAACAGCCGTCAAAGCTCGCGGAAGTCAAATCCGTTGCTGGAATTGCAACCAAACCGGACACCTACAACGGCAGTGCAGAAGTGCACCTAGACGAGGAAATTGTCCACATTGCGGAAGTAGGAGAAGCAGAGAGGAAGCATCCTGTCGGTCAGACTTCCCAAAACCAGCAGTCGGGAGATGCGTAAGGACCAACTTCGCGGGGCAGAAGTTGGTTACTGGAATCGAGGCCCCCAGGACCACCATTCAAGTTTCGCAAACCAAACGGGGTAACAAGAGCCTGACAGTGGAGGCACTAATCAACGAGAAGAAGTGCGTAGCCACCATCGACACAGGTGCCACTGCCTCCATTGTAAGAAGAGATATCGTCAAAAGCTCCTGGCTGCACAACACCAACAGCTACTGCCTGAAGACTGCAACAGGGGAAATGGCGAAGGTATTTGGAGAAGTTCGTCTTACGATTACTCTGGCAGGACTGACGTTCTCCCATGCGTTTCTGGTGGCAGATATATGCGACGAGTGCATCATCGGAGTAGACTTCATGAAAGCAAATGAAGTAATCTTGGACATCGGGATGCAAGTACTGAGGTATCGAAATGTGGAGATTCCGATGGTGTACGGAAATGAGAATGCCGCAACTCTCAGGACAGTCATCAGCAAAGACGAAGTTTTGCCGCCGTCTTCAGAGACAATCATTTGGACAAAGCTGGAAGGTGATCTTGGGAGCCACCGATTCTACATAGTAGAACCAGACCCAGAGAAGAATTCTCAAGACTACATCGTGGGAAAGACGTTAGTCGAACCAAAGAACACCATGGTTCCAGTGAGGGTTTTGAACGCAAGACCACACACTGTCAAACTAAGGCGAGGGGAGGTGACTGGAAAATGCACGCCGATTACCGCCGTCGCAACAATATCTGAACGTGATGCTCCAAAACCTCTCCCATCACCTTGGACAGCGGAAACGAGAGAGACGATTCTCCAGTCCAGTGAGCTGAATCAGGAGCAGCGAACTATGGCAGAGAATCTTATCAATGAGTACGCTGATGTATTTGCTTCACAGGACGGAGAATACGGCCGAACACACCTGGTACAACATCGAATAGACACTGGTGATACTAGACCAATTCGGCAGCCTGCTAGGCGCCTTCCATTGGCAAAACAGACAGAAGTTGCAGAGATGGTGTCGGCAATGGAGAAAGAAGGTCTGATTGAAAGTTCCAAAAGTCCGTGGGCATCACCGGTTGTACTGGTTAAGAAGAAAGATGGCAGCACGCGGTTCTGCGTGGACTATCGGCAGCTCAATTACGTCACCAAGAAAGACAGCTACCCTCTGCCACGGATTGACGACACGCTAGACACACTATCAGGAGCCCGATGGTTTTCCACTCTCGACTTGAAGAGTGGCTACTGGCAGGTACAGATCCATCCAGAAGACCGGGAGAAAACCGCCTTCACCGCAGGAAATGGGCTATGGCAATTCACGGTAATGCCATTCGGGCTGTGCAATGCTCCGGCGACTTTCGAGCGATTGATGGAATGTGTCCTGCAAGGGTTAACATGGAAAACCTGTTTGGTATACTTGGATGATGTCATCGTCGTAGGAAAAACGTTTGCGCAACACCGAGACAATCTAAGGGATGTGTTTCAAAGGCTTCGAAGTGCCCACCTGAAGCTCAACCCCAAGAAGTGCGCCCTGTTTAGAGCGGAAGTCAAGTACCTGGGACACATAATTTCAGCGAAAGGAGTGAGAACCGATCCGGAGAAGGTCGAAGCGGTGAAAAACTGGCCAGTCCCCAAAGACAAACACCAACTAAGGAGCTTCCTGGGCCTAGCCACCTACTACAGACGGTTCGTGAAGGATTTTGCCGGGATCGCAAAGAACCTGCACCAGTTGACGGAAAAGGGAAAACAATTCAAATGGTCAATTGAGTGCGAGAAGAGCTTCAAGGCACTTAAACAACGGCTATGCGATGCCCCGATACTGGCTTACCCCACTCCCGGGGAAACGTTCGTTGTGGATGCAGATGCTAGTAATGTCGGGGTAGGAGCCGTACTCTCCCAGGTGCATGACGGCCAAGAGAAGGTGGTTGCGTACTTCAGCAAGGTGCTCTCTAAGCCAGAAAGGAACTACTGCGTGACAAGGCGGGAACTTCTAGCTTTGATCTTGGCTACGAAGTATTTTCACAAATACCTTTACGGGAGGAAGTTCGTTCTTCGCACAGACCATGCAGCCTTAAAATGGCTATTACAGTTCAAGAGTCCTGAGGGTCAGGTCGCAAGATGGATCGAAAGGCTGCAAATCTACGACTACGAAATACAGCATCGTAAAGGAAAACTCCACTCTAATGCGGATGCACTGTCCCGGAGACCATGCAGAACGGATTGTAAACATTGTGCGCGTCAGGAAGAACGGGAGCTGGTTTCCATCCAAAGAATGAGAGCCGAACCTATCGCCGGCTGGAGCGTAGATGAGATCCGGAACGCTCAGAAGGAAGACCCGGATATCGAGCCGATTCTGGCCTGGAAGGAGAACATGGAGAAACCGGATCATCAGGACATCTCTCACAGAAGCCCGACCTTAAAGGCATATTTTGCTCAGTGGGACTCCCTCCATGTCCAAGAAGGTGTTCTGAGAAGAAAATGGGAATCCTCCGACGGAAAGTCGTTTGTAATGCAGCTTGTCCTACCGCGGACGAGGGTCAAGGAGGTGTTACAGGAAATGCATGGCGGGGCGACCGGAGGCCACTTGGGAGTGAATAAGACGCTAGAAAAGGTACGAGAACGTTTTTATTGGTTAAAAGCGAAGGAAGATATCGAAGACTGGTGCAGAAAATGCGACGTGTGTGCAGCTAGCAAGGGTCCGAGAATCAAAACTCGAGGTAAGATGCACCAATACAACGTGGGAGCACCTTTCGAACGAATCGCCATTGACATCGCAGGGCCCTTTCCGGAAACCGACAATGGTAATCGGTATATACTCGTAGTGATGGACTACTTCAGTAAGTGGCCGGAAGCGTTTCCGATCCCTAACCAGGAAGCCAGAACCGTGGCGGAGCAGATCGTCTACAATTGGGTTAGTAGATTCGGTGTGCCCTTGGAATTGCATTCTGACCAAGGGCGGAACTTCGAGTCAAGAATCTTCCAAGAGATGTGTCAACTACTCGGAATCAAAAAGACAAGGACAACCCCGCTTCATCCACAGTCGGACGGTATGGTGGAGCGTTTCAATAGGACTTTGGACGAACATCTCTCGAAGGTCGTAGGTGACTACCAACGGGATTGGGACCGGCAGATTCCCTTGTTTTTGATGGCCTATAGAAGTGCCGTGCATAGCACTACTCGACATACGCCGTTCGAAATCTTATTTGGTGGAATAGCTCGTTTACCCAGTGAGGTGAAATTTGGATCTCCTACCAATGAGCCCAGAAATGAAGAAGAGTACGTGGCGGACCTTAGGGAAAGGCTTAGGGACATACACCAAAGGACCAGAAGCCAGATTAAGATGACGAGCGACCGCATGAAGACCAGGTATGATGCCAAGGCAACAACGTCAGGATTCCAGGAAGGAGATCTGGTGTGGCTGTATAATCCCCATCGCCAAAAGGGGAAATCACCTAAATTACAGCGGAACTGGGAAGGTCCCTACAGAATAGTAACCCGCATTAACGATGTTGTCTACCGCATCCAGCGAGGACCAAGGGCCAAAATGAAAGTGGTTCATGTGGACCGACTGAGTCGATACAATGGCCGAAATGAGGATGCACTTGTTCGGGACGAACACGTCTAAGAGGGGGGCAGTGTAGCATAATAATAACCACGCTCCTATGTCTATGCAGCAAATTCCGAAGTGACTTTCCATTCTGGCAGAATTTTGGTTCAAACTGTCCTTTCATTCGAGGTTCGTGTCTGGGACGAAGTCTCCACAGCTCATGTCAACGAAAGAGACGAATAATATTAGGGATAAAAGGGAATTATAACTGCAAGAATTATTTCTCTTGTTCCAGTGGTCGAAGAATTTGCTAGAAGTTTCTGGCTATCAGAAACTTCTGCTATATAAGGACAGATGGCGATCAAAAAAGACACAGTTGGTTTAGAACCGTGGCGAAGAGATTGGAAAAGTGATAATGGGCGAAGTTGTAATTTGGTGATAAATTGAAAGTTGAGAGTGAACAAGAAAAAGTAATTTTTTTGGATTTGTGAATTAAGTAATTGAAAGGAGATAAAGTGATTTGAGAGGAAAGAGACCTTGTAAGAAAAGAATTTGCGAAGAATAGTATAGTGTGAACTTGAATTGTTCTATAGAGTAGAAAATAAAGAAATAATTTCACAGAATAATTGTTTTATCTACTCGAGCCGTAGCTCGCATATTACAGTATTATTTATAAATTAATTTAGTCAAGAAGCCTAATTCTGTGTCTTTGAGCAGCTTTTTTTTAATTTCATCTTCCACCATTTCAATAGTTAGATCTCTATGTAGATCAGCATTTCGTATGTACCAAAGTGCACTAACAATGTTTCGTAATACCTTATTTTGTAAGATTTGGATTTTTTGTAAATTTGTCTGCCTTATGCCAGAGCTCGCACGTCCATACTGGTTTCTGAACTTGCTTATATAGCAATAGTTTATTGAAGTTGGATAGGGATGAGTATCTCCCAATAAATCAATACATTTTTTTGTAGCGCATGTTTAATTCATCTCTCTTTTTCTTTTCATGTGCTTTCCAGTGCAGTTTAGTGTCTAGAGTCATGCCTCGATATTTGCCTGTATTTGATACTAATATACTGTATTATAATGTAGCATAATAACTACGCCCTCGAAAAGGCAACAAATTCCGAAGTGTATTTTCATTTAAGGTTCGTGTCTGAAATTAGTCACCACAGCTCGGATAATATCACGGATAAAAGAGAACAAGAGAGAATTATAACTGCACGAAATGATTGTCATCTTGGAATTATTACATCAGAATTTTTCTTGTTCCAGTGGTCGAAGAATTTGCTAGAAGTTTCTGGCTATCAGAAACTTCTGCTATATAAGGACAGATGGCTATCAAAAAGGCGCAGTTGGTTTAGAACCGTGGCGAAGAGATTGGAAAAGTGATAATGGGCGAAGTTGTAATTTGGTGATAAATTGAAAGTTGAGAGTGAACAAGAAAAAGTAATTAGTTTGGATTTGTGAATTAAGTAATTGAAAGGAGATAAAGTGATTTGAGAGGAAAGAGACCTTGTAAGAAAAGAATTTGCGAAGAATAGTATAGTGTGAACTTGAATTGTTCTATACACTAGAAAATAAAGAAATAAATTTCACAGAATATCGTTTTATCAACTCGAGCCGTAGCTTGCATATTACAATACATTGCAATTTATGTATACTGAAATGTGTGGTACATTTTTATACCTAAAATTAATATGGGCTGACTGTCATTAAATCTAATCTGACATTTCTAGTCCATTCTGAGATATATTTTACTACCTTTTGAAGTTTTTTTTGTTACTATTTCGATAGTTTCTTGTTCTTTTTTTTATGACGGGCATACCTCGGGTATATTTTAGTACCCTAACACGAAAGGGGGTTATCTTTAAAACTCCATAATAGAGCTAATATTGAATTTTTATCTGTGAGGAAAAATTTATAAACAATTGTGCATTTGCTGATAATAGTTTAATAACTGATTTATATACCTAAAAGTAATCTTGAATATATATTTATTGTATTTGTACGGATTTATTTAGACCGTGGACATAACCACTTGCCTTTTGCAAGAGTTTAATCGGTGGCACATACACTTTCTTTTCAATATCTTTATTGTCATCAGCCGGAGTCCTTCTTATTCAAACTAGCACTGGACTGTGACTAACTTTTTATCGGAGAACAGTCGCTTGTCCTCGGAATTACTTACTTTTTTTACTTACTTTATATACCTTATTTTGTTAAGACATTTTCGATTTAAAACAAATTTGTTGAGAATAAATAATCGATATTTCTACATAATTAACCTGGAAATGCTAAATATTGGTATTCATGAATGCTCTGCAGCAAGTTAAACTTCTTGAAAATTTACTTTTTACGGATTTAAGGGCGTCTGGTAACCCCACGGACCCAAACAAAATATCTGGCAGTGGTTGTGTTAATTATTACTAATTGCTAACTAAGCCTACCTTACCGCTGGTGGGGGATGTTTACTGTCAACAAATAAAACACTATACTCTTGGAGTTGTCGTATTCAAAATCCACCTTCAAATTTTATTTCACCCCTTATTATACAAATCTCCTAGTATAAATTATGCTGACACGCAAAATTACATACGAGTACGTGGGAACTGCTGCTGACTCGGCTACGCTGACCAGAAACTGATGCCAAAGCATAATGACCGATTCACAATGCAGCGTGATAGCGAGACGAGTCTAGCGCGAGTTGTCAAAAAAGGTTTCGATCTATGCAAATATATGGAACAATACACAATGATGCGAGACTCGTTCTATCGCAACGCATTCTTTTCAGAAAATTGAAAAACTCTCGCGACGAGATTGCCTGTCAGCAGGCTGATGCGACTTTGTTCTGTAGCCAGAAAGAGAAAGATGGTGTATTGCCGTTGTTGCTTTTTCACTTTAACACATAGATAATACAGGCTCGCTGTTAAAAGCATCGCCTTCATTTTGAACTGGGAAACGATTTTATGAGTACGAGGATTACTCGCCTCGCTCTAGTCTCGCTCTCACGCTGCATTGTGAATCGGGCGTAATGATGGAAAGTTTTCCGCGGCGTCTTTTTCATTCACTTTTTTATTTAATTCTTTTTTTTTAAAACTTACATACTAGACAAAAATGATTAAATCTAAATTAAAACTAACATTTATCTTAATCTAGCTTACTGGCTCCTAACGAGCACTCTAAAGTTAACTATATCCTTATAACTATTGCCTTTCGGCCTTAAATCTATAAATTTTTGTGTTTGCTCTGTTTTTTAATTTCCAAGAAACTTGCTAAAAACTTGGACTCTTTATTGGTTGTTTTTTCTTAAAACTACTTAAAACTACTTAAAACTACCTAAGCTACTTAACCTAAATTAAATATAATCAGGGTGATGAGCAATCTCTCGATTGGTCACCATCCCGATTGCGTCGATGGGCGCCTGGCAATCGCCAACATGGTGCACACGCGCCGCCGGGACTCGAGCGAGGCCATAAGCGTCGGTCAAGTCTCGGTAGCACTCATTCATGTTGGCGAGCCCGGCCCCTCCCAAAGACCCCCTAAAATACGCTTAACTAACTTACAAACTAGCTTAAAACTAAGGAGGATGTTACCTAGGTAACGCACCGACCCGGGAGAGCGTGTCTGCCCTCACCTCTTCCTCAAGCCACCAAATGTCGGTAAACTGCTTTAAGGTATCGACAGTGTCCCTGTCTGCAATTGCGGTATTAAAACGGAGGAGCTCCTGAGCATTGGCGGCGTACCCGTCGTGGATGAGCCGCTTATCCCTCGCGCCGCGGTGGCTGTGGTACAATACCGGCACACCATCTTTACTTTGGACTAACCCTTTTCATGTCTGCATGAAGAAATGCCTCAGGCGGGACAAAGCCAGACCGGAGCGTACTCTCGTGGTACATTAAATTCGGGTAATAACCACCCGAGATCAGGTTATTAGCGTTGGCCATCGCCCTTGCAACGTGCCTTCGAATCACCTTAATTAGGAAATTGTCAATCCTATTCAATCGAGCCCCATCGTATAGGGTCTTGTTGGGATAATATTTTATGTACTCAGACTCGGGAGTTCTAAACAACCCTAGGCAGGTCCTGAGACACTGTCTCTCAAACACCCGAATCTTTTCCATATAGGAAGGCGCTATATTGAACCAAATGGGATAGCCATAAGCGACGATCGGCCTTATAAGGACCACGTAGCATATGACCTTTACTCTGGAAACAAGTTTACTGCTGCGAAACAATCTCCTTGTCAGAGCATAGGCCCTCTTGGCCCCAGAAAGACAAGCATCTATATGTTTGTCAAAATATAGATACTGGTCGAGTCAGATGCCAAGATTTCTGACCACGCTTCGCACCGCCAATGGTTGCCCATTTTGTCTAATAATGGCTAATTTTCGCCAGTCTTTTCTGGTATCCCTAGAGGCCCTAGCCAATGGAGTTCTGAACAGGATTGTTTCCGATTTTTGGAAATTGATTTTCAATTTCCAATCATCGCAATACCTCTTAATTTGATCGAAGTCACGCTGCAACAGGATGCTGATGACCTCGACTTTTGGACCTGATCTGTACGCCACTAAATCGTCTGCGTACGCTATAGCATGTCTGAGGGAACCCACCAGATCACTCGTGTAAATATTAAACAAGATCGGAGAATTCACCGCGCCCTGTTGTAGGGTGGCCGTGGTGTAGTAGTAACATCATCGCTTGTCACGCTGTTGATTAACAGTTCGAATCCTGATGTCAAGAATCATCTATTTATTTCGCATGAAATAAATAAAAAAGTCGTTTACTTGCGAAAGCTAAGTCAACTCTACTGTGAAGGCATAACACTGGCAGTAGGGTGGTCATATAGCTAAAATGCAACTTGATCGTGATGATGACATCAGGAGGACGGAAAAAAATACTGCGAGTCATAAGCAACGACAATAATAGCGAAAACAAACAAAATACTCCCCAGTTATCTGGAAAGTCACCCTTTTAGTTTACAGAAACTTAATACCACCTGAGTTTCACTACACCACTCTGTCTTTCTCTCTCTCTTCCTCTTTCCACAAAACGCACGTGTTCTAAAAATTAGTATAAGGGTATTCATATCCCCTTTAGCACGTGTAAATTATAAAAGAAAAAGAAACCGTTTTAAATTTCAAAGACTTTGCTCGAAGTCACGTTGCCATCTTTGACAATGAACTTCTTTCCCATAAGCATGTCATTAATCATATATAGCAATGGTTTTTGCATGCCCAACCTAGTCAGCTTATAGAAGAGCCCCTCCAACCATACGGTGTCGAAGGCCTTCTCAAAGTCGACCAGGCAGGCCCCCGTGCATTAGTTCTTGCATTTGTGCCACTGAATGTCGGACACCAATTTCGACGCGGCATGAATCGTTTCTATTAACGACTTTCTCGAATACCTTGCTAACATTCGGGAACAAACTAATTGACCGAAGATTAGCCGGGTTGGTCCTATCTTTATCCCTTTTGGGGATAGGATGTACCACCGCCATTGTTCACTGCGCTGGATAATATGCATTATTCAGCGCATTGTTAAATAGCGTGGCGAAGATCTCAATCGCTTCTAGAGGCAGGTGTCTTAATACTACGTTTGGGACACCGTCAACTCCCGCCGACTTTTTATTTTTAAGTGACTCAAAGATACACAGGAGTTCATCTTTGCTCACGAACAACTGGGAATTTGTCCTTTTTTTTGCATTTTTATTAATTATTAATTCATTATAACTTACTTGCTAGACAAAAAAATGCTTAAAACTAGCCTAACTAACTTATCTATGTTATTCTAACTTACTGACCCTATGCGGGCGCTCTAAGCTAAACTTAATACTTAAAAATATGTCTTTCGACGTAACCTAACTTAAATTTGTATTTTTTTTTTTTTTTTTTTTTTATTACTAATAATTACTAAGAAAAGTTTTATTTAGATAAAAAAAAACTTACTAAATGAACTTTTTGTTTGTTCTTATATATATAAAACTTATAGACTATCTTAAAATAAATCCTAACCTACCTTATTCTACCTTAATCTACTTACTCCAACTACGTAAATATATACGTATTTTTATTTTTATTTTTTTAATATATTCAAGTGCTGTGTTGTGTTTTTTTTTTATTTTTTTATTTTTATATATGTATGATATCTAAAAAATCTACCTAAAAACTACCTAACCCTAAGCTATGTAAATCGGCCATAGAAAAACCAGCTGACTTCAAACTGGCTACCCTGGATTATGGGGAAACGACGAAGGAGTTCTCCCTTGTTCGGCTAGCCATCAAAAATGTCCGTACTGACGTTGCACGTCGTCTATATCGCGCCTCGATACCGCTCTACTAAACCGGAGACGCTCCACACTGCTGTGTGCGACGTCTCTGTCGTAGTTGAGTCGCCTATCTGCAGCTGTCCGAGCAACATGGAAGATTAGCGGGACTGCCAATCTGTCCTGGATCAGACCTTTCTCATCGAGATAGAGGAAAGCCTCTGGGGGAACAAAGCCGTTAAGGCGCACTCTCTCGTGGTACCTGTAATTGGGGTAGTAAGCCCCAGAGATCAGGTTATTCATCGAGCTCATTGCTCTTGCAATATGCCTTCGAGTCAGCTTGATCAGGAAATTATCCACCCTTATTAGGTTAGCCCTGTTGTACAGGACCTCATTGGGATAGAATTTTATGTACTGGGATTCTGGTGTTCTGTATAAATGAAGGCAAGCCCGAAGGCAAGCCCTCTCAAACACCCGAATCTTTTCCAACAAGCTTGCTCCCACGTTGAACCACACGGGACATCCAAATACGAACATGGGCCGAATGAGGGCCATGTAGCAGATTACCTTTACCCTTGCATCGAGTCTCTTTGTAAGGGCAAAAGCACCTTTGGCTCTGGCCAGAGCAGCATCTATATGTTTGTTAAAATATAGATATTGGTCTAACCAAAGCCCTAGGTATCTGACTACACTTCGACTCGCAAGTGGCTGTCCGTGCGGTCCAATGATTGAGAACTTTCGCCAATTCTTTCTGGTATCCCTAGAGGCCCCAGACAACGGCGTCATAAAAAGAATGGTTTCCGATTTCTGGAAATTGATCTCCAACTTCCAGTCATCGCAATATCGCTGAATCTTATCGAAGTCACGTTGCAAGAGCAGTGCAATGACCTCAATTTTTGGTCCTGATCTGTACACAATCAAGTCGTCTGCGTACGCTATGGCATGATGAAGTGATCCTATGAGATCGCTCGTGTAAATGTTGAAGAGGATCGGCGAATTAACCGAACCTTGTTGCAGACCGTTTTTAATTAGAAATGTTCCAGCAGAAGTCACATTGCCATTTTTGACAATGAACTCTCTACTGGTGAGCATATTATAAAGTATGTACAGCAGTGGTTTGCTTATGCCCAGCCTGCTCAGCTTGTAGAAGAGTCCCTCTAACCATACGGTGTCGAAGGCCTTCTCCAAGTCAATCAGGCATGCACCCGTGCATTGGTTCTTGTTTTTGTTCCATTGGATATCCGATACCAGTTTAGACGCGGCATGTATTGTATCATGCCCCGCCTTAAAACCGAATTGGTTATCCGGAATTATATTATTGTTCTCAGTCCACTTAAGCAGGGCTCTATTGATAACTTCCTCGAATACCTTGTTGATATTCGGAAGGAGACTTATCGACCGGAAATTTGCCGGATTGGAGGTGTCCTTACCCCTTTTGGGGATGGGTTGTATTACTGCTGTTTTCCAATGCGCTGGATAATGTGCATTATTCAGCGCATTGTTAAACAGAGTGGTGTAAATGTCCACCGCTTCTGGAGGGAGATGTCGAAGCACAATGTTCGACACTCCGTCGATTCCCATAGATTTCTTTCTTCTCAATGATTCAAAGATCGCTTGGAGCTCCACCTTCGATATGTACGGAGGATGTACCCTTTCATCGGCGATGACATTGTTTGCCAAAATATCGTCATTGAACTCGGTAAAACCTATGTTCTCGGATCGCCAGTGCTCTATATCGATTTTCCAATTCGGGGTTCGGGCAAATGGTATCATTCACCTTGTACACTTCCTGGAAAATCGCTCCTATAGCTTCTACCTTCTCCTGCGGATCTTCGATCACAAAGAAGTTGTCATCCTCTACTGCGTTATCTGGATCTATATCTGCTGTTATCATTATTCGTGCATTGTTCGTCGTTCGGGGGATCTTAAGACACGGAAGGTCGTTTTGATTATTCCTCCGAAATATTTTATTTATTTGCGGGAACATACTCGGGTTGTTGGATTTTACAGCCCGAATTTTGTTGTTCCAATGCAGATTTACAGAAAGTCTGTAGTTTTCTCTGATTAATTTCTGGAGGTTTTTAATCAACGACTTCAGCGTCCTAACCTCCGAGTTTTGTCTGCCAGTAAACTGTCTGTACAAGGTTTTTAGTCTCGACAGCAGTCTACTTTTGTGTTGGTGTAGTGCGTCAATTGTTGCATTGCGGAATATGTCTGCGTTGTCAGTATGTTGATACCGAGGTATCGTGCTGTCCATAGTTCGTTTAATTGTTTCGTCCATTTGTTTTAGGTACCAGTCAATCTCCTCGTTTGACAGATTCCTATTGGACGGTGGGTAGAGCGAGTTCGAGGAGAGTGCTCTTGTCAAAACTCTGGAGAAACGAGTCCAACGCGTCCTACTATAATTGTAGGAGTACGTTTGGACAAACTCCTCCAATTCCGCAATTTCGTTGGGAATCGTTACTACGGCACTGAGTCCGCAATGGTCACTGTCATACACAAATGTGTGAAGGCAGTTTAAAGTTTGTCGGTCCGTGTCTGTCAGTAGTAACCGTACGTCGAACAGCATGAGATCCAAATAGGAGCCGCTTCTAGGAAACGACGGACTATCTGTAGCTTTCAAATCGAGTTTATACTCGACACTGTGCCGACCCCACCAATCGAATAGTAGGTTCCCTCTAGGATTAGGTGTGTTATTTCCCCAATCTCTATGTTTGGCGTTTAGATCTCCGGCCATTAGGAAATAATTCTCCTCCGACTCCAGCCTTAGGCATCGAAAAAGTGTCTCGAGCTCTGAAATGAATAACGTAGATTGAGTGGCCTCAGGTGCATAGAGTGCTATCATATATATCCTCTTTCCACTATGGAGAGCGATGCACACGATACACGCTTCCAGCACCTGGAACCTTCGCACTTCACCGCTATACACTACTTTAAATTGCAGTTGTTTTTTAATGAAAATAGCAACACCTCCTCCTTGTGTGGAGTTGGGCCGGTCTCTTCTGCCAATATTGTATTTATTGTGCCCAATTTGTGCTTCTGGGATAGCTTTGTTTCGCTAACCATAAGCACATCAGGGGTTTGGTCTTCTAGCAACTTAAACAATACGACTCTTCGCTCGATCCTAATCAGTGAATTCACATTCACCGCAAGAATCTTCAAGGATTGCTCCTCCATGTTCGTACCCATTACGATTGGAGGTGCGTTAGGCCCGGCAGAAGTGCGCAGATCTGGTCCACCTGCTTCGCCTGCTCCTGTACCTGACGTTGAAGCTGCTCCATCTGCCCTTGGATAGAACGCAAGATGGCCAGCAAGTCAATTTGAGCCTCCGGTGCTCTAGGCGCTGGGGCCTGAGAAGCAACCTTCGGTCTTTTCTGTTCCGCGTTTCCCCGACCTGCCGCCATTTGGGCGTAGGTCACTTGGGGAGTGACGGATTGTGTTTGAATTGGAGCAGGTGGACGTTTCACTACGACCTTCTCCTGACGAACCAGATTTACTTTCTTAATATACTGGAACTTAGGACAACCCCGATAGTTTGCGGTGTGTCCCGAGTTCCTGCATAAAGCACACGAGAGCTGGCTCTTATCTGCCACTCCATCCTTACCCAGAGTGCATTTCTCTGCTTTGTGGTTCTTTCCACACTTGACACATCGAGGCTGCATTTCGCAGTTCGACGCGGCGTGCCCGAACCTTTGGAAGCGAACACATTGTAAAATGTTTTCGCTCCTTCTTAATTTTTCCCATGCGACAACCTGGTAGTCTAGGACTTTAATACTCTTTAGACCATCCAGCTTGCTATTGAGTGAAAGCTGAACAAGGAAGAACGGCAGTTTCCGCTTCTCCCTTTTTGCCTTAGCTGTGGTGAATGGCTTGACCCCTACGAATTGGAGCTCGTCGCACTCCTTCTCTTTAAGCAATTTAAGGAGCATCCACGGATCGGTAGACGGTTCTATCCCCCTCAGCAGCATGGTTTGCAGCTTTTCCCCCTTCGGGGTGAAGGAGAAGAATTCCGTCGTCGAGTCCCTCAAAAGCTTTTTAATTTTTTTGTACTGTTTTTTGCAGGCATCAGAAGGTCGTAAGATATCCATTGAAATAAATATTGTACATAAATTTGATTCTCTCTGGTTTTTTTTTTTTTGTTCTTGTTTGAATCATCGTCGATTAATTAAACTAAATCCCAAACATAATAAGACTGGTCCTTCTCAGCCGCATAAAAAAAATTGAATCATCCTGTGTTTTTTTTTTTTTTGGTGCATTTATGATAGACTTATCGGTAGACATAATTGCTTCCTATAGTTCATTAAATTCGTTAGTGAATTATTTGTTGAAGATTAATCGCGTAGAACTTTCGTTTTGGTTTCATTCAGCTTAATATCGAACTCTCGTCTTCAATCCAATTATGTGTAAAACGAATTCGCTTAAGATAAAATGTGGTCATGCAAAAGGTCGACTAACGCGCGCGGAAGCTTTTATAGAGACAATTGGTGATAAAACACCTATCGAAATGCTACAAATTCGCGTGAGTAAATTAGATGAAGTGTGGGCAGATTTTTCGTCGCTTCATCATGAGCTGTTAGACAATGCGAATGATGATGAAGTTAGGGAACTAGAAACTGAGTTCGACGAGTATGAGAATAAATATTTTAACGCGCATTCCAGTCTGATGAAAGCCATCCATCAAAGGCAGTCTCTTTCAAAAGGGGCGCACAAGTCAGTAGTTGAACTCTTGCAGAACCAGCAATCGACATTGTTGGATCGATTGAAGTCTACTGCAACCAACTCTTCAACGATTAACCTGCCAAAAATTAGCATTCCACTGTTTTCGGGCAACTATAAGGATTGGCCATCGTTCCGCGATTTGTTTACGGGCACAGTAGATTGCAAACCTGATCTCACAACCACGCAAAAGTTTCACTACTTGAAAATCTTTTTACGCGATGATGCTACAAACCTGATAAAACATATACCCATCTCCGATTCAAATTATATTGAAGCGTGGGAACGCCTTGAAAATAGGTATGATCGTGTCCATCTAATTGTACAGTCGTATATACAAACGTTTTTGTCCTTGCCGTCAATTCATACGGGCAATGTGCAGATGCTTCGAAAGTTATCTGATGGTGCGGATGAAGTCATTCGGGGACTCAATGCAATTGATCAAGCCGGTCGCGATCCGTGGATAATTTATCTATTGTTAAATAAAGTGGACTATGAAACGAAACAAGCGTGGGCAGCGGAAGTCGGCTCTCGTAACGATTGTACTGTTGCTGAACTTTTGATATTTTTACAATCGAGGTGTGATGCACTTGAATCATGCCAATCACTTATTCGTCCGATAGTATCGCGGAATAAATTACAAGGTCAGGTAAAATCTCATTTCGCTGCATCCCTTGAAAATAAATCGAAATGCCCCAAGTGCGACGGTGATCATATATTACCACAATGCTCGCAATTTGTGTCACTAGATATCGATTCGCGTCGAAGTTTCGTGAAATGCAAATCGCTTTGCTTCAATTGTCTTCGCAGCGGTCATTCATGCAACAATTGTCGATCCACATTTCGCTGTCGGATATGTAAATCTCGTCACCATTCTTTGGTTCATTCATCAGCATCCGATTCTGCACCTGTACCATTTGTATCGAACAACCGTTCATCTGATTTACCGGCCTCGTCCAGCGCACACCACTCTACACCGAAACCTATCGTTAACAATCATTCGCTTGAGCTTGGCCATCGAAAACAGACCATACTCCCAACCTTACTGGCTAGAGCTCAAGATAATCAAGGGAAATTTGTGAATTGTAGGATTTTGCTTGATTCGGGGTCACAAGTTTTCTTTATTACAGAATCCTTTGCCCAGGTGCTCGGTCTTCGTCGCAAACACGCTCGCATACCAATTCTTGGTTTATCAACCACCGAAGCAGGGTACACAAAAGGGTGCATTTCATTAAAATTGCACTCACGTTGTAATTCATTTTCTTTATCGGTCGACGCATTTGTTCTTCGAAAGCTGACTTCGAATCTGCCTTCGATATCCCGCCAAACCGCTTAACACATTGGAAACATATCCAAAGCATGGTCCAAGGTTTTTGGAAACGATGGCAGATGGAGTACATCACAACTCTCCAAGAGCGTTCCAAATGGCAACACACCAAAACCAATGTCAAACCCGGCGATGTAGTAGTTATCAAGGAGCCCAACCTTCCACCAAGTAAATGGTTTCTGGGATGAATCCAAGATGTTGCTCCAGGTGCAGATAACCGCGTACGTGTTGCCACAATCACCACCAATAGAGGTACCTTTGTGCGTCCTATCTCAAAGTTGGCTGTGCTCCCGATGTCCTGAAACTCGTTCCAGGGGGGCCGGAATGTTTAAGACTAATCTCATTCAATTAATTTGTATTTATTTATTATTGTTAAATTTTCGTTTAAATAGTTTGTTACTATCTGTTACCTTGTTAAAAATTATGTGACCCACTGTACATCTTTGAATCGAACCACTTTCTGCAGTTGCATCCTAACAACAATTGCACGCATTGAGGATCACGCGATGCACTTGCACTCACACACACATCAGCGCACCCGCTCCTACATTGTGATGACACATACGCACGCTCTCCTGCACTGCGTAGGTGTAATCGGATGCTGGTATGTATAACTGCAGATGAACTTCGAAACAACCGATTCTCTTTCACTTGGATTTTGGTCGCAGCAGGCATCAGAAGGTCGTAAGATATCCATTGAAATAAATATTGTTTTTTGTTTTTGTTTGAATCATCGTCGATTAATTAAACTAAATCCCAAACAGTTGTTGTTGTTGCTGTTGCTGCTGTTTTTGCTGCGGTTGTTGTTTCTGCTGCTGTTGTTGTTTCTGCTGCTGTTGTTGTTGTTGTTATTGTTATTGTTATTGTTATTGTTATTGTTATTGTTATTGTTATTGTTATTGTTATTGTTATTGTTATTGTTATTGTTATTGTTATTGTTATTGTTATTGTTATTGTTATTGTTATTGTTATTGTTATTGTTATTGTTATTGTTATTGTTATTGTTATTGTTATTGTTATTGTTATTGTTATTGTTATTGTTATTGTTATTGTTATTGTTATTGTTATTGTTATTGTTATTGTTATTGTTATTGTTATTGTTATTGTTATTGTTATTGTTATTGTTATTGTTATTGTTATTGTTATTGTTATTGTTATTGTTATTGTTATTGTTATTGTTATTGTTATTGTTATTGTTATTGTTATTGTTATTGTTATTGTTATTGTTATTGTTATTGTTATTGTTATTGTTATTGTTATTGTTATTGTTATTGTTATTGTTATTGTTATTGTTATTGTTATTGTTATTGTTATTGTTATTGTTATTGTTATTGTTATTGTTATTGTTATTGTTATTGTTATTGTTATTGTTATTGTTATTGTTATTGTTATTGTTATTGTTATTGTTATTGTTATTGTTATTGTTATTGTTATTGTTATTGTTATTGTTATTGTTATTGTTATTGTTATTGTTATTGTTATTGTTATTGTTATTGTTATTGTTATTGTTATTGTTATTGTTATTGTTATTGTTATTGTTATTGTTATTGTTATTGTTATTGTTATTGTTATTGTTATTGTTATTGTTATTGTTATTGTTATTGTTATTGTTATTGTTATTGTTATTGTTATTGTTATTGTTATTGTTATTGTTATTGTTATTGTTATTGTTATTGTTATTGTTATTGTTATTGTTATTGTTATTGTTATTGTTATTGTTATTGTTATTGTTATTGTTATTGTTATTGTTATTGTTATTGTTATTGTTATTGTTATTGTTATTGTTATTGTTATTGTTATTGTTATTGTTATTGTTATTGTTATTGTTATTGTTATTGTTATTGTTATTGTTATTGTTATTGTTATTGTTATTGTTATTGTTATTGTTATTGTTATTGTTATTGTTATTGTTATTGTTATTGTTATTGTTATTGTTATTGTTATTGTTATTGTTATTGTTATTGTTATTGTTATTGTTATTGTTATTGTTATTGTTATTGTTATTGTTATTGTTATTGTTATTGTTATTGTTATTGTTATTGTTATTGTTATTGTTATTGTTATTGTTGTTGTTGTTGTTGTTGTTGTTGTTGTTGTTGTTGTTGTTGTTGTTGTTGTTGTTGTTGTTGTTGTTGTTGTTGTTGTTGTTGTTGTTGTTGTTGTTGTTGTTGTTGTTGTTGTTGTTGTTGTTGTTGTTGTTGTTGTTGTTGTTGTTGTTGTTGTTGTTGTTGTTGTTGTTGTTGTTGTTGTTGTTGTTGTTGTTGTTGTTGTTGTTGTTGTTGTTGTTGTTGTTGTTGTTGTTGTTGTTGTTGTTGTTGTTGTTGTTGTTGTTGTTGTTGTTGTTGTTGTTGTTGTTGTTGTTGTTGTTGTTGTTGTTGTTGTTGTTGTTGTTGTTGTTGTTGTTGTTGTTGTTGTTGTTGTTGTTGTTGTTGTTGTTGTTGTTGTTGTTGTTGTTGTTGTTGTTGTTGTTGTTGTTGTTGTTGTTGTTGTTGTTGTTGTTGTTGTTGTTGTTGTTGTTGTTGTTGTTGTTGTTGTTGTTGTTGTTGTTGTTGTTGTTGTTGTTGTTGTTGTTGTTGTTGTTGTTGTTGTTGTTGTTGTTGTTGTTGTTGTTGTTGTTGTTGTTGTTGTTGTTGTTGTTGTTGTTGTTGTTGTTGTTGTTGTTGTTGTTGTTGTTGTTGTTGTTGTTGTTGTTGTTGTTGTTGTTGTTGTTGTTGTTGTTGTTGTTGTTGTTGTTGTTGTTGTTGTTGTTGTTGTTGTTGTTGTTGTTGTTGTTGTTGTTGTTGTTGTTGTTGTTGTTGTTGTTGTTGTTGTTGTTGTTGTTGTTGTTGTTGTTGTTGTTGTTGTTGTTGTTGTTGTTGTTGTTGTTGTTGTTGTTGTTGTTGTTGTTGTTGTTGTTGTTGTTGTTGTTGTTGTTGTTGTTGTTGTTGTTGTTGTTGTTGTTGTTGTTGTTGTTGTTGTTGTTGTTGTTGTTGTTGTTGTTGTTGTTGTTGTTGTTGTTGTTGTTGTTGTTGTTGTTGTTGTTGTTGTTGTTGTTGTTGTTGTTGTTGTTGTTGTTGTTGTTGTTGTTGTTGTTGTTGTTGTTGTTGTTGTTGTTGTTGTTGTTGTTGTTGTTGTTGTTGTTGTTGTTGTTGTTGTTGTTGTTGTTGTTGTTGTTGTTGTTGTTGTTGTTGTTGTTGTTGTTGTTGTTGTTGTTGTTGTTGTTGTTGTTGTTGTTGTTGTTGTTGTTGTTGTTGTTGTTGTTGTTGTTGTTGTTGTTGTTGTTGTTGTTGTTGTTGTTGTTGTTGTTGTTGTTGTTGTTGTTGTTGTTGTTGTTGTTGTTGTTGTTGTTGTTGTTGTTGTTGTTGTTGTTGTTGTTGTTGTTGTTGTTGTTGTTGTTGTTGTTGTTGTTGTTGTTGTTGTTGTTGTTGTTGTTGTTGTTGTTGTTGTTGTTGTTGTTGTTGTTGTTGTTGTTGTTGTTGTTGTTGTTGTTGTTGTTGTTGTTGTTGTTGTTGTTGTTGTTGTTGTTGTTGTTGTTGTTGTTGTTGTTGTTGTTGTTGTTGTTGTTGTTGTTGTTGTTGTTGTTGTTGTTGTTGTTGTTGTTGTTGTTGTTGTTGTTGTTGTTGTTGTTGTTGTTGTTGTTGTTGTTGTTGTTGTTGTTGTTGTTGTTGTTGTTGTTGTTGTTGTTGTTGTTGTTGTTGTTGTTGTTGTTGTTGTTGTTGTTGTTGTTGTTGTTGTTGTTGTTGTTGTTGTTGTTGTTGTTGTTGTTGTTGTTGTTGTTGTTGTTGTTGTTGTTGTTGTTGTTGTTGTTGTTGTTGTTGTTGTTGTTGTTGTTGTTGTTGTTGTTGTTGTTGTTGTTGTTGTTGTTGTTGTTGTTGTTGTTGTTGTTGTTGTTGTTGTTGTTGTTGTTGTTGTTGTTGTTGTTGTTGTTGTTGTTGTTGTTGTTGTTGTTGTTGTTGTTGTTGTTGTTGTTGTTGTTGTTGTTGTTGTTGTTGTTGTTGTTGTTGTTGTTGTTGTTGTTGTTGTTGTTGTTGTTGTTGTTGTTGTTGTTGTTGTTGTTGTTGTTGTTGTTGTTGTTGTTGTTGTTGTTGTTGTTGTTGTTGTTGTTGTTGTTGTTGTTGTTGTTGTTGTTGTTGTTGTTGTTGTTGTTGTTGTTGTTGTTGTTGTTGTTGTTGTTGTTGTTGTTGTTGTTGTTGTTGTTGTTGTTGTTGTTGTTGTTGTTGTTGTTGTTGTTGTTGTTGTTGTTGTTGTTGTTGTTGTTGTTGTTGTTGTTGTTGTTGTTGTTGTTGTTGTTGTTGTTGTTGTTGTTGTTGTTGTTGTTGTTGTTGTTGTTGTTGTTGTTGTTGTTGTTGTTGTTGTTGTTGTTGTTGTTGTTGTTGTTGTTGTTGTTGTTGTTGTTGTTGTTGTTGTTGTTGTTGTTGTTGTTGTTGTTGTTGTTGTTGTTGTTGTTGTTGTTGTTGTTGTTGTTGTTGTTGTTGTTGTTGTTGTTGTTGTTGTTGTTGTTGTTGTTGTTGTTGTTGTTGTTGTTGTTGTTGTTGTTGTTGTTGTTGTTGTTGTTGTTGTTGTTGTTGTTGTTGTTGTTGTTGTTGTTGTTGTTGTTGTTGTTGTTGTTGTTGTTGTTGTTGTTGTTGTTGTTGTTGTTGTTGTTGTTGTTGTTGTTGTTGTTGTTGTTGTTGTTGTTGTTGTTGTTGTTGTTGTTGTTGTTGTTGTTGTTGTTGTTGTTGTTGTTGTTGTTGTTGTTGTTGTTGTTGTTGTTGTTGTTGTTGTTGTTGTTGTTGTTGTTGTTGTTGTTGTTGTTGTTGTTGTTGTTGTTGTTGTTGTTGTTGTTGTTGTTGTTGTTGTTGTTGTTGTTGTTGTTGTTGTTGTTGTTGTTGTTGTTGTTGTTGTTGTTGTTGTTGTTGTTGTTGTTGTTGTTGTTGTTGTTGTTGTTGTTGTTGTTGTTGTTGTTGTTGTTGTTGTTGTTGTTGTTGTTGTTGTTGTTGTTGTTGTTGTTGTTGTTGTTGTTGTTGTTGTTGTTGTTGTTGTTGTTGTTGTTGTTGTTGTTGTTGTTGTTGTTGTTGTTGTTGTTGTTGTTGTTGTTGTTGTTGTTGTTGTTGTTGTTGTTGTTGTTGTTGTTGTTGTTGTTGTTGTTGTTGTTGTTGTTGTTGTTGTTGTTGTTGTTGTTGTTGTTGTTGTTGTTGTTGTTGTTGTTGTTGTTGTTGTTGTTGTTGTTGTTGTTGTTGTTGTTGTTGTTGTTGTTGTTGTTGTTGTTGTTGTTGTTGTTGTTGTTGTTGTTGTTGTTGTTGTTGTTGTTGTTGTTGTTGTTGTTGTTGTTGTTGTTGTTGTTGTTGTTGTTGTTGTTGTTGTTGTTGTTGTTGTTGTTGTTGTTGTTGTTGTTGTTGTTGTTGTTGTTGTTGTTGTTGTTGTTGTTGTTGTTGTTGTTGTTGTTGTTGTTGTTGTTGTTGTTGTTGTTGTTGTTGTTGTTGTTGTTGTCTTTTCTGCTGCTGTTGTTGTTGTTGTTGCTGTTTCTTCAGCTGTTGTTGCAACTGGCCTTCTGATGGCTGCTGCTGAGTTTGTTGCTGTTTCTTCAGCTGTTGTTGCTGCTGCTGTTGTAGTTGCGGCTGTTTTTGTTGTTCCATGTGGCCTTCTGATGGCTGCTGCTGTGGTTGTTGCAAAGCGCACTTTAGCTCTTGCTGCCGCTCCTTCTCTCGTCTGGCCATTTGCTTGGCCTTGATAGCACGTACACGTTCTTTCAGCTGCCTGATGCTGCTGTTCAGAGTCTCTACTTCATCATCTTCGTCTTCTGACTCAGAAGCAGCAAGAACTGAGAAGATGTTACTATCCCCCATATAGTGGCCTTCCCCCCCGTCGGAGACGTATGGGTATTGGTCATCGTCATCTGACCTTTGCCGCTTTTTTTCTGCAGCTGCTGTTGCTGTACTAGGCGCCCCTTCCATCACTCCGCCCGGCAGCTGTTCAGATGAAGCAGTTATGGAGGGGCGCTTTACCACTTTGGGAGTCGGTTTTGTCTTCCTTCTCCTCTTCCCTGTACCATCGGCGGCTACCGTTGCTAGGTGGTCAGTACCTACATTAACTGCCTTCTCGGCTGATGGCATCGTTTCATCCGCTGGCCCCACTATTGGGAGCGCGGACCGCTCGTTTTCCATCGCCTGATTATTGTTTGCACTTTGTTATTATTCTTTTTTTTTTTTTTAAGTTAAAAAAAAAAAAGTCAACAAATTGGATTGGGAATTGAACCCGGGGTGCTGAGTTACCAGTCCACTACCACATTTTCATTTTCATTTTTAATGCATTTTTATTAAATTCATTGTAACTTATTTGCTAGACAAAAAAACGCTTAAAACTAGCTTAACTAACTTAACTATTCTTATTCTAACTTACTGGCCCTATGCGGGCGCTCTAAGCTAAACCTAATACTTAAAACTATGTCTTTCGACGTAACGAACTTGAAAATTGTGTTTAAATTATTTAATTTTTTTAATTCTAATTGTTACTAAGAAAATTTTTATAGGAAAAACTTAGTATATGTACTCTTTTTTTTTAATGTTCTTATACATAAAACTTACAATCTACCTTAAAATAAACCTTAAACTATCTTATTCTAAATTAGCCTACCTTATTCTACATAAATTTTTTTTTTTTTTTTTTTATTTTTTTTTTTTTTTTTATTATTTTTTTTTTTTATCGAGTGCTGTTTTTTTTTTTTTTTTTTTATGTTTTTTGTGTTTTTAGTGTTTTTTTTTTGTATTTTTGCATCCAAGTGCTGTGGATTTATTATTTTTTTTATTTTTATTTTTTTTTTTTTTTTTTTTTTTTTTTTTTTTTTTTTTTATTAAAATATAACCTACAACCTATTTACACTACCTGAACCTTAAACTATGTAAGTCGGCCATGGATAGCAAACAGCCAACCTCAAATATGCAACAGGCTACCCTGGATTAGGAGGAAACGACGAAGGAGTTTCCTCTCTTTCGGCTAGCCACCAAAAACGACCGTACTGACGTTGTACGTCATAAATATCGCGACGCGATACCGCCCTACTAAACCGGAGACGCTCCACACTGCCGTGTGCAACGTCTCTGTCGTAGTTGAGTCGCCTATCCACAGCTGTCCGAGCAACGTGGAAGATTAGCGGCACTGCCAATCTGTCCTGGATCAGACCTTTCTTATCAAAATAGAGGAATGCCTCTGGGGGAACAAAGCCGTTAAGGCGCACTCTCTCATGATACTCGGAATTGGGGTAATAAGCCCCGAAGATCAGGTTGTTCGTCGAGCTCATTGCTCTTGCAATGTGCCTTCGAATCAGCTTGATAACGAAATTATCCACTCTTATTAGATTAGCCCTGTTGTATAGGACCTCATTGGGATAGAATTTTATGTACTGGGACTCCGGTGTTCTGTATAAATGAAGGCAAGCCCTCTCAAACACCCGAATCTTTTCCAACAAGCTTGCTCCCACATTGAACCACACGGGACATCCATATACGAGCATGGGCCGGATGAGGGCCATGTAGCAGATTACCTTTACCCTTGCATCGAGTTGCTTGCTATAAAAAAGTCTCTTTGTAAGGGCAAAAGCACCTTTGGCTCTGGCCAGAGCAGCATCTATATGTTTGTTAAAATATAGATATTGGTCTAATCAGAGCCCTAGGTATCTGACTACACTTCGACTTGCAAGTGGCTGTCCGTGCGGTCCAACGATTGAGAACTTTCGCCAATTCTTTCTGGTATCCCTAGAGGCCCCAGACAACGGCGTCCTAAAAAGAATGGTTTCCGATTTCTGGAAGTTGATCTTCAACTTCCAGTCATCGCAATATCGCTGAATCTTATCGAAGTCACGTTGCAAGAGAATTGCAATGACCTCGATTTTTGGTCCTGATCTGTACGCGATCAAGTCGTCTGCGTACGCTATGGCATGGTGAAGTGATCCTATCAGATCGCTCGTGTAAATGTTGAAAAGGATCGGTGAATTTACCGCACCTTGTTGCAGACCGGTTTTAATTAGAAATGTTCCAGCAGAAGTCACATTGCCATTTTTGACAATGAACTGTCTACTGGTGAGCATGTTATGAAGTATGTACAGCAGTGGTTTGCTTATGCCCAGCCTGCTCAGCTTGTAGAAGAGTCCCTCTAACCATACGGTGTCGAAGGCCTTCTCCAAGTCAATCAGGCAGGCACCCGTGCACTGTTTCTTGCTTTTGTTCCATTGGATATCCGATACCAGTTTAGACGCGGCATGTATTGTATCATGCCCCGCCTTAAAACCGAATTGGTTATCCGGAATTATATTACTGTTCTCAGTCTTAAGCAGGGCTCTATTGATCACTTTCTCGAATACCTTGCTGATGTTCGGAAGGAGACTTATCGACCGGAGATTTGCCGGATTGGAAGTGTCCTTACCCCGTTTGGGGATGGGTTGTATCACTGCTGTTTTCCAATGCGCTGGATAATGTGCATTATTCAGCGCATTGTTAAACAGAGTGGTGTAAATGTCCACCGCTTCTAGAGGGAGATGTCGAAGCACAATGTTCGACACTCCGTCGATTCCTGCAGACTTTTTCCTCCTCAATGAGTCGAAGATCGCTTGGAGCTCCACCTTCGATATGTACGGGGGATGTACCCTTTCATCGGCGATGACATTATTTGCCATGTTATCGTCATTGAACTCGGCAAAACCTATGTTCTCGGATCGCCAGTGCTCTATATCATTTCGAAGGTAGAAGTTGTGCACAAGGACGCGATTTTCCAGGTCGTGGTTCGGGCAAATGGTATCATTCACCTTGTACACTTCCTGGAAAGTCGCTCCTATAGCCTCTACCTTCTCCTGCGGATCTTCGATCACAAAGAAGTTGTCATCCTCTACTGCGTTATCTGGATCTATACCTGCTGTTATTAGTATTTGTCCATTGTTCGTCGTTCGGGGGATCTTAAGACACGGAAGGTCGTTTTGATTATTCCTCCGAAATATTTTATTTATTTGCGGATTTTACAGCCCGAATTTTGTTGTTCCAATGCAAATTTACAGAAAGTCTGTAATTTTCTCTAATTAATTTTTGGAGGTTTTTAATCAACGACTTCAGCGTCCTAACCTCCGAGTTTTGTCTGTCAGTAAACTGTCTGTACAAGGTTTTAAGTCTCGACAGCAGTCTACTTTTGTGTTGGTGTAGTGCGTCAATTGTTGCATTGCGGAATATGTCTGCGTTGTCAGTATGTTGATACCGAGGTATCGTATTGTCCATAGTTTGTTTAATTGTTTCGTCCATTTGTTTTAGGTACCAGTCAATCTCCTCGTTTGACAGATTCCTATTGGACGGTGGGTAGAGCGAATTCGAGGAGAGTGCTCTTGTAAAAGTTCTTGAGAAGCGAGTCCAACGCGTCCTACTATAATTGTAGGAGTACGTTTGGACAAACTCCTCCAACTCCGCAATTTCGTTGGGAATCGTTATTACGGCACTGAGTCCGCAATGGTCACTGTCATACACAAATGTGTGCAGGCAGTTTATAGTTTGTCGGTCCATGTCGGTCAGTTGTAACCGTACGTCGAACAGCATAAGATCCAGATAGGAGCCGCTTCTAGGAAACGACGGACTATCTGTAGCTTTCAAATCGAGTTTATACTCGACACTGTGCCGACCCCACCAATTGAATAGTAGGTTCCCTCTAGGATTTGGTGTGTTGTTTCCCCAATCTCTATGTTTGGCATTGAGATCTCCGGCCATGATGAAATAATTCTCCTCCGACTCCAGTCTTAGGAATCGAAAAAGTGTCTCGAGCTCTGAAATAAATAAAGTAGATTGAGTAGCTTCAGGTGCATAGAGTGCGACCAAGTACATCCTCTTTCCACTACGGAGAGGGATGCACACGATACACGCTTCCAGCTCCTGGAACCTTCGCACTTCACCGCTGTACATAACTTTAAATTTCAGTTGTTTGCGTATGAAGATCGCAACACCTCCTCCTCGTGTGGAGTTGGGTCGGTCTCTTCTGACAATATTGTATTTATTGTGCCCCAATTTGTGCTTCTGGGATAGCTTTGTTTCGCTAACCATAAGCACATCAGGGGTTTGGTCTTCTAGCAACTTAAACAATACGGCTCTTCGCTCGATCCTAATCAGAGAATTCACATTCACCGCAAGGATCTTCAAGGGTTGCTCCTCCATGTTCGTACCCATTACGACTGGAGATGCGTTAGGCCCGGCAGAAGTGCGTAGATCTGGTCCACCCGCTTCGCCTGCTCCTGTACCTGACGCTGAAGCTGCTCCATCTGCCCTTGGATAGAGAGCAAGATGGCCAGCAAGTCAGTTTGAGCCTCCGGTGCTCTAGGCGCTGGGGCCTGAGCGTTTCCCCGACCTGCCGCCATTTGGGCGTAGGTCACTTGGGGAGTGACGGATTGTGTTTGAATTGGAGCAGGTGGACGTTTCACTACGACCTTCTCCTGACGAACCAGATTTACTTTCTTAATATACTGGAACTTAGGACAACCCCGATAGTTTGCGGTGTGTCCCGAGTTCCTGCATAAAGCACACGAGAGCTGGCTCTTATCTGCAACTCCATCCTTACCTAGAGTGCATTCCTCTGCTTTGTGGTTCTTTCCACACTTGACACATCGAGGCTGCATTTCGCAGTTCGACGCGGCGTGACCGAACCTTTGGCAGCGAACACATTGTAAAATGTTTTCGCTCCTTCTTAATTTTTCCCATGCGACAACCTGGTAGTCTAGGACTTTAATACTCCTTAGACCATCCAGCTTGCTATTGGGTGAAAGCTGAACTAGGAAGAACGGCAGTTTCCGCTTCTCCCTTTTTGCCTTAGCTGTGGTGAATGGCTTGACCCCTACGAATTCGAGCTCGTTGCACTCTTTCTCTTTAAGCAGCGCAAGGAGCGTCTCCGGATCAGTAGACGGGTCTATCCCCCTCAGCAGCATTGTTTGCCGCTTTTCCCCCTTCGGGGTGAAGGAGAAGAACTCCGTCGTCGATTCTTTTAATAAATTTTTTATTTTATGATAATGCTCCACTGTACTACAGTGGATAGCATGCCTATCCTCATTCAATCTTTTAATGTAAAAATTATTACCAATGGCCGACTTACATAGCTCAATAGTATCCTTTAGCTCAATCTTGTGGATGTTGATTGGCGGCACCCTCGTCTTTGTAGTCTTCTGTGGTTGTTGTTGCTGTTGTTTCTGCTGTGGTTGTTGTTGCTGTGGTTTCTTCTGCTGTTGTTGTTTCTGCTGCTGTTTTTGCTGTTGCTGCTTTGGTTGCAGTACTTCTTGTAGTTGCTGTTTCTGCAGCTGTTTTTGTTGTTGTTGCTGCTGCTTATTCTGCTGCAGTTGCGGCTGCTTTTGTTCTTGTAGCTGGCTTTCTGGCTGCTGCTGCTGTTGTAGTTGTTGTTGAGCGCGCTGGAGCTCTTGCTGCCGCTCATTCTCCCTCCTGGCCATTTGCTTGGCCTTGATAGAACGCACTCTTAGTTGCAGCTGTCTGATGCTGCTATTTAGACTCTCTACCTCTTCGTCTTCGTCTTCCGATTCTGAAGCCACCAGAACAGAGAAGCTATTATTTTCTCCCATGTAACGGCCTTCCCCACCGTCGGAGACGTATGGGTATTCATCGCTATCGTTTGACCTCTGCCGTTTTTTTTCGTCTGTTGCTGCTGTTGATGTACCCGGCGCCCCTTCCCTCACTCCACCCGGCAGCTGTTCTGATGAAGCTGATGTGGAGGGGCGCTTTACTAAGTTGGGAGTTTGTTTAACTTTTCTCCTCTTTCCAGTACCTGCTTTAGCCACCATTGCTGGGTGGCCTGATTGACCCGTCTCGTCTGCTGATATGATTTCAGCTAATCCCGCTATTGAGAGCGCGGACCGCTCGTTGTCGTCCATCGTCTGACTTCTGCTGTCGTCACTCTTCTTAGTTTTATTTACACTTTTTTATTTAATTTAAAAAAAAAAAAAAAAAAAAAGTCCACAATACTACTTTCCCCGCCGGGAATCGAACCCGAGTACCCGGGTTGATAGTCCACTATCACTACTATTGGGCCAACTTGCCACTTAAAAGCGTACTCTGTAATTTTCTATTTCAAACCACTTTCAATTTAAAAGAGAAGCCGAAACACATGTGCACTCCATGAAAGTCTGTGAACGACCAGTCCACTACCACTTGTATTAGGCTAACTCGCCACTTGATTAACCAAATTCTAATAGTCAACTTGAAATTACTCCGAATTTGAAGGAAAAGCCGAAACACGTCTGCACGTTGCGAAAGTCTGTGAACGACTGGGAATTTGTCCTTTCATCGGCGATTATGCCGTTTGCAAGGTTTTTGTCATTGAACACTGTGAAACCGTTGTTCTCGGATCGCCAATTCTGAAGTTCGGTGCGCAGATAAAAGTGGTTCAGAAAGGCCCTCTCTTCCAGGTAGTGATTACGGCGAACTGGGTTGTTCACAGTATACACGGTCTCGAGGAAAGCGCCCATCAAATCCACTCTCTCCTGCGGGTCTTCGACCACCTAAAAACCGTCGTTCGAGTCGGCTCTTTCCGGACTTATGCCAGCAGTCAGTAGTGTCTGTCTGTTCTCGTTCGTCCGAGGGATTCGGACACATGAAATGTCGTTATGATCTTTCCGCCTGAACAGTTTATTTATTTGTGGGAACATGTTCGGACTACTGGATTTTATAGCCCGAATTTTATTGCCCCAATACAAACTTACAGATTTTCTGTAATTCTCCACTATCAACTGTTTCAGGTTTTTGATCATCGACTTCAGTGTCCTCATCTCGGGATCGTTCCTGTCAGTAAACTGTTTGTGTAGCTGTTTAAGCCTCGAGAGCAGTCTACTTTTGTGTCTGTATAGAGCATCAATTGTCGCGTTTCGATATTTATCAGTTTGTTCTTTGTCAGCGGAACGTCCTACTTTAGAGATATTCCGCTCCATTGTCCGTTTGATGACGACGATTATTTGCAGTAAATGGCTGTCGATTTCATCGTTTGTCAAGTTCCTGTTTGTCGGTGGGTTGATCTCACTCGAACGTATATCACGCTGTAAAACCCTGGAGAAGCGCGACCATTGTGCTCTTCGATAATCGAAGGAGCGCACTTGGTCGTACTCCTCCAGCTGCGTTTGATCGTTCGGGATCCGTATTACGACGGCAAGTCCGTAATGGTCACTATTGTACTCGACCGTTCGTAAACAGTTCCGCGTTCGTCGATCTGTGTCCGTCAGTTCTAGTCTTTCGTCAACTAGCGCTAAGTCCAAGAAAGAACCTTCTCTAGGGAAAGACGGGAAATCCGTCGCGTACAACTCGAGTTTGTAGTCAATCATATTATGAAGCCACCAGTCGTGAAACTGGTTGCCCCTAGGGTTCGGAGTATCATTTCCCCATGAAGCATATTTAGCATTAAGGTCTCCGCCCAAAACGTAATAATTGTCCTCCTATTGAAGCTGTAAGCAACGGAAAAGTGTCTCGAGCTCATTTAAAAATATAATGGGTTGGGGTTCGTCAGGTGCGTAAAGTGACACCACATACACCCGCCTGTGGCTATGGAGGGGAATGCACACGATGCACGCTTCCAACACCTGGAACCTACGCATGTCCTTGCTATATATGACCCTATGGCGCAAGCCTTTGCTTATTAAGATACCGACCTCGTGTGTGGAGTGGGGCCTCCTTGTATGGAGTGGGGCCGATCTCTTCTAACTACCTTGTAATTTCTATAGCCTACTTTGTGCTTCGGAGTTAGCTTAGTTTCGCTAACCAAAAGTACATCTGGCTTTTCGGCTTTCAACAAATTGGAAACATTGATTCTTCTCTCGATCATGATCATTGAATTAACATTCAACGCAAAGATCTTTAGTTTTACCTCGTCCAGCGTACCCATCATATTTATGGCGCGGTTGACTCAGCAAACAGCGTCGAGTAGATAACGTCTATTCGAGCCACTTGCTCATTTAACTGATTCTGGAATTTGTCGATCTTTCACTGAAGTACACGATCTGACCTTTCTAGCTTTTCCCAACATACTGCATGATAGTACAGGAATCAGTATTCGATTTTGCTGTCGGAGGTTAGTTGAACCAAAAAGAATAGTAATTTGCGGTTACCACCCCTCTCCGCGGGTGAGGAAAACGGCTTGACCCCTACGAACTTAAGGTCGTCGCACTCATAATTCTTGATCTCCTTCTCGAGCTCGTCCGTTTTAACATTTGGGTCGATACCCTTAAGCAGCACCGTTTGCAATTTTCCTCCCTTTGGCGTATACGTGAAGTATTCGGCCTCTGCTTTCTCCAGAGCGGTGCGTACCTTTTTATACTCCTCCATGTTATTGCACATTATGATGTGTTTATCGGCGTTTAACCGTTTTATATAAAAATCTTTACTTACTAATCTACATAATCTAATGCTATCACTAATATCTAAATAACTTACATTAATAGGCGGGACTCTCACTTTTCTTTGCTGCTGCTGCTGCTGCTGCTGCTGTTGTTGTTGTTGTTGTTGCTGCTGAGGTTGCTGTTGCTGCTGCGGTTGCTGTTGCTCCTTCTGTTGTTGCTTTTGTTGTTGCCGGGGCTGTTTGCATGCCAGCTACTGATTCTGTTGTTGCTGTTGCTTTTGTTGTTGGTTTTGCTGAGACTGTTGTTGCTCCTGGTTTTTGTTTTGTTTTTGTTGCTGCTTTTGCTACTGCTTAGTAAACTCTTGTTATTGCTGCTGTTTCGGCTGTTGTTGTTTTTGTTTTTGCTGCTGTTGCTCAGCTTGAATTTTCATCAGCTTTTGTTATTGTTGCTGGATTTTTTGCTGGCGCAGCTTCTCCCTCTTCTCGAGGAGCTCTTTAATCAGCCGATCGAGCTGGGCTTCCTCATCGTCTTGGTTTTTCTGTTGTTGTTGTTTTTGTGTTGGTTCATCTTCGGCGTCCAGTAACTCTATAAACGAGTTACCTTCACCCACGTACCGGCACTCTCCACCTTCAGACTCGTACGAGTAGCTGAGGCCATCGTTGTAGTCATCAGTCTCAGCTTCTGACGTCAATCTTGAATCGCCTGACTTTGCCATTCTTTTGGCCGACAAATTCGGCTTCTGTTTTCGTCGTCGCCGTTTTTTCTCACCTTCTGTTGAATCAAGCGTTGTTGTTGTTGTTGTTGCTGCTGCTCCCGATTGCTGCTGTGTGACTGAATTTGTTGTCACGCGTTTTGGCAACGGGGTATCTTCTTGAGGGATCTTTGGCTGGCCAGTGTCCATCGCCTGATTGCTTTGCGGCACTTCCACTTTCGCCTTTTGTTTTTAATTATTTAATTTAAAAAAAAAAACAGAACACTTCCCCACGGGGACTTGAACCGACACCTCTTGTATCAGAGTCTATGGTCTTTTCCACTGCGCCAAATGGATTACAGAAACTTTCTGATCAAAATTACTTTATCACGATTGTCTTTGCACTTTGCACTGCTCTACTTACCAAGTCGACTGTTCACGTTGGCTGCTGAAGAGCGACTGTTTTTTAATGTTAAAATACCATCCTCTTGTAGTAAAACTTCTAGGATCCGTTTTCGAAGATTATGTTAAAGGTGTACTTCCTATCCAAAACATATATTCAATTAATTGCGTTATTTAGTTGGATCCAGATAGGAGATGGGCTCATACTTCGTAGCTTGCAGAACGGTGCTAAGTTTGTGGTGTGGGTGAGTAGGTCCATTTCACATCTGCCGACGTTGGATTGGCGATTAAAAATGGGATTTTGTTGTAAGTATCTGTTGTTGAGTTTTGTACATTTACTGAGCTCCTCCCTTGTCATTTTGTAGTATGACTCTCTCTCAGTAAGTTAACTATTAAGTAGTTTATTGATGGTTCAATGAAGACAAATTCATTTCTATGTGGTGTCGGCACAAGTATGACCTTAAACGTTTCATAGTCTTCTGACTTGGTTAGTGGAAGTCTTAAGTCGAATATGATGTTCTGCTGGGTTATTTGGGCCTTTACTGTTAGCAGCCTACAAAGTGCTAGCAGATCCGAATCCATTCTGTCTTCTGCGCCACATACAGCTGTGGGGGTAGGTGCTTTCCTATCAACTCTAGCTGTGCGCGGAGTTTATTTGGCGTTAATATAAGCAGATTAACTTTACCGTGATGCAGATCAGTTAAGACGTTCTATAACGAATTTTTGTACCTGTTGATAGTTTACCATTGCTAAAGTGGTGTAAGTTAATATAGCTAAGAATTTCCTTTCCGCCGCTGTCTGGTTGTTGGTTTTCGTTAGATAGTTGTTCAAGTCTTCTAAGTTGTTATGAAATATTTGGAGTTGTGCAATCACGGCTTGCGTATTTTTCTGCAAGGTGTTGCTAGTTGATTATGCGATTGATGTTTGATTCTTTATCGACGTGAGTAGATGGTTCTCATTCAATCCTGTCTGTTGAATCTGTTGCTCATAATGATCCTCATATGACTCGTCTAAAACGCCAAACAGCTTGTTCGCTACGGTCATAACGAAGTCAAATGGAGATCGTTTCATCCTAGTCCCTGGCTCCCTTCCAGCTCCTTGTTTCAATAGGAGGTCATTGTGGCCTTTTATAATAATGAGTTAGTGATTGAATTGTTGAATTATGTTGCGTGTCAGTGTATCAGCGCCTTTTATTTTGCAGAATTCGTTCATTTCGCTAATAAATTTTTCGAATCCTTAATGCTCCCACCTGTAGTTGGTCAAATCATAATATGCTATTATCCTCCAGTCATTAATTTTTTTTGCCGAGAGGGTGAAAATCTTCTAAAGATAAGGCCCGACCGCGCGTGCTTATGGTAGTGTGACATTTTTACTCACTAAAAACAACACTCTTCAAGATTAATACTACAACTAAGCCAACGATCATTCCGCAATTTTACTTTCGCTTACGAGACTCGTGATTTTTGGAAAAAGATGTTCGTATGTAATTTGAAAAGAATGTAGCGCTTTAGGCAGGTTAAATTATAACGAAAGTTCCTGCTGTTTTCACGACCGGCATATACTATGACGTAAGATCAAAAGGTTTTGTCATTTGCAGACTACGAATTGAATTGTTCACGTTGTGTAGTTGAAGGACGGTACCGTTACAATGGCCGTGAACACGATCTTTGTGTTTACGAGCAAAGTTTGTTATTGTTACGACTCTGGAAATTCCCAGGTCCCGATGAATATCTTCGGTGCGCTAACGATCGTTCTAAGAACTTTATTTTTAATAGTTTGTAGGATGTTTCTATTGTTGGTACAACCCCATAGTTGTAGACCATACGTCCGCACTGGCTTTAGCACTTGCTTATAGATAAGCAGTTTGTTATGTAGACTCAACTTTGAATGTTTTCTGAGTAGACAGTACATTTGTCGGTATTTGTTTTCGAGCTCGTCGCGATTCTTTTTTACTTGCAATTTCCATTTAAGCTTAACATTTAGAGTCATTCCTAGATATTTTACTTCGTTGGTGTACGGTATTTGAGCCGAGTTTAAATATACGGGTAATCTATCCACTTTTGTAGGTAAAGTTGACGTGGGTAGATTTGTTTTCGTTCAGCACAATACGCCAAGAATTCGTTCAAGCGTGGACTTTATTAACAGCATGTTGCAGCTTTTCAGTTGCTGCTTCAATTGTATCGCCCGTCAATATCGCCGTTTCGTCCGCAAACGTGGCGACGACGCAGTTTCTTTCCTGTAGGATATCACGCATGTAGAGTACATATAGAAGCGGGTCAAGGACACTTCCTTATGGAACTCCGGCCGCAATCTCCTTGAACTCAGAGTAATCATTTCCGTGCTTAACACGAAAAAGTCTTTCGGTGAGGTACGATCGTAAGATTAGAAAGGGTTGCCGTGGCAGTAGTAGTTGCAATTTATACTCCAAGCCTTCGTGCCAAACCTTATCGAAAGCTTGTGAGACGTCAAGAAATACACCACAACAAATCTTTGTTTCTTCGAAAGTTTTCTCAATCACATCAGTTATTTTGCGGTATTGGTCGATTGTAGAATGTTTGATCCTAAATCCAAACTGATGGTCAGGAATCAGACGTCTTTCGTTGATTACGTGTTGCAGTGGTTTAGAGAGTAGTTTTTCGAATATTTTAGAGATAACCGGCAATAGGGAAAAAGGCCAATATGATTTCTTCTCATTCAGTGGTTTGCCTGGTTTCGGGACCATTATACTCGGCCACTTTTAATTGTCTCGGAACGTAGAGCAATCTGAACGAAGCGTTAATCAAATATAGAAGTTTTATAAGAGCTTTAGTCGGCAATTCCTAGACCACCTGCGCCGTTATCAAGTCGTAACCCGGTGTTTTTTTCGCCTTTAGATTTTTACTTTAAAGTTGTCAGATGTTGTGACTGGGGAGTCGGGCGTTATCAAAGGGCCGTTGAATGACTTAGACGTTTCTTCTAAGTGCAAAGCAAAAAGTTCTGCCTTTTCTTTGTCGCTCTTGCCCCAAGTTTTATCATTTTTCCGAATTGGTGGCGCTTGCATTTGAGGTTTCCGGATGCCTTTTATCGCTTTCCAAAGTGAATAATTTGATTCTCTTCCAGTGGAGAGATTTTCAAGGTAGGTGGCTATCTTATTGCTTTTAAATTCCCGAATACTATCTCTAAATCGATTGCATAGTCGGTTGAGGACCTTTTTATGCTGCGGTGCATTTAATTGATGGATATATTTCTAAGGAAGAGGAGTTTATATGTTTTGTTCGGCGGATGGGGATCGCCGTCCACTCTCACATCGTGTCTGGTTCATGGGTGGTTCCACCTCGGTTTTGTGTTGCAATCAGTTTACGGCGGATTTGTGATGATTGTTTTTGATTGTAAATGATGTGTCGGGTTGGAACTTACTCACTGACGGTGTTTTCATGGGTGTTGACAGCAAATCACCGATAATCGGGATTGAAGTTAAGTTAATACTAAGAATAAAGTAAGTGTGGGATCCGTCACCGATCAATTTTCGGACTTGTAGAAACAATAACAAACGATGGTTGTAGAATCATCGACACATTTATTTCATTTGATTTTCTTGAATTTAATTTTACATAGTCAAAAGAACCTTGATTTTATTTTTTAATGTACCTATAGAGGAAGCAGGTATCCACTTGCGATCCTCCTGCAGCGACCCAAGGCTGGATTAAGCCGCTTTTCGGCCCTTGACAATAACTTTCCTCATACCCTCATCCCAATATCGAAAAAAATGAACGCGGTTTAACAACAGGTGCCATAACTTATCACCATATAACTCTTCAACGGTCACATTTAAGAGATTGAAAAAAATAATTTAATAGGTAGAATAACAAATCTTGAAAGTTCGCAATGAGTTCGAGCCACTCCAGTTTGTGGCTCGATTCTTTATTTTTTATTTTTTTTCTAACCAAATTTGTTTCCACTAACTTTTGCTTCAAAATTGATTATGTCAAAAAGTTCTCTCTTAATCTATTTGTATCGAAGGTGGCGATTTTATTATAAGCAAAGCAGCATCTTTGAAATATTTATTTAAGAAGCATTAGTATTTTAGAAAAAAAAACAGTAATTTATCCTCTGAAACAGAATAGGTAAAATCTTTTGAATGCGAAATTTCATTTCAAATCAAGAAGGAGTACTAAGGGAAATGCAAAACAAATAGAAATGATAAAGTCAAAAACATATAGTATTTCATAGAACTGAAATGAGAGCAGGTGGAGAATCTTCTAAAGACACCATAGGACACATACTACAACTAAGCTGACGCTCATCCCGCAGTTTTATTTTCGCTTACGAGACTCGTGATTTTTGGAAAAAGATGTTCGTATGTAATTTAAAAAGGATGTTGCACTTTAGGCAGGTTAAATTCCAATGAAAGTTACTGCGGTTCTCACGACCGGCATATATGATACTATGATGCGAGGTCAAAAGGTTTTCTCCTTTGCAGACGATGAATTGAATTGTTCGCGTCAAGAAGTTGAATGACAGTACAGTTGCAATGACCGTGAACACGATCTTTGTGTTTACGAGCAAATTTTGTTATCTCTTCGACGACGCTGGGAATTGTACGTACCATGGTGCGCTAACGATCGTTCTAAGAACTTTATTTTCAAAAGTTTGTAGGATGTTTCTATTGCTTTTCCTGGTACAACCCCATAGTTGTAGACCATACGCTCACACTGGCTTTAGCACTTGCTTACAGATAAGCAGTTTTTTATGTAGGCTCAACTTCGAATGTTTTCCGATTAGCCAGTACATTTGTCGGTATTTGTTTTCGAGCTCGTCGCGATTCTTTTTTACTTGCGATTACCATTTAACCTTAACATCTAGAGTCATTCCTAGATATTTTGCTTCGTTCGTGTACGGTATTTGAGCCGAGTTTAAATATAAGGGTAATACGGGTTTGAGCCGAGTTTAAATATACGGGTTTGAGCCGAGTTTAAATATACGGGTAATATTTAAACTCGGCTCAAATACCGTACACGAAGTTTAAATATACGGGTAATATTTAAACTCGGCTCAAATACCGTACACGAACGAAGCAAAATATCTAGGAATGACTCTAGATAAAAGTATAAGTATAAGTAAAAAAGAATCGCGACGATCTATCCACTTTTTGTAGTTAAAGTTGACGTGGGTAGATTTACTTTCGTTCAGCACAATACGCCAAGAATTCGTCCAAACGTGAACTTTATTAACAGCATGTTGCAGCTTTTCAATTGCTGCTTCAATTGTATCGCCCCTCAATATCGCCATATCATCCGCAAACGTGGCGACGACGCAGTTTCTTTCATGTGGAATATCACGCGTGTAGAGTACATATAGAAGCGTGCCAAAGATACTTCCTTGTGGGGCTCCGGCCGCAATCTCTTTGAAGTCAGAGTAATCATTTCCGTGCTTAACACGAAAAAGACTTTCGGTGAGGTACGATCGTAAGATTAGAAAGGGTTGCCGTGGCAGAAGTAGTTGCAATTTATACTCCAAGCCTTCGTGCCAAACCTTATCGAAAGCTTGTGAGACGTCAAGAAATACACCACAACAAATCTTTTTTTCTTCGAGATTTTCTCAATCACATCAGTTATTTTGTGGTTTTGGTCGATTGTAGAATGTTTGATTCTAAATCAAAACTGATGGTCAGGAATGAGACGTCTTTCGTTGAATACGGGTAGTAGACGTTTAGAAAGCCGTTTTTCGAATATTTCAGATACAACCGGCAATAGGGAAAAAGGCCGATATAATTTCTTCTTATTCAGAGGTTTGCCTGGTTTCGGGACCATTATAATCTCATCGACTTTCCATTGTCTCGGATCATAGAGCAATCTGAACGAAGCGTTAATCAAATATAGCAATTTGATAAGAGCTTTATTCGCTGATTTCTTGACCACCTGCGCCGTTATCAAGTCGTAACCTGGCGCTTTTTTCGTCTTTAGACTTTTAATCACTTCCTTTAATTCAATCAATGTAACTTTTTTTACTTTAAAGTTGCCAGATGTTGTGACTGGGGAGTCGGGCGTTATCAAAGGGCCGTCGAATGGCTTAAATGTTCCTTCTAAGTGCAAAGCAAAAAGTTCTGCCTTTTCTTTGTCGCTCTTGGCCCAAGTTTTATCGTTTTTCCGAATTGGTGGCGCTTGCATTTGAGGTTTACGGATGCCTTTTATCGCTTTCCAAAGTGAGTAATTTGATTCTCTTCCAGTGGAGAGATTTTCAAGGTAGGTCTTATCTAAAAGCTAACTTATTGCTTTTAAATTCCCGAATACTATCTCTAAAGCGATTGCATAGTCGGTTGAGGACCTTTTTATGCTGCGGTGCGCGAATGTTTTGCCATTTCTTTCGTGCTTTTCTTTTCTCCCTCACCAGTTCAATGATTTCACTTGGATACTTTTCGTTGCCGTTAATCTTGTAGCTTCTAGAAGGAGTGTTTCTCCATGCCGCTCTTTGAATTGCTTCGACGAAAAGATCAATTTCGTCCTCCAGTCATTAATGATGAGGTTAATGTTCGCAATTTTTTTAAAGTAGAATTCCGGGTGATTTATAAATGGTAAAACGTTTCGACGCTGCTTCTAATGCAGTTGACCACCTTCTAAATAATGCTATTACCACCAGCATTGTGTACAGGAACCTTAACCCTGGCCCTTTCTTCCTTTCAGTATTGCACTGAATTTCGTCTGGTTATTTTATCGGTCGACCTTGGTTTACTTGCTCCGACCTTAGAAATGTTGACAAGCAGGTAGTTGTGGTATGATGAACAGTCCGCTTAATGCCGTCTTGTTTTTTCTTTTGTTCTTCCTTATCGCTTATTAGAAGCAGGCAGATCTTCGTGACTGGCCTTTTGTAGATCTTGTTCCTTGCTTTGATAGTTACTACACACACCAAACCATCTTCTCCAGCATGTGTCTCTAGTACCTTTCCAAACATCCATCTTGTTGAAGGAAATTGTTCATCTTTCACCAAAATAATGTTGCCAACCTTAAGATTTCGTCCTTCCTCTCAATTTCCCTTCCTCTCTCCAAGGCGACGACTTCCTCCTTGACCGTTGTCTGCTGTACGTGTCGTATAACTACCTTCTCAGCACTTTCTATTTCTCGATAAGTGATTTGTCCCCGCTGTTTATTATTTTTTGATGATCGTAAGTTGTGCACAAATCGTTTACAGAAAGCGAATAACCTTGTTCTTCGTCCAAATGCGACAAGAATCTTCCTATAAGATCTTGTTCCATCGTTCCTGAAAAGGTGCTTTTCTTAACTTCTTCGTTGTTGCTGTGGGGTGTGGAACCAGTGTAGTTCACTTCTGCCTGCGCTAGCCAAGAGGGACCTGCCCACCAAATTGAGCGTGCTTATAGTTCTGACCGCCATAGTCCTCTAGACGAACAATCCGCTGGATTGTCCTTACCCTTTACATGATGCCATTTGTCTGAGCTTTCTATCTTGGTTATTATCGTAACTCTGATCGATACATAGTTCTTCCATTTGTGAGGGTTTCAGGTGTTCCATGCTAAAGTTATTGATCAGTCAGTCCATGAAATTTGTTTCCAAATCCTTTATTTGCAATTATTTCTTCGTTTTTTGAAGTTATTTTTCCAGCAGTACTGTTCCGTAAAGTTCGAGTTTCGGTATTGATACCTTTTTAATTGGTGCCACTTTTGCGGCACATAGCAATTTTGTAATAATTTCTCCAGAAACAGTTGGGATTCTTGTATAAATCATATGCGTCACAAAATCAATGTAATTCTATGTGGTTTATTGATTCGTATTGCGATTTCCAGAATTGTTGTTGGACTACCTTTGCTCTTACTTTAATTGGAGCTAGCCAGCCTAATGGGTCAAATAGTCTCACTGTTTCTGACACTATTATCCTTTTTGTCAGATTTTTATTTGCTGTTTCAATATCTACCTTGAAACGTCCAAACGTGTCGGACTCCGGTCGCCAGTATATTCACAGGGTTTTAATAGGATCGTAGCCATTTTAAATCTTCCTTGCTCTTGATCCTCTGATGTTATATTTTTCAAAATGGCCTTTGTATTTGAAGACCATTTATGTACGTAGTCTGAATACTCCGCTCGCAATGAGTTGTACAAGTTGCTTTTGTGCTCGTACTGTTGCGTCTAATGAATCCGCTCCCGAAAGTAAGTCATCAACGTAGAAATTTCGGCAAGTTATCTTTGAAACTATTCCAAATTTCTTCTTTCCATCGCAATCGAGTTGTTGAAGTTTTTTTATCGCTAGATATGGAGCTGAGGACGTCCCGCAGGTCACGGTTTTTAGCCGATATTGTCTAATTATTTATTCAAATTAGTTGGATTTTCTCTCCAAAATATACGCTGCAAGTCTCTATCTTTCTGATCCACTAGTATTTGGCGGTACATTTTTCCAATGTCCGCTCTATATACTATTTTATGTTTTCTCCATCGCACTAGTATGGAGTACAAGTCCTGTTGTTTAACTGGACATGTAAGCATTATGTCATTTAAACTTAGTCCTTAACTCGCTCGTTGTGACGCATCAAAGACAATTCGAACCTTGGTTGATGAGCTGTCTGGTTTGATAACTGTATGGTGCGGTAGATAGTACACTTCTTTCGTTGATTTCACAGTCGACGTTGGTTTCACTTCTTCCATGCGTCCTAGTTCATGATACGTAATCATCATGGAGTTCCTTATTTCAAGTAAATTTTATCTCGATTTGAAAGAATCGAGGTAACGCTCTGGGCTTTGATTCGTCCAATTTGGGTGAGTCTTCTTTGAACGGTAGTCGAGCAATGTACGAGTACCTTCATCTTTGTTCCTCTTGTGTGTTGTCCTGAATATCTCTTCGCACCGAGCTTCTACCGTGAGAACTCTTTCTTCTTACACTTCTTCTATTTCCCAAAATGATTTAAGTTGATCGTTTAGCTCTGTGTTGGATATTAAATAAACCGTTGCCTCGTTTGCGAGAAGGGATGTTGAATATTTTCAGATAATATCCAACCTAATTGAGTGTTTTGAGCGACTGGGGTGCCGTAGTTGCCTTTAATCACACCTTCAAGAACTATGTCTTGGAAAACATCTGCTCCTTTGAGCATATCTAAATGTTTAATGTGATCCCAATCCTTGGTTGTAAAGGATTCTTCCGGTAGTACTCTTGTAAGCTTGTTTAATACCAGGAATTCTTCCCATGATTGAAATTCTGATGGGTATATTTACTGAATTTGTAGGTTCACCTTACAGTTTGCCGTTCCTGCATGCGTTGCTTCTAGGCCAGTAATGGAAGCATTTGCTCGTTTTCACTGTAATTGCAGTCGCTGTACTGCATCTTCGGTGATGAAGGAGGACTGACAGCCCTTGTCAATTAGAACTCTGAGGAAGTAATCACATCCTTTCCCATTGGTTTTTTACCACCGCTGTTGCTAATAATGTTTTATTATACTGTTTGCTTGCAGAAAAATTATTTTGCGGCTGTTGAGGTTACCTGCCTAAGTGGGAAATATGCAGTAGTGTGGTGACGTTGATGACATATTTGACAGGTCTTGCTTGATGGACATCTTGATGTTTCATGGTTTGGCTTGAAACAATTTTTACACAGCTTTTCCTTTTGGACAATCTCCTTCCTTTGTGTTATTGTCATTTGAATCAATTTACTGCACGTGTGAAGCCAGTGCATGCCATTGCATGCTTTGTAAAACGGAGTTGCAGTTATGTAAACATTCTTGAGGAATCCTTTCTTATTGTTGAATGGGTTTTTGTCCCTTGGATTGCCTATTCTTTCCTTCTTTTCTTCTTTTCTTCTATATTATCCAGGGCATGGAATTTGTTCTCCAGAAACGTAAAAAACTCGTTCAGTTGTTGCAAATCTCTGGATTTTTTCAAAGACTGTTCGTACGCTATTCTCTTTTCGTTGTCTAGTTTTCGCAAGATGATATACAGTATTATCGGGTCCCAGTTTTCCGTATCAATGTTCAGCCCCTTTAAGTCATTGACACATTCCATCGAAGTATCACGTATTCTTTTCAAATTTTCTGCCGATTCAATGCCTGAATTTGCGCATTCACTAACATTCGGGTGTTCTCGTATCTATATATTATTTATTTAGTATTTATTTTATTTAGAGAATCTTTTACATTGGACTTATGAGTTAAAGTCTACAACAGTAAAAGTTAATTTATTAAATCTAAACAATTCATATATTCGAATTGGATAATTACAAATTAAAAATTAAAATATTAAAATAAACTATGCATATTAACAATGGAGAAATTGGTATTCATTATTAGGTAAAAAAAAAAAATTCCATTAAAGGAAAAAGAAAAAATTAAAAATAATTTATAATAAGTTACAAAATTCATAAATTTGTCTAAGCACCTTCAGTCAAATATTTAAATAAAACTTTATCAAATGACTTGGTTCCACGAAGCTTTCTGATGTCCATCGGTAGGGCGTTCCATTGTCTGACAACATAAACAAGATATTGTTTCGGAGTTTCTGCATGTAAACCTTGATTGAATAAAAACTAGAGAACGAGGGGAAGTTGAGAACTGAAGTTTTTCATACAGATACTGAGGCTATTTGCAAATTAAGATATTATTTAGTGTTTTAAGGGCGCAGAAATTGTAATGGGTATACAGGTCACAACCCAGAATCTTGTTAATGTATCCAGAAATATGATCAAATCGTTTAAGATTGTAAACGTAACGCGTAATGTTATTAAAGGCCACTGTAAGATTCCTTCGTGTTTCTGAATTATGACAACAAAAAATTTGACATCCGTAGGTGGCAATTGGCAAAATTAAAGTTTTTGCCAAGCTAAGCCTAATATGCTGAGGTATAAAGTGTTTTGTCAATAAGAGGGCACGTAAACATCCGTATATTTTGCCAATAACTATCTGAATATGTTGGTCCCATGTGAGTATCGAATTGAACCAAATGCCTAGGTTTTTCGCATTTTCGACATATTGCAGAACAGTGTTACCTAGGTATAAAACTGGGAAATAGCTACTGTCAAGCTTGTTTTTGTAGACTATTAAACATTTTTACTTTGTTGGATTTAGTTGTATGTGATTTTTTGCGGACCAGTTCGAGATTTGCTTGAGGTCGTGATTAAGTTTGTCTACTCCATCTTCTAACATTCCCAGCTTGCAGCTCAACCGAATCTGCACATCGTCAGCATATAAATGTATTGATGAATGTTGGACGACTTGCGGGAGATCATTAATAATCATGACAAAAAGCAGTGGCCCAAGAACTGACTCCTGTGGTACTCCTGACATTAGCTGTAAGTACCGGGAGGTGTTTTCACCAACCGATACGGCTTGACTTCTGTCACTTAAATATGAAAGAATCAAGATAGCTGCGAAATTACTAAAATGGAAATTCCGCTTCAATTTTAAGAAAAGTATTCCGTGATTGACAGTGTCAAATGCCTTTGAAAAGTCTAGGAGCCCAAGAAAGGATATGAAGTCGTTATCCATCGCACTTCTCAGATCATCAACAATTTTTAAAATTGCAGAGACACAACTATGGTTTTCCCTGAAACCTGACTGTTGGACATTCAATAGTTTATTAGTTTTAACAAAAATTGTCATTTGCTTATGAAAAAGTTTCTCGAAGACTTTGGAAAAAACGGGAGAATATAAATTGGTCGAAACTCGGGTGGTGACAAACGGATTACAGGCTTTTATACTATCGGTATAAACTTAGCAACCTTCCAAGAAGGAAGAAAAGACGATGTCATTATGATTGTATTAAAAATGTGTGTAAGGGTAGGAAGAATGTTGGGCAAAATCATTTTAATAAAGTGTGGGTGTATTCCATCAAGGCTCATAGCTTTAGACATAATTTGTAGTAGGGCGCTTAAAATGTCGTTTTCATCTACTCTGGTGAACTGGAAGCAATCATTACTTGTAAGGTTAACGTGAGAATCAACCATACAGGGTTCGCCAATGCCGGGCAAAGTACTAAATTCTGAATTCAACAAAATTCAAGAAGTCAGGGTTTATATTTTCAGGGATAATTACCTTTTGTCGACCCACACCAAACTCTCAGATATTTTTCCACAAAGTTTTCACAGTAGAATTTTATTAAGTCGCTTTACATACACCCTCTTCTTAGCTTCCCTTATTTCGGGAGAGTACGATAACTTTGGCGCCAAAAATTGATAACGGTTTTTTGTTGGGGGGGTCAAAAACAAGCATTTCTTACTATGGAAGGGGGGCTATCCCGCCCCGTTTAGGAGGTAGGGGCAATTTTAGAAAAAAAAATGACTTGAAATCCTACACACTGCTTGCAAAGAATCTCAAGAATAACGCGCAAATTATTGTTCATGTTGTCAGTTGTGGAAACATTGTAACCACTAGTCATTTTCAAAGAAGATGAACAAAACTTCCACCATGGGACATGAGAAAAGCATAGCGCCAAATTTGACCAAAGTACTTATAAGAGTTCAACATAGAGTAATAAAAAGCAAAGAAAAGAGAATTTACAAACATATAAAATATATACAACAAAGAACACATCTTACGATGCACCAGTATGATCATCTCCATCGGCATCGGCAATTGAGTTTAAGCTTTCCAGTGAGCTAATTAAAAGTGTTTTATCTGCTGCAGTAACTCGAATGTAGACTCTCCCGCCTCTGGTAAAAACACTCGAAAGCTTCATACGTCGCTTCAGCACAAGAGCTTTCCGAAAAATGTTGTTATTGTATGACGTTAAACTTTCATTGTCATGAATGCGGCTGTCAGAATCCATTCCAACATCACGATGGCAAAGAAAACTGGTTTTGTTAGTTTTCCACCGCAGATGAATAGATTTTAGCAAAGTGTTTTTATCTCCAGCTGTTTTAAGCTTTACTATGATGGCAGTATCGGAGGATGTTTGTTTATCCCTTGCGCGGAAAATATTTTGTGGAACAGGTGCTGGATGGCAGGCAACCGAATGGCATAGTTTGGAGAATAAGTCGATGAGGTTTTCATTCTCCACCTTAAGTATTTCATGAATAATAGCATCTGCAGACATTTTTTCACGCTCGAGTTCATCTATGCGTTGGGCTAGTAAGATTGTGTAGGATTCGTTGAGCGCAGCAGGTGGTACGGGGGTCGCTTCGAGCTGTTGGACTCGTAATGAGAGATCGGCAACTACTTTGTTGTCTTCCGCATACCGCCGCTTAAAATCTTCCTCAATCTTATCCAGTTTTAGAGTCAGCTTAATGTTTTCATTCACAATTAGTTGTTTAAGTTCCTCGATTTTTTTTGTCAATCTCAACTCAATGCAATTTTTGGATTTTTTATCATCTACTGTGAGAATCGTTTTTTGCACAGGTGAATTGTGTTGTTGATTCTTCACAGCAGAAGCTCGGGTCTCAGGTCGCAATAGTTGTTGTTGCTGAGAGGCCGACATGATTGACAGTTGACAAAGAAGATAGAAGCCGAGAAATTAAAAACACAGAAAAATTAACTGATTGCGCAATATCGAATGAAAAATAAGTGCAGACGCTTAACTTTGATGTTTATAAACCCAAACTAAATTGTCCTTTGCAAATTCGTGTTAGATTGTCTTGTTAATCTTGACAGTTTTGAGAGAGCTTCCCTTGCCGTCTCGTAGTTATTGTCCATTATCTGCAAGTGCTGTATGATCTTGGCTGCTTCGCCCGTCACGTTCGTTTTTAGATAATGCATTTTCTGAGCCTTCAAAGAATGACTTCTATCGTGTCTGCCAATCTGACTTGACTCGTTGGTCTCAAATTCGTCGATCTTCTTTTGCAAGTTTACTATAACATTTTTTGTAAATATCCTCTAATTCTTCATGGTCGTTCATGTACTCTTTATAGGTTATTTCGACTGCATGCTCTATAATTTCGTTATGCTTTTTTATTATTTTCATCTATTGGCTTTGTATCGTTCGTTTTTAATGCATTTTTATTTTTGGAATTTATGAACTCCTAACAGCTAGACACAAAAAACGCTTAAAACTAGCTTAACTAACTTAACTATGTTATATATTAACTTAATGGCCCTATGCGGGCGCTCTAAGCTAAACCTAATGCTTAAAATATGTCTTTCGACGTAACATAACTTAAAATATTTATTAAATCTATACTTACAAATATTGGAAAACTAAGAAAAAATGTTTAAGCAAAAACTTAGTAAATGAACTGTATTTTTTTATTTATATATAAAACTTACAAACTACCTAAAAGCTACCTATTATAAGATACGTGATTAAACACGCAAATTTTTTTTGTAACACATATATATGTACATATGTATAGATATATTGTATACCTTCATATATACATATAGTATACATATTACAAACATATATACATGTTTTATTTTTATTTTTATTTTTAATTTTTTTTTTAAATTGTTTTGTTTTTTTTTAAAGCTACTTAAATCGACCTTAAAACTATGTAAACCGGCCAGGCTATAAAAAAGCTATACCAACTTTGCCCCTTGTGAGGCTACCCCGAATCAAAGGGAAACGACGAGGCAGTTCCCTCTCCGTCCCCGAGCCACCAGAATTTCTGGTGCTGTCTTACTACATCTGCCATATCACGGCTTGATACCGCTCTACTTAACCGGAGACGCTCCGTGGTGCTGTGTGCGACGTGTAAGTCGTAGTTAAGTCGCCTGTCCGCAGCATTTCGGGCAACATGGTAGATTAGCGGCACCGCTACCCTATCCTGTATCAGACCTTCTCTATATAAATATAGGAACGCCTCTGGGGGGATGAAGCCGTTAAGACGCACGCTCTTGCGATACAAATCATTGGGGTAGTATGCCCTAGAGATCAGGTTATTCATCGAGGACATTGCTCTTACAGTGTGAATTCGAATCATATTGTAGCATAATAATAACTACGTTCCTACGACTATGCAACCCATTTCGAAGTGTCTTTTCATTCTGGCAGAATTTTGGTTCGAAGTGTCCTTTCATTCGAGGTTCGTGTCTGCGGTTTCCACAGTTCATGTCTACGAAAGAGACGGATAATATCACGGATGAGAGGGAATTATAACTGCAAGAATGATTGTCATCTTGGAATTATTACATCAGAATTTTTCTTGCTCCAGTGGTCGAAGAATTTGCTAGAAGTTTCTGGCTATCAGAAACTTCTGCTATATAAGAGAGGGGGCAGTAGTTTTAAAACCGTGGCGAAGAGATTAGAAAAGTGATAATGGGCGAAGTTGTATTTTGTGATAAATTGAAAGTTGAGAGTTAACAAGAAGAAGTAATTAGTTTGGATTTGTGAATTAAGTAATTGAAAGGAGATAAAGTGATTTAAGAGGAAAGAGACATTGTAAGAAAAGAATTGCGAAGAATAATATAGTGTGAACCTGAATTGTTCTATAGACTAGAAAATAAAGAAATAAATTTCACAGAATATCGTTTTATCTATTCGAGCCGTAGCTCGCATATTACAATATTGATCAGGAAATTATCCACTCTGTTTATGTACCGCCCTGTTATACAGGACCTCATTAGAATAGAATTTTATGTACTGGGACTCTGGTGTTCTGTACAACTGAAGACAAGCCCTAAGGCAAACCCTCTCAAACACCCGAATCCTTTCCATCCATCTTGCTCCCACTTTGAACCACACGGGACATCCATATACGACCATGGGCCGAATAAGGGCCATGTAACAGATTACCTTCACCCTTGCATCGAGTTGGCTGCTATAAAACAGTCTCTTTGTAAGGGCAAAAGCACCTCTGGCTCTGACCAGAGCAGCATCTACATTTTTGTTAAAATATAGATATTGATCTAGCCAGATCCCAAGGTATCTAACCACACTTCGACTCGCTAGTGGCTGCCCGTGCTGTCCCACGATTGAGAACTTTCGCCAATTCTTTCTAGTATCCCTGGAGGCCCCAAATAACGACGTTCTAAACAGAATAGTCTCTGTCTTCTGGAAGTTGATCTTCAGCTTCCAGTCGTCGCAGTATATCCTGATCTTATCGAAATCATGCTGCAAGAGTATTGCAATGACCTCGATCTTTGGTTCTGACCTATACGCGATCAAGTCGTCTGCATACGTTATAGCATGGGAAAGAGATCCTACGAGATCACTCGTGTAAATGTTAAAGAGGATCGGCGAATTAACCACACCTTGTTGTAGACCGTTTTTGATTTCGAACGTCCCAGCAGAAGGCACATTGCCATTTTTCACAATGAACTGTCTACTGGTGAGCATATTACAGGGCATGTACAGCAGTGGTTTACTTATACCCAGCCTGTTCAACTTGTAGAAGAGTCCTTATAGCCATACGGTATCGAACGCCTTCTCCAAGTCAACCAGGCAGGCACCCGTGCATTGTTTTTTACTTTTGTTCCATTGGATATCAGACACCAGTTTAGATGCGGAATGTACAGTCTCATGACCCGCCTCGAAACCGAATTGGTTATCCGGAACTATATGCATGTCCTCAACCCACTTAGTCAGGGCTCTATTGACCACTTTTTCGAATACCTTGCTGATGTTCGGCAGGAGACTTATCGACCGGAGATTCGCCGGGTTGGATGTATCTTTACCTCTTTTGGGAATAGGCTGTACCACCGCTGTCTTCCAATGTGCCGGATAATGTGCATTATTCAGCACATTGTTAAACAGGGTAGTGTAAATGTCCACCGCTTCTGGAGGGAGATGTCGAAGCACAATGTTAGATATTCCATCAATACCTACTGATTTCTTCCTTCTCAGGGAGTCGAAGATCGTTTGGATCTCCACCTTCGATATGAACGGGGGGTAACCCCTCATCGGCGACGACATTATTTGCCATGTTATCGTCATTGAACTCGGTAAAACCTATGTTCTCTGATCGCCAGTGCTGTATATCATTTCGAAGGTAGACGTTGTGCACAAGGACTCGATTTTCCAGGTCGTGGTTCGGGCAAACGCTATCATTCACCTTGTAAACTTCCTGGAAAGTCGCTCCTATAGCCTCTACTTTCTCCTGCGGAACCATTGGCTTTGTATTGCCTGTTGTTTATGGACATAGTAAGCTTTTGATTTTTGCGATTTGAAGAACGCTTGTTTTTGCGCTTCTTGACTTTGTCGACTTTCTGTATCCCGATATTGAAGGCGTAGTTATTGGCTTAGCTGTATCCGAGTTGTCAACTAATCCTGTCTGTCCTGGTAGTTGATTTACGTTCTGGGCCTTAGATTCTTTTTCTAATATCTCCTTTAGCTTGTCTTCTACCTTACATCGTATTGTCGTCATCGTTGCTTCTACTTGCTAGTAGAAGTTGGCTTCGATATATGGATGTTTTTCGCTGAGATCCTCGTGTTTTCGAATTTGTATATCTCCGTACTCAAAACAGTGATTGTCGATGTCATCTAATCGTTCCTTAACGAATTCCTTTGTCCGTCTTACCTTGGGCTCTTTCGTGTACTTTTTGGATTTTTTCTTTATCCATTCAGCTCTGCTTTTGAGCCAAATCGTCTACACTCGTCATTCTTATCGTCTTATCTTCTCGTATCTCGTCTCAGTAGCACTATTCACTAATTTCAAAATTTCTTCGATTCTCCTAGCGGTAGCTCAGTAACTCGAAGGACTAAATATGTTAATTATTACTAATTGCTAACTATGACTACCTTACCGTTGGTGTCAACAAATAAAGCACTATACTCTTTTATTTTATTTTTTATTTTATTTTATTAGTTTATTAGTTTATGGCAAACTTTATACCATCACTTAAATAATAATTTCAACAAGAAATTGTTCAAAATGTTTGTTTTGCATACACTATTAGTTTTTTTTTTAAAATATTGATATTCGATTGTGTCTTTAAATTAACTGGTAGGGCATTAAACAATTGAAGTCCTTTTATGGAAATTTGATTTTGCGTTCTTGAGAGATTTGTCCTTGGTATGTCGAAGTTTCTTCTGTTCCTCAGTGTGTAATTGTGCCTATCCGAAACATAGGATAAGTTTCTGTTAAGGTACTCCGGCAAAATATTGTGCTTTATTTTAAATATAAATATTAAATTTCTTACAACTACTCTTTAATAATCTGCATGATACTTAAAATCTAACTTATCATCTATTATTGCACCAAGATACTTAATTTTTTTCACTCTTTCAAGTTCCTCATTGTTAATTTTGATTTCAATATCGACTTCACTGTTAAGGATCATACATTTAGATTTATTTATATTTAACTTTAGTTTCTTGCTATTTAACCAGCTATTTAGATTATTTAGGTCTTCTTCAATTTTTTCTTCGCTTAAGTTATTACCACTTACATATATGAGTGTATCGTCAGCAAACAGCATTATTTTACAAAATTTCAGAACGCTAGATATGTCATTTATATATAGCAGAAACAACACAACACCAAGAATTGAGCCTTGAGGGACACCTAGCTCCACTACGTTAGGACTGGAGATTTCAGTATCAATCTTCGTAAATTGTAGTCTATTTTTTAGGTAGGTTCTGAACCATTCAAGCTCTTTGTTCTTAACACCATAGCTTTTTAAATTGTCTAACAGAATCTCATGATCAACTGTTTCAAATGCTCGTTGAAAATCAAGGAACACTGCACAAATCCTCTCTCTTTTGTCTATAATACTTTTCCACTCGTGAACCATCCACATAAGCGCAGTTTCACAGGATCTTCGAGCCCTAAAACCCGATTGCTGTTCACATATTATATTATTTTGTTCGAGATATTATATAAATTGCTCCGAAACGACTTTTTCAAACACTTTTTCAATAGTTGGGAGGAGGTTTATTGGCCGGAGCTTGTCAGGGGTTTTCGCGTTTGCTACTTTTTGCACAGGTATTATCACAGATTGTTTTAAACAGGTAGGGAATTCACCTTCGGACAACGATTGATTTAACAAAATTAGCAACTGGTCACCAAATAAATCTAAAATTTTTAAAAATATTGCACTATTCACCCTATATATATCTTTCTTCTTATTCATTTTATTTAATATCTTGGTCAGTTTGGACTTGCTCTCAATTAAACAGAATTTAAAATTGCACGAAACCGGGTTTATTAAGCTATTATATATCACAGATGGAATTGCTTTGTTAATGTCCTTAATACTACTAATAAAATAATTATTTAATATATTAGCTATTTGTTTCTTATTTCTAATTGTATCACCATTTATAATAATTTCTTTTATTGCACTTTTTTCTTGACCTAGCACGAAACGTTTTAGCGTTTTCCAAAGAGCCTTTTGATCACCAGCTCTGGCACTAAGCTCATTCTGAATATATTTATGTTTACAATTTTTAACAGCTGTTTTATACTTATTTCTACAGAGTATATAGTTATTCCAGTGATCAATATTTCCTGAATGTAATGCTTTATTGTAAAGATTAATTTTTAGTTTTTTTAGCTGGCGAAGATTTTTATGAACCACTTATTATTATGTTCAATATTTATTGCACATTCCACTGTAATTTTTTCAATAATATTATTAAGTTTATTGTTAAAGTATTGCACTTCCTCATTTAAATTATTATATGTCAGAGTTTCAGCTCTCCAAAGCTCTGCAAAAGTTCTTTTATCATATTTTAGTCGTCTGATTATAGTTTTATATTTCTTAGCACTGACTTTACAAGGTATATCTATAAGAATGGTTTCATGGTCAGTTATTTTAAAACGCTTCTCTTTTCTGGCTTTTATTGCACCGTTCCCTATATTCGAAAGAGCATAGTCTATTAACGAACTTGTACTGTAAGTTACCCTCGTAGGCTCTTCCACCAAATGTTTGAGTTTTCTGTCATTCATGAAGTTGAATGCTTTGTTTTTGCAACTATCGTTTTTAAAATAATTAATATTAAAATCACCCACTATCAAAATATTTTCTGAGTTTCTAAAATAAATATCACACCATTTCTCTAATTCGTCAATAAACAGATTCACTGGACTTTTAGGAGATCTATATACTACCGATATAGTCCACTTATCTTTATTTAGAAATACATTTATTGCTGTAATCCACATAACTTTGTCAATGAAATATTCACTTAAACTACTGTATTGCACTGTTCCTTTTACATACATCATAGTCCCCCCAGTATGTCTTGACTGGGAATATGTTATTATTGGAGTATATCCACTTATTTCAAATTCACACTTTTTAATATCTTCGGTCACACGGGTTTCACTGAGTAGAATTATTTCAGGAAATTCGTATTCCTCAATGATGACTTCTAATTGTTCGATATTGGACATAGCGCTTTGAATATTTAAGTACATGCACCTTATTTTAGAAGTTGGTTGCTAAATGCGCTTGTTTTTCTCCTTTTCAAGTTTTTTTATTTAAAACACCACATGCCCTATCAAACGCATTATGGTCAGTTGGCAGGTCTAATCCATATTCTCTATTAACATGAGCACAGTTTACACAATTAGGTTTTTGAACATCAATTTTATCACAATTTTTAGAAGAGTGCTCTTCGCCGCAGTGAGCGCATGCCATTTTTGCAGTACACTTAGATGAATCGTGATAGAAACCAAGACATTTGTAACACCGTTTGACATAATATGCGACAAATACACGACACTTTTTCCATCCTAACCTTACAAAACCATCAGACATTACTTTTTCAAATATTTCCTTATCTATTTCTATTTTCAAGTTTTTTATTTAAAACACCACATGCCCTATCAAACGCATTATGGTCCGTTGGCAGGTCTAATCCATATTCTCTATTAACATGAGCACAGTTTACACAATTAGGTTTTTGAACATCAATTTTATCACAATTTTTAGAAGAGTGCTCTTCGCCGCAGTGAGCGCATGCCATTTTTGCAGTACACTTAGATGAATCGTGATAGAAACCAAGACATTTGTAACACCGTTTGACATAATATGCGACAAATACACGACACTTTTTCCATCCTAACCTTACAAAACCATCAGACATTACTTTTTCAAATATTTCCTTATCTATTTCTATTTTCAAGTTTTTTATTTAAAACACCACATGCCCTATCAAACGCATTATGGTCCGTTGGCAGGTCTAATCCATATTCTCTATTAACATGAGCACAGTTTACACAATTAGGTTTTTGAACATCAATTTTATCACAATTTTTAGAAGAGTGCTCTTCGCCGCAGTGAGCGCATGCCATTTTTGCAGTACACTTAGATGAATCGTGATAGAAACCAAGACATTTGTAACACCGTTTGACATAATATGCGACAAATACACGACACTTTTTCCATCCTAACCTTACAAAACCATCAGACATTACTTTTTCAAATATTTCCTTATCTATTTCTATTTTCAAGTTTTTTATTTAAAACACCACATGCCCTATCAAACGCATTATGGTCCGTTGGCAGGTCTAATCCATATTCTCTATTAACATGAGCACAGTTTACACAATTAGGTTTTTGAACATCAATTTTATCACAATTTTTAGAAGAGTGCTCTTCGCCGCAGTGAGCGCATGCCATTTTTGCAGTACACTTAGATGAATCGTGATAGAAACCAAGACATTTATAACACTGTTTGACATAATATGCGACAAATACACGACAGTTTTTCCATCCTAACCTTACAAAACCATCAGACATTACTTTTTCAAATATTTCCTTATCTATTTCTATTATTGCACAATATGGGTCGTATTTACTCTTATTTTTTGCTATTACCTTAACTATAATATCACAGTTTATTAAATACTCATTTTGCTTTTTAAGTAGGGTTACTAAATTCTCTTTTGTTGAATATTCTTCTGAAAAATTAACTATTTTAATTCTAGGTTTTCGCAACGCTGGCACCACCGCATTATAATTATCACCTAATTTATCTTCCACCTCTTTTCTCAGTTTTTTAATAGAATCCTCATTTTCACATACAATCATCACTGATCCATTTTTTTTTGTGTCTTTAGAGTTGAAACTTTTACAATAGAAGGGTCAACCTTTGACTTCACTACTTCCTCCGTTTTTGCACTACCATTTAATACTTTTGGCTTAACTAGCAGTATTGATTCACTTTTATTTATCGCGCAGGCGGCAACACTTGCATATGAGTTTTTTTGGGTTTTTGAACTCACCACATTATTATCACTCATTTTTTTTATATAACTTTTTAAACTACTATTGTTTTTATTCTGCTCATTCAATATTGATAATTCCATCTCTTTCACACTTTCAATTACTTTTTCATTTTGATTAGTTACTTGTTTAACTTCACCACAGATCTGCTCACTTTGTTTTTTGAAAGTCTCACTCAATGCAGTTATTTTCTTTACTTCTTTAACACTTCTCTCGCACGTCTCTTGAGCGGTTTTCATTGCTTCTAACCTTTCGGTATAACGCAACTCAATCGCTTCAAGAAGGCTTTTGATTTCAATTTCATTTCTTCTTAATGCATCCTCAAATTCCCTTTTATACTCCTTCAAGTAATTTGAGTTTTTTTTTACTGTTTCTTGCACATCCTTTAGCACCAGGTCCACATTATGTCCGCGCATATGAACCTGATCATTACATTCCTTTCGAGAATCCCACTGCCGATTCGATCGAGACCACTACACGCGAGGTGGTAAATTTTCCCGCACACTCCCGCGCATTGTATCCCGGATTCGCCAGTGATACTATTGTAACACTTAGCACAATCATTCATTTTATCAGAATTTCAGCCACACTCCGATTGTGTCACCTTTGTGCGCTGTTTTTCTGTTTTTAAATGTTTTATTGCTTTTTCATTACTAACTAACACAGAGCTTGTACTCAAAACGTCTTGACGGTTTGACAACTTTCACTCACACTGGAGTTGTCGTATTCAAAATCCACCTTCAAATTTTATTTCACCACTTTTTATACAAATCACCTAGTATAAATTATGCTGACACGTAAAATGACATACGTGGGAACTGCTGCTGACTCGGCTACGCTGATCAGAAACTGATGTCAAAGCATAGTGATGGAAAATTTCCCGTGGTGTTTGTTTCCAGTTATGTGGATATGTACGCAATTGTACAGTGGTCTTACATAACATATTGACTAGTAAATTACTCAAAAAAAAAAATAAAAAAAAAATTAAAATAATAATAAAAATTAGCTTTGATTGCTCTTTTTCCTGCATTTAAGGGCACATTGTGATCCAATGCACCACCCGGAAGCTGCCAGACGTCAATTTTCTTAATCGTAATTTAGTTCTAGGACAACAATAAAAAACATGAACTGGTCTTGCCAAAATGCTTTATGAAAAAAGTTCTCTGACCCTTAGACTGTTAAAATTGATTCAAAATTGTCAACTCTCAAACAAGAATTTTTTTCATAATGGTGTGCGTCCTCCCCCTTTAAATGCCTTCGCGGCCAGCAGGTTCTGGCTTGATGTGATGTCTGTTAGAAAGGCTAAGTGTGATCTGATAAATCTAGGGAGATCTTTGGTTTTTCGTTTATCATCATGGGAACGTTCCATATCTTATCTGGCAGCTTTTAAAAATCCAAGCTTATACTAATAGTACAGGGGGTCAGGACTGTGTGGTCGACCATTGTCCATTGGTCCAGTTCCAAAGATTTCTTGTTATCGGAGCCACTCTTTTAGGTCCCGGTATCCAATAGAGGATAAAGTTGTGTTTTGAGCTTAGAAGTTTTAGATATTTGCGTGGGTATTCAAACAGTGTGTGAAATATTGTTTTTGTACTCGAAAGTTTTAATACACCCCCTTACATATAGCTCTACGGTACGATGGTAGGGATACTACATATTATCATATTAAAACTCAGGAAAGTTGCATCATAGCCACCCCATAGAAAAATTAAAAAGTTTCATTTCCAGCGCTGTAGCCCCGCAACTATAATAAAATCTAGCGCTTTTTATTTCTACCAAATTTTATTCGATATCTTAACTTTTCCTTCTGTGTTCCTAATAAAATCTTAAAAATAAAAATTGTACATTGTGTGCAGTCATTTCACGCATGCTACATATAAAAATTATTAATTCTAAATTCTGATGACTCAAGGAAACTTGAGATATCATATTCCGTGTAAATTATAAGTGAAGAGAAGAGCTTTATTCAAATTTAAAATCTAGCCAGGAATTTTTTTTATTTGATTCCCTTTTTCACTGATTCGAGCCCGCATTTAGAGACATGAAGTCCGAGCCCTGTCCCATAGTTCCGTTTCTATTCTACCTCACAAAAAGGACCATTTTGTGGGTCGCAAATTGTAAGCTTCATATTGGGTGCCATTGGTGCACCCATTGTGCCATTGTCATCAATATCCCTATACCGTTTCGGTATAGTCCTTAACGACTATGGTGGTGGTGTCTAAAATAATTGGCCGATCTGAATAAGTTACTCGTACCAACTTCAAGCAACATTGGCGAAGTCGCTTTTAGATATACCTATATATGTTTGTCCAATCGCCATTATGCACATATACATACATACGGACATACTCGTACATACATTAAACGGACTGCCGAACCTACATAAGCAATAGATATTATCACCTTCAATTGGTATGACCTCCAGCATTATGTACTAAATTGCCACACTACATCGCTGTTGTTACACTCCACTTTATCGATTTTGACAACTACCCACCCGAAGACAAATGTTGACCAATCAAAATCACAACAACTGCTTCCAAATCGAAAATCCCACATCAATTTTAGTTTTCATTTAATTTAAAGAACCGACGCAGTTGCACGTCACGTCGCGCTTCTGTGAAATCGAATTCCTGGGGGCTATAAAAGGTCCAACAACACCAGTAACACAACCCCACAGATGGAAGGTGTTAATATTCAATTAGACCCAAGACACTGAAAGCAATAAATTATCCTTTAACAAGAATTGGTATCTTGAGAGAAACGCTGTGGTTTAAATTGAAGATATGTCTCTGCTCCACCAGCACAGCACTCCAGAGTAGACGAAAAAAAAAACTTTCAGAGCAGAATTAATCGCCTTGGAGTAGTGGGAGCTTGGTGAGCCCCACAGGTTACAATGCAATTAATTGTCGACAGAGGAATGAACAGAAAATCTCGAATGAAAAGAATTGCTAATTTGTTTGAAAAGTGCGATCATTTGGTATGAATTTATCGGTACAACAGTTTTAATCGGACACAATTATTTACATGACTTGGTGGAAGACAAAATTAATAAATGGTCCTAGAAATGAAAATATAATAGATGCACGATGATTGATAGGGTTTGATATTGGTTGGTACCTGTGTGAGAAGTTTACGCAGATGTGGGTACTTCAACGATTATGGGATTAAAGAAATCTATATATATACATATTTCAGGTACTGCCTTTTTTCATCCAAAAGTACTTTTCAATGAACGTTTAAGAATATTTTACCCGGTATCGGTTACATCGCTGAAATATATTTGAAGGATAAATATCAAGAATGCAAAAAAAAGTAGGATCTTTTTTCGCTTTTCTTTGGAAAAAGTAGTAATGCCAAACAAAAGGATTTCAGAGGCATTCGATTGTTTGTGCAATTTCCATTTTCGATAAGAATCAGAATGTAAGGTGTATTTTTGTTTACGATAGTAATCGCCGCAAAAATCCGGATCTCAGATAGAATATAGTTTTGATGATAATTAACAGAAATGTTTGTTTGGGAATTGGATATGGTATCCTTGCCTTTTGAATTGGAATTGAGATTACAATTGAAGTGGGATTTAGAAATAATAAGCAGCAGGACGGCAAAATTACCTATAACGTTCCGAGATTTAAGGCTTACTTTCGGGAATGCCGCACAAATCCTTGCCATCCTAGTCCTACTTAAGAGGTAGAGACGTGAATGCCATCGTAAGTAGATGAAAGCACATTGTATTTGACCATTGCGAGAGAAAAATAAAGTTTACAACGGCGTGTTGTGATTTAAAATAACATATTGAGGAAATAGACCCGAAAGTTCCGGGTTGAAAAGCTTAAAGACAGAAGCGCATTATATTATAGGCAAATAAGATAGGGCACTCGTGTACCTACCATTAAATTACTAAAATGTCAATCACTTCCTTTTAATTGTGATCCAAGCCATGCGAAGTAGTTCTACTCATAATTTGCTTTCGGACAACATACAAACTATATTTATAGCTTACGATTATATGAGTTTAATGCGCTAAAAATAATTTAAATCTTATTCAATTCGAATAATGTTTCTTTTCTTTTTATTTCATGTGCTTGTGACCTTGTAGTCTCAAAGGTAGATCACCATATATAAATGCCGACCGAAAAGGATCACCTGCTTGTCCCCTTTTTATGAAGCTCTCAAAGACAAGATCAATTTTAGGTTCTTTATTTTTCACTATGTTTAATAATGATCTTCCATTAGTACTGAAGCACTGTAGCACTCACATGTATGCTGATGATGTACAAATATATCTCAGCTACCCAATTGGAATGGTGGAAGACGCAACTCCTCGAATCAATATGGATTTGAACAATATTACACTCTGGTGTCAACGTAATGAACTAACATTAAACTCAAGGAAAAGCCAAGCTATTATTATCAACAGGGATGCGGTGGACTACTCTTGCTTACCATACGTTGGATTAAGTGGTACCGACATACAGTACGTCAAATAGGTAAAAAAAAATCTGGGCGTAATATTCAACCAAACACTGACGTGGGATAATCATTTATCGAGCGCACTGGGCAAAATGTATGGGTCATTGAGAGCTCTGTATCTAGCGGCTAGCTGTCTCCCAACAAAGACCAAGTTGACCCCGGCTAAAACGCTTATACTACCGGCTCTTTTCATAACCATTTAATATGTTACTATCTCAACAGTGTGAGTCAACGCAAGCTTAACGTTGCATTCAACAATGCTATCAGATTTGAATACGGCCTGTGCAGTTTTGAAATCGCACTTGAACATCATCTCAGGTGCTAAGCCCATTATAAACATGTACTTTTGCTCTTTTTTAAAGATAGAAATAATAATAATAAAATTGAAAAATTAAATAGTTATTTAATGCGTACATTATTTTTATCTATTTTCTTTTTCTTTTTTTTAATATTGTTTAATATTTTTTTTTACCAAATCTACCAAGATTGTAATAAGTATAAACTAATACACTTGTTTTACAATACTTACGAATATGTTGCCAATAATATAAATCTAAATTACACTATTGGCAATCCGAACATATGGTACGGAACTGGTAGGTCATAAAAATGATGGGAAAGTGTTATGTCTATTATGACGATTGTTACAAGGAGCAAAAACAGGATTTTCAGATTTTTAGTAAGAGGAAGACTTGAAACAATAAGTTTTTAACCTTTAAACATGTCAACGAAAGCCTAATAATAATACGTAACCTTGTCATTGAAATCTTATACATTCTTTACCCAAGAAAAAAGGGTTTAGTTCTGGCCACCATTTTGGAAAATGGTTGTCGTAGTACCGTACCATCTATTTACAAAAAAAAATAAAAAATTACTGCGTAGGCAAGAATTATTTAACATTTATGTCGTAGTAATTTGTTTGACTTGCCCGACCTTGGGGGCACAAAATGACTTCGAACACTTTAATTCATACTGTCAATTTCATGTATGGGGTCATTATAAGCCTGCTATATTCATAGCGAGTTTCAACAAACAATGGTAACTTAAATAAATGGTAGCATAAAGAAATAATCACGGAGTAGGTTTCGAGTATCGTAGCAATTTGTTTATTAATATATTATTACCGTCTAAGCATGGATATTATACAGTGATTCTACATTAGGCGATCAAATTTGGGAGGTGATAGGTTGAACCAAAATAAACAAAAAAATTTAGGGTAAGTGTGTCCAAATTTCGTATTAATAATCCACCATAAGCCATCAATGTGTTTTTGTTTACAATATTCTCGCTAAAATTGCCGAAAATAGTTTGAATCGATCTAACAACTATTTCTAAATTAAAAGTCGAGATATAAGTACAGATGCACGAGATTATATATTGGAAAGCTTTTTTAAAGAGCATGTACCTTGTAACATACTGTATTTCGAAAATCTAAAATCCGCTTTAGCGACATTCCGTCCCATGGTATATAATACTACAAGTGTGCATGGTTTAATCTTTTACATTGAGAAATTGTATTTAAAAATGTTTTTTTTTTTTTAATATTTTATGTAGCACCATGTGTTTTGAAAGTCGAAAACTCATCTCCGTTAGGTTCAACGCCTTGAGCCATGCTGCACATGGACTAAGTATTATCTTTCTATGTGATCCGGGAAACCCTGGAAATTGTAGAAAACATACACACACAAATTGGAAAATTGTATTAAATTTTTTTTTACGTCACCACTTAGAACTGTGTTTTTTAAAGTTTGTAAAACTGAGTGATGTAGTGAATGGACAAAGTATATGGTAGAGTTAAAGAGTTTATTTCATGTGAAATAAATAGATGATTCGTGACATCAGGATTTGAACCGTGAACCTGCAGCTTGACAAGCGATGATGTTACCACTACACCACGGCCACTCTCAGTTATTCTGCATTCTTGTTGAATGGCTAAAAATGATCTCTTACAGTGATCGGTGCTGGGGAAACTAAACACGTATATTACGATTAAACTGATAGATTAAAAACATACCCAAAAGTGTTATTTTTGACAGACTGTACTTTGAAAATCTGTTCGCGATATGTTCATTTCCTTAGTCTGTGCTATAAGTGTGCAAAGTTTAATTTTTCACCCTAAATACTGAAAATCAAAAATTGGTCTGCGTAAGGTTACACCCCGTCATCTGTACGGTAAGTGTGCAAAGTCGTGTCTTTCTAATTAATTCGAACTTCTGCAAATCTTCGAAATATGCAAGTGCACCCTGGGGAATCGCTGTTAAAGATTCTAAAAACATATTCCATGAAACACTCTGAATTTCAAAAATCACAAAATCGGTTTGGCTACGCTCTGTACCGTGGTCTATTCTGAAAGTATGCAAAGTTTCAGCTATTTACATAACCAGTGGCTATGTTCACCTTTGGCATCCCTGTCTCTGAAGGATGCACACTGTATACAGTTCTTGAACATTTCCAACATATGACTTAAAGTTTTCTTGTAATTTTAAAATACAATACATAATCTGTACTTTTCGTAATTTCTCCTAATAATTTAAACTGTGATATAATTGTTTGAGAAAGAGTGCACAATTAATTATGTCTTATTGTATAATAGAATTTTTTTTTGTAAAACCTACTTTGCGAGATACAAACAAATAAAAGTGAAATACTCACTGTATACTGTTCTTGAACATTTTGAACATACATACTCGTATGAGTTAAAGTTTTCTTGTAATTTTGAAAAACCTAATCTCTACTTTTCGTAATTTCTCCTAATACTTTTCACTGTAACATAATTGTTTGAGAAAGAGTGCATAATTAATTATATCGTATTGTAGAATTATTTTGTTAAACATACTTTACAAGATACAAACAAATGAAGTTTCAGAACAATTTTCCACTTTGTTAGTTAGTTAAATGACTATTTATTTCTTATTCTTTATATCATATCTAGTTTCCATGGTTTGGATTTAGGCCATTTACCATATTGACAAATTTTGATGCTATTTATTATAAGTAATGAATTAAAATAGAGCATTTTTTTCAAAGTTGATGCTTATTTCTAGAAACTTTCTTCGATAATGCAAAGCAAAAACCGTAGCGCGTTAAGCGTGTAGTTGCACAATAAGTCCCAGTTTCAGACACCGTTAAGGATATTAATCGTTTCTTCTAACTCGAGTACCCGTCCTCCAAAGTAGCTGTGGCGCAAATGTCAAAAATATCATGATAAAGTGATACACATCTTCTCGTTGTTTGAGGTGGCATAGGTCACATTTATTGGGAGCTTCGCAATACTCGGTAACTCATTTTGCGAAACACTTAAAGCAAAGTTGCATTCATTTGCTAAATTTATCCACTCTTGTACACACTCTCCCCCGCACTGTAGCAAATGAGAAAGCTCTATTCGCGGTAACCTTTCTCGATTCATTGCATTGATTTTTACCACATATATCAAATGAAGCTTGAGGTTATCCAAGAATAAGGGTGGCTTGTCCAGTATCGAGATGGAGCATATAGTTGGGAGAAGTACTCGGGAATCTAAAAATTAGCCTGATCAAATAGTGAATATATATATATATCTATGGTTGAATAGTTTTGCCTAAAACCAGCGTGAAATTCAAGGAGGAATTGGTTGTCTTCTACCTTTTGGTTAAGTCTCTGAAGAAGCATCCCAGCAAACAATTTGGCGAATATGTTCAAAACTGAAATACTCTATGATTGTCGTATTCACCTTTATTGTGCAGTGAGAAAGTGATGGCGCTATAAAAACAGTCTGGAACATCTGCCGTTTGATACATCGGATTGAATTCCCGTGCAAGTGCTGACGGAAATTCCTGTGTGCAGTCAAACTGTCATTTCCGGGAGCTTTTTTTTTTTGATTTCTCGATGACAACTTCCACTTCCGCTACGGTGATCGGAGTATTTAAAATGTCGTCCTCGATCATGGCAGCTGCATACTGAAAAGGTGGAGATATTTGCGGATCATTGAGAATAGTTGAAACTGTAGGCCATAGAAAGCAAAATTGTTTAAATTGGTTCAGATATACTCGTAGTGAGGACATCCAAATTAAAGAAATTTAAAACACAAATATACGAAGCGGTATAACTCCACAATGGTTAGCTCAGACCCGTACTTATGAATAACAATTTTGTTTGTTCGAATTCAATGTTCTCAAAATGCTGAAGTAGCGTCTCCTATTTAAAAAAAACTCCCTGCATAAGACCGTTATCAGGTACACCAAATATTATATATATACCTGAATTACTTATATATTATATGACAGTGATGCCAGTTAATAATAAATTATGTCAATATTTCTATCTATAATTATATAACTATGCATTTTAATTTATCTAATCTGGCTGAGCTAAGTAAAACAAATCACGATTGAAACAAGTTTTTGAATTTCTATAATGACTACAAACAAATAAACATTTCTCATAATTACGGCTCCGCAACAGTGTCTGTAATTGCAGTCAATAAATTATGCAAGGACCTAACCTATCTCCATGCAGCGATGTAAATTACTTTAGAGGATGATGGTGGCGGCTAAGAAATGTGCTCCTTTTGACAACTGAAATATACATATAAATATGTATGTATGTACTTCTCTCACGAACCATTTAAATCAATTTAACGCGTCGAACACGTTTTTTATTGAAATTTATTGACAGCAATGGAACATAATAAATTTTATGTGTGGCGGGATTCTGCTTTAATTCTGATTTCTCACATGTGTATATGTATACATATCTACTCTGAGCATTTTTCTCAATTGTGAATTTTTGCTTCGGCAAATTGCTGCAAATTGTTAAACGAAAACCAACAATTACGAAGATATAAATCAAATGTTAACTTTCATGGCTCGCATTGGGTGTCAATAAATTAAAGGAATATTGTGTGTGATTCCTCCTATGTGACCTAGTCGGTCGGTTGATGCAAGTCGCTCTTTTCCGGTTGTAAGTGTATGCCCTGGTGCGGGATGGACATGAATTAACACCAGAAGATTGGTGGCTAGTGTCCGTGTTAAGAGTTGGTGTGCGGTCTTTTTTCATTTGGTTTGGTTTATATGAATTCCGAGAGAATCGAGCATTGAGAATGTTGTGCTGCTGAGCAATGACGTGCCCAAGTGCTCCTGGGTCCCAACACTGTAGGGGGTATTCTTTCCAGGAGTGTGTGTGGTAGAAAGAAGGGTATGTATGCGATGTACATAAAGTTTGGACTTCAAGTATCTCCCTTAAAGTGTTCCTTAGATATTTGGCGATTTTCTTTCTTAAATTTATTATTGGTCTCAGCCCCTTACATTTTTCCAATATGTATTAGTTTTAGGGCTAAACTTCACGAGTGCACAAGACGCAGCGTTTGAGATGTAGTCTCGAACAAAATGGAAAACATTCGTGTACCCAGCAGCTCCCCCTTTAAGCTTACTAACCAATAAGGCAATATCTCGTAATGATACTTATAGTTGTGCTGATATGCAGCCTTTTTGATCCACCCCAGGCCAAATCTGTCTTGAGACGTGAGACGTAGTGCCGTCTACCCATCTGTGGTTGGTTTCGCTGATTCCTTTTTTTCGGTAAAATAGCTAGCATTGTGTCATAACTGGTGAATTAATAGGCGATCGGGTGTATACTTTCCTAGTTCCCTGAAATATCCCTGTGCCCTCGTACCTAGATTATGTACTAAATGTTCATTTGTTCAACCATATCGATAAGAGAAAAGCGTCCATCTAGACCGGTTTTAGAATTGAAGAAGACTGATTACAGGAATCTAATATCTCAAGTAAATGTTACAGTTAACATCTACAGATCCTCCTTCAGTTTTGGAACCATCCATGATTTCATTTGTGCCAGGCCTTCTTCACAGTTCACGTTTTTGCAAAAATAGAGCAAAAGAAAGTGTGTTTTTCCAAATGAATCCCTTATTTCTCATAATCGTGGAGTGACTAGTATGCAAGCTGAACTACTTCGAGGTGACTATTAGTAGAACGGCGGCACTAGCTGCTATCTATCTGCGAAAGCTATCAAAGGTTAAAACAAAATGTCAGCTGAGGAGCTGAAATCTGTATTTTACCTAGATGTGCGCGGTATTAGGCTTTGCCCAAGGCAATCCAACAATGGATCACGCCATGTCCTAGTATTGGCTTATTTACGTATGTATGAATCTGTTACAAAACCAGTGTGTTATTTGGGACTACATATCCCCACTTCCTACAGATGGCTTATTGTAGAAATAGACAGCTAATGTAGCTTTCTTGACGCGTTATTGGACTTTGAGTTTCCAGGTATTTTCGAATCTAAAATAACAACTCGACCATTATATTTATTGGTAAGAAAAGGCTAATTCAGTTTTGTGTGGGATAACACTCTACGCACACTTATCAACCCAGAGAGCTTAGAGAGGGAATCCGTAGTCAAGTGTTCCCCAGAGACAGCTATATCAACCTTCCCCTTTTAAGGGTGGCCGTGGTGTAGTGGTAATATCATCGCTTGTCACGCTGTTGATTCGTGGTTCGAATCCTGATGTCAAGAATCATCTATTTATTTCGCATGGAATAAATAAAAAAGTCGATCACTTGCGAAAGCAGTAGGGTGGTCATATGGCTAAAATGCAACTTGATCGTGGTGATGACATCAGGAGGATGGAAAAAAAATATTGTGAATCATAAGCAACGACAATAATAGCGAAAACAAACAAAATACTCCCCAGTTGTCTGGACAGCCACCCTTGGAGTTTACAGAAACTTAATACCACCTGATTTTCAAACTACACCACTCTGTCTTTCTCTCTATCTCTTCCTCTTTCCACAAAACGCACATGTTCTAAAAAAAAATAGTATAAGGGTATTCATATCCACTTTAACACGTGCAAATTATAAAAAAAAACAACCACGTTCGAAAAAAGGAGATAGGACAGCCCTTTGCTTTTACTGACAAACCTTAATAATCCAGCGTCTCAATTTACACCAAGGCTCAAGAGTGAACGTGCGGTAGCCAATGGTTCGACATTCTTAAAAGCACAACCATAGTATACTCCCTCCCCTACATGCTAAAAATTGTTCAATGGTGGGAACCAAGGAGTAAAGATCTGTTGCTATTGAATTTGCTTTACAGAATTATGCGTGTTGGGAGGCCAACGACAAGTTCGAGTCAATGCTGCAGCGTAAATATATATCTGTCAATCTCTCCAATGTTTTCAGCAGAAAATATTAATATTATTATATAAGCTCAGTCGGCACTCTAGGAATGTGAACTGTGATATATCAAGTCAGCTTTTGAACAGATTTCCGAGATCTGTTATATTTCAACCGGTTCTGCTGACATCTTTTACTTTAGATCACGCTACATTCCAGGGTGGACGCTGGACCTCAACCAAAAAGCATCTCCAGCCATCTCTATCTTGTGCTAGCTGCCTCCAGTTTTTGACGTAAAGTTGGCTGAGGTCTCTTTCCACTTGTGTGCGAAACCTTAGGTGGGTTTTTCTTTTACCGCTTCGTCCTTCTGGGATGGATTCGAATACTTTCCGGGCCGGAACTTTGATGTTCATTCGCTCTACATATCCTAGCTATTTCAGACGAAGTACTCGAATACTTCTGACTTGGTCGATGTCGCTGTACAACCGGTATTGTTCATTCGTTGTTGTATCTTCTCCTCAACACCCTATCAACCAACTTTGTTAATGAGGGTCTTAAATAGACTGACCTTAATTGCAAGAAGGCTACTTAATTGCCTTCTTAGCTGAAAGAAACAGTGGTTGTGGAGAAGATCTGAGGATTTGGAGAGCATTAATCACTTTAAATCTTTACTATACTTATAAACAAGTCGGTCTTCATATCGTTTCATAAGACTGGAAGTGCAGGTGATTTCTGCTACATCCTACTCCGCTTCCACATCAGAAGTGGCTTTGATGGGGGCTGGTTCAATAATCTTTTCCTGCACTGTACAAGAGGGTTCAGCGGGATTTATTCCCCTTTTTTACACACTTTTAATGGCAACTAATTTTTTATAATCTTCAGGATCGTAGTCGGATCGGATCTCTCTAAAAAGTTTGGAGAGCAAAATGTTCCACACTTTAATCCTTTTCATACCCATGAGTGATTTATTCTTTGACCTTTGCGCTTGGACGCAAGGTCTTTACTAGGTGGTCCACTATGATGTTGGGCAACGGTTTTGGAGGTCCACTTGGATAATTTATCTACCGGTATATTTCCCTTATTTGGGTACGAGTAGCGGTCAAAGTATCCAGAAGCCTCTTTAACGACTGATCTATTTTTACTAGGCCCTCGTCCGGGTAAATTCCCACAGTCTACAAGTTTCGTGTGACATCTTAATTCAGCCCAGGGGAGTTGAAGAAAATGGAGAATAGTTTAAGTTTCTCTTCATTTCAGGGCCTCCTCTGGTGAATGCTTAACATCTTTGACAATATGCAGCCCCTACACCGCAACAAGGTGATAATCCCGTAAAGGAAGGTATGCACTAAGCATTCCTTGATTCCATCTGGAGAATTCTCCCCTACCGCATTAATAAAAAAAATAGTATCTTAACGGAAATACTCCTTCTCACCTCCTTTGCTAGTTAGAATCCTTTATCCAGTCTAGGTACTGAAAGATGCACATCTTGAAGGTGAAAGTATGATTTGATGGATTTTCTTGTGTCCATCGATTGCGAATGTCAACTCTTTTAAAACTCAGGTCGAATGTGCACATTTGATTAAAAATAGAAAAGACGCCTGTTTGAGTGTTTTCCTTGTCCTGCCAGTTTCGTTTGATTTACCCTATCAAGCTGAGGATTGCCTCGGGAGACACTATCTCTTTGACTCTACACTTTTATTTACAGCAACAAATCATTCACAAAAAACTGACCACCGAAAGCACCCATTCACGGCAAAAAAAAAACAAGTCAAGCATTCATAGAACCAGCATCAACCAAGCATCAAAGGTCGCTGCACACACAGCTCCCCTGCTGTTCAACCAAAGAGACGTGGAAATTGAATGATTAACGATTCGGCTAAAAATTATGAACTATTAACACACATGCAGACCTCAAAGGGGTTGTTGTCGTCGTCCCCATCATCATCATGTGCACCTACCTGTGTTTGGTGAGGTTCTGGATCGTTAGCAGTCTGTACACCGAAAGAAAAACGTTGGTAAAATCAACTTATTTGATTTTGCGTCAACCAATAGTCGTTGTTATTTCAACAAATGTGGCATTGTTAATTTTTTGTGAAAAACACTACAATTTTCATTGATTAAACCTACTACGCCATTGTCAATTTCGTGTTTAAACTACCACAAAGTATAGTTGTATCAGATTGTTGGTGTTGAAGCAAACACAGTCCGTAATAAAAAAAAAAAAACACTTTAAACATAAAAGTGCTTAATAAAAAATACTTGTGTTTATGTTAAAACTTTTCTGTTTGCATTAACATGAGAGAATGTTTGATAAAGTATGATCATTGTTGATCAACAATTAAAACATTGTAAAGCTGTAGTCCTTCGTTTAAAATGTCCATGCTTACATTATCATGTAACTGTTGTTATTTTTCCACAGCCATTGTCAATTAAACATGTCTCACCATATTGAAATTATTTAAAAAAAAGTATATGTATATCTTTTAAATTTACTCATACGCACACTCATGGTTTCCCACCTGTTTTTTATTTTTATTTTTTCTTGAATATTACAGTTAAAGTTTTTTAGTAACAAATAGTGTTTAAAAAATTTTATGAAAGTACATTTGTTTCCATTAGGATTTGAATATAAACTAATGGGTGGTATATCAAACTCATTAATTTTAAAAATAAAATAAATTTCTGTGGCATTATAAATATCGCACGAATTAAAATGATTGATATATTCTGAACTACATAGCTATTTTTTCGCAAACAATATACATGTGTACAATTTTGAAATACTAATAAACATTCTATTCGATAATTACTTGTTGTTACAGTAAATACACTGACTTATTCATTATGTCTGTAAGGCACTTTACAGTAGGTAAGGGCATTGTAACAAAATTCTTGATGGAAATGTTTATATACAGAAACGTTTTGTATTTTAGAAAAGCAAAGCTGATCTTTAAGCAAAATTCCAGATTTAGATACTTTAGGTATTACAGCGGGAATTCCTGCAATAGAAATCATTCTTTTACAAAATATTAAACTTGATTTTATTCCTAAATAAAGGGTGGTTAAGTTTTAAGGGCCGATGTTGATTTTGAATAAAACACAAATTATTTAGCAAATTACTGTCATTTCTTTTTATTATGATAATATTGGTATGGTTCAATTATGTATGGAACAAAATATCGGCCAAATGGCCGCCGCGACCTCGGCGGCACACCTCCATCCGATGGTCCAAATTTTCGATGACGCTGAGGCATAATTGAGGTTCTATGCCGTTATTGTGCAGAATTATCTCATCCTTTAGCTCTTGAATTGTTGCTGGCTTATCGACGTACACCTTTTCTTTCAAATAACCCCAAAGAAAGAAGTCCAACGGTATCAAATCACATGATCTTGGCGGCCAATTGACATCGCCACCACGTGAGATAACACGGCCATTGAATTTGTCGCGCAAAAGAGCCATTGTTTCGTTAGCTGTGTGGCAAGTGGCACCATCCTGTTGAAACCACATATCGTCCACATCCATATCTTCCGACGACGAGCGTGAGAGGTGCAATTGTTGGGCACGACGACGAGTTGAGGTGGACGGCTCTTCAGCCACACTATCGCGAACAGCAGCAATATTTTCTGCAGTACGAGCTGTACGAGCATGCACTGGTGTTTTCACATCTCCTACAGACCCGGTTTGCACAAATTTTTGCATGATTTTTCCGATTGTACGCACATTTGGACGATTAAATTGAAAGAAAGAATCACGAAATGCACGATATGCATTTTGATTTGAACGCCCATTTTCATAATAAGCCTGAATAACTTTAACGCGTTGCTCGATTGTGTATCTTTCCATGGTTCAAATTGAGTTAGTCTGAAATTGAGAAATGTCAAATGAAATGCAGAAAAAAACTTGACGTTTAGGTGTGGTTCACATTCAACATCGGCCCTTAAAATTTAACCACCCTTTATAAAGGTAAATTTCTAGGAGAAGATATGTTACTAGTATTATAATAACTTTTAAGTACTTTATGTTTTTATTCAAACCTAAATGACTAGAAATGTTTTAAGGGCCCGAGCATTTGCATAACATAGGGATAATGAATTATAAAGTTAAATTTAGGCTTCGAATTTGCATTGAAAAGGTTAATATGTAGAGTATGGTGCTTTGATATAAGACCTTTAAATGTAACTGGATCAATTTGTTTAAAATTAGATTTTCAAACAATATCTAAAATTTTGTTGAGAATGGTTAATAATTCCCAATGTTTGTTTTTTTGGGGAACGTTTACATTTTCTTGGCTGACGTGTTCAATTTATTCGTTTTAATATGCTCTGGTTTTATAACAGTGAGCACGTTTCCATTGTCCGGTTTTATGTGTGCTGAAAATTCTTGGTAAATTTGCGCAAATATAATTTGAAAAAAAAACCCTTCTGTAATATCTAATATTATTTCTTCCACTATTTTTCGAGATAGATTTGATTTCCCATATAAGCTACAAAGGAAATTGATCGCAGATTTTTCTATGGCTTTCGAAATGTCATCGTTGTCATATAAAAGTTCATTTTTATCCTTTTTTGATAAGTTTTCAAATGTGACCTAGCTGTTTGGAAAGGGGAAATATTTTCAGCAGTGAAAGGATTTGGATGTGTATACCAATCCAAAGTAAGGTTTTAGCATGAGCGTTGAAAATGCCTTTTAAATTATAAACCTGCTTGCAATTCAAACACTGATAGTCATCACTTGGCTTTAATTCATGAATGATCTTATAGTGCACAACAAGATTATTAACGTTATCAAAAATTCCCTTTTTGTACATAAATGGCATTTATACATTATGGTTTAAGTTTTAAAATGTTTATTAAAATAAATGTTTCAGGTGGAACTCTTTCCCCGCTTTCAATTTAAAAAAAAAATACTTTTGTAAAAAAATCCAAACTGATTTTGAAGCCACAAGATATTTAAGATTCAAAAAGAAGAAGATCTTGAAGCTTGTGTCTAACGCTGGCAATAAGATAGATAACTTTATTTCGTATTGTAATTTATATTTGGTGAGCTACCGCGCAGTTTACATACAGAGATTTGATATTTTAATTATATCTTTCTACTGAACAATTATTTTAAATAATGATAACAAAATATTGCGCAATGATAAACTTTGAAGGAAAAATGCGTTAAAAACCTTCAATACAAAGAAAAAGATAGCTAAAACTAAGCAGGTACATTGTAGTGACTAAATAATAAATAATAAATAATAAATAATAAATAATAAATAATAAATAATAAATAATAAATAATAAATAATAAATAATAAATAATAAATAATAAATAATAAATAATAAATAATAAATAATAAATAATAAATAATAAATAATAAATAATAAATAATAAATAATAAATAATAAATAATAAATAATAAATAATAAATAATAAATAATAAATAATAAATAATAAATAATAAATAATAAATAATAAATAATAAATAATAAATAATAAATAATAAATAATAAATAATAAATAATAAATAATAAATAATAAATAATAAATAATAAATAATAAATAATAAATAATAAATAATAAATAATAAATAATAAATAATAAATAATAAATAATAAATAATAAATAATAAATAATAAATAATAAATAATAAATAATAAATAATAAATAATAAATAATAAATAATAAATAATAAATAATAAATAATAAATAATAAATAATAAATAATAAATAATAAATAATAAATAATAAATAATAAATAATAAATAATAAATAATAAATAATAAATAATAAATAATAAATAATAAATAATAAATAATAAATAATAAATAATAAATAATAAATAATAAATAATAAAGAATAAATAATAAATAATAAATAATAACTAATAAATAATAAATAATAAATAATAAATAATAAATAATAAATAATAAATAATAAATAATAAATAATAAATAATAAATAATAAATAATAAATAATAAATAATAAATAATAAATAATAAATAATAAATAATAAATAATAAATAATAAATAATAAATAATAAATAATAAATAATAAATAATAAATAATAAATAATAAATAATAAATAATAAATAATAAATAATAAATAATAAATAATAAATAATAAATAATAAATAATAAATAATAAATAATAAATAATAAATAATAAATAATAAATAATAAATAATAAATAATAAATAATAAATAATAAATAATAAATAATAAATAATAAATAATAAATAATAAATAATAAATAATAAATAATAAATAATAAATAATAAATAATAAATAATAAATAATAAATAATAAATAATAAATAATAAATAATAAATAATAAATAATGAATAATAAGTAATAAATAATAAATAATAAATAATAAATAATAAATAATAAATAATAAATAATAAATAATAAATAATAAATAATAAATAATAAATAATAAATAATAAATAATAAATAATAAATAATAAATAATAAATAATAAATAATAAATAATAAATAATAAATAATAAATAATAAATAATAAATAATAAATAATAAATAATAAATAATAAATAATAAATAATAAATAATAAATAATAAATAATAAATAATAAATAATAAATAATAAATAATAAATAATAAATAATAAATAATAAATAATAAATAATAAATAATAAATAATAAATAATAAATAATAAATAATAAATAATAAATAATAAATAATAAATAATAAATAATAAATAATAAATAATAAATAATAAATAATAAATAATAAATAATAAATAATAAATAATAATTAATAAATAATAAATAATAAATAATAAATAATAAATAATAAATAATAAATAATAAATAATAAATAATAAATAATAAATAATAAATAATAAATAATAAATAATAAATAATAAATAATAAATAATAAATAATAAATAATAAATAATAAATAATAAATAATAAATAATAAATAATAAATAATAAATAATAAATAATAAATAATAAATAATAAATAATAAATAATAAATAATAAATAATAAATAATAAATAATAAATAATAAATAATAAATAATAAATAATAAATAATAAATAATAAATAATAAATAATAAATAATAAATAATAAATAATAAATAATAAATAATAAATAATAAATAATAAATAATAAATAATAAATAATAAATAATAAATAATAAATAATAAATAATAAATAATAAATAATAAATAATAAATAATAAATAATAAATAATAAATAATAAATAATAAATAATAAATAATAAATAATAAATAATAAATAATAAATAATAAATAATAAATAATAAATAATAAATAATAAATAATAAATAATAAATAATAAATAATAAATAATAAATAATAAATAATAAATAATAAATAATAAATAATAAATAATAAATAATAAATAATAAATAATAAATAATAAATAATAAATAATAAATAATAAATAATAAATAATAAATAATAAATAATAAATAATAAATAATAAATAATAAATAATAAATAATAAATAATAAATAATAAATAATAAATAATAAATAATAAATAATAAATAATAAATAATAAATAATAAATAATAAATAATAAATAATAAATAATAAATAATAAATAATAAATAATAAATAATAAATAATAAATAATAAATAATAAATAATAAATAATAAATAATAAATAATAAATAATAAATAATAAATAATAAATAATAAATAATAAATAATAAATAATAAATAATAAATAATAAATAATAAATAATAAATAATAAATAATAAATAATAAATAATAAATAATAAATAATAAATAATAAATAATAAATAATAAATAATAAATAATAAATAATAAATAATAAATAATAAATAATAAATAATAAATAATAAATAATAAATAATAAATAATAAATAATAAATAATAAATAATAAATAATAAATAATAAATAATAAATAATAAATAATAAATAATAAATAATAAATAATAAATAATAAATAATAAATAATAAATAATAAATAATAAATAATAAATAATAAATAATAAATAATAAATAATAAATAATAAATAATAAATAATAAATAATAAATAATAAATAATAAATAATAAATAATAAATAATAAATAATAAATAATAAATAATAAATAATAAATAATAAATAATAAATAATAAATAATAAATAATAAATAATAAATAATAAATAATAAATAATAAATAATAAATAATAAATAATAAATAATAAATAATAAATAATAAATAATAAATAATAAATAATAAATAATAAATAATAAATAATAAATAATAAATAATAAATAATAAATAATAAATAATAAATAATAAATAATAAATAATAAATAATAAATAATAAATAATAAATAATAAATAATAAATAATAAATAATAAATAATAAATAATAAATAATAAATAATAAATAATAAATAATAAATAATAAATAATAAATAATAAATAATAAATAATAAATAATAAATAATAAATAATAAATAATAAATAATAAATAATAAATAATAAATAATAAATAATAAATAATAAATAATAAATAATAAATAATAAATAATAAATAATAAATAATAAATAATAAATAATAAATAATAAATAATAAATAATAAATAATAAATAATAAATAATAAATAATAAATAATAAATAATAAATAATAAATAATAAATAATAAATAATAAATAATAAATAATAAATAATAAATAATAAATAATAAATAATAAATAATAAATAATAAATAATAAATAATAAATAATAAATAATAAATAATAAATAATAAATAATAAATAATAAATAATAAATAATAAATAATAAATAATAAATAATAAATAATAAATAATAAATAATAAATAATAAATAATAAATAATAAATAATAAATAATAAATAATAAATAATAAATAATAAATAATAAATAATAAATAATAAATAATAAATAATAAATAATAAATAATAAATAATAAATAATAAATAATAAATAATAAATAATAAATAATAAATAATAAATAATAAATAATAAATAATAAATAATAAATAATAAATAATAAATAATAAATAATAAATAATAAATAATAAATAATAAATAATAAATAATAAATAATAAATAATAAATAATAAATAATAAATAATAAATAATAAATAATAAATAATAAATAATAAATAATAAATAATAAATAATAAATAATAAATAATAAATAATAAATAATAAATAATAAATAATAAATAATAAATAATAAATAATAAATAATAAATAATAAATAATAAATAATAAATAATAAATAATAAATAATAAATAATAAATAATAAATAATAAATAATAAATAATAAATAATAAATAATAAATAATAAATAATAAATAATAAATAATAAATAATAAATAATAAATAATAAATAATAAATAATAAATAATAAATAATAAATAATAAATAATAAATAATAAATAATAAATAATAAATAATAAATAATAAATAATAAATAATAAATAATAAATAATAAATAATAAATAATAAATAATAAATAATAAATAATAAATAATAAATAACAAATAATAAATACTAATTAATAAATAACAAATAATAATTTATGATATAATAAGCTGGCAATAAGGAATCAAATTTATATTTTATTTCGTTATAGTAGACTATAAACGAACCATCGAAAGAGCTAAATATAATTAAAGGCTGCAAGCTTTGACCATGTGCCCTCACTTTACTAGCTAGCCGATCCAATGCAGGATTAAAATCATTTACTTCATTTATACAGAGGATTAAAGATTGTTGGGAGTCCTTTATTGTTGGTTTGTAGAATTTTCGTTTATTTGATTCTCCTTTACTCGGAACTGTGGTTTGTCTGGCAGATGGAGGAAGAACTGCATGCAATGAATTTTAAATTAAAACGTCTTCTGGTCCTGAAATGAGAAACGTAAGCATTTAATAGTCTACAGAAAACATCACCTTTTGAGAAGTTTTGTTTGTGTAAGTAGCCAAGCAGTTCTTGACAATTTTTGTCTTTCACTTTTTCATTGAAAACTGGAATTATTGAAGGCTTAAATTTATCCCATCGCTCTATTAGCCAGTTTTGTTTTTCAGGAAATCATATTTGGAAGTCGGAATTTATTTAGAAAATATGAGAAAGGTTATGTGTATAGCTTATGAATATGTAAATTAAGTAGGTAGTGTTTCTACATAAATTTACTTTTAGTTGCTCTATAATAAGGCAAATATTTACGTATTGTACTTATTCCTGTGAAATTCCAACTAAAAACTGAAATTAGTCTAGCAAATTTGCTATTGCAATACTATAAATGTGTGTCTCACAATTCTGTCTGCAAGTGTTTTGTATGTATATGGGTGCCTAATAGGTACCTAACGATACTACTAACAAAGCCAACAAATAATTTCAACTCAGGAATGCTTGCTAACAATTTAGATAACACTAGATTCAGAACATGGGCATAACAGGGAATAAAAATAGATAGCCATTGGGCATATATTCCGGATTCTTATTTGGACTCCACCATGGCCACCGATCATTACGGCAGCACCATCGTAGGACTAACTTATTAACGCACAAAATGACCGCGTTTCGACCGACACTCACGTCAAAGAAACCTAGAAATCTTTCTTGTAATCTATTTTCTACTAAATAACGCACTACAACACTAAGCTGTTCTCTGTGGCTCACATCTGGTGTTTCATCGACCATCACAGATACAAATTTTATTGAACTGATTTGATCCTTAATTTCAGATTTGATGACTGCAGCGATACTATGTATTTCATTGGAGACTATGTATGGCATTGGAGAGGTTTCTGATACCCATCCTTTCGCGTATAATCAATTTTCATTGATGGTGTCGAGCGACTTAGTTCTATAACTTTTTTTTTGCAAAAAAGAAAGCTTAATGAACTCGTGGGTTTCTTTTAGAAGAAAATCAGTTAAACAACACCCGAAATTAACTAGAGACATCTTGTCTAAGAATAATAAGAATGTTCAATGGGGCACCTCTTGAGTAGATTTATAATTACTTACTTGGAATATTGGTAATAACTATTCACTTAGCCCACTCACATTTTATAATAATTTAATAATTCAAAACACTAACTTAACTACCAATATGTAATTGCTAAATTTTTAAAATTTTCTAATAATTGGCAGTCACAAAAATCACAAAAATTTGCATCCGAATTTTCAATAAATCACGCACAATTACACAACCGATTTGCAACTGTCATTTCAAATTTGCAAAAAATATTATACCCAACAAGTTTAAGAAAAACCTCAAACGCCGTTCGAACCACTACATCACCCAATAACCCGATTTTCGTCGGCTTATTTTGTTGCCTACAATAAAAAAAAAAACTCCCTCGAACTAAAACCTTTCTCCTCCACCAATGTTCATCCATAAAAACCGAGAAATCCCGGGGTTATTTTCCTCATAAGCTAATGTATGTTATACAAAGAAATCGGAAATACACTTCTACTATATGCCAGAAAGGAATAGAGTGTAAAGTTCGTACTGTGAAGAAATGAATGCATAAGCCGGACAATGAACGGCAGCATTTTATCTTCGAACGTGTATAAAGTTATGATTTATGAATGAAAAATGGTTTGATGAACAAATAATTGAATGTGATTGTTCGCAAGTGCCACAATAAAATTTTTGATATTTGAAAAGGGAAGCCGGAAGGAATAGGCTTGTATGGACGCCACGCCACTGGTACCTATATAAATTTACTACATGCATGCTATACAGTAAAATTATTTTCTATCTGTATGATCGATATCTGAGGTGAAATTACAAGTTGTAGTCTCCAAGAATCACGTTAATTTGTAATGATCAAATGTTAAGAAATTTGATTCCACCGAAGAAGTATTAATTGTGTTAAAATTGATTTCTGTTTAACTATTAGGGAAGAAAACTTCCAAAATGTATTTGCCTTACATAGTGAGTTCAACTGGATAAACTTCAAAAATAAAATATCAATTCTAACACATAAAACAAAGTTCAAAGAAATAACTAAGTTACGTCAACTTGAGAAATTAATAAAATAAATAAAAATTAAAATACATACCAGTGTAACTCCAGCTGAATGTTTCAGTGATAGCCAATTATTTGAAAGGGTCCAAAAGTTCAGTTGAAAGTCCTTACGAGATACACATTTCTTATTTTATCAATTAAAATTGTTGTTCTTTTTAAAATCATCTATGTTATAGCTGATTCCCTGAAATAAAAATAAGACTGTATAAAGTGAAATGTTAACAATTTGAGCTTGATATATGTATTTACATTTTCTCTTCGCCATTGGTAAAGGGTCTGCTTAAATTCAACTCTTATTCCAAATGGTTTATTTGCAAATAGCTCATTTCACATCCTCATTATCAATGAATTTTAATATGTTAACGATCAGCTTCAAACTTAAAAAATACTCATACAAATCAACGAAACCCCATGAAGACAGTAGTTGGTATATTTCAGCATCAAAATTGTACGACTTTTCCTCTTCACGAGGAGGATTGCCATTAGCACGATCAGTTGCATTGCTCAAGTCGACATATATGTGTGTATAGGCGAATCTTGAGACCTTTCGCTATCTTTCGCAGCAGCCTCATTGTTCAAGTTTACAACAATTTATGTTGAATTAAAAACATTTTCATCATTGACAAGATTTCTGAGGTCTTCCATATTTAAAAACAAATAGATCTAGTAAACGAGAGATTCGTGTACTAAAATGTTAACCCCTGAAACTGTGATGACTAAGCAGGAAACTTTATCACATACAAACTGTCAAAAAATAACCGACAAATATCGGAAAAATTGGTGCAAACAAATTTACTCAGACAAAAGAAAAACCTAACATGTTTCCCATCTAGCATAATAATAAAATAAAGTTGCGTCTAACGAGTCAATTTTGTACTATTCATACATAGGAAGGTACTCGTAAAGATGATAAACATAAGAATATTTGCAATTGCTTTCAAATTAAAGACAATCCTTATGCAATTTTCTATACGAGAAAACTTATTATACTGAAACTATTACTAATCTAAAAGATTGATTATTAATATTTATGTTGAGAAATTAAGTTGTTAATCACTTACATACATATGTACGTACATATGTACTATCTTTATGTGCACAGAAGTTCCAAAAACTAGCGTCACTTGAAAACTTGCATGGTAATCATGGCCTAATTCCGGCACTTATTACTGAAAACTGAATATTTTTGCAAGATGTATGCATAGCGAGCAATATACAAACATGGAAATTCCGTTAAGAAAACATATCAATTTGACTATGTTCGTGATAGTTTCACAATGTTAGCGTTTCTTCAGCAATGTTTATGCTTGATCGAAACAAAACATTCTTACTTTGTTTGCTATCGGTTTTATAACGCATCTGCAGGCAATCTCGGTATTTGGTTTTCCAATTCGTCTTGTTAAGAATCTTAGTTCTTAACCTAAGAAAAGATGTTAAATAAACATATTCGCAACAACTTTAACATGTTCATGATTCAGGATCAAGATTCTTTTCTCAGATTTAGTTTAATATTTATGTACATATGACCTTTTTTTATATGATACCAATCAGTATATGGTATTCATTGTGTTGACAACCTTTGTGTCAAATTGCACAATAATCGTAATTGTTAAACCGTAAATATGTTTAATTTACTCGTATAGAAATGTGGCTAGTTTGTATATATTGACCACGTTTGTGTTCAACCAAATACACCTACGATCAAATAATTTTTACAGTACCAAAGTAATTAATTTATCAATTTTATTGTTGTTTAACAATTAAATCAACAATCAAGTTGTATATTGACAATGAAACCATTTTTGAAACAACTACAAATATGTTTAAATTAAACATTTCTGTGATATTTACGAAAAAGTTCATCAACAATGCCAAAGTAGTTGGTTCAAACATGAAGTCTCGTTTGTTTTTTTCATTTAAAACTAAGATATAGCTACATATGTTTGATTCAACCAATGTTTTTTCTTTCGGTGTATGAATGGAGTCATAGCTTATGCCATACGTACTCGTCGTTGTGTGCGTTATCGTAAAACAATACAATTACACGGCAACTGTGTAATTAGCATCAATTAGTGATAATACTTTGATGCAAGAGGTATCCGCATCATGTCCCACTACTCGTATGGTGGTGGTTCCTGCTTCGTCGACTCCCCTTTGGGGCTGTCTCCAATCAATCTCTCTAACGCCTGAGTTTTTTTTTTTCTGGAATTTAATTGAAATTCTCTTCGCGTAATCGTGGGCAAATCATGGTGTAGGAGATATATGACCGATCGGCAGGGATTCTTTAGCTCCATTCACTTTTTTCGAGAACACCTGAGTTCGACCAGTAAGGCCGGGCCTTGTTATTGTGTGAATCTTGACAGGTTGTGCTGATTTATGACCAGGTGATTGAGGATATTTGTCAGACGAAATGAGGTTTTATTATTGCCATTAATCACACTCACACAGTTTCTTCTCCTCGATGGATTATTAACTGAATTTAATGTGTGTGTTCGTACGATGAAGAACGAGTGTGAGTTGAAATTTGCATGATTTATGTAGTAGGTCGGACCCTTAAATCAAATTAAAGAAAAAAATGGATGTATTTACTTCCTGTTTAACTTTCGCCATTTTGCATGCAGCACTGCGATGATAGAAATCACACCTCTCCAATAATTGGCGATGCGTTGATATTGAATGATGTAGGGGAATCCTCTTGACCGTTGGAGGTGTTTAAATTAATCAAGCATTTAGTCTGGGAGTACTTTTAACGTTAGATTTGCGCACCCGTGGCGTTTTCAAATAACAAAAACACACGCATCCATGAGATTTATGTACGGGGCTTAATCATTCCGAATTTATGATCAGCTGTCAATTTAATTGATGGATATATTTCTAAGGAAGAGGAGTTTATATGTTTTGTTCGGCGGATGGGGATCGCCGTCCACTCTCACATCGTGTCTGGTTCATGGGTGGTTCCACCTCGGTTTTGTGTTGCAATCAGTTTACGGCGGATTTGTGATGATTGTTTTTGATTGTAAATGATGTGTCGGGTTGGAACTTACTCACTGACGGTGTTTTCATGGGTGTTGACAGCAAATCACCGATAATCGGGATTGAAGTTAAGTTAATACTAAGAATAAAGTAAGTGTGGGATCCGTCACCGATCAATTTTCGGACTTGTAGAAACAATAACAAACGATGGTTGTAGAATCATCGACACATTTATTTCATTTGATTTTCTTGAATTTAATTTTACATAGTCAAAAGAACCTTGATTTTATTTTTTAATGTACCTATAGAGGAAGCAGGTTTCCACTTGCAATCCTCCTGCAGCGACCCAAGGCCGGATTAAGCCGCTTTTCGGCCCTTGACAATAACTTTCCTCATACCCTCATCCCAATATCGAAAAAAATGAACGCGGTTTAACAACAGGTGCCATAACTTATCACCATATAACTCTTCAACGGTCACATTTAAGAGATTGAAAAAAATAATTTAATAGGTAGAATAACAAATCTTGAAAGTTCGCAACGAGTTCGAGCCACTCCAGTTTGTGGCTCGATTCTTTATTTTTTATTTTTTTTCTAACCAAATTTGTTTCCACTAACTTTTGCTTCAAAATTGATTATGTCAAAAAGTTCTCTCTTAATCTATTTGTATCGAAGGTGGCGATTTTATTATAATCAAAGCAGCATCTTTGAAATATTTATTTAAGAAGCATTAGTATTTTAGAAAAAAAAACAGTAATTTATCCTCTGAAACAGAAATAGGTAAAATCTTTTGAATGCGAAATTTCATTTCAAATCAAGAAGGAGTACTAAGGGAAATGCAAAACAAATAGAAATGATAAAGTCAAAAACATATAGTATTTCATAGAACTGAAATGAGAGCAGGTGGAGAATCTTCTAAAGACACCATAGGACACATACTACAACTAAGCTGACGCTCATCCCGCAGTTTTATTTTCGCTTACGAGACTCGTGATTTTTGGAAAAAGATGTTCGTATGTAATTTAAAAAGGATGTTGCACTTTAGGCAGGTTAAATTCCAATGAAAGTTACTGCGGTTCTCACGACCGGCATATATGATACTATGACGCGAGGTCAAAAGGTTTTCTCCTTTGCAGACGATGAATTGAATTGTTCGCGTCAAGAAGTTGAATGACAGTACAGTTGCAATGACCGTGAACACGATCTTTGTGTTTACGAGCAAATTTTGTTATCTCTTCGACGACGCTGGGAATTGTACGTACCATGGTGCGCTAACGATCGTTCTAAGAACTTTATTTTCAAAAGTTTGTAGGATGTTTCTATTGCTTTTCCTGGTACAACCCCATAGTTGTAGACCATACGCTCACACTGGCTTTAGCACTTGCTTACAGATAAGCAGTTTTTTATGTAGAATTCGTCTATTCGAAAACTTCGAATGTTTTCCGATTAGCCAGTACATTTGTCGGTATTTGTTTTCGAGCTCGTCGCGATTCTTTTTTACTTGCGATTACCATTTAACCTTAACATCTAGAGTCATTCCTAGATATTTTGCTTCGTTCGTGTACGGTATTTGAGCCGAGTTTAAATATACGGGTAATACGGGTTTGAGCCGAGTTTAAATATACGGGTAATATTTAAACTCGGCTCAAATACCGTACACGAAGTTTAAATATACGGGTAATATTTAAACTCGACTCTAATACCGTACACGAACGAAGCAAAATATCTAGGAATGACTCTAGATAAAAGTATAAGTATAAGTAAAAAAGAATCGCGACGATCTATCCACTTTTTGTAGTTAAAGTTGTGGGTAGATTTACTTTCGTTCAGCACAATACGCCAAGAATTCGTCCAAACGTGAACTTTATTAACAGCATGTTGCAGCTTTTCAATTGCTGCTTCAATTGTATCGCCCGTCAATATCGCCATATCATCCGCAAACGTGGCGACGACGCAGTTTCTTTCATGTGGAATATCACGCGTGTAGAGTACATATAGAAGCGTGCCAAAGATACTTCCTTGTGGGGCTCCGGCCGCAATCTCTTTGAAGTCAGAGTAATCATTTCCGTGCTTAACACGAAAAAGACTTTCGGTGAGGTACGATCGTAAGATTAGAAAGGGTTGCCGTGGCAGAAGTAGTTGCAATTTATACTCCAAGCCTTCGTGCCAAACCTTATCGAAAGCTTGTGAGACGTCAAGAAATACACCACAACAAATCTTTTTTTCTTCGAGATTTTCTCAATCACATCAGTTATTTTGTGGTTTTGGTCGATTGTAGAATGTTTGATTCTAAATCAAAACTGATGGTCAGGAATGAGACGTCTTTCGTTGAATACGGGTAGTAGACGTTTAGAAAGCCGTTTTTCGAATATTTCAGATACAACCGGCAATAGGGAAAAAGGCCGATATAATTTCTTCTCATTCAGAGGTTTGCCTGGTTTCGGGACCATTATAATCTCATCGACTTTCCATTGTCTCGGATCATAGAGCAATCTGAACGAAGCGTTAATCAAATATAGCAATTTGATAAGAGCTTTATTCGCTGATTTCTTGACCACCTGCGCCGTTATCAAGTCGTAACCTGGCGCTTTTTTCGTCTTTAGACTTTTAATCACTTCCTTTAGTTCAATCAATGTAACTTTTTTTACTTTAAAGTTGCCAGATGTTGTGACTGGGGAGTCGGGCGTTATCAAAGGGCCGTCGAATGGCTTAAATGTTCCTTCTAAGTGCAAAGCAAAAAGTTCTGCCTTTTCTTTGTCGCTCTTGGCCCAAGTTTTATCGTTTTTCCGAATTGGTGGCGCTTGCATTTGAGGTTTACGGATGCCTTTTAGCGCTTTCCAAAGTGTACTCACTTTGATTCTCTTCCAGTGGAGAGATTTTCAAGGTAGGTCTTATCTAAAAGCTAACTTATTGCTTTTAAATTCCCGAATACTATCTCTAAAGCGATTGCATAGTCGGTTGAGGACCTTTTTATGCTGCGGTGCACTAGTGATTTGCCATTTCTTTCGTATTTTTCTTTTCTCCCTCACCAGTTCAATTATTTCACTTGGATACTTTTCGTTGCGATTGAGATTATAGCTTCTAGAAGGAGTGTTTCTCCATGCCGCTCTTTGAATTGCTTCCACGAAACGATCAACTTCATCTTTCAGTTCACAAGGAGTTTTAAGTGATACATTTAAAGCGATATTTGTTTTAATCATTCTAAAGCCCTCCCAGTCTGTTCTATTACAAATAAGTCTTGGAGGTCCTTCTTTCTTGATCAATGCTTCATCAAGTAATACAATTACTGGAGAGTGGTCAGAAGAGAGATCAAAACTTTCTTCGACTGTAATAAACTTCCCGTAAATGCCTTTTGAAACGAAGAAATCGATAAGATCGGGAATTTTTTCTGAGTCAGTTGGCCAATAGGTGGGTTTTCCTGTTAAATAAAAACAACAACCGAATTCATTTCCCACTTCATAGCAATTTTTCCTTTAGACGATGTACATCTTGAACCCCAGAAGGTGTGCTTCGCGTTGAAATCTCCACCAATAACGAAATTTGAACCAAGGGCATTGTAGACACGAAAATAGTCGTCTTTTTCGAGCGAACATCGCTGCGGACAGTAAACAGGCGCAACATTGTAGCTCAAGTATTTATTTTTCACCATTATCGCACACAACTGAAGTTTTTTCAGCTCTATGTTTATATCAACTGAGTGTTCGATGCTAGTTTTAATGAATAAGGATGAACCGCCCCTCTATCAGAAGGATGATAGGCGTGATAACCAGCGTAGCCTCTTATCTTTATTTGCGATTCCCTCGTCACATGGGTTTCGGAGATCAAACATATGTCGATACTTTCTTTCATTAGAAAAATTTCTAATTCGTTAGATTTTTGTCTGTTTGCGTTCCATATTATAATTTTATGCAAAGAGTCCATATCTACCTAGATTTAGATACAAGGTTAGCCCTACAAACCTTTCGACATTACTGAGTCGTTCGGGAATTCGTTTGTTCGTTTCACATTGTTCCTCGAACTTATCGTAAATGCAGTTGAGAATTTCAGAGGATGCCCCGTCATTTCCTTTGGTTGCTTTGACTGCAGCCTGAGAATACGTCAGGAAACTGGGATTCGGTGGCTTTTACGAGGTTATTTTAGTACTTAGTATTTATTGATTAATTTAACAAATATTTATAAAGATTACACTGAAGTATCTATAATGACGTAAATGTGATCATTCGGTCTTTTTAGTGGACGGCTTCGACGTACGTTTAATCGGCTTAGAAGGCTGATTGACTTGTTCAAGAGTTTGCACTGCTGATTCGAGCGTCCTTTCAATCGGCTCAGGAGTATTTACAACTGACATACGAGCCCTCTCAGTTTGCTTAACAACACGCTCTACCGACTTAGGAGCCCGATCGACTGATTTCGTTTCCCGCACAGACGGCGTTGTAGGTTTTCTCCGTAGCATCTGCAATTCCTTTTCGACCTCGCAACCGCGATAATTTGCCGGGTGCCTTCCTTTGCAGTTAACGCAAGTTGCTATTTCATTTCTGCTCAAACCGCAATTTTCAGAAGAGTATTTTCCAGCGCACTTAACGCATCGCGGCTCTTTCCGACAGTACGCCTGCGTATGATTAAATTTCTGGCAACGCCTTCGTGTTCACACGTAGGGACTTGATTTTAACGACCACACTCATGATTGTACGAATATTGTATATCTTTTCCCGTCTTTCCGTTTTATCGAACGATAGCACGAAAAGCGGAAGTTTACGTTTCACTATAGCTTCTTCTCCACGGTCAGGTCGTTTTCTCTCTTTTTTTAAGAGATTCACAGCGTCAAGAATGTTATAACCTCTATCGCGTAAATCACCTATAACGTCTTCTTTAGCGCATGATGGACGAAGTCCTCTAGCTACGACCCTCAAAGGTCTCAGACTTGTCTTCATAAGTATGCCATTGAATTTTTTCGTTGTTAGGCTTGTGAGATACAGCCCGATAGCCCTCAGCGTCATTAACCTTAATTTTCCATGCATCGCTTCGCAAGGAAGTTACATTAAATTGAGTAGCTATCGTTGCCTCCAAAGAATCAATCGCTGTAAACGTGCTCGCGGTCGTCATATGAACGAGATCGAATTCCATACCTAACTTACTTAACATGTGTACTATACCTAGAATAAATTTCAGTCTGATATCTAAATTATTTTGTGTTTTATTTAAATACAAAATTGTTATGTCCTTATTAAAAAATCCTATATTATATGTACAAGTATATACGAACAAACTAGCATTCTTACAACGAAATAATAGAATTATGTGTTTTACCTGCACAAATCATGTACACTATAAGGTACGTTAGTAGTTTTCCGGGGTGTATCATACCCCTACCGACTTTGGAAGATCTACCATGGAACTAAAAGTTCAGAGACAGTCGGCAATAAATGGACCCTTTTAAAATATTTATAATCTAAAGCTACTAAGTGTTAGCTAAAGCCCTCATGCCTCCTTCATTTTGACTATAGAGTTGTAAATATAAGAAAAAAGGTGTAAGAAAGAAGTTTGAAATTGTAAGAAAATGAAAAACCAATTCACGCTGGCCTGTGAAATTCATTTCAGACTTTTCCGAACAAATTATTATACATTAATGATTTTTGCATGCTTATTTTAAGAATCAACTCCATTTTGTTCTACGAAACACCTTCCTTTGTGTACAAATAACACACCCGAAATTGATTTTTTCCTATTTCCACTCGTATCATATCGTATCGACTAAACTGAGTGTATCTATGGAAATTAATTTACAATTAAAATAAAAGAAAATTGTATCTGGTACTTTTACGAAATTGAGGTGATATACGAGTACATATGTTTTCTATGAAGAGAAATAATTATATGCAGAGCACTTTGGGCGCATATATAATTTGTTTGAGTGTTTTAAACAAAATTATTAGAAATTTTAAATTTATATAATAGAAAAGTTAATAAGTAAAATTAAATACGTAAGCTTAGAATAAATTAAATTCACATATTGTCCAATTTATAGCGCCCTCTGACCCGGTACTCTCCTAGGCAATTGTTACAATCTGGCACTGCAGCTACCACGCTAACACATTGTGTTGAGTATGGATTCTTAATCGACTTCGGGAAAGTCTTTGACAACGTGAACCTAGATTTCATCAAATGTACCTTTCGAAGAAACACATATTTTGATCGGCTGATCTGTGATCGAATCCCACCAAGGAATTAACTTTTTGCCAACTTTTATTTTTTATTTTTTATTCAATTAACTTTATACCCGTATGTATTGACATATTAGTCGTACAAACTATTCCAATTGAGTTTTTGCTCGAATGGTAAAATAAAATATTTTTTAAAGAATCGCACAAAGAAGAAAGCGTGATAAACGTCGTAACAATCCTGTGATAGACTTGGTTTTAGCCACCAATGTTCTACCAACTGAGCTAGTCGGCTCCTCAGTTACCTCAGACTCAGAGTCAGTTTTATCAAAAATGGGTAAGTAGGTTTCTCTCTACTCTGAAATTCTACCGTCCACATAGCTTAACTTCTTCTGTCTTCAAAGGGTGTAACTTAGAATCTTCTCATGAGAATCTTACTCTAGGTGGTTTGTTGAATATTCCTGAGAAGTGGGAGTGAGTCCTTTTTGGTGTTTTTTTTACATTTCTTCGGGATTTGAATCTTGAACCTCTTACTAAGTCTGGTAAGCGAATAGCATAGCAGATAACTTTGACTAGAATACACAGCAAAGAAAGCTCACTTCCTAAAAATGCATCCTTCTGGAAACCTTTGTGATAGCACTTCTATATACCAAAGTTGAACGATACGATATTATGTTTAATAAATTGATACATCAATTTTGTGACATATTACAGGAAAAACTAGCTCATAAAATTCGTCTATTCCTGTTCTCGTAATGTATCCGAAGTTGCTCTGGCTACTACTATGGATAATAATCAAGAATAATGCTAATGAATGAACACCTAAAACTTTAACCTGGAAGAGGCGTCTCTAAAGCGATGCCTATACTAGCTAAGATAAGAAGCGTTTCAGAAAATTATTTCGATATGAAAATTTCAAAATTATGACAGTGCACTGGTTTTAAGAAGGAAAAAATGTTCTGTTTTCATTTTTTTTTTTTTTTTTATGAAAGGTGAAAATCTCGGAAGACTCAATGGTTATCGATGTACCTCCCATAGTAGTGGGGGACTCTAACTGCACTAAAAATACCTTCATAATTCCAACCAATCTAAATAAGATCGACAAATGGTTTTTATTTCATGTTTAGGATTACTTTTGGGAATATATTACACTGCAATAAATTCCCACAGTTATTACTCCACAATCTCGTGCGGTTTTGTTCTTTTCAGTCTACGAATATTGAAATTTACGGGTATGTTTAATACATCTTCTTTCACGGGGTTAATGTGCGTCAGCAGACGCAGATTGTGTCTATTGCTTTATTTTTAATCACTTCAGTTACCTTGACAATCTGCGAGTCACAATATAAGTCTTTATTTTGTACATACCATGGAGCATTGACTATTCCAGGAAGTACTGTGTTTTGAAATGTTTGTATTATTTGAGAATCCGTTTTTCTTGTACAACCTATAATTGGACGCTCCAGACAGGTTTCAGTTTTATTGCATAACATTACTTTGTTTTGAATGGACAACTCTGTTTGTGTCCTAATAGCCAATACAGTTTTTCATATTTGTTTAACTCTTCTTTCTATTTACATAAGTTTAAGATTCATACCCAGGTACTTGGCTGTATTAGTGTAAGGTATTTTTTGATTATTCACGTTGTCGATGCACTTGGTCTATCATTGAATGCTCACTTCTTTATTCAAAATGGTGGTTCAGGATAAGTTTCCTTTCGTCAATGATTTTGTCCAGTCTTTAAAGTAGCATTTTCTCGAAAACTTTTAACATTATAGGTAACAGTGTAATTGACCTATAAGATGTTACTTCCGATGGTGGCTTACTATGTTTATGTACATGTAATGATTACTTCCGTAATCTTCAAGTAACGAGGGACATACCTGAGTTCAAAAAAAGCATTGATTAACCTGATTAGCCAGGGCGTTCTTTCATAATTTGGACACTAATACGATAATAGCCTGGTCATTTTTAATTAGACTGTTTGTGTGAGCAAATGCTTATAATCGCTTTTAGCGAAACTAACGGAATTTCATCTTCAACCACTATATATATTCAACCGAAATCCAGACCCTACGCTAGGTGGGAAAGGTTTGAAGACGTTCGACAAGTGTTCTGAAAAGAGCTTCCAATCCCCTTCCATCAATTGTTTTTAATTGTGAACTTTGTAACTGAGGTCACTTGAGACGCTTGGCTGCTTTTCAAAGAGTTTGTGGTACTGCCCGTCGTTAAGTGTCATAGAAAATTACATTTTTGAATTCACTGACACTTCGATTAAAGATAGTTTTAACAGCTGGATATCTTGTCATATGCGACTTTCTGCGAGCTCTTCTCTTTTCCAATATTACATGTTTTATATTCGCAATCACACCAATTTAGAAGTTGTTGAAATACTTAATAATAACAATTTCGAACTAGTTAACTAGGAAAAGAAAAAAAAAATAGATAAAATAAAACAAAAATTTTGAACATGATCACTCTGAAGAGTGATTGAAACTACCTATATACGAGTGTGTAGATACTCCAAAATAAAAAGTAACTGACAAAATACAGTTACTGAATATACGAACTTTCAAGTATTAAAAACAAATTGCTAATTAGTTTGACGACTAGGTGCGATAATTGGAAGGATGAAATTAAGTCATTCCTTCTCCGGGTGTTTTTAGTGGATTAAAATTCCACACTATCGCAAAGCTCGCATGCAATGTCTTTTGATGATTTTCACCCAGCTACACGCAAAACATGTTTTATCTCAGCGGGGTATCTTATCTGTTTTTGGCTTTTGTATTATAAGTCGCTGTATTTTCTTCTCTAGGATTACTTTTCTGTTTTATTTCCTTTCATTGCGAAGAAGTCTACAAGGTCGGGTGTTTTCCTTGGGTCAGTTGGCCAGCAGGTTGGAGGACCTGGCGAGATGAACTCGCAGTTGAAATTACGTACTGCTTTGTACAGTTGTTTTAAATAAAAAGCATACGAATGACTTGTTAGAAGATTTTCAGAATGCTGACATACTCGGATTCGATTAGGATGGCATATTTTCGGCACTCATACATATAAGTCTATATTTTAGTTTAATTCTGCCGCCTCCCCAATTTTGCAGCCGTGGTCGCCTTATATACTCACAAATCAATGACTGGCCACCCCGCAGAAAGTAATCTAAGAAGTATTATTTGTTTCTATTTTTTCTAGATGTTTGATTTTCGAAGAATGTCTCCTCTATTCTTCCAACGAAGCTTTGATCCATGGTATCTTCCTTTTTTTATTTATTTAACATTAAATTAACATTAATTAACATCCAAGATTTACATTTAGCAAAAATTTACATAGAGGGCGATATACATATGTAACAAATATTGCACTTGGGAACGCGGACACATTTGTCTCTGACATCCAATGACAGAGCTGTCTGGGAACTGACAGGAGTTTTTGGCGGTAAGAAAGACGACGAGAATTACGACGAGAAGAAAAGAAGTTTAAGAAATTAAAAAGGGTTAATAAAGAGAATTCTACTAATAAATTAAGTGAGACTGAGTTTTCTTCTGCATATTGGAAAAATAATTTTCATTACATTGGTGTCAGAAGTGGGATTATCGAGGTGATATGGATACTGAAGAAATTGCTCCTAAAATTGAACAAATTCTCACAACCCTAACGTCAATTGGCTAATGTGTTACTCGAAAGAATGCTGAAATCGTCCTGCTTAAAGATGAGCAACAGCGCCAAATAGAGGAATTGTGCACCATGGGTGCCAATTCGTTTGCCCAAAAAGTGTTCCAGTGCTCTACGCCAGATGTTGGCAAAGTCGCTCAAACGGAGCCTCCCCACGTACCGGACAATCCTCCAAGCACATCATCGGCGAACATTACCTGCAAAATTAGAGTTGACCGCCAGCCTTTAGATAGTGAAACCACTGACTGGGAAGAGTACCAAATACAATTTGATATCGTCTCAGAATCCAACGAATGGAATAATAAGCAAAAAGAACAAGTTCTTGCCTCTTTACTTCGCGCAGAAGCTGTATCCGTCTTGGGAAATCTAAGTCCGAAAGATCGTGTGGATTACACCAAACTAATATCGGCTTTGAAATTAAGATTTATTTCCCAAAAGAAACACATTTCTCATGCTTCATTTCGTTCCAGGCGACAACGACATCGAGAAGATCTTGATTGTTTTGCAAGTGATATTCAGCGACTAACTCGACTAGTCTTTGGCGACTGCCCTCTCGCTGCTCAGGAGCGTACTGCAGTGATGCAGTTTGTTGATGGGATCGCGGATTGTTCAATTCAGGACGCTGTGCGAATGGCAGATCTAAAAACGATGATCGACGCAGTAAATAAGGCTAGCTCTGCGGAAGCAGCCTACCTAGCGACATAATCAGTCATTCTGCTAGATATATCGAAGCTACCGGAACACAACCCCCACCATCTTGTCACCGTTCAAATCAACGTCCGCAAAGAAATCAACACTAATGCAGTTCCGGAAACGAACGCTGACGAAGGTAACCAGTCCCCACATTTATAATGTCCAATGTGACAGACAGTCCACTGGATTTACTGTTCCCGTGGTTCTCGGTGTTGTCCCTTGCCAAATGCTTGTCGATACTGGATCATCAGTCACGTTAGTTCATCGAAATGTTATACCTCAACATACTCGCCTTCAACCTGGAAAAGCAATCATTCAAACTCTTTGTGGAAACTCCTTTAATATTTCACAAGAGTGGCGCACTGTTATTCAGATTGGTAGTTTCAAGCGCCGAATTAAAGTCATTGTGGTCGATTTTGCCCTTCCCACCTTTAGTCAGGGTATTCTTGGAGTAGACGTTTTGAAGGCTTCCAAGAGCATTCTGAATTTTTCGTCTTATCACGAGATGTGATAATGGTAATATTCGAATTGGATTTGGAAATACTCGAATTGCTCTTCATCATGAGCTTAATATGGGCTCAAACAATCAACAGGGTGATCCGAATATGGAAACTGTTCGAGCTATCTTTCTTCGGACAACAGATTCCTGTCTTATTCCTCCCAGTGTTGAAAAGTTCATATCCACTAAAACATCCTGTGCGGTACCTGCTGAAGGTGTTGTTTCCCCCCTCGGGCATGATCTTCCGAAAGGAATTTTAGTGGGGAAATCCATGACATGTAATTGCGATGGTGCCGTTCTTGTGCGTATTGCCAACCTTGCCGTTTACGCAGTCACAGTTCCAGGAAATACTCCCCCAGGTAGCGACCTTCGAAGGCGTTGAGTCATCAAATGTGGTAACTTCGGAGGAGTGCACGGTACCGAATCACTTGGATGAACTTTTTCGTAGGACCCAGCAGCATCGTAAGAATGTGCAGTACAACACAGTCCAGTCACTACTATTGGAATACGTTGACATTTTCTCCAGTAGCCCTGATGATTTGGGAAGAACGAATGCAGCGCAGCATAAAATTGATGTAGTATCCGCGAAGCCTATCAAGCAACCACCACGTAGACTACCTCTTGCCAAACAGGAAGAGTCACTAGAAATCATAGACAGCATGCTACGTAGCGATATCATCGAGCCTTCGAACAGCCTGTGATCATCACCGATAGTGATGGTTAAGAATTAGGATGGATCAACAAGATTTTGTGTCGATTACCGTCGATTAAATAACGTCACCATCAAGGATTCCTTCCCCTTACCCCGGATTGATGACACGCTATACACAGTTGCAGGCTCAAAATGGTTTAGCACGGTAGATTGTCAGTCTGGATATTGGCAGGTTGAAATGTTTCCAGCGGATCGAGAGAAGGCAATTCAAGGTAATGAGCTTCGGCTTGACGAATGCGCCCGATACATTTAAACGACTCATGTCTAATGTCCTACGAGGATTACCGTTGGAAACTTGCTTGGTCTATCTGGACGATATTTTGATTCACGGTAAGAGTTTTGATGAGATGCTTGCTAACCTTCGCTCTGTTTTCAGTCGTTTAAGAGAGGCTGGACTAAAAATGAATCCCGCCAAATGCAATCTGTTTCAAAAAGAGGTTTGTATCTTGGGCCATTTAGTTAGTGAGAGAGGAGTTTCGCCTGACCCTTCCAAGATCGAGGCTGTTCGGAGTTGGCCGATACCAAAAAATGTATCTGAGGTAAGAAGCTTTATTGGATTATGCACTTACTGCCGCCAGTTTGTACCCCAATTCGCTGAACTTGCACGTCCATTACAACGGTTAACCAAAAAAAAAACATTTCATTTGAATAGACTTCGCAGTGCAATAAATCTTACAATTCATTGAAAGCCTGTTTAACGTCACCACCGATTTTGGCTCATGTTCGACCGGACTGCGATTTTATTTTGGACACTGATGCCTGTGATTATGGAATAGGCGCATTGTTGTCTCAGGTTCAACACGGATCTGAAAGACTCATTGCCTATTTCAGTAAAGCTCTAAGCAAAGAGCTACTAGCGATGATCAAAGCTATTGAGCATTTCCACGTTTATTTGTTTGGCAGGAAATTTTTAATTCGTACTTGCACTTTGGTTAGAGCGCATTCAGCAGTATCATTATAAGATACAACATCGTAGTGGCAAGGCTCACCATAACACCCATGGTCTTTCACTGCGGCCCTGTTGTGATAAAGACTGCAGCTACTGCGAATCCAAAGAGAAAACCTATGGTGCTAATATTGTAAATCCAGTCAACGTAGTCATTCAAATTGATAATGAATTCGATTCAAATAAGTTGCAGCAGGCCCAAGAAGCAGATTGTATTTAGCAGTAGTAATCCAGTGGATAAAAGACGGCATTCGTCCTGAGTGGAACACGGTATCTGGAAAGTGTAACCTTCTGAAAGCGTACTGGGCCCAGTTTCTAGCTTTATTTCTCCGAAACCAAATTCTTTGCAAGAAATGGGTACCGACCACACGTAAACAGCCTGAGCTGCCAATTGTCCCCAAGCCATTAACCGGCGAGGTAGTCAAGATGTTTCACAGCACTCCGTTCGGTGGACATTTCTGTTCGAAAAGCTCGAAAAAATGAGATCACGATTTTATTGGGTCGGAGCCAGGAAAGATGTGCAGCAGTACTGCTCGGAATGTGATTTTTTTTTTGTCGGGGCGGGTACACCCTACTGGAGCACTCAGACTCAAAAACAGGTCCATTGTACAACCAGGCAGAGAACCCCATTTTAATGTGTTTTTTTCATCTTTTGTAAAAAGACGAGTAGACGCTTCAGTGATGAAGAGCTTAGGTCATCAGCACCGAAAATCTGCCACCTGATCCGAGCAAAGGCAGGACAATCACATAGGAAGTGTTCCGCAGTGTCATCGCCCTCCGTTCCATTGCAGACAGGGGTAGCGCCCAAACCTAGCAAATGGAGGTGCTTGGCAAAGGCGAAGTGGCCCGTAAGAGCGCCAGTAAGTTGTCTGCAGTCTTTTCTGCTAAGGGATAGCAAGAAAGCCGCGGATTTCTTACAAACGACGGGGACCATTCGTTTAGTCTGCCTGCATCCTCGAAAGTCATGCCACCTTCGATTGTGTTCACTGAAAACCCAGTCGTCAATGGAAGCCCTAACCGAGGACGCTGGCAAACCCAACGTGGGTTCAGGTCCTGAAAAATTCTCTTCTGAGCCTTGTCTAGCAAGCTCATCAGAGATTTCATTTTCTGTTATCCCTTTGTGCCCTGGGACCCAAGCAAAATTCAGTGAGTTCAGCCTTCCGGCCGAATTCAAGGATGTTTTGCATTCTCGAACTATTTTGGAAGTGGTTAAAGGATTGAGCAAGGCCTTAAGCGCAGCCTGACTGTCACTACAGACGCAGATACTTAGCCCCTTCCACCTGTTCTTGCCAATATAGTCCGCTGCCATTAGGATAGCGCATATTTCTGCCTGGAAGACAGATGTGTGTTTTCCCAATGAGAAGTGAAGCCTAATATTGTCGCATTCCACGAAAACACCAGCACCAGACCCCTGTCCAGTTTTAGAGCCGTCCGTGAAAATGCGACTACATTCCTTTCCTGGCTCAGACTCCTGCCAAAGCCAATCCTAAACATGAGGAAAGTTGACTTCAAATTTGCATCGCAGCCGTAATTCAGGTGTCATTGCATCAGATGGCATATCCATGAGACAGGGGTCGTAGGATAATCGTCGCGCAACGTCATCAAAACTCCAGTGCGAATCGTGCCAGAAACCACTTCTTTTTAAACGGAAGATGGTTCTGAGTGTACACCCCATGATATAAATATCAAGGGAGGGGAGGTTTATCAAGGCGTCTAGAGCAGAGCCAGGCGTACTGGGGAAAGCTCCCAAGCAGCCGAGACAGACCGTTCTTTGCAGTTTGGCGAAAGCAGCAGTAACGTATTTACGTGAGAGCTTATTCCACCAAACAACTGACGCATATGAGAGGAAAAGTCTTATCATTGCCGTGTAGATCCAAAGGACTTTCCTTGGCGACAATCCCCTTGTCTTGCCGAAAACACCTTTGCATTGCCGGAAGACGGACAGAGCTTTGGAAGTTTTCAGCTCGACATGTTTCGTCCAAAGAAGCTTGCTATCTAAGATTACTTCTAAATATTTGGCTTCCTTGGAGAATTCGATAGTGACGCCTTTTAGCACTGGCTGAGTCAGACAAGTCAATTTCCTCCTTCTCGTAAAGAGAACCACTTCGGTTTTGAGAGGATTAACTGAAAGCCCATTCCTAGCGCACCAATCGTCGATTGCGTCTAGGGCCATCTGCACCTTAGAGCAAACAGTCGCTAGGCACGATCCGACAGACATAACGGTGACATCATCTGCGTATGCTTGAGCGTAGACGTTAGAACTATTGAGTGTGTTCAACAGGGACTCAACCACCATGCACCAAGGCAGTGGAGACAGAACACCGCCTTGTGGGCAGCCCCTATTTACACCTGCCATGACACGCCGGCCACAATCTGCATCTACAGTCAATGTTCTGTTCACCAGCATTGCTTTTATCCACAACACTAGTGATTCTTCTACGCCGTGACTTCTGGCGGAGCTACACATGCTGTCAAAAGTCGCATTGTCAAAGGCACCCTCAATGTCTATGAAAACGCCTATCGCGTATTCTTTCCTGTCAAGCGCACATTCTATTCTGCTGACCAGATTTCGAAGAGCAGTCTCGCAGGATTTTCCGCGTTGATAGGCATGTTGCATCTCTGATAGAGGATGTAGCCTCAAAGCAACTTTGCGCACATGTAGCTCAACCAGTCTTTCCATGCTTTTCGGCAGGAAGGACGTCAGACTAATAGGTCTGAAGCTCTTGGCGAGAGAGTAGTCATCTCTGCCGATTTTCGGTATGAAAGCTACTCTAACTGTTCGCCAGGGGGTTGGTATATATGCCAGTGCCGAATGTGATACTTGTGCATCCAAAAGTGGTCCAAAGAGGAAAACTAGAGGAAAACTACAAATTTATCTTTCTGGCGAGCCCTTTCAATGCGTTACAGTGGACATTTTGGGACCGTTACCATTAACGAAACGGGGCAATTCATATGTCTTAGTGTTTATGGATTATTTCACCAAATGGGTGGAGATTTTTTCCATTCCGGATCAGACTGCTGATACTGTCGCCAGGGAATTGGTAAAGGAAGTGTTTTGTCGTTTTGGGATTCCGCTCCAGTTATATTCGGACAAGGGCCGAAACTTTGAGGCCGAAGTTTTCCGGAACGTAATGGAGATTTTGGGTATCCACAAAACGAGGACTACAGCATTGCATCCGCAAACCGATGGCCTTGTAGAAGGAATGAATAAGACCGTGTTACACTACCTTTCCAAATTCGTCAATGAAAAGCAAGACGATTGGGATGACTGTCTTCCTTTGTTCGCTATGGCATATCGTGCCGCTCAGCAGGAGTCTATTAGGCAATCACCTTTTGCTATGCTTTTTGGTAGAGAGATGAGGCTACCACCGGATCTGCTGTTCGAAGTTCCGCCCGATGTGGTTTCGTTAAGTGGATATGCTAAGCAGCTGCACGAACAATTGCAAGAAGTTCATTAACGAGCTGGAGTAGAAATGCATCGAGCTGCCACCAGAATGAAAAACAGGTACGATCTAACATCTAACGTACCACGATTTCAAATTGGAAATTTCGTCTGGTTACATAACCCACGAAAAAAGGCACGCGTTTCTCCAAAGCTTCAGTCTGACTGGGACGGACCCTATCGCGTTATGGAGCTAATCACCGATGTAACCATCAAGATCCAGAAGACGCCAAGATCTAAGCCAAGGATTGTTCACATCGATTGAATAGCAGATTACCGAGGTACCGATCATCGAGTATGGGAGTCATATGAGATGCATCCTAGAGGGGAGGGTGTAACAGATATTGCACTTGGGAACGCGGACACATTTGTCTCTGACAGCCAATGACAGAGCTGTCAGGGAACTGGTTAATAAAGAGTATCTACTAATAAATTAAGTGAGACTGAGTTTTCTTCTGCATCTCGATATATCCGAAAAGTAATTTTCATTACAATATTGTATTATACAATTAAACTAAAATTACAATAAAATTGGATATCTAGGTTTTGTAGCCATTGAATTGCAGCATTGGAGGCACTGATAAATTCGGCAGATAGTCTTGGTATTTTCGAATTGCACATTCAGCCTGAGTGTAGTCAGTCCGTGGCGGAGTGACGGAGCGATGTGTTTTTGCGGGAGCTCCCCATATTCTCTTCTAGGCAATGTTATTTCGGGTTTTCAGTTTCGCTATAGTAAGGTGTTTTTTTTTAAAGTAAGCTTTCGATCCAGCGTGACTCCCAGGTTTTTTGGTGTGTGGTTGTGGTTCAGTTGGACATTGTTGAAAAATACCTCCACTTTCGTTTTGACGACTTTGCTGCTTAGATGAAAACATGAAACTTCTGTTTTGCTCATGCTTGGGCATAGCCTTCACTTCTTAAGACATGTGCTTAGTATTCAAAGGTTGATTCATTTTCTTGGACTGCTAGATGTTTCGTTAAGAAATACTTGGAATGTTCTGTTGCTCAGGATTTTGTTCAGTACCTAGTCTATTTTGATACATGGTTTGATAAAAGCTCCTGCTTGAGGATCAGACCATCCTCAAGTCTTTAATTTGGCTTGATAGCGAGCTTCAATATAGGTTGCAGGTGCTAACACTTGATCCGCGCAGCTGTGCTCTTGCCTGTTGCTTGGGGACCACAACGTTAATTGTTTATACACCACACAATCAGACGAGAGCTTTCCGGTTTGTCGTTTGGCTTACCAGGTTTAAGTAAGGCGATAACTTTTGTTTTCTTTAATTCGACCGGTAAATGTCCTGTTTCCAGGATGTCGGTGTAGAACCGCGAGAGCCAGTTCCTGAAATATGCCCCTTTGGGCAGGATAACTTCTGGAAATATTCCACCAAATCCCACAATTTGATAGCGACTTCTACTTCATCGGGGCTGAATGGACTTGAGAACTCCGCCAATTCGCCTGACTCATTTTTTAACAACTTCGCCTACTTTTTGATTAGATCACTTTCTATTTTATCTGCGAGATTATCGATTCTCGCAGCTTGGCATTTGGGCTGATCGCGGGTTAAGGAGCCGTTACAGGAGAACTGTTACCTAGTTTTCGGAACAGGCTCCAAGCTTTACGGCTGGAGTGCTCAAAGTTAGTATTCTTTACCGTTTGTTGCCATTTGTCGCGTCGCGCCTTAACGAGCGATTATAATATCATAGTTCGTCTGCTGTTTCTGTGTTGCCATTTTGATTGACCTCTTTGTAGATACGCTCACTTTCTTCGGACCAACCAGGGATGTACTAGTATTGCCCTCAGTAGTCTCTTGGTACATTTTTTTTTAGCAGTGGAAAGTACAGCGCCTATCAGTCGTGGATATTTTTTTGCTGTTGGTGGTATCCATCTTATAGCGCTATTGAGATCTTCCGAAAAACTGTCCCAGGTGACTTTGTTGAAGTTCCATCTTAGTTGGGGTACGGATGGGTATTTGGATGCTGGCTGTGGGGGAAGTTGATGAAGACTTTACGTCTAGATCATCATCATCTGCGTATGCTTGAGCGTAGACGTTAGAACTATTGAGTGTGTTCAACGGGGACTCAACCACCATGCACCAAGGCAGTGGAGACAGAACACCGCCTTGTGGGCAGCCCCTATTTACACCTGCCATGACACGCCGGCCACAATCTGCATCTACAGTCAATGTTCTGTTCACCAGCATTGCTTTTATCCACAACACTAGTGATTCTTCTACGCCGTGACTTCTGGCGGAGCTACACATGCTGTCAAAAGTCGCATTGTCAAAGGCACCCTCAATGTCTATGAAAACGCCTATCGCGTATTCTTTCCTGTCAAGCGCACATTCTATTCTGCTGACCAGATTTCGAAGAGCAGTCTCGCAGGATTTTCCGCGTTGATAGGCATGTTGCATCTCTGATAGAGGATGTAGCCTCAAAGCAACTTTGCGCACATGTAGCTCAACCAGTCTTTCCATGCTTTTCGGCAGGAAGGACGTCAGACTAATAGGTCTGAAGCTCTTGGCGAGAGAGTAGTCATCTCTGCCGATTTTCGGTATGAAAGCTACTCTAACTGTTCGCCAGGGGGTTGGTATATATGCCAGTGCCGAATGTGATACTTGTGCATCCAAAAGTGGTCCAAAGAGGAAAACTAGAGGAAAACTACAAATTTATCTTTCTGGCGAGCCCTTTCAATGCGTTACAGTGGACATTTTGGGACCGTTACCATTAACGAAACGGGGCAATTCATATGTCTTAGTGTTTATGGATTATTTCACCAAATGGGTGGAGATTTTTTCCATTCCGGATCAGACTGCTGATACTGTCGCCAGGGAATTGGTAAAGGAAGTGTTTTGTCGTTTTGGGATTCCGCTCCAGTTATATTCGGACAAGGGCCGAAACTTTGAGGCCGAAGTTTTCCGGAACGTAATGGAGATTTTGGGTATCCACAAAACGAGGACTACAGCATTGCATCCGCAAACCGATGGCCTTGTAGAACGAATGAATAAGACCGTGTTACACTACCTTTCCAAATTCGTCATTGAAAAGCAAGACGATTGGGATGACTGTCTTCCTTTGTTCGCTATGGCATATCGTGCCGCTCAGCAGGAGTCTATTAGGCAATCACCTTTTGCTATGCTTTTTGGTAGAGAGATGAGGCTACCACCGGATCTGCTGTTCGAAGTTCCGCCCGATGTGGTTTCGTTAAGTGGATATGCTAAGCAGCTGCACGAACAATTGCAAGAAGTTCATTAACGAGCTGGAGTAGAAATGCATCGAGCTGCCACCAGAATGAAAAACAGGTACGATCTAACATCTAACGTACCACGATTTCAAATTGGAAATTTCGTCTGGTTACATAACCCACGAAAAAAGGCACGCGTTTCTCCAAAGCTTCAGTCTGACTGGGACGGACCCTATCGCGTTATGGAGCTAATCACCGATGTAACCATCAAGATCCAGAAGACGCCAAGATCTAAGCCAAGGATTGTTCACATCGATTGAATAGCAGATTACCGAGGTACCGATCATCGAGTATGGGAGTCATATGAGATGCATCCTAGAGGGGAGGGTGTAACAGATATTGCACTTGGGAACGCGGACACATTTGTCTCTGACAGCCAATGACAGAGCTGTCAGGGAACTGGTTAATAAAGAGTATCTACTAATAAATTAAGTGAGACTGAGTTTTCTTCTGCATCTCGATATATCCGAAAAGTAATTTTCATTACAATATTGTATTATACAATTAAACTAAAATTACAATAAAATTGGATATCTAGGTTTTGTAGCCATTGAATTGCAGCATTGGAGGCACTGATAAATTCGGCAGATAGTCTTGGTGTTTTCGAATTGCACATTCAGCCTGAGTGTAGTCAGTCCGTGGCGGAGTGACGGAGCGATGTGTTTTTGCGGGTGCTCCCCATATTCTCTTCTAGGCAATGTTATTTCGGGTTTTCAGTTTCGCTATAGTAAGGTGTTTTTTTTTTAAAGTAAGCTTTCGATCCAGCGTGACTCCCAGGTTTTTTGGTGTGTGGTTGTGGTTCAGATGGACATTGTTGAAAAATACCTCCACTTTCGTTTTGACGACTTTGCTGCTTAGATGAAAACATGAAACTTCTGTTTTGCTCATGCTTGGGCATAGCCTTCACTTCTTAAGATATGTGCTTAGTATTCAAAGGTTGATTCATTTTCTTGGACTGCTAGATGTTTCGTTAAGAAATACTTGGAATGTTCTGTTGCTCAGGATTTTGTTCAGTACCTAGTCTATTTTGATACATGGTTTGATAAAAGCTCCTGCTTGAGGATCAGACCATCCTGAAGTCTTTAATTTGGCTTGATAGCGAGCTTCAATATAGGTTGCAGGTGCTAACACTTGATCCGCGCAGCTGTGCTCTTGCCTGTTGCTTGGGGACCACAACGTTAATTGTTTATACACCACACAATCAGACGAGAGCTTTCCGGTTTGTCGTTTGGCTTACCAGGTTTAAGTAAGGCGATAACTTTTGTTTTCTTTAATTCGACCGGTAAATGTCCTGTTTCCAGGATGTCGGTGTAGAACCGCGAGAGCCAGTTCCTGAAATATGCCCCTTTGGGCAGGATAACTTCTGGAAATATTCCACCAAATCCCACAATTTGATAGCGACTTCTACTTCATCGGGGCTGAATGGACTTGAGAACTCCGCCAATTCGCCTGACTCATTTTTTAACAACTTCGCCTACTTTTTGATTAGATCACTTTCTATTTTATCTGCGAGATTATCGATTCTCGCAGCTTGGCATTTGGGCTGATCGCGGGTTAAGGAGCCGTTACAGGAGAACTGTTACCTAGTTTTCGGAACAGGCTCCAAGCTTTACGGCTGGAGTGCTCAAAGTTAGTATTCTTTACCGTTTGTTGCCATTTGTCGCGTCGCGCCTTAACGAGCGATTATAATATCATAGTTCGTCTGCTGTTTCTGTGTTGCCATTTTGATTGACCTCTTTGTAGATACGCTCACTTTCTTCGGACCAACCAGGGATGTACTAGTATTGCCCTCAGTAGTCTCTTGGTACATTTTTTTTTAGCAGTGGAAAGTACAGCGCCTATCAGTCGTGGATATTTTTTTGCTGTTGGTGGTATCCATCTTATAGCGCTATTGAGATCTTCCGAAAAACTGTCCCAGGTGACTTTGTTGAAGTTCCATCTTAGTTGGGGTACGGATGGGTATTTGGATGCTGGCTGTGGGGGAAGTTGATGAAGACTTTACGTCTAGATCATCATCATCTGCGTATGCTTGAGCGTAGACGTTAGAACTATTGAGTGTGTTCAACAGGGACTCAACCACCATGCACCAAGGCAGTGGAGACAGAACACCGCCTTGTGGGCAGCCCCTATTTACACCTGCCATGACACGCCGGCCACAATCTGCATCTACAGTCAATGTTCTGTTCACCAGCATTGCTTTTATCCACAACACTAGTGATTCTTCTACGCCGTGACTTCTGGCGGAGCTACACATGCTGTCAAAAGTCGCATTGTCAAAGGCACCCTCAATGTCTATGAAAACGCCTATCGCGTATTCTTTCCTGTCAAGCGCACATTCTATTCTGCTGACCAGATTTCGAAGAGCAGTCTCGCAGGATTTTCCGCGTTGATAGGCATGTTGCATCTCTGATAGAGGATGTAGCCTCAAAGCAACTTTGCGCACATGTAGCTCAACCAGTCTTTCCATGCTTTTCGGCAGGAAGGACGTCAGACTAATAGGTCTGAAGCTCTTGGCGAGAGAGTAGTCATCTCTGCCGATTTTCGGTATGAAAGCTACTCTAACTGTTCGCCAGGGGGTTGGTATATATGCCAGTGCCGAATGTGATACTTGTGCATCCAAAAGTGGTCCAAAGAGGAAAACTAGAGGAAAACTACAAATTTATCTTTCTGGCGAGCCCTTTCAATGCGTTACAGCGGACATTTTGGGACCGTTACCATTAACGAAACGGGGCAATTCATATGTCTTAGTGTTTATGGATTATTTCACCAAATGGGTGGAGATTTTTTTCATTCCGGATCAGACTGCTGATACTGTCGCCAGGGAATTGGTAAAGGAAGTGTTTTGTCGTTTTGGGATTCCGCTCCAGTTATATTCGGACAAGGGCCGAAACTTTGAGGCCGAAGTTTTCCGGAACGTAATGGAGATTTTGGGTATCCACAAAACGAGGACTACAGCATTGCATCCGCAAACCGATGGCCTTGTAGAACGAATGAATAAGACCGTGTTACACTACCTTTCCAAATTCGTCAATGAAAAGCAAGACGATTGGGATGACTGTCTTCCTTTGTTCGCTATGGCATATCGTGCCGCTCAGCAGGAGTCTATTAGGCAATCACCTTTTGCTATGCTTTTTGGTAGAGAGATGAGGCTACCACCGGATCTGCTGTTCGAAGTTCCGCCCGATGTGGTTTCGTTAAGTGGATATGCTAAGCAGCTGCACGAACAATTGCAAGAAGTTCATTAACGAGCTGGAGTAGAAATGCATCGAGCTGCCACCAGAATGAAAAACAGGTACGATCTAACATCTAACGTACCAAAATTTCAAATTGGAAATTTCGTCTGGTTACATAACCCACGAAAAAAGGCACGCGTTTCTCCAAAGCTTCAGTCTGACTGGGACGGACCCTATCGCGTTATGGAGCTAATCACCGATGTAACCATCAAGATCCAGAAGACGCCAAGATCTAAGCCAAGGATTGTTCACATCGATTGAATAGCAGATTACCGAGGTACCGATCATCGAGTATGGGAGTCATATGAGATGCATCCTAGAGGGGAGGGTGTAACAGATATTGCACTTGGGAACGCGGACACATTTGTCTCTGACAGCCAATGACAGAGCTGTCAGGGAACTGGTTAATAAAGAGTATCTACTAATAAATTAAGTGAGACTGAGTTTTCTTCTGCATCTCGATATATCCGAAAAGTAATTTTCATTACAATATTGTATTATACAATTAAACTAAAATTACAATAAAATTGGATATCTAGGTTTTGTAGCCATTGAATTGCAGCATTGGAGGCACTGATAAATTCGGCAGATAGTCTTGGTATTTTCGAATTGCACATTCAGCCTGAGTGTAGTCAGTCCGTGGCGGAGTGACGGAGCGATGTGTTTTTGCGGGAGCTCCCCATATTCTCTTCTAGGCAATGTTATTTCGGGTTTTCAGTTTCGCTATAGTAAGGTGTTTTTTTTTAAAGTAAGCTTTCGATCCAGCGTGACTCCCAGGTTTTTTGGTGTGTGGTTGTGGTTCAGTTGGACATTGGTGAAAAATACCTCCACTTTCGTTTTGACGACTTTGCTGCTTAGATGAAAACATGAAACTTCTGTTTTGCTCATGCTTGGGCATAGCCTTCACTTCTTAAGATATGTGCTTAGTATTCAAAGGTTGATTCATTTTCTTGGACTGCTAGATGTTTCGTTAAGAAATACTTGGAATGTTCTGTTGCTCAGGATTTTGTTCAGTACCTAGTCTATTTTGATACATGGTTTGATAAAAGCTCCTGCTTGAGGATCAGACCATCCCTTCAGACAGTGTCATATGCTGCGGTTACTGAAGTCTTTAATTTGGCTTGATAGCGAGCTTCAATATAGGTTGCAGGTGCTAACACTTGATCCGCGCAGCTGTGCTCTTGCCTGTTGCTTAGGGACCACAACGTTAATTGTGGGTTCGATACTGTTGAATATCAGCCTTTCGAAAAGTTTATACACCACACAATCAGACGAGAGCTTTCCGGTTTGTCGTTTGGCATACCAGGTTTAAGTAAGGCGATAACTTTTGTTTTCTTTAATTCGACCGGAAAATGTCCTGTTTCCAGGATGTCGGTGCAGAACCGCGAGAGCCAGTTCCTGAAATATGCCCCTTTGGGCAGGATAACTTCTGGAAATATTCCACCAAATCCCACAATTTGATAGCGACTTCTACTTCATCGGGGCTGAATGGACTTGAGAACTCCGCCAATTCGCCTGACTCATTTTTTAACAACTTCGCCTACTTTTTGATTAGATCACTTTCTATTTTATCTGCGAGATTATCGATTCTCGCAGCTTGGCATTTGGGCTGATCGCGGGTTAAGGAGCCGTTTCAGGAGAACTGTTACCTAGTTTTCGGAACAGGCTCCAAGCTTTACGGCTGGAGTGCCCAAAGTTAGTATTCTTTACCGTATGTTGCCATTTGTCGCGTCGCGCCTTAACGAGCGATTATAATATCATAGTTCGTCGGCTGTTTCTGTGTTGCCATTTTGATTAACCTCTTTGTAGATACGCTCACTTTCTTCGGACCAACCAGGGATGTACTAGTATTGCCCTCAGTAGTCTCTTGGTACATTTTTTTTAGCAGTGGAAAGTACAGCGCCTATCAGTCGTGGATATTTTTTTGCTGTTGGTGGTATCCATCTTATAGCGCTATTGAGATCTTCCGAAAAACTGTCCCAGGTGACTTTGTTGAAGTTCCATCTTAGTTGGGGTACGGATGGGTAATTGGATGCTGGCTGTGGGGGAAGTTGATGAAGACTTTACGTCTAGATCGAAGTGGTTTTTGGTCATAACAAATGTAAGATCAGGGTTGTAGTCCCTATTCCATCGTCTTTAGTCAGCATCCTTTGCGTCAAAGACGAGGTGCATGTGGTTAGCCTCTCTCCAATGGTCTTAAGCCGTTCAGGTCATTATTTTCGTATCTCTAGGATGTCTGATGGCTGCTAAAATCACCCGTGTATATTGCTGGATGGTTATATAGCGGTAGGACATATTGCTGCCATAGGGTAATTGGTTGTTTGTAGATGCTGATGATCTGTATGCCAGCTGATGATGGAAAATATGTTGTTAGCGGAACTTTTTTGGATAAGTTATGCGTCTTCAATTCCGTTTCTAATGTATGTTGCAGATCCATATGATTGGTGGTTTATTGGTGTATACCCATTTACCGTACCTCTTTTCCGAAATCAGCTTCAGATGCCGTATGTGTTTTCTGAATAACTGCTCCATCATTGGCATTGTTTTTTTTAGGATGCTTGAGAGGTATTCTCTCCATCAGGTCCAGACCTGCTGGATCCCTCGGTATTTAGTTGGAGAATACAAACTTAAGGTCTGACTCTCTTTGTCAAGAGGCTCTGAGAAGTGTATGTGAGATTGTGTGGACTACATTCAGTTATATTAATATTTATATTTTTGTGTCTAAATTGCCAGGAGATCATTAGATGACGTTTGATTGTTCGGCAGCCTTGATTTGATAGATCATTTAGCTTTACCCAAAGTGCACTACGAGGAGACGATCTATCCTTCTACTCCCAACTAACTTCCTTACTGTGGGAACGGGATCGCAGCTGCGTTAGTAAATAAAATTTGTATACTAGAGCAGAACATATGAAATTTTGCCTTCTCTAAAATATGCAGCCCTACGTTTCAGTATGACCAGCATGATTTGAAATCTTTGACTGAATAAATAGTACCAATGTGTGTTTCGCAGCTTTCCTTAATTTTCAGTTATGTACAGCAGCAGCTTAAATTCCTGAAGAACATGTCGTTTTGGTACAAATTCCTTACAGCTCCTTACTCGCACATCCGGAAGAAGAATTTAACGACTGGGTGGAAGAGGGGCATAAAAGGAGCAGCTAAGCCTTGCTCGCAGGACTATGCAAACAGCTAACTAGCTAACTGACAATTCAGTAACCCTAGCGAAATTCACGTCTGCCGTAGCGCGGACAAAAGTGTAAATAGCAGAAACAACAAATGGAAAAATATCTCGAAATTATATTATGGCAGGTCTCATGATAATGTCGTATGAAGTGAAACTATTATATGATTGGTATGTATGGGAGGATTTTCTTGAACACATCTTACGTAGGTAATCTAGAATAAAACTTAAAGCCATTTCCATTCAATATTAAAAACACATATTTCATTTAAAACATTGTCCCATTAAAATACTTACATATCTATCTACTTTGTATGCTTACAAGATAATAATAGAAAATCCATTGTATCCTGATATTTTCGGTTATTCATGCTTCATTCGTGAGGATGCTATGAATAAAAGTATCAAATTTCACAAAATGGGAAAAAAAATCTCTAATCAGTCAGAAGTCCTTCGCGAAGATAAAATAATTATGCGCCCTTTCATCACTACAAATACACAACCACAACGAGAACATAAGGGAGCCGTTGTTCTTCTCCTGAACCTCAGCAATGCCCTTGTTCGTCTTACGTTCTTGTGAAAGGCGAAAACAAAGAAAAACAAAATTATAATAAAATTGATAATGAAGAGACGATTAATTCTAAGGCGAGCAAAAGAAACAAGAAAACTGTAACAAGAACAATAATAATCAAACCCATATACGGTCTATTGATTTTGAGTCCTTGTTGGCCTCCTGGTTTTAGGACATTTTACCAGGTATACCAAAAAACCAGGTAACCTCCGTCACAAGTAGATACATGGGTGAGTTACAGCTTTTTGTCTGTCTTTTCCGGAAGTGAGATATATTCTAGGGAAAACAATAGAGATTATAATGAAGTTCGATGTTAATACCTTGTTGACGACAATGTTGGTGGGCAAAAGATAATAGACATCCAAAGCAGGGGGTCAGTCAGACCTTCGATTTTGATTAGTTAACAAGAATAGCTTACAAATTTATTAATTTATCTAATCAGCCAACTCAGTCATTCTGGGAATGAGATACATTTGTCACATATCACACGTCAGGTTGATCTAATTTATTTTGTTCTCAATCTAGAAACTTCAATTAGATCCCATTGTATAGCGGTTGTTTTTATGTTTCAATTGCTTTTGTAAGGAAAAGATCATTGCAGGATTTAATCAAAACTTTTAACAAGAAAATTCGGTAGGTGTCTTTAAAAAAAAATGACAGTATACCATACTCGTAAATAACAATCGCATGCAAAAGCGCAATATTCGAGCTGCAAATGCACATGGCAACGAGCAATTCGATTGTAAAAGCAGCTGGCGCATTGAAACTTTATCGAAATAAACACTAAAAGGACTCCCTCATTTTTTATATGTTCTTCGACATAGTAAAATGATATGGTAGAAGTTTTTAAATGCAAATGGGATGGAATCGCGCTTGAAATTGTCGAAGTCCCTTCCAGTGTGGTTATTGGTTTTGATCTCATTATTTGATAAGAACTTTTTAAATTAGGAAAACAGTGAGTATGATGGAATATTATTTGATAGGTAAATTGGGGTAGTCCTATGAATTTCGAGCATATTGGAAATAATATCCCAAAGGTTGTAGTATTAAAAATAAATTAAGTCACCTGAAGTCGCCTCAAGCCGAATCCCTGACCAACAGAATCCAATTTGAATTGTTTGGATTTGAATACTATTTAATCACTACACATCAACACTTCTTCGAAGTGTCGGAATAATAGAAAGATAGGGAGAGGTAGGGTGGGTTATTGATATTCAACAAAGAATTTTGTTTTAATTTTTGGTAATTTTTTACAAACAGTAGAACTAAAACATTTTATTAATAACGTAAAATAAACAAAAACATAATGAGGCCGCTAATCTCCGTAGGAAATTTTAGGGGACTTTTCACGACACGTTTCGAGTTGATCACTATCCTTCAAATTTCAACTAAAAGTTCTTTTGAATAAAGTGGAGGTTAATATGCTAAAAAAAAAAAAAAACGTTTAGAACGTTAAGGCTTAACATGAGTTTCAACACCAGACAGCTCTTAACGGATCAGTGTAAACTACAAAAAGAAGTTCATGAAAGCTTAAGTTTTAAAAAGTTAGCTAAATGAAGCAACTGGACCTTGTAACCATCTTTTGTTTGTAGCTGACGTAGGGGTCTACAAAAGTGATAAACATAAATTTAGTTCAATGTAACATACGAGTACACCCAGGTTTAAAGCAGGGAAATGTGAAAAAGTTGCAAAAAATAATCGGTTCAAGACAAAGAAGGGTACCTCTAATTTGTTTTCTTAGATTTCTGTTCCAGAGCGAATAGAAATGGATATATGACCAATTGATAATATTATTTATGACAAACTCAATGCATGTTCGAATTTCTGTAGGCCATGGGGGAATGAAGTTATACTCGTTTTATCTGTTCCAAAAAAAACTTGGAGGATATTACATTTGTATTATTATACATATGCAGAATGATTGCATCCATAATGGTCTTTTAGCCATCAATTTTATGGGAAAAATAATATTTTGTAAACATTTTTGCGATTTGGAACACCGTTAACAAGATAGAACCCCGCAAACTCAAGATATTATATACATATTTTGTTGTATAATGTTTTCTGAAGGTTTTCTTTTAATGAGGTGATCTTTAACGATGTGATGTATTTGCAATCATCGGCATGCTGATCGTGAAAGATGATGGGTACTATCACAGACAAAACTAAAGATCTCTTTGTTTAGCGTTCATAGGCAAAGTGAAAATCAACCAGAACTTTAATTGTTCTCTCATGAAGAAAATTATCCATCCAGATTTGCTCTGATAGTCCGTAGGAGGCTAGTTTGCTTAATAGGGCTCTATGCCAAACTCTATCAAATGCTTTTGCGATTTCCAGGTCAACAGCTTTTGATTCCTCGTGGTGCTCAATGGCTCAGGTTCATATGTGGGTTACATAACTCAGCAGGTCTCCAGTTGAACAGCGACTGCGAAAACCATACTGCAGGTTGCTTTTTCAGTATTGGTGGCTTTCTCCATCACTTTGGAAAGCATAACCAGCAACGCTATGGGATAGTAGTTTTGCGGCAATAATTTCTTTCTTTTTTGGTAATCGGTTGAATGCGGGACGTTTCTGCGCCTGCAACTCATGTATAAAAAAGTTTACAAAGAATCGATTTCAATTCTGGAACACAGTTTTTAAGTATAGGTACTATGGCTTGATTCCGTCAGTATCTGATACTTTTTTACAATCTAAAGAAGCTTGTTAGTAGCGTGATACAACCTCCCGTCACATTCTTGAATTTACTTGATCGTGTTCAACGACAAGCTTGTAGACTTACCGGTGATAAGTCTAATAGAAACCGAATTCCTACTAGCACCGCCGAAAATTTGGTTGCTTACGATTTGCAAACGCTCTCCTTATTTGCCCGCTTTTTAAGTCTTCTCCATACCTTCCCCTTCCCTACATCACTGGGTAATGAACAATCCTGCCAGTGACCTTTCCACCAACTTACAAATAGTGATTTACAACCGTTTTTTTCACAACATTTTTAGAAAATTCAACGTATTTAATTTCACCAATTTTTTGTGTTTACAAAGTTTTAGTTGTATTCTGCAACTACAAATTTTTGAAAGCATTTCACGTTTTGTTTCACCGAGATAATGCAGACTACAAGTCAGAAATTTGTAAAATTTCAAGTTTTTCGTATGTTTTTGTTTCATCAAAGAAAGTGAATTCACAAGTTTTGTGTCATTTGTGAAAATTGTCCACATGAGTACAGACGTATGTAATTCTTGCTACAAATTTTGTTTTGCGTTAAAAATTGATCGGAAAATGGCTTTGCGACGAAGATAACGATGAAATTGATAACGTTGAAATTGTTCTAAATGTCAGAAGAAAAGTTTAATGTCCGCGTATAAACTATAAAGTTTCCCAGCGTTTTCATTTCAGCGGAAAAAATAGTTTCGGTTATTGGGGAACTAATTTGTCACACAACTGACAAAATATTGCAATATCCACAAGGCAGCAATTACTCACTGCCTTACACTGTAATGGTGGACAGTATCACGGAATTGTAGACATGCATGGCATACTGAAA